>OZ035960.1:32734678-33934678 GCA_964034945.1 Chrysopilus asiliformis | reverse complement strand
ATTTTGTCAACAGATGTAAATCATTGCTCCAATTTCGATTTCTTTGCGTTTATTGACCTGACCCTATACTTTCAATAAATTCAAGTAGTCAATTGAAATCAATTCACACCAAGTTGAATTCAATTTTTTATCTAATATAAAACACTTGGCATTCACTTTCAATCATTAATAGGATTTTAAGGATTTTTTATAACAGGGCACCAATCATGTATTCCAACGCGTCTCTGTCTTTCGACTTCGACGCAGCTTTTAACTCTTGACTTCGCCATATCTGCAGTTTGAAATTTCTCGGAATCGTCACTATGAATCCAAACGTGATTCTGACTGTCACTCCAGGAAATTTGAAGCTGATGATATGACGAAGTCAAGAGTTAAAAGCTGCGTCGAAGTCGAAAGATAGAGACGCGTCGGAATACATGATTGCTGCCCAGATTTTTAGTTACACCTAATGCTGTTTTTACGCGATAGATATGTTGTCTGAAAACTTGCGTAAAAAAAGTTCGCGCAAAACAGAATTGTGTAGTTCAATGTTTTGAACATCACATTTAACTCCTTTAAAACAAATCGCGATTTTTCGAGGGGGGTGGCTCGATTTATCCCGTTCAAGAATTTAGCCTGGCCAAAATGAACAAAATTTCAGGTCTCTAGCTCAATTCTTTCGAAAGTTACGGTGCTCACAGACGGAGTTGTGAAAATCGAAATCTTTTGCCATACCAAAAACACACACTTTCTCTCTCAGCACTACAACCGGTTTCCGGTCTTGGCCTACCGCAATGTCTCTCACCGATAGCCTCCAGTTTTGCATCCCAATTCTCTTCGCGTCCTGGTCAACGCCGTTTTGCCATCTGAGGTTGGGTCTTCCTCGTCGTTGTTAATGAAAAGTAATTAATTTTTGTGTCCAACGTTTCGTTCGATGCGTTATAAACGTATACTAATGTCCTTATTCGGATCGGTCACAATCTGTGTAGCGACTTTGGCCCAAAAGATGATAATTTTCCAGTGATTTTCCGTAATAAATGAAAGGGGTAGTTTTTCAAATCTGAATTCAGAGAGATAGAAGGCATAAAATTACGATTTACGATACAAAATAGGTATAATATTGCAAAGCGGAACTTTAAGCCGGATAAATTGAAAAAAAACCAGAAAAGCGTCCAACCTGGCAACCGTATTCGTGATAAGTGTAGATATGAAAAAATACACTTTTTTTGCACGTAAAATTATGGTGTGGAAAAAATCGCCAAGCTGCATGTTTGCTGCCATTAGTGTTGCTTGCACAATTCAACTTTTTAAGCACTAGCACCCACCACTGTATTTTGCAACAAATTGCGCAGCTTTGATTTCAAGTGTAAGCTAATAAAAAATTCTTGTCAATAATTTTTTAAAAGCACAAAAAGTTTGGAGTATGGGATAAAAATCACGTCCATTTATGTAATGTTCGTATTTATTTCATTTGGATTATAAGATTTTGGTCTTAGTATCCTGGTTGGATATTCTTCTTTCTTATACAAAGCACAATAAAGTCTTGTATTAATAAAAAAATTTCGGCCTCTTAATTTTGCCTAGTTGATTGGAGTGTTATTACAAAAATGTCCTTCTGTCTGTAAGTCTGTGTGCAAAAATTAATAGAGCTAGAGCAATGAAATTTTAAAGGCATGTTTGGTTCTGGAATGGAACGATCCTACCAACTCTTGGTGGAAATCCGTAACCATAATGGCGGCCATTTAAAAATCACAATTTCGTTTTATGTACCTATAAATTTCAAAAATTTTGTCATGTAACCAAAGATTAGGTAAATAAAGATAAGAATCCTAGAAAAAAATTGTGGTTCCAAAAAAATCCAACAGCGGAAATGAAATCTTTAGTAAAACGATTATTTTCCCTTATATTTTAACGCTTAACCAAAGATTAGATAACTAAAGATACAAAACAACAAAAATTTTCATAGAACTTTTAAAATGTATTGAAAATACTGTAGTTATAAATCTTAATCTAGTAACGGATGTAATTTAAATATTTTAATTGATTTTTTGGAAGTTAAGTGTTAAAATATAAGGGAAAATAATCGTGTTGCAAGGCATACTAAAGATTCCATTTCCGCTGTCGGATTTTTTGGGACCTCGAAATTTGTTCTAGGATTCTTATCTTTATTTACTTAATCTTTGGTTTAACTGTCAAAAAATTAATGAAATTGCATGAGCTACTTAATTAAGATTCACAACTCTACAGTATTTTCCATACATTTTAAAAGTTATATGAAAAGAGATCGTTTTTTCTACTTGAAGAGAATTTGCCGCAATTTTGTCTTTGACTGTTACCCGCTAGTTCCTACCGTTATAGAGATATTTTAGGTTTTGTAAAATAAAAATTCATTTTTTATGAATGTAGATTTGTATAAGAAATTCATATTGCTTTATAATTTTTTTTTAAAAGAACGGGGGTTGGAATAAGAGGTTGTCAATAAAATAAAAAAAAGTAAGTCACGCCAATTTGAATTTAATTTCATAATTCCCCAAAAAACTCTCCCCCCCCCCCCCCCCACCGTCCTGCTTTTTCACGATTTTTTCGCGAAATCTGTGACGTATTTTATGAACAATAGAAAAATACTGTCCAACTTATTTAAATATTTATTATAAAACAAATTTTGTTGTTACGATTCTTGCAATAATTTTAAACTTATGATTGGATTCGAATTTGTTGCTGATAAACAAGGCAGTTTCAGCACGAGCGGTTTAATTTGTAAATATTTCTCTACAAATTTCAATGGCATGTGGCTATTTTCTATCATCGTTAAAACCACTTATTTTCTTAAAAACAGATTCGACAATTTGTTTTGACAACGAAAGATTTGTGCGTAATTTCTCACATGATTTGAAAAACAATTTTCGAGAGGGTAAACAGTCACTACAGCTTTTGACTAAAAATGGAATTTAGCAATAGGTTTTTACTTGTATTATACTCTATATGATATATCATATTGAAGTATATTAGATTTGGTATACCATTTGTAACGCATCGTACCAATAATCGGGCACAACAATGAATTACACCAAGGTGTTGAGGATGACAAAAGATTTTGAGTTCCGAATGTCCGTCCATCTGTAGGTTTGTCTGACTGTTTGTCTGTCTGTCTGTCTGTTTGTCTGTCTATCTGTCTGTTTGTCTGTCTGTCTGTTTGTCTGTCTGTTTGTCTGTCAGTTTGTCTGTCAGTTTGTCTGTCTGTTTGTTGGTTTGTCTGTCTGTTTGTCTGTCCGTGAACACCATAACTTTCGAAAGGATTTAGCTAGAGACTTGAAATTTTGTTTAATTACGTTTCTCTCGCAAATGGCTCGGTTAAGTTCTTGAGCAGAATTGGATCATTCCTTCCCCCCTCTCCCATACAAACGAGACAGTTTTTTGCGATTTACTCGAAAACGGTGAGTTATATTGAAAAATTTATAAAGGCAAAATGTGTTTAAAATAGGATTTTACATAACCCATCCATACATCCAAATCCGATCGGACCACTGCTTCCCCCTCTCCTATACAAATGGATTTTTTTATACTCTATGTGATATTTAAATAAACATTTTCTCTGTCACCATATAGAGTATTTGGCGATTGGCCCCTGGCAGTTGTAGCTTTTTTTATGTCTTTTTCTTTAATTATAGATAAAATTGTTGACAGTAGAAAAGTTTGCATTGTTTTCCAACGGTTTTATTCCGTTGATGACGAATTTGAAATGCAGGCGATAAAAACGTTTCTATTATCAAAGTAAAACACAGTCAACATTGGGCAACCTCACTTCGAAATTGAGTGCGTCTGAACGGAAAAATGTACTCTTCGCTGTTACCCTTCTCTGTTCCAAGCTTCATAGCTAAATATTTATAAACAAGATATAAAGTACAAGTAAATATTTCTGGACAAGACATGAAGCAGAGTCAAGAGGAGGGCGGTAAGTAGGCATAGTTAGTTGTTGGGTGTTTAGAGGCCGTTATCATCATGCCACGCCATCCAACTGAACCACTCGAATATTAAGTAAACATAGCCAGCCAAGAATGAACGAAAAAAAGTTATAGAAACACAACTGAATAACGTCCATGTGGATGAAAATGTGTACAACCAAGCGAATTATACTCTGGCGGCTTTACAAATATATGTAGCTTTAAATGCGATGGAGCGAGTGGATTGGGGGGCTGCAGGGGAACTCAATCGAAATCGTATCAGCCATGTGCTTCTATTGCGGGGTTCGGAAGGAAGCTATCGCGAAGCCTGCTCATACACTGAAAGAAGCGAAACTCGAGGATGAATAGAAGGCGGGAATCACATTCAGCCAGGAGATCGCTTTCAACCGATTTCAGTTTTGTACGAGACTCTATCGTGTCAACATAAGAAATGCGCTAACAGAAGAACCACATTTATTTTGGTCGAAGCAACTTGAATAAGAAAATCTAAGAGAAAAAATCTAAGAAAAGATTCACTCAAAATAATCTACTTTGATAAAAATACCAGATCGAAATCGAACCGTGATTGGTATTTCAAAAATTCGCTTGAGGCGTGTTGAATGGTTTTTTTTGGTGCCGCAAAACTTTAAAAAAATTGTGAAGTTTATACAATAAACGAACTTTTTGATAATACAAAATAAATAAAAAAAAATTGCCAAAGTCAATGAACGCAAAGTTCCATTTTGCGACCAACAGAGAAAACCGGAATTTTTTGTAATTCATTTTGATTTTGCCATTTACGTATTGAAGTATTTGATCACATCCGCTTTTTGCAAAAAAAAAAAAAAAAAAAAAAACATAAAAGCGACCATAAAATCACGAGGTGATAACTTTTTGAAGTCCAATTATTTTCTGAAAATCCTTCAAAATTAGTCTCATCAAGATGGACGTTTATGGAATTTACGTTGGCGACACAAGCTTATCGTATGGAACGATGAGGAACACCGTCTACAGAGACTATGAAAAGTTCCCATATGGCACATTCGAGAATCGCAAATCGAATGCGTCCAAAGACTACTACAGCAAAGTTCAAGGTAATTAAATTCACAGTGTTTGAAATTTTGTGAATTTTACAATTTTTGTGGAAATTTCGAGTCGATAAATGAGGAAAATCCGTTCAATGGCTTGAAATAGGCGCGATTTCTTGTAAACAATAACAAAGAGGCGTGGTTGGCCGGTAGTTGTAGAGGTGGCGAAGGTGTGCGGGGTGAGGGGGGTGACCACATTATTGGGGGACCTATTTGTTATTCTTGAAACGCAGAATTGCGAAAGATATGATTCTGAAAATAGCTTTGTTGACCATCAACGTAAAAAAAATTCGATTCGTTGGGCAATCTGATGTGAGTTCCGCTTCAATCCGACGTGAGTTGGCTAACAAAGCTGAGAATATGCTGAAAATATTGAAAAATTTCAGTGTTTTTCAATGAAAATGTTAAAAAAATACTCACTACAAGATGATGTGGACATGCGCAGTTATCCGTGAATCATCAGCAAGGAAGGAATGTGAAGCCAAGAAGCATCCTTGCACGTAGATTAGTGAAACCTAAGAAGAAGCAAACACGACGCTTTCGTGTCGAGACGCGGAAAAAAAATTGGGGTCGAGGACTGGTTAGTGTCATGTGGCACGTACACAAATTCTGCCCGACATCTCAATGAATAACACAGACACGTGTGTACAAAAAAAATGTGTTGGACCCATATCGAAAAATTACTCAATAAAAATTTTCTTAATCAAAACACGAGTAAAAGCTTTTGTAACAGCTTTAGGGTTTTATTATTTTTTATTGCTTGGTGATATCGTGTCTAAATACTTACCGACCCAAAAATGTTAACGACCTGAAATTGGAATTTAGTGTAAGATTCTATTTTTTTTTTCATTAAAACTATCATTCATAACGGCCACAAAAGATATAAAAAACTGGAAAAAAGTCCAATTCGTGGATGAGTTTGATGGCAGGTAGTAAAATAATATCGTTTCTGGTTGTCCGGGGGAGGACAAGTTAAATAAATTGACTTATTGCTACCTTTTGTTTGTCATTTTCCATTATTCGATACTTTTACTGATACGAGGATTTATACAATTTTACTTCATGTACTTTTTCATTGTTCAAATATTGATAAATTTATTTAATGATTAGTTGGTATCAGTTCCACTCAATGGTAGTGGATTAAAAGTGGAGTTGCTTTAGAGATCTCAATCGATTCGAAACCTCCATGGCCTTCAGAGACAACTTTCCATTTTCGAGAAATTGATTTTTTTTCTGTTCTTCTGTGATCTTTTTCCCAATTATGGTTAATTAATGCTTGATCAAATGGCGAATTGATTTCACATTAAAATAACAAAACTATAAAAATATCGTGTTATGGTTTTGTTTTGCTTTTTTATGCAAAATGTATAGCAGAAAAGCCTTGTTTGGATAAAACTATTCAGTTGTGTTAAGATAATTTATTCTGAAAATCATTTTTTATATAAAAGTCTGTATATTAGGCCAGTTTTTTTTTTTTTAAATCAATTTTGAACAGCCCAAGACTTTCTTATACAAAATCTACGTTCCTGCGCAATTTACACTATAATCCGATGACAAAAATATTAGATTAGATAAAAAAAATATTATTTTTTTGAGGAAATTTGAAATATCTCGATAACGGTGAAGGATATCAATTTGCGATAAAAGTTAAAAATCTAGAGAAATTTCATATTTTTAATCCTTTTTTAAACTGTTTTTTTTTTTTTTCGAAAAACCGTTAATTTGTAAGCAATTCGCAAAAATCTAAGTTTTCTCTTTTTAATGAAAATATCTGAATAACGGTAAAAGATAACGGTAAAATACAAAGTTGTGGCAAAAGCCATTCTCATCTCTTGCGATTTTTTTTGGTAACTTCTGGTTAACAGATTTTCAATTAGATTTGATAGGATCGTTCCATTCTAGGACCAAACATGCATAAAAAATTTCATAGCTCTAGCTCTATTACACCGTGTCTTCATTTGGGATTTTTCATCGCAGAGATTTTTGATTGACCAATCAGAGCTCGAGTTGACGGCGATAAAAAATCCCAGAGATAAATTTCACGAAATCTTGCAATTGCAAACGATATCACGCATTTTTTTACAGCTGCATTTGGATGTATAGCAGTTTTATGTAGAATATGTAGAATCTTAAATAACTTTTGTTCTTGCACTTTTTTGATAAGATGCACCGTTTTTGACATATTCACAAAAAAACGTTTTCGTTCGTATGGGGGGTACCCCCCTAATGGTCCATTTTTGCCCATTAACGAACTTAACCTTGCATTTCACGAAAAACAAATCTGCGTAAAATTTCAAGTCTCTAGCTCAATCCGTGCGCCCGCACTCCGCGCCACAGACAGACGGACGGACGGACATGCTAAATTCAAATTTTTTTTATCATTCTAAACACAATGGTGTAATTCATTTTTGTATGTGATGACGGGATCTTGGCGTTACAACCGGTAAGGCAAATTTAATATACCCTTTGGTTTCACCATACGAATATAAAAACTCATGTCTGAGGCATTATAAAAATTTGGAGAGTCGTAGTTGTTTTAATAAATTGAAAAAATGTTTACAGACTATTCTAATCTGGTGAAAAGGCTGTTCTAACAGGTCTAATAAACTGTTCGAATCGGAGTTAATAGACTGTCCTATTCAGTAGGGCAGCCTACTTAAGTAGGGATGTGGAGTCGGTAGCTCAACTTTCGACTCCTGAAATATTAGAATATCTAACTCTCGATAGTCTAAAAGACCTAACTTTAACTCCTTCGGCTAAAAAATCACCTTAAACTTCAAATAAAACATTGCTTTTGGTTGCAAACACTGGTGTTAGACCAAGGCTGAATGGACCACTGAATTGAATGGTTCGGAGTTGGAGTTGACGAATTTTCTCCGCGTCACACTCTTAAACTCTCTTCTGAAAATTAACCGACTCCGAATCCTAAGTCCGGTATTACACTTGGCTTATTTATGCCGGCAACTTTTGGGCTTAATAAGCCAATGTGCTTACATTTGTGGCTTAAATAAGCCAATCCTGTTTGCATATGCTACACAAGTTTACATTGGTGTGTGTGGACTCAAACCATTGAAATTGCTGCTGCTCATATACTTCCCAAGATCTTTACCTGCTGACGGTCAGAACGAAAATGATTTCTGCCTACTACTTTTCCCAAACCGGTTCACACGCTTTGCATGTATTCAGATTTTCGATAAGGCATGATTTCGAGTGGCAACTTTTCCCTCCTCAGTCGTTTCTCCCGAAAATCGGTTTAAGTAAGCCCGAAAGTTGCCGTGTGTAATACCGCGCTAAAGCAATAATTCTCTCTCGACTGCAATTTCACAGCCTTGCTATTTTATACCAATGTCCATCCTCTAGATTGTATGCTCTCTACTTTACATCACGACAAAAGATTTAAAAAAAATCATGGCCACAATCGAATTTGAATTTATAACCGCGATTGAGAAACTCGAGTTTCTTAAATGCTATCTTAATGAATTCAACTTCGGTTGCGCAAATGTTTTGCATTAGCTAAATAATAAAGTTTTGTTAATTAAGTTACAAAATGTATATCCCGTAAATATTTCCGGATATAAACCACAAAAAGCTTTTGATTATGTAAAATTCAAGTTTTTTTTTTGTGTAAATTTTTTTTATCAAAATTTAACGTCCTAAATTCGATTTTCCAAACAAAAAAAGGGGGGAAAAAGTCTGTTCTGGAATTTTGGAATAAACATCAAACGAAAATTTGAAATACGCTTTGTTACTAGTCCACATACATTCTCTGCCTCGCTAGATCGTTTCAATTAATAACACGCCTGGATTTTTTAATAATAACAACGTGAAAACATATGCGCCAAGTTCACCTTCTCGACTATAATTAAAAATTGATAAAAAATTCAAATAGAACTAGTTGTGCTAAAGATAGCTACCACACCACATGTGCTAAATAAATTTCTGTTCCGCTTGATATGATCATTCTAATTTTGATAATTCAGCAATAGTTTGTTTAAGAATAAAATGCAAATATGGAATAGCGAGGGCTGTTTACATTTTGTTCCAACAAAGTGTCTATTTTAAAACTTATTTTTATTATCATGAAAATATTTCTATATTGCAAAGAAGAAAATTTGCAGCAAAACACTCTAAGGAAAATGTTATGAGTACAAATTTTATCAAATTTTCAAATCAATCAAAAAACTTGAGACTTTTATCGCAATAACGACGATTAAATGTTAATTGATTTTCAACAAGTTTTTGTTGTGTTGAGGTAAAAATAATTAGCAGTTATACGTAAATCATATCACATTGGAAAATATTCACTATCAATTTGAACTTGAATTGAATAAGAAAACAAAAGTCTTGGGTTGAGTGATTTATAAAAATTTCGATAAAGTCGAAGTCATTTTAGTATAAAACGTTATTATTTCCTTACTAACGTTTATTAAAATGGTTTCAGGTTTTTTTTTTGTGTTTTTATTCGCTTTCTGATATGAATCATAGATTTATCTATTAGAAAACACTTGAGGTGATAAAACTTGTTATGAAGATTCTTTTTCAGGAAATCACCTGAATAGATTCTTTGATTTTGATTACAAAGAAGGTGACTAAAATACTATGACTATTTCGGCTGAATATTAAAATTATGGTTAATAATAATGACTGGCTTTCTTTATAATTTTGATTCATAAAGAATAACCAACTCAAAAATGTTAGCTTTTATACAAACAAAATTTTAACAACTTAACACACAGTGACGCGACGTACTCTCTTACCGCTATTATAATAATCGCTATTATCTACTGAGAATCTGCCCATAAAATATGTGGCATTTGCCAATTTTCGCTTTTTTCTACCTCTTCGGTTTTCCTTATCCTTCGTTCTGCGATTTAACGATTTTTTGTATGGCATTTTTTTATATACCACCATCACACTATCGGACCCCCCCCCCCTCTCTCTCCACCCTTGTCGACAAAATGTGATACGTATTTGATACACAACTCATAATATGAAGGGTTTTTTTTTGAGTTTTGTCTCCAAAGATCTTCAAAAAATAATTTTAACCGGTTTTCAACAACAAAAAAAAACCATGCGTTAAGGGGTTAATCTATACCCCGAACCATTGTAGAGATATTACACAAATATGAAGGGTTTTTTCGATTTTTGTCCCCAAAGATCTTCAAAAAATAATTTTAACCGGTTTTCAACAAAAAAAAAACCATGCGTTAAGGGGTTAATCTATACCCCAGACCGTTATAGAGATATTACACAGCTCGTGGCGTAACTACTGGGTACAAGACCTTATTATGCGAAGGGCCCCAAGAGTTTGGAGATCTTCAAAGTTTCGGTCTGTTACAAGAAGTTCTTCAATTGTTGGTCATTGGAGAAAACTTTTAACGCAGGTCTTAATTTTTAAGAACCCACGAAAAATTCTTGCGAGACAACGGTGTGTGTGCAAACGCTACTGCACACCGTTATATTTTTCAGGAATTGCGAATTTCAATCTTTTTTTTTGTGTAGGCTAAAAACACTAAAGAATTGGAGCGTTTTTTTAAAAGCTTTTATTTAGCTTGCCTTCGTGTTTGTCTGTTTGTCTGTCAGATCAAATCTTGCAACCCAATTTTGACCCACTTCCACTTGTCCGATTGACTTGAAATTTTGCACACTTATATAAGTCCGATGACAATACAATATTTTCACTACTTCGTCCTTGTAAGGATAACGGAAGGTCCTGTAAGGATAACGTGATTATGCCTTTCTCCAAATTTTCCGGAAAAAAAATCTATTCTGGGGGTTTTTGGGGTCGCTGAATCCGAATCTCAAGTTAAAAAGCCTGTAAGGACATCTCAAATGTAAGGATATATATTCGAAGACTAAAAAGAACAAAATAAAAAAAATAAAAAAAAATTTTTTAAAAAAACTTTTATTAAAAAAGAATGCACTAAAAAGAAAAAAATAATTTTCTGGACGCTGTGTATCACAAATATAAAAGCTTTTAAAAAGCGAGATAAAGCATAAAACAATAAAATAAAAATTTATCTCGCTTTTAAAAAGCTTTTATATTTGTGATACACAGCGTCCAGAAAATTATTTTTTTCTTTTTAGTGCATTCTTTTTTAATAAAAGCTTTTTTTTAAAATTTTTTTTTTATTTTTTTTTTATTAATTCGGAGGGCAGACGGTTTTTATAAGAAACTTCTCTGCCGTTTGTCTTTTATTCAAACTCGACATCTCAAACCGATATCGAGATATACCGTTATTTAAATAAAATCCAGTTTTTTGCGATTATCTCGAAAACTAACGGTTTTTTTGAAGTTATATGCATGAAAAGAATAGCATCTCTCGAGAGATTTTCATTGAAAAGTGAAAAATTCGATTTTTGTGAATTTCTTACAAACTAATGGGGTTTTGAAGAAATAGCTAAAGGAAAAATTCATGATATTAAATTTCTCTAGATTTTTACCTTGTATCGCAAATCGATATCTTTTACCGTTATCGAGATATTTCAGATGTGGTAAAAAAACTAATATTTTTATGTTTAACCATTGAACCATTTCTGATTCATGGTTTTCTCGACCTTCTAGCAATGAATAATCCTATTGTAGGATTATTAATATTTTTATTATCTAAACTAATATTTTATTTATCGTGTTATTGTTATTAGTATAAATTTCGCAAGGGCGTAAATTTTTTATAAGACATTTTTATGATCAAATTTGCATGCAAAAAACTATGTCTTTCCTCATTTCCAAAATCAGGCCTACATTTCAAAATACTAAAACACTATTGGTTTACACGAAAAATAAAGTAGTTATAATTCTTTTTTTTTTCAATTTTTCCATTCTATTACATAAATAATTCAAATGTCGCGTTCAAAATCAAATTTTCCTACTATTTTCCAGATCACTTTTGAAAATTAAAAATTCCATCTACACTGTTATGTGACTATTCTGTGGAACGTGCAAATTTCAAACTTTTTACGACAAAAAAATTATTTACATTTGAATTGCATGAAAATAAGACGCATTATCATACTTTGGTTATTCATGCGCACACACACATTCTTTTCTTAATTAGCACCAAACGGGCACAGACGGTTGCTTGATGTTTTTTTTTTAACATTTGCCGAGTTTTGCATTTGAAAAATAGCCTAACCAAATGTCCCCTCCTAATTGATAACAAACCAAATAAGATCGTAAAGTATTGTATGTATGAGAGATTTCCTCTTTATCTGTTCACTGAGTAAAGACAAAAAGAAACTTTGTTTGATGGATGGAGTAATTTTAACTTGTTAGTAAACAGGTGTAATAATTCATTGAAAAGATAAGCAACGAAGTTACATTGCAATGACAAACAATACGCCATTTAAAAATATATGACTATTCTATTGATATATATCTCGATGGACTTGTGCAAAAAAAAAATGAGAAAAATTTGCTTTTTATCTTATTTTCTTATGTTTTTTTTATCAAATTATCGCAATTGTTATATTTAAACAAAATTAACGAAATTCTCCTTTTTTGCAGAAAAATGTCAAAAGTCTAAAGAGCAAAAGAAGCAACCGTGTCCATTTTGTCGGGAACAAAAGAAAAGGCCACTGATTGGATATTTGAGGAAACGCGAAATGCATCAAGATCATGAGAAGATCTGCGAGGAGGAAGAAGAAATGCATTCAACTAACAAGAATAACAATAATGATGACGAAAAGTAATCAGCTTTTAGCGGCTCTCTTTTCGTAACTTTATGTATTTATTTAGTGCTTTATAATTTCGCTTAATTACTTTACTAGCTTTAGATCATTTATTAATATAAGATTTTTTCTTATATTGCAATATGTATATTAATAATATGTAAATTTAAAAGTGATTTTTTTTTGTCATTGAAGCATATTTAGCGATATAACACAATCAAAAATTATGTTAAGACTGAAACAATTACTAAAAATGCTAAGCAAAAATATTTGATGGTACACTGTGCCACTTTAAATAATAAAATATACTTAATTGCATTGATATTGGATTAAAGATATATTTTTTGATTGTTAAGATTTGTCTACATTAGACTAAAATTTATTAATACCTAAATATAAATAATTACTCGATTGATTCATATGAAAATTAAATGCAAACAACATTTGAAACTACAAAACACAAATTGTAAAACCATAAAATTCAAAAAAAAAAAGAAAATTGTTCGTATGGAAAAATTGTTGAGCAAATAATAATTATTGAATTATTTTACTAACTTTAAGAATTTGTATGTTTTATATAACATTTATTATAAAAATAAAATATATTAATTAAAGAAAAGTTAATAATATTATATTTTTTTATTTTATATGTAAAATTTAATCAAAATTCGTAGTAAATAATTGTGATTTTTTTTTCACAAGCCTTTTAAGCAATGAGTAGAGTCCGACCGAAGGTCAGTTTTTGGCCGGTACGAAGCCGAAGCCAAACTTCGGCATTTTTCCGAAGCCAAACTTCGGCGTTTTTCCAAAGCCGAACTTCGGCGTTTTTCCGAAGTCAAATTTCGGCGTTTTTCTGAAGCTGAACTTTGGCGTTTTTCCGAAGCCGATGCTGAACTTCGGAGTTTTTCCGAAGTCAAATTTCGGCGTTTTTATGAAGCTGAACTTTGGCGTTTTTCCGAAGCCGATGCTGAACTTCGGCGTTTTTCCGAAGTCAAATTTCGGCGTTTTTCTGAAGCTGAACTTTGGCGTTTTTCCGAAGCCGATGCTGAACTTCGGCGTTTTTCCGAAACAGAACTTCGGCGTTTTTCCGAAGCCAAACTTCGGCGTTTTTCCGGAGCCAAACTTTGGCATTTTTCCGAAGCCGAAGCCAAACTTCGGCGTTTTTCTGAAGCCGAACTTTAGCGTTTTTCCGAAGTCAAATTTCGGCGTTTTTCTGAAGCTGAACTTCGGCGTTTTTGCGAAGCCAAACTTCGGCGTTTTTCTGGAGCCAAACTTCGGATTTTTTCCGAAGCCGAAGCCAAACTTCGGCATTTTTCCGAAGCCAAACTTCGGCGTATTTCCAAAGCCAAACTACGGCGTTTTTCCGAAGTCAAACTTCGGCGTTTTTCTGAAGCCGAACTTCGGCGTTTTTCGAAGCCGATGCTGAACTTCGGAGTTTTTCCGAAGTCAAATTTCGGCGTTTTTCTGAAGCTGAACTTTGGCGTTTTTCCGAAGCCGATGCTGAACTTCGGCGTTTTCCTGAAGCTGAACTTCGGCGTTTTTCCGAAACCGGACTTCGGCGTTTTTCCGAAGCCAAACTTCGGCGTTTTTCCGGAGCCAAACTTCGGCATTTTTCCTAAGCCGAAGCAAAACTTCGGCGTTTTTCCGGAGTCAAATTTCGGCGTTTTTCTGAAGCTGAACTTTGGCGTTTTTCCGAAGCCGATGCTGAACTTCGGCGTTTTTCTGAAGCTGAACTTCGGCGTTTTTCCGAAGCCAAACTTCGGTGTTTTTCCGAAGCCAAACTTCGGCATTTTTTCGAAGCCGAACTTCGGCGTTTTTCCCAAACCGAAACCGAATTTCGGTGTTTTTCCGAAGCCGAAGGTTTGCATAAAAGTTTAGATGAATGTTTACCATAAGGGAAAAGCAATTGCGGTTCTATTAAAAAAAAATTTTGTCGTTAAATATAATAGAAACGTATGAAAATTTACAAAACCAAAGCCAACAAATTCCCATCAATAATAAAGGAAAATTTTATTGACATTTTGATATCTTAAAGTACTGAGAACCGTTAGAGATACGTAAAAACCGTTAAACCAAAAAATGTAGGAAATTTTATATCCCTTTTTTTAGACACTGTTTTGTTTATATATTAATTTTTTCCCAAAAGCGCATAGTTTTTGAACTGATTTCCCGTTGTAGCTAACGTTACTTTTGCCACGATTTTCGTAAAACTCATTTATAAAAAATTTCAAGTTGCCAGCGTTCTCGAGATATGTAAGATAAGTAAAACGGACAGACCGACAGACAGATCGATCGGCAGACCGAAAGACAGACCGACATACCGACAGACAGATATACCGACAGATAGACCAACAGACAGACAGACCAACAGACAGACAGACAGACCAACAGACAGACAGAGAGACAGACAGACAGACAAACCGACAGAGAGACAGACAGACAAACCGACAGATCAACAGACAGACGGATGCACGGACATCCTCATAATTTTGCCTGCACTTATCAGAAATTTTCTGCCTGCCCCCGTTCTCGAGTGGGTCTCCTTCATGAATACAATACTTTCCCTATATAGCAGAAGAAAGTAAAAAAAATAAGTGTATGATGGTACAAAAAAAAAGTTTTAGACATTGCCATTTTCTTAATTTTATCTTACACAAAGTATAATTGAAGAGTAGTTAGATTTCAAGATAATCGCTCAAAACTGAAATTTCCATAACCGTTATATCTCGAGAATGGGTTGATATATAGTTCTAATAACACTCGGAGTGCAAAGGGTTAAGAAATGGAAAATGTATAATACGTTTTGCAATTTTGTTTCTATTTACGACGAATTTAAAAATCGCTCCGAAAGTTATGGAATTTATTTTTCTTATAAAAATTAAATGCGCAGTAAATTTCCAGGAAGGAAATTTAAAATTTCAAGTGACAAAATGTGGTGAAAACAGCTAAAAATGCTGAAATATACATATCTTGACTTTCAGCACGAAAGCAAGTAGAACTTTAAATAAATTTAATACGAAGTGATATAATTAACCACAATTTCTCGTAATAATAAAGTCATTCAATCAAAGGAAATAAAATATATTTTACATTATCTACTCGTATTTACCGCACATTATCAGGAACCGGAAATGTCTATCATTTCATTTTTTCAAATTATTTTTTTCGAATTTTCCATTGCAGGCTAAAACTATTGAACGAAAGAATCAAATGACTTAATCATATTTTCTTCAAATGAAATTGCGCATTTCTTTGAGTAGCTCAACCGTAAGCAGTTTTATTGCTCAGTAAGGTGAACCGAAGAAATAAACTATTAGTAGTTATATTTTACGCGTGATTGTTGCGATTTTTTGTTTTGTTATTTACATCATATTACCAACCGATCAAAAATGTTGACGAGATTCATGAAGAAAACTATCGAGAAAAAGATTAAAAAGATTTCGGGGAACGCGCAGGGTAAGTAAAACAGATTTTTTTTTGTTGATCTGTTTCTGATATTGTTTTTATAAACCTGGATTTTGTAAACAAGAATTTATAAATGAAAGAATGTTAAATTTGACGCAGATTTTTTTTATTACAACGAACATGCACAGTGGCTATTTTTATATGCAAATCGGGTTGTTTATTTTTGCATCTGCTATCGAATGTTAGTCATTGCTAAATTGAGTTTATAGCATCGGGAAATTATAATAAATGAATATTTTTTTAGAATGGATGATTTTTATTCAAGTGAAACAACAAACAAGTGCTTATTATCACGGCAATTTTTTTTACGCATTCCTGAAGCATGGAACAAATTTGAAAATTATTATTTCATTGAACTAAGATGATTTACAATGCGAAATTATTGGCAAAAAATAATAAAACCGTTGGCTATTAGTGATTACAAAAAAATCAACAATCCATGGGTTGTTAGCCTCAATATAATTCACAACCGTACGATTTTATCTAACAAAGGTATGTCGTAAAAATTCACAGAATTATGACTGCAATAAGCAACTTGTTTACAGATAATAATAAAATTAACGGAAACAGATAGGGACAAGGGAAATTATCTTATCATAAAATGATTTGAAGTTGCATTCAATCCAAAATTAGAAATTTCCTTTCATCGCGTTGTTCAGAGTTGATTGTTGAAGTGGAACTTGGTTTCAAAAGTTTTCTTTTGCGACGACAATTATTTAGATAAGAAAAGTTTACTCTTTGGAATCAATTTAATTAGCTTTCATTTGTTTTCTTTTTGTGACAAAATTAGTAGTCGAAACTTAACTAGATAGTTTTCTTAGGAAAATATCAGAAATGGGAAACCATTTTCTTAATTTTATCCTACACAAATTATAATCTTAATTTTATCTTACATAAATTGTTATACTAACGAAAAAAATAACGATTTTCCGGTTTTTTTCGAGAAATTCTCAAAAACCTTATTTTTTTTTAAATGTGTTGAAAAGATACGAAAAAACCATTAAAATCAAAAATATGGAAAATTTTATCTCCTTTAAATTTCGCTATATCCAACTTTTAAAAAAATTTCAAAATTTTTTTTTTTAAAAATATCTTGAGAATCCTAAGATACAAATATTTCATATACAGTGTGACCTCGGTAATCGCAACTATAGTAGACAAAGCCTGTTGCAATAACCGAGTCAGTTGCGTTAACCGAGTCACAACATTATATGTCAAAAAGGGAAACATAAGTTCTTAAACAATATAACAGCTCCAAAAATAGGATAAAATCTCTACCATTTGTAACGTAGTTTTTACGCTGCAAAAGTATTTACACCAAGTTTTTCATACATCAAAGTTCAGTCGGATTAACCTCAAAAAAAATCAACTGGAATATTATGATCCAATTCAAAAATTTCACTTTGAGAGTTTATAATCTCGCCATACACAAATTGTACGATTGCCTGCCAATTTTAGTTTTCGTGTGTTTTTTTGTTTTTATTGGCACAGACTTGTTTTGTAACAGCCATTCTTTAATAAATAAAAACAAGGAACAGAGAATAAAGTCAATAAAAGATTTCCTGTAACTATTTTTTATCTTTTTTTGGCCGAAACAATATCAGATGATAAAAAAGTTGCGTTAATCGAGTCAACCTTATTTGGAAGTGGCGTTTATTGAGCAACAGTGTAAAATTTTAGGTGTTGCGTTAACCGAGGAGTTGCGTTCTTCGAGGGTTGCGTTTACAGAGGTCACACTTTATCTTGAAAACCGTTAAAGCAGAAAACGTAAAAAATGTTATATTCTTTAAATGTTGTTATATTCATGAAAGTTTTGTGTTGACCACAACTGATATTTTTTATTAATTTCTTACCTAGTGTTATTTTTTAACCGGAAGTTCGCTGCAACAAACTTAGAAATTAACAAGGACAAAAAAAGGAATTACTTTTTCTTTTGCAACTGCGAAGCTTTCAATGATATATTTGACTGTAACACATGAAAACGTTTCCGGCGGCATACGGCATACGTTTGTAAAAAAATGCACCTGCGGCGCATTCTTTTAATCATTTTTGCTTGTAAAATATGTTAAAAATCCTGACTGGAAACATTCATTTGTCTCCAAAATCTCCATATCCAGTTCGATATGAACCCTGTGCAGATTAATTATTGTCTTTAAAGTGCCAATTTTTTTTTATCCGACAACTGCCCGAGGTGGCGCCAGATTGTTGTACACCCAAAGAGGAAGAAACCTCGAAATGAAATTTTTATATTTTTGCAATGAGGCAGGGGAAGACAAATTTATAGTTACTCTACTGTAAAGTGGTCGAAATTCTTAATTAAGTATGTAAAAGTATGTTAACTACAAATAGATTTTAAAAGCAGAGAAAACTTTAAGATATTTTCAAAAATTTTAACTATGAACTTAAAACCACTTACATTCGCGTAATAAAGAGATTTTCCCCAACTTAAAATAGATTTAATCGTAATGTGATTTCAACTGTGTGTTTTGTTTTATTTTTAGGCGATGGCAAAGTTTCAAAGCGGTCAACAAACTGTAAATGCGTGCCAAAAGACTGCAAATGCAAAAAGCATCGGACAATGCTGAATCAAATGGCACGAAGCAATTTACAATCGGCTGTAGTGTATTAAGAATGTAATTTTTTTTTGTAAATAAAAAACTTAAAAATAAAATATTTTGTTATTATAAAGTTTAACGACTTACCCTTAGAAGCCAAGTTAGAACAGATTCACGATAAGGAACAAATGCAGATCCTTTCTTGGTGTCAGCGAGTGCAGCGATTACTTTTCCCAGTGTCAAAAGACTTTTGTTGATGCTGACGCCTTCACGCAGGCGCTCCCCACTAGCGCAAGTGTGATTAACACGTTCACTGCCAGCTAAGTCCACCAGACTTATTTTACTTCTCTTGGTGTGCTTTTCGTTAGTCCCATTCGAATCCTTACCACCGATTTCAGTCAAATTTAGTATAATATTGAAGATGGAATGAGATCTAGAGCTTTTGTCATTCATACCAGTGGCAGCCGTTGCTCTTTGGCTATTGCCAACTGCGAGCCAATTCCTGAGAGAGACGTACGAGTCGACAGGATGCGTGCTAAGATCCACAACGTAAGGACCCCAAATCGGATGCTCTCGTACTTTGAGGGGATTTTTCTTAATTTGACTATTGGCATTATTGCTGGCTTCGATTTGCGTAACGCTCAACAGATCGTGGATTTTCTCGTTGTAGATTTCAAAGTAGGAAACCTCGATTTGCGCATGCATTTTCCCCTTCAGCATTCTAATCTTTCGGAATATTTCTTGACAGAAACGTGGTATGATACCGGCTTCCGACTGTGGTCCAATGTCTTCCTTGTCGTCTGTTTCAATCCCCATCATGCTGTAACTCTTCCCCGATCCTGTTTGACCGTAGGCAAAGAGACAGGCATTATAGCCCTCGAAAGCCTTCTCCACCAGTGGCTGGGCAGTATTTCGGAAGACTGTGTCCTGGTCAGCGTAATTTGCGTCTTCTGTGTTGCACGACCAAAATGCATGATCGTATTGGAAGCTGTGACTGACTCCGGCCGAGGAATCCGCCGTTGTGCCTGCAAGGACAGTCAATTCATTCCTGTCAATGTGGACGATATTCGTAACGGATGAATTAAGGCATTCTTTGGTATTTAGGGGGCGTACTCGCACCGCTACAGATAAGTTGCTGATCTCTCCTTCCTTCCTAGACTCATCGTTGTTTGTGCTTTTCGTTGACCGCCTCCCTGGCGTCTCCAATGAGACTTTCGAGTAACACTCTGGAGTTTTCATATCAGCCCCATTTTGGAGCCTTCTTTGGGGGTTCGCTGGAGTCGTGACCTTCGATTTGGCACTATTCGGAGTTGGCCCGGGAGTTGACCCAGCCGAGCGGTAAAGGGAAGTTGGTGTGTAACATGCATTTAGAGCTGTTGAACTTTTCGAACGGTTTCTATTTACCGACACTGGAGTCTTTGTTCCCGAACTGGTCTGCGAGAATGCTGTATTGAAGACATTATCATTCGTGCTTTTATTTATTATCTCATCGATAGTTGAATTTGATTTTGTTATCAGCCCTTTGCTCATCACTCGTTTTCGCAGCGAATTTGGCGTGGATTCTTTTGCATTTCCCACTGTGAATATCTTTCCATATCGGCTAGGAGTCACGGGTTCTTTTCGGGACATTTTACTATGGAACAAATAAGTTAAACGTGCATTAAAATTAGAGAACAAAAACTATTTCACAAAAATTGTAAATACAAAAAACCGTTTTAGGAATTTGATTTTAAAACTTCAAATCAAATTAAATTAAATTTTTTAGAACTGTCACTGGCGGAGGATGATTTTTTCCAATATCCCCAAAATTGGATATTTAGAGAGAAAAATGCAAAAAAATCTTGAATTTGGAAATTCTTTAACTGTTTTAACAATGAGAATGAGGGTATATTATTTTCTCGCTTAAAATTTTAATTATATAAATAAAACGTAACATTTTCGACTTGTTCGACTGACCTTCGCATGTTGTACGTACAAATAGAACAGATTTTTGAGAGAAAATGGTGCCTCGTAGAGAAAAAATTATAAAATTTTCATCAAATTACTTTATCACCCCTTTGCACTCTTTTCAAACTCCCTGAATTTTACAAAAATCACTAATTGGTCGGTCAGTTTTTTTTACAGAAATCACTAATGTAATTTTAAGTCGATTACGGCAGCGTTATAAAAGAATTACTCTTCTCTCAAACCGTGTTTGAAATGAAATTTTAGACAAAAGTTTTCAATTAATAACACGATCTTATCCTTTTTGACGAAATATCGTTAAATGGAGGACACGAAATATCGGATATCAGAAAAGAAACTACCTAAAAACAGCGGTTACATCGAAACCGCTCAGCCATAATTTAAAGAATTTTCTTAACAACGAGCCGAAAAGGATCTTTACTTAATCGGAGTTATTATTTTTAATGGAATTAAATTTTTCTCAAAATTTTTTGGCCTGGGGATATTCACCGAATTTTACACGTAACTCACGAAAATCGTTTCCCTTTTCTACCACCAACAGCGCCATCGACTTTGACAGCAGAGCGTTGACGTTTTTTTTCGGTTTCTGCGCCCTCCCTTTCGACTCCGGTATTCGATCACTGATAAAACTCGAGTGTTTCTTATAGTTTTAGAACGGAAAACCGGGTGACGTGTAAAAAATTACTAAATAGTTTATTGTTATATAAGATAAGTCGAAATGCAGCCTGCAATGGGGAACAATTTCCAAATGCATGGGAATAATTCATGGAAACGATTCGTGGCAGTTATTTTGATATTTGTGATAATTCTACTGGCCTTGCCCGGCTACTGTTCATCCCACGGGCATTTTGACCACGATCACGACCACGATGAGCCGGCGAGCTTCAAGTACTCGAAAGAAGCTAACGAAGGATTCTCAAGTCAAAAACATGAACACAATCCCAAGCAGCATGACCATCACCACGATCATCATCATCACACCCATGAACACCAGACAGCGAAAAGCAAGGAACCAATAGGTAAGGCAAATTCACTACCTGCCTCTGGTAATTAACTTGATTGGCGACGTCTTTTCAGATATGAATTACGTGTGGATTCATTCGATTGGTTCTACGCTGTTGATTAGTGCTGCTCCATTCCTGATTCTGTACATAATTCCCCTGGATAATACGGAAGAGATGAAGCCACGTCTGAAAGTCTTACTGGCATTCGCCTCTGGAGGCCTACTTGGCGACGCATTCTTGCATTTGATTCCGCACGCGATTGTGCCGCACTCGCACCACGACCACGAAGGACACGGACACGAACACGGGCACGAGGAGCACAACCATTCGCACGATATGGGTGTGGGTTTGTGGGTCCTTTCCGGCATTATCACATTTCTGGCAGTGGAGAAGGGTGTCCGGCTGATGAAAGGTGGCCACGGACACAGTCACGCCACTCATGCTGAGCTGGCAGCCAAGGCGAAGAAGGAAATCCAGTCTAAAAAGGAGGAGAAACTAAAGGGCAACAAGAAGGAATCAACGAAAACGAAGCAGGAGGAGCCAGAGGTCGAAATCGCGGGGTATTTGAATTTGGCTGCAGATTTCACGCACAACTTTACCGACGGTTTGGCAATCGGAGCGTCCTATTTGGCCGGTAGTAATATCGGAATTGTTACGACTATAACAATCCTCCTCCACGAAGTGCCACATGAAATCGGAGATTTTGCTATCCTCATCAAGTCGGGATGTTCAAGACGGAAAGCAATGATGCTCCAGTTGGTCACAGCTCTCGGAGCATTAGCCGGTACAGCGCTAGCTCTTCTCGGTGCTGGCGGCGATGCGGCTGCGTCTTGGGTACTTCCATTCACCGCTGGTGGTTTTATTTATATTGCGACCGTAAGTGTTCTACCCGAACTGCTTGAAGAGTCAACGAAATTAGGTCAATCGCTAAAGGAGATTTCCGCTTTACTTGCCGGTGTGGGTCTTATGGTCATCATAGCAAATTTTGAATAGCTTTTAGAGTAAAAAATAGGTTTTACTAACCGATATCTCGGTCGTACTGTTGGTTGAATTCGTGGTTATTCGGGCTTAGCTGCCTCGTAGTTTGTTTTTGAACTTTTTTTTTTATAAAAACGGAATTCTCTGAATAAAACGTAGTTGGTTTTCCTCAAAATTTTCCTGTTTTTATTCTCCGACGTTTCGTCCAATAAACTGGACATAATCAAGGAGTTATTTTTTACAAAAAAGGTATTTTTTGGAAATATTTTAAAATCATCAATCAAAAAAGAGAAAAAACAAACCGTCAACAATAAAACCAAACGACTTTTAGCACCAAAAAACTTCATTTTTGTCCCTTTTTTCACATATTTTGCGATTTTAAACATAATTTGCGACTTTTTTCATGATCTGCCATTAAAATGACACTTGCGAGCATTTTTGCCCAAAAGATTTAGAAAAAAATCAACAAATGAGGTCTTCATAGAAGATTTTAATGGTGGGCTATGAAAAAAATCCCAATTTACGTTAATCGAGATGAGATTTTAAGAAAATAAATTCGTAAATCAGTCTGTTTTCCCGTTTTAAAAGCTTTTATTTAGATTTATTTTTTGCCTGATTGTCAGGGTCAAATCCTGTAATCTAATTTTGACCCAATTCCTCGTATCTGTTTACCTTGAAATTTGGCACAGGTGTATTTTAACCCGATGACCAACAAAAAGGCAGACACACGACCTCAAAGAAAAAGAAATTTAATTGTGGTAAAGGATCAAATAAAAAAATAATATTTTTTTAAAAAAAGCTTCATTATAATGTACTAAAAACAAGAATAAATTTTTTGTGTTGTGTATACAAAGTAAAAGCGCGATAAACCCAAAAAAATATTAAATTCGGTTCGGGCTTTTATTTAGCTTTGATTTCTACTACTCAAAGCTGGATTTTTTTCACTTTTTAGTAAATTTTAATAAAAGCTAGTTTTTAAAAAAATATATTTTCATTAATATAATGGTTGAGTAACATCATTTAAAAACAAATTTCTTAATTTTTAATCCTTGTAAAAATTGTAATAGTGTTTTTATTCAGTGCGTACCGTTTTGAAAAAAAAAATAGTACCACAATGCCTTGATAATACGCAGCTTTTAACTCTTGACTTCGCCATATCAGCAGTTTCAAATTCGCTGGAGTGACAGTCAGAATCACGTTTCGATTCATAGTGCCGATTCCGCGAAATTTCAAGCTGCAGATATGGCGAAGTCAAGAGTTAACACGTTGGCTACCAGCCAAAAAAACACTTACTCCGCTAGTATACACTGGGAAAAAACGCAAAAATCATTTCTGTACTTTGTGAGTCACCAGTGAACACAAGATCAATACAGACAAAAACGAACGAATCGAATAAAATATAACGGACAAAAAAAAACCCGCACGAGCGACTGCACTCAACCATGGAACTTGAGAAACTGACGGTAATGACAATAGTGTGTGTACACCGGTGACTCACATGGTAGCCAACGTGTTAAAAGCTGCTTTGTTTTTAGTTGGTGCCCTGAATTACTGAACGAAACCTCGGGGAAATAAAAATAGGAAAATTTAAAGAAAAATCAAATTTAAACGTTAACTTCTATGAGGCCACTAAGACCGAATAACTACGAATTCAAAAAAAAAATATTTTGTTTACTTAAATATTGAAGTTGATGAGTTGTTTTCTTTGTAGCGCGATATTTTTGTATTCTAGTTATTTTCTCATTGTTTTTAAGGCAAACAAATCATTATAGGAATAAATATATTTTTAAAATTCCATACTATCAATATATACATTGTATTTTTCTAGATTTTAAAGATTTTTCCACACTACGAGTTGTGAATTACATAAAAAAAATCATTTGTTAAACTCATTGATTAGCTTTAGGCAATAATCTGCCTGTTCTACGGCTTCCTTACTATCCATTTTCTTACCTAGACGCCACGCGATTCCGCAGACTTCTTTAGCCTGTGTAAGTAGTCCTTGTTTAATATACAGAACACCGAGATTGGCCTTTATTATTGCTGACTCAGCAATTTCTGGCAGTTCGTTAGCTAATTGGAGGGCCTGCTCCAGGAATTCTCGTGCGCCGGCCATGTCTTCTAACTGTGGAAACGTAATTACAATTGATGGTTTTTACTGAAAATCTATATCTACATATATAAAAATGGATGTTTGTTGGTCTGTCTGTTTGAGATTATAAAACTCAAAAACTACTGGACCGATTTTTACGCGGTTCTTTGCAAAATGATCTGCGTTGGCAGGAGCAGGTTTTTAGCTTTGTTAGATTTTCAAAATTTGAAACAGAAGGTCCTGAAAGCATAACGCAAATATCCTTTTTCCCGGGAAAAATCGGCATAAGCGGGATTCCGGGGTTGCTGATCGCGAATCCGGTGTTAGATTTTTAAAATTCTAAACGGAAGGTCCTGTAAGGATAACGTTTTTTCCCAAAAGTTTTTAGGTTATTTATGGTTTTTTGGCATTCTAAAATTTATACAAAAAACTTTAAGCTGGCAACAAAGGCTCTTCTTCCTAAAGATAGAGATACACGACGAGTGACTTTGATCTCTTAGACCAAAAATTTCGCCTCTGCATACAAAGAGACCTGTGTGTACACTTCGGAGACCGGAGATTTGTCTCCAAGTATCAAGTTTCTAGGGTCTCTTGGGAGACTTAAGTTTCTTGCCGTGTAGCTACTAATGAGAGAGTCTCTTTAATGCGTCTCCGGTCTTCAAAACGTTTTTATATCTATCTCTTGGTCTCCGGAGACGAATTTTGACATTTCAGGGAATTGTTTTGTGGGAACGAGAATTTGTTTCGTTGTTTTGGGTTTTAAAGTAAATTTTTATAAAGAAAAAAAGTGTTCTCAATTCGTGCAACAATGTTGGTGTTATGCTGGTCGATTGTCGCTTTCTTATCCAATTTTTCACCCATATTTTGCGTTGCCTCTTTTGCCTCCTACGCAAAATTATGAGTGCTGCTATTGCTGCTGTAATTTTTTCATTTCTCCCGTTCATTTTAATAAAAATTATTCACAACTCGAAAAATTTCACAGCACAACACCAATCAAAAACTACCAAATGTCAAAAAGATCTCCCAATGTTAAGCTTGGAGACGAGATACCTGCGTCGTGTATGCACTCCAGAGACTTTACTTTTAGAGACTTTTTAGTAAACGTTTCTGGAGATCTATTTTTTGATCTCCAGACTTAAATGTCTGTGATCGTATATACACTTTGGAGATTTTTGCCTTTTGTACCCTGGAGACCAGAGACCAAAGTCTCTCGTCGTGTATCTTTACCTTAAGCCTTTACAATCGTGTTGCTTGTAAAAATTAGTTATTAAAATTCCATGAATTTTTCCATATGGAATTTCTCTGTGCAATTTTTTCTTGTCATCAACTCGAGCTTTGATTGGTCAATCAAGAGGATAAAAATTTTCATCGGATAAAAAATCGCAAGTCCGGTAAAAGCATTGAAAACGATTCCCTTGCGATGTACGACACGACTATGATTGGGAAGAGTTATGATAGATTTTACGCAGTTTGATGTTTTGTGTAATGTTTCTATTTTCTTGTTTTCGATTATGGGATCGATTTTTATACCCGTATGGTGGGTATATTAAAATTGCCTTACCGTTTGTAACGCCAAGATCCCGTCATCACACACAAAAATGAATTTCACCAGTGTGTTTAGAATGATAAAAAAAAATTGAATTTTGCATCTCCGCCCGTCTGTCTGTCCGTCTGTAGCGCGGATTGCGGGCGCACGGTTTGAGCTAGAGACTTGAAATTTTACGCAGATTCGTGTTTCGTAAAATGCAAGGCTAAGTTCGTTAATGTGCAAAAAAGAACCATTAGGGGAGGGTACCCCCCATACGAACGAAAACGTTTTTTTGCGAATATCTCAAAAACGGTGCATCTTATCAAAAAAGTGCAAGAACAAAAGTTATTTAGGATAAAACTCCCATACATTAAAATCCGATTGGAATAAATTTAAAAAAATCTTTGATACAAGTTTGACTTCAAAGTGGAATTTTGATACAACTGTTCGCCGTCAATCACCATACGAGTTTTCAATAATTGCCAGATTGGCAATTATAGCTTTTGTTATGTTTATTTGTGATTTAGCATTTTTGTCATGATCTGTAGGAACACGTACGAAGCTTTGTAATATGAAAATATTTTCACAGAAAATTCATATGCTATGCAAAATTTAACGGGTTATCTGTTTGACATTAATCAATGGTGGATGCACACAAACACATCAAGTCCATTCCATTTTTAATTGAAGAACGCTAAATAATACGTTTTCTTGAGCTCCTTCGGTTCACTCGGTTATTACCGAAAAGAAAATTGAAAATTTGAAAGTTAATAGATACCAAAACGAGCTTCTTCTCTTCTTCTTGAAATATTTAAGCCCTTGTCTATGCCGTAACGGATTTTATGGGCAATAGAAGAAATTATTGTTTTTTGTAACTCACATTTGTACAGGCAACACTTAAATTATTCAGAATCATCAATGCTTCAGTGTTCAATTTTCCGTGGGCTTCTGTGAAAATTTCATATGCTTCTAGAAAATACTTTTTAGCTTCTGTGAATTTTTGTAGCTCCATTAATAATTCGGCGTACCTTTTGATAATAAGAGTCGTAAATATTTACCGGGTGTGATTTTCATTTAAATATATATTTTTACTACCAATTCTTGGTTAATCCAATCAGCTCCTTCAACTCTTCATCATCTTGAACCTTTTTTATTTTCTCTTCCAACTTTTTCAAAGTCCATTGAAATCCTTGCAGAGCCTTTTCGAATTCACCCTGCAATTGGGCCATGTGGGCGAGTTTGGAACTAATATGGAGGATCTGTGAAATAGAAATCATTTAAAAAAAACATCTTAAACGTAGTGGAATAGGATTTCCTACTTTTATGCTGTCCTCGTCATGCCCATCAGCAAACAACCGCCTCATAACATCTGCAAATATCTTCTCCGCCTTCTTAAATTGTTCTCGTTCCATTGCTAGATTCGCCATCACATCGTAAACGTATGTTATTCCGTCTTTGTGCTGTAAATCTTGTGCCATTCGGAGCGCCAAGTGGAGCATCTGTTCTGCTTTGTCGTACTTGAGAGAAACAAAAATTGTTCATCACTTCGTAACAATTTTATTAAAGGTAGTGAAACAGAAATACAAACCATAATGAGGCATAAATTAGTTCGGTTGTGGAAATTTAAAAAAAAAGGTTTGTATTTTTTTGATAAAAAAACTAATGGGCCGATTGGATTGAAATGTGGCTGGGACATACTTTAGACATCCCTTCTAGCATAGGTCTGTTTAAAAGGGAATATGCTAAAGGACTAAAGCATAAATGGGGTCTTTCTAAATGTTTCTATCGCTACTTGTTTGAAATATTTATAAAAATACAATTCTCCCCTTTCTATTCTCCTCTTACCTGTTCTCGCTGTATGCATAGAATCGACCTTTTGATTGTCATAATTAACTTTTGTTCGGGGGTTTCTTCCTCCTCGTCATTTTTGAACAACGACAACAAACCTGCCGCAAACAGAATTTTCGTAGAATTTCCTTGTTTATTTCCATTGAAACTATTGAAATACGCATTTGGTAAACTTGCAGCCAGTGGGCACACAAACCGCGGTATTTTCCTTGACGAGAAATTGTTGAAACATCGCAATAATGTTAATATTTTACGTGAATTCATTTTGAAAGACCTCAAAGGGAAAATGCCGAGTTTCAGGAAAGATTTTAAAAAAGTTCTAAACGGAGATAAATCTCCACCTAAATATATTTAGATAGTGAAATCGTTAAGTATTTTAATTGTTTGTTAAATAAAACTTGTCATTTTCGCAAGAATAAGTAAAAATAGGTTATGCAATAATAAAATTTCACTGTGCAATCCAAACGTCAAAGATGTAAACAAATTTTTACAAAAGTAAAAAAAAGCCCACTAATTTCAAACGAATTTATGCTGTTCGAATTAAGAAAACAGAATATAATCGCATTTTCTGTTGAAGATTGTTGATTGGTGTGACCACAGTAGAATTTTTGGAAAATAAAATTATTTAAAATTTTTTGAGAAATTTATAGGTAAAACTTCATTTTTCAAATTTTAATTTTTCTTATTTTTTGTTAATTTATTTGAGAACCTCAAGAAAGGCATAATGAAAAGAGGTATAAGTAGGGTGACCATATTTTTTTAAAAATTTCCGTGGACAGGGATAGGGGAGATGCAGTGTGACGAAAGTTTTAAAGCTTCGAAATTGATCGAGAAAATTTTGAAATCAGAGGAAAGAGGGTTATTTATTCAATCTTTTATTTTTTTGTTGCTAATTATATAAAAAGTGTTATAGGTATTTTAGGTTTTCGAAATACAACAATAAGTGCGCTACAAGTACAAGTTTTAGAAACAAACATTCCAATTATATGAAGCTATGCGCCACAGGCGATTTTTTTACGGAAAAGGCAGCAATTTCTCATCAAACTACGTCGCATTCGAGAATTTTTCGGACTTCGGTAACAATTTTTTTAGTGATTAAGGATTTTTAACACTAGATTGCATAATGGCGCGACAAAAGTTTAGTTTCCGGGACGCCGCGCCAGTACAACATCGGGGACTATCCCGGTCATTCCGGATCGTATGGTCACCTTACCCAATTGACCAAATTGGTTGGAAAACCAATTGGATTTCCAATCATCTTGTACCAAGTACCGAAGGTACGATTTATGGAATTTTGACTGGAAATCCAAGATTTTTTCCTGTGAAAATTGCCCTTTTTGTACCATAAGGTCCATAATTCCAAATGTTCCCACAAATATTCTTAAACTTTATAAAGGAAAATTGCGTGGTACATTTGGACACGGTACAAAAATTCCAACATTGGTCAATTGGGTAGATATAACTAAATCTGTGATTTAAATTAGCCATAAGAGAAACCTGAAATATGACAAGCCGTTAAATTCACAAAAAAATCCGTTATTGATTTAAAATAAAACCTTACAGATCCAGAGTAATTTACATAAGTACAGTTGTGAATTCTGTTTGATATTTGTGCATTAAAAAAATAATTTAAAAAAGTGGCTATAAATCGGTTATTGAAAAACCCGAAAAATCTGGTCTTGATTTATGCAATGTAAATATAAAAAAAACCTTTTTGGTTCTACGGGTCCTAAGAATATTGTCGTTATGAATGGTTCTTACCGTATTTTGAAATAGCTACTGGCGTAACATTTTTTATTTTTAGTTAAGGAAATACATTTTTACGATTTTTCTCTAATATTGAAATGTCGAGATAACGGTACTTCTTGTAATTTTGGTGGTTTTGACCCTAAAAAAAACTGTTTTTTTTCAATTGTTCCATTTCGGATATTCTGGCTATTCGGATTTCGGATTTCGAAATGTACTCTCCATCAGGCTCTATAGGAAAAATATAAAAATAACAGAATCAAAGTAAATATCTTAGAAAGTCTGTTGGCTTAACAGAGTATAACAGTTATGCAAAAGTTTGCTAAAAAGGACATTACCCTGTGGGAAATTCGCTTTCATATGGAAAGACTTTTGTTTGTTTTGGTTTTTTTCGTGCGACATTTCTGATATCCTGTTGAGCGCATTCCCCCTGCTGGAAAAAGGATTTTTTATTAATTAGAAAGGAAAATTCTTTGCTCTTCTTTTAACTAATTTTCCAGATGGTTATATCATGGTAAATATACTATTAATTACTTTTTATTCGTTTTTATTATGTCTACGTTTTTAAAGGACGATTTCAATCGACTACTGAATAAAAGAATTTCAGTATCAGAAAAATTTATTTTTATCTCTTACGCATCACTAATTTTTCTATTTGTGACGCAAAAATTTACCATTGCTGTTGAAAAAGTGTGTAATTAATATTTTTTTTAACATTTTTAGTCCTTTTATCTTCTATCTACGGCCTTAGACTACGTTCAAATATTATATGGCCTCGCACAATGTTCTCGTTTGCTCGAGAACACCGTCCGAATACGTCAGCGGGGAAGAGTGAGGCCGGTCCAGAGTGAACCTGTGAAGAACTTCATCCAGGATCCAATGCGCCAATTACCCAACGAAGATGCGGAGTCCTTCTTTAACATCACTCGACTCTCCACAGATCAATTCGAGCATTTATTACGGTTAGTGGGGCCATCTTTGCAGACTTCCAACATAAGAGAACCAATAGCTCCTCAGACGCGTCTTCTTATTACGTTGAGCCATTTGGCCACTGGTGATTCCTATCGCAGTTTGCATCTACTCTTCGGCATTGGACAGTCAGTTATATCAAACATTATCTATGAGACTTGTGATGCACTTAAAGAGAAGCTACAGCCTGTTTGCCTACCCGAACTGACCAAGCAGAAGTTGAAAGGAGTCGCCCAAGGATTCGAACAGATTTCCCAATTTCCACATATTGCTGGATCAATTGGAGGTAATTTTCTATTGACTGGTATTGATTTTTGTCTTATTAATCCTTCTTGTTCGATTTTTAGTGAAATACACGGTTATAAACATGCCCGTCAACTCGTCTAGTCTGCATTTCGATTATAAAAAGAATTATTCTTATGTGCTACTTGCAATCAGTGATGGGGATTATAAATTTACTTATTTTCAAATGATCAAACCAAGTGACTTTAATTTCCGCAGAAATTCTATAACTACTGCTTTATATACTGGTAAAATTTCGTTACCAGATCCATGTCCAGTATTGAATGGCTCCAAAAATATCCCCTATATGTTCGTGGCTGATTTCAATATGGATATGTCGATAATGCGACCAATAATGGGCAGGAAACATTTAACACCAGGACAGCATCGCTACAATGTAGAGATAGGAAAGGCAAAAAGTGTAATTGAGAATAGTTTTGGAATCCTGGCTGCTCGATGGAATTTGTTCTTGCGTCGAATGACAATCGTACCTGGAAATGCGGAAAAGATCATAACGGCAGCTGTTCTTCTGCACAACTATGTCCTTTCGTCCCCAGGACGCAATCGGTACCTGCCACGACGGTATGCGGATCAATACAACGGCGACAGAAAGGTTGCTGGAAGTTGGAGGCATGATGCCGAGTCATCTGTTTTTGTGGAACTACCCAAAAGCTATCGTATCGGCCACATACCATCTTTGGACGCAGTTTCTCTGCAAGAAGAAATTGGACAACTACTCTTGAAAAACCATGAAGATTAAAACTATTCATTCGAAATAAGCAATTTTTGTTCCTGAAAAGATCTTGAGTTGATTCCAGATTTTCTTATGAGATGAGCTGAGAAATTTTTTAACCCTGGACCCGTGTACTATAAAACTTCCATTTATCGTGTACTTGGGCACTCAGTGCCCAGATGCAATTCCAATAGAAAATGTATGGCTGGTTTGTTTAAAAACCATAAAAATTGGTTTATTCGTTAAACAAGTAGAAATACAATGGGAAAATATAATTTGCAAAAATCGACTGAGAATATAGACCGCCTCGTAAGCTCGCGAATCTGGTACTCGATTTCTCCAACAAATCATGTACTCCACGAAAGAAAATGCAATACATGACAACAATACAATATAAATATTATAATATAAATAATATAACAATACAATATAATATCTGCATACAAGAAAAATCATAAAAGGGGAAAAACCCAAAGCTGTAATCAAAATAAAAACCAAATTCATACAAAATGTACTGACTTGGGCACTGAGTGCCCAAGTACACGATATTACGCTTTTTTTTGACACCTTCCACAACCCCCCCGAAGATATGCAATTTGGATTTTTTTTTTGTTTTTGTACTCTAAATTTCAGTATCTTTCAGAAATATATTGCATTTCATCATATTCTTTATTAAAAATATGGTTAATTTCGGTTCGAAAATCGTTCTGGGCACTCAGTGCCCAGTACACGGGTCCAGGGTTAAAGACCATTTTGCTGAAAATTTATCGCAAGATAAGTTCTTGAAAACGATTTACAAACCGATATTGATCTCACATTCAATCACTCTGTTATGCCATTCCATTTTCATCATCATTAGAAGTTGTTCGAAAAGACTATCAAAAATAAACAAGCGATAAAAATAAATTACGCTACCATTCTTATGGTGATTCCTTAAATCGAGCTAATTTCGGTAGCTCCCATTTTATGCATTTGCTTCGTAACGTAGACTTTAATAAAATTCACATTGTTAGGATAAGACATTGTTAGTAGTTGGATAGTATCACATGTGTCAACTATCAATTGGATACGTAGTTGTTGGATGTTATTTGTTTAAATGTTAATACAAAATTAAAATGTTAATGGAAATCTGGCTAAGACCAATTTAGATGTTGTAGACTTCTATTCCATCGGATTGCCAAGGATAATCTAACGTTTTTTTTACCAATTTATCATATAAAAATTATTGAAAGAAGCATATCCAGATATTAAATAGATGTAGTATCATGTTCACTGTTTAAAATAAAGCAATTCTGTTTAAATTTTATGGTATTTTTATTAAATTATAGTGGAAAGACTATTGGTACTGGGCACCAATCATGTAGTCCGACGCGTCTCTGTCTTTCGACTTTGACGCAGCTTTTAACTCTTGACTTCGCCATATTTGCAGCTTGAAATTTCGCGGAATCGTCACTATGAATCGAAACGTGATTCTGACTGTCATTCTAGGAAATTTGAAGCTGCTGATATGGCGAAGTCAAGAATTAAAAGCTGCTTGGAATCGAAAGACAGAGACGCGTCGGAATACATGATTGGTGCCCAGGTACTGCAACTTCAGCACCAAATATCAAATATCTGTACTTGCAAATTATCAGTACTTTCGTAGAAAATAGTTGCGAAAATTCCAGTACTTTTGCAAAAGTACTTGAAAAAATTCTGGTATTTTTGTATTTACACGTTGTTTTTCTCATTTGAGTTCAACTGGGCAAGATGACATATATTCAGTATTCTCATGTTTTAACAGAGAAAGCGGACATTAATAAAGCTAAAGTACACGCGCAATCGCAACTTCAGTAAAGGTGCCGCTCCAGATGAGAGTAAATGCCGGCGAGAACCTCTCGATAGCAGCTACTCGCAAATGGACACGTCTCCGAGAGTCGCTCACAGAAATTCGCTAAAACTCGCGAGCTAGTTTCTGCGAGCTGTCAAAAGTGATTCTACTCTCTAGTCGACACGCACCCACTGAACTCTCGGGAAGTTGCTCGCCAGATACGAACGTTGTTTGAATTTCGCTAGTAGCTCTCGAGAACTTGTCAAAGTAAGATTTCAAAAAAATCCAGATATTGGTCTTGAAAAGAGAAAAATCGCCGAAATTAACTCTCAAATGGGCCACCTCCTGCGAGTAACTCTCGAGAGTTTTTGAGAGTTACTCGCGTATTTACTCTCAAAACAATAAAACATGCACTAATAGAACAACTCGCAAGCTCCTTAAAAGGGTATTATTATATCACCAAGGCGACCATACTGGCGATTTTGAAGAGGATGATGATGACGAGGTAGCGTGCATCTGCTGTAAATTGAAAATTCAGTAAATTGAAATCAGCAGAACTATGCATCTGCTGCCAAATATGTTCAAAATGGTGCCACACAAGATGTCCTGATGTATCAGGAAACCAAACGAAAAATTTTTGTGAGTTAAGCGAAGCATAGTATGTCATCTTAGACTCATAAAAAACTCTACCTTAATTTCTTCATGATTTCTCATTTAAGCCTAGTATGCAGTTCGAGTAAAATGAAATTTTAACGCGGTCTCCAAATTGGCACATTAAAACCGAAGTAAAAACTGTTTGTGGAGAAAAAACATTGACAGCCGAGCACACACAATTAAAAAACCACACTCGTTAAGAAAACTGGAAACAGAACCTCTATTATTTTCATCTGTCAAATTTTTACCTCGAATTTAATGTACTGAACAGTTAAAATGCTGGTAAAATCAAGTGGAGACTTTCTACGCCAACTAGTGAGGCAACATTGCAACATGAGTTTTTCACATCATTTTACCAGCGAACTGCGTACCGCTTGGTAAAATTTCTGAGGTTAAATTTAAGCGCAGTGTTAAATTTGTATGGAAAATTCCATTTTACTCGAACTGCGTACTAGGCTTTACAGTAGAACACGCTTAAATGCACATCGAATTTCGCAGAATTTTATGTGCATTTATCCGTGTTTTGCATTTACACGTAGCACGGAAGCACGGATAAATGCACATTAATGTGCAATTATGCGAGTAAAAGATAAACATGCAACTTTAATATTCCTGTAATAAATATTTAAATTCAACAAGGCTACACAAAAACAAAGAACGTAATTAAGAATTCATTTTATCAAATAAAAATAACAATAATCACTTCTTTTTTGTGTAATTACATTTCATTTTTGCACATGTGCATTTAAGCCTGTAAAATTTCATATAATTTATACTTTTGCGGATGTGAAAATGGTTGCATTTAAGCAAGTATTGCAATTAAGCGTGTTTCATTTATCCGTGTATATTTATATGAAAAATGCTTAAAAATCCTCCATGCACAAATTTTGCGTGCAATTACACGAGTTTTGCATTTACGCGTGTTGCATTTAAGCGCGTTCTACTGTATTAGTATTTTTGGTTATGTTTCTAATGCTGTCAAAATGTGATTTTTATTTAAGTTAATAAATTTCTTTAAACAAATATACCTTCTTTGTCTTTAAATTTTGCTCCCAATATATTTTTTCCTTTGGTTAAGAAAAGTATGTAATTTTAAGAATATTTCCCCTACACATTTTCCACTAAACTCTTTAAAGTATAAAAACATCTGTAGAAAAACACTTCCATACCTATAAATAAGTCACTACGAAATAAAACAAAAGATTTAAAATAATTTAGAATTTATTTATGTACGTAAATCATGTCCAAGCATTACATATTTTTCAATTCTTTTTTTCAGTGTTCAAATTTTTTATATGAGTTTTTTTTTATTACACCATACTAATGTTGTATTTTTGTAGGTTTTTGTTTAATGGGTTTCTTCAAATATTCTACTATTCAAACTAAACATTTATAGTCTTAACAACTATTGTAAATAAAGGTAACGAAGCAAATTTTTATTTAAATATGACAACTTACTACTCTTTGCAACTATTTATTTTTTCATCAATTTTTATTTTTTAATTTTTATATAACAACAGATTTAATCGTTACTTTTTTTTCTTAATTTACCATTAAATTATAAATTTTATTTATTTTTATATTTATCAGTATTGGTTTATTTTCATTTTTTTTTTGCTAACAGCTCTATCTTACTTTTTAACCTAATTTTTATGTTTACTTTCTTAAATTGGTATTGGTATACAAACATTTTTCCTAAAAAAAGTCTACATTATGTTTTCTTCATATATTTTATAATTAGTGTATTTTATTTATTTTCAATTTGATTGAATTTCAAAATTAAAAAGTGATTCTTTCGAAGAAAGGTGTTGTTTCGCATTACTGAAAATTTTTCTTTAATTTATTTTGTATTGCCTTTTAACGATTTTCAAAATTATTATTGTCTGTCTTCATATTAAACTAAAAATGAGTAGAATTTTGGATCTGAATTTAAAGAGTTTACAAAGTTTTACGGTTTGAAATACCTTGAATGGATAGCTCAAAGTAAACTTATTTTATTTACAAATCTAAGAACAATGTCTGATTGGACTTCGGGTTTACTTTAAATTGCCATTAAATAAAAATTTGATGTAACTGGAAATATGGGCATGAATTTGAAAATATTAATGGTCTTAATTAGGAACTTGTGAGTCAGTTTTACTTGGACTTTAATTCTAATTTATCGTTTACAACAGACAATTTCAATAAATGGGATTCTTGTTTAAATTTACTTAAATTTAATTATGTTTTAAAGGCACCTAAAAAAATTTAAAACTAAAAATTGTTTTTGCTCAATTATTATTATTTGTGATGTTTAATTAAATGTTAACTAAAGGTTACAAAAATGAGACGAATTTTATATTATGAGAAGTTCAAAAATCAAAATGTCAAATTCTTTAACATTACACCGAATGTTTACTGTACCGCTTGTCTACTGTATTTTTAAAAGTGTTGTACGTTTGGCCAGTTTTATTTACTTCATTTGTGTATGCAAGACATAAAAGATTGCCACAAGCATCAAAATTATTCGAATAACTTTTTTGTAATTTTTGAAAGCAAAGTATGTTTTACAAGTGAAAATTACAAAATGAATACGCTGTGCAGTAGGGAAACATTTATTGAGGAAAATGTGCCCCAGGCACTTTCAAGTAGATAAAACCCCGCCACATCCCCTCACATTCGCGCAAACAAACTATGCGGACCCACAAAATAATTTAAATCCTTGTTAAATCGATGACTAAACATTTAAGGAATTTTCTAGAGGGCCAATCTCTTACTAGCAATCAACACCTGCCATGAATCCCGTCACTCTCGCTGTTACATCTGATGTTACGTCTAGTGAAGATTAAAGGTAGAACATTTCCGTGCGTTGCCGCATGTAAAAGTAGAAATTCGACCTACTCTATGCGGCCGCCGCATTGGAAAACGTATTATTAGGGGAGTACTCATAGCAGCCTGTTGATTCTACTCGAATTGTCAACCGGACGCACGCATGACGGACGCATCGACGTACGATTCAGGTTCTAGCTTGAAATGTCAGCTGTTACGACAGAAAAGTCAGACAGTTTTAGCTTACATCTTTGCTAACAGAATTGGTGGCGAAAATTTGACATTCGTGAATTTAAGATGGCGGATTGTAATTTTTCACGTGGAGAGACGCTCCATTTTATAAACGAATACCATTTAAAAGTAATTTTTACTAAGAAATGATTTGAAAAAGGCATCGTGGGAGCAGCTGGAGCCCGAATTTCATTTTAGTGCGGAAATTTTAAAGAAAAAAGAAAATTAAATGTCATGCCAGAATCAGCCCATCTACGTCACAACAAAATTTTCATATGACATTTCTGTTAACAGTTATTTCAATGTTTCCGGCAGGTGTGTATGGCGTGTTAGGGGGGATGGGGCTTCGCAATTACGAAGCCCAACCCAGTGGTCTAGGAATGGTTGATTGGCGCTAGAGGCCTTAAAATTTGCTGCCGCAAAAAGATCTACAATCTGAAACTTCAAAACCTTTTTGATAGTTTTATTTCATAATTTTGTGTTGCGCATCTACCAGGGGTGTTAGTTGAAATTTGCCGGTTTTACTAATAACTGTCGCTAGAGATATGTATACATTTCTACGATTTGGCATCTATGTCATATTTTTCTATTGACATTAATCTTCAAAACTACACAAGTTCCGTTCCGTCAAAATAACAACGTGATAGCGTTAAAGCTGTTTGAAAATGTCAAGTTTTGTGCCTGAAAACGTGCATTCGCGGCACGCATTACTTTTTCTCTTTAATCAAAAGAAAAAGGCCGCTGAAAGCCATCGTTTGCTGGTAGAAACTTACGGTGATCATTCCCCAACCATAAGAACATATTATGAGACGTGGTTTCGACAATCCAAAAGTGGTGATTTCAACATCCAGGACAAAAAACGTGTCTGGTGGAACCAGATTGGTGTCGTATATTATGAACTGTTGAAACCTGGAGAAACAGTTGATACTGATCGCTACCGACAACAAATGATCAATTTGAACCATGAATTGATCAAAAAACGTCCGCAATACGCTGAAAGACATGGTAAGGTGATTTTGCAGCATGACAACGCACCGTCTCAAAAAAGTCAGTCAAAAAAGTGTTCAAATCACTTGGATGCGAAGTATTACCGCACCCGCCGTACTCTCCAGACCTCGCCCCGTCCGACTATCACCTTTTCGCATCGATGGGACACTCACTCGCAGGCCAGCGCTTCGCCAATTTTGAAGAAGTCGAAAAATGGCTCGTCGAATGGTTTTCTTCGAATGAGAAAAAGTTTTTTTGGAATGGTATCCATGATTTGCCTGAAAGATGGGCAAAATGTGTAAAATCCAATGGTCAATACTTTGAATAAATTTTTTTTGAGATTCCCTTGAGAATTAAGTGTTTTCTTTATAGAAAAAACCGGCAAATTTCAACTAACACCCCTGGTATATTTAACTTTCCTAAGGTCTATGCCACACCAAGTGCGTTACGTTGTCGCATTGCGCGATTTTTTAAGAGAGCCAAACAAATTCAAACATTTTTTACTATTACAAACGGCTTTTTAGTTGCATAATCTTTATTTATTTTATTTTTTAGTCGTGCCAATATAAACCTTTTGTTGAAGCGAACGCGTATAAATTTGTTCGGTTATTTTACGAAAACTCGACAACGCAAAGCTCTAAAAATGCGTAGCCACTTGTCTACGCTACTAGCCCAGCCGCTTTTTTTAGCTACACCACAGTCAAAGCAGAAAAAAAAATTTGCACTAAATCTGAAACAAAAACATTTTTTTACCTGAAAAATAAGCAAAAGAAAAAAAAAAACACAAGAAAATTTCTTTTTTAAAATAAAGTTTTATCAATTAAAAAAGAAAACGAACATACAATAATAATTCATCACACTTTTCTAATAATAAAATTTATCTGTCACTTATTTAATATCTCATAATATTGTTTTTTTTTTGTTCCAAAACTTTTTTAATTTTCATCATTTTTCTGCTTCAATTTTTTTTAATTAATTTACAACTAATTAAGAAAACATAAAAAATACGTATAAATATTTTGTTTCTGATTTGTTTTTGTTTTTAAATCTACTTAAAATAAAAAAAAATAACAAATAGGGAGAAATTAAATATCAATTAAATGTAAATTTGAAAAAAAAACTACAAAAAAAACTTTCCGCCTAAATGTGTTGTGTTTATGCGATTTTGTGCTTTTTATATGTTATATAAAATAATAATAATAATAATAAAAATAATAAGCATAATAGAAATTATTCGAAATATTTTAATAAACTAATTTTTAAGTACTTTGTAATAATTATCTTCGAATTAAGTTTTGAACTTTAAACATATTTTATGTAATTTTTTTTTGTATCGATCAATGCCATAAAATTACAACTTAACTATAACGGTAAAAACAAAATATAAAAATAATAAACCATTAAAATTTTCTTCAATAATTGATAAATTTATAAATATTTAGATTAATTTCAACAAAAAAATGTTTCAATTCAAAAATCTATTTTGTTAAAAAAAAAATCAAGAGAAAATTCAATTTTGTTGTATTTTAAAATTTTTAAATAATAAATCTATGAAATATTTTTATTATATTATATTAAAAAATTCAATTTTTTTGTCGTTAAATATTATTAAGACTTTTATTAGAAGACTATTAGCTAACGTTTTCAGATTCATTAATTTTGTTTCCTTATAAAACGCATTTTTTTTAACAATATCAATTTTAATATTTACAGATTTCTAAATTATTATACATAATTGGACTACGATTTTTCATAAATATCAATTTTTAAAAGGAAGATTTTTTTGTGGTTTTTAATGAAAAATATCGTAACTGACGTGGAAATATTCAGGAGAACTGTCAATTTTAAAAGGGAATTTTGAAATAAAATCAAGCAAATGTTTTTTTTTGAAATTTTCTGTGGGGAAATTCGGTTCTGTTTTCGTTATTTCAAAAACTATTTTTAAATAACTCAATTTCTATATCACTTATACTAAAGGTAGGTATACATTTATGGCATTTTCATTTTTTTTATAATATTTCTTTATTTTCTTTATTTGTATTTTTTCTTTCAAGCATTTTTAAATATTCTAATATTACTATGAACTAGTCAACTAATTTATTTGTTTTATTTATATATATATTTATAATTCGATAACCTATTTTATTTGATTTCCCATTTTCTCTGATTTGTTTTTCTTTCAATTATGATTCAAAGAATTTTTTTTATGGATGATTTACTGGTAATTTGGTGTCAAGAAGATTTATCAAAGAAAATTTAATTTAATTAATAAATTAATGGATTGACACAAAAAAAAAACGAACATTCTCTTAATGGCTATTGTTATTCATGTATACAAAATTCTATAAATTATGGAACGTTTTATATCAATAATTTTTTTGAGGTAAGTTAAAATTGCTTTTTTTAACAATTATTCTGATTGTTGAAATTTACATATTTCCAACAAAACTATATAATTTCAAGATGAAAAAATGTGCAATTTGAATAAAAACTTGGCCTTTGAATAAAAGAAATAGTTTTACTATGATAAAATATTCTATTACTCGTAATACACAAGTCAAGACATTTTTCCAGTTAAAAAAAATGGTTCTGTAAAAAAAAAGATATAACTAGCAACCGGTTTTGGTTTCTGTTCATGTTCTATTAATATTGCAATATTTTTAGTTGTGATAACTAAAATAATGTAAAACTTTAATCTATATATAACTGTAATTGAAAAATACCCGTTTTGTTTATTTTTATTAAATTGTAATTAATATGTATAGGTTTCGCTTCCTCTTTCAAATCTTATATAAATGCTGTATAATTCTAAGATGTGTTTTTATGTATAATTCAAAAAAATTCTAATTACAGGAAGTATATGTAAATATTTGTAAATATTATCCCATTATGTTCTCTTTATTTACTTTATTGATCACATAAAGCGAGGGCCCTGAGTTTAAGTTATGTAAAGATTTTTTTTCCCGTGTCAAATTTTTCTCATATTGAGTGCTGTATAAAAAAAATGTTCTGTAATTAAAATTTTAGAAACGGTTTAAATATCGCGTTATTATGGAAGTATTGCATTCTAAGGATAAACTGGTGTTTATCATTTTTTGGAAGAAATTAATTTGCGCTTTGGAAGCATATACGTTTTATTACTTATTCTGGTATTTGATGAAACACGATTTTTGATTTTTAAATGTTCTTTTTTGAAGGTTTTGATCATTTTTGAAATTTCATCAGTGAGTTTTTTTATGTTTAGCAACAGAAATTTTTATATCAAATTACAATCTTTTGCGAAGTTAGTTTTGCAAAGTCCTTATGTTGGGGTCATTAGAATTTCCAATTGAATATTATTTATATTAAAAAATTTACCGATTCTATCGTTATAGTAAGCAAAAGCCAAATGCCTCTTATTAGAGAAAAACTCCCACCAGAAATTGATGGAAAAAAGTTCGCATCAGAATTAAAACTAGGTTCTAATCGTGCTCGCGTTTTGTTGCTGCTCGATTCTGATTCTCAAACTTTTGTGGGTTTCGTGGGCGTTTTAATCGTGACAAAAATCGTCGATGTTGTGCTGGGGTCCTATCGCCGAACACGATATAATTGGTGCAAATCGCAATTTTAATGTTGTTGAGTAAAACACTAACAACCACGGCATACAGACAACCAAGGTATGCTGTAAACTCAAATCTGGCATTTCGTTGCTACGTCACTTGTGCCGATTAGTTCGTCAAGTTCAGAAGGAATTTTGTTTTGTGGATGGTTATTTAAATTTTTGTGCGATTTAAATAAGATATTTGTAAATTAGTAGACTGATTGCATTAAATAGTGATGAATAAACATAAAAATTAATTAAAAAAAGTCGGCACAAATGACGTCACACCTGACTATCAAAAGTTTACAGCATACCTTGGTTGTCTGTATGCCGTGACTAACAACAATATAAAATTTACGATTCGAATCAATCGTATCGTGAACGACGATAGGGCCCCTAGTTTTTGCAACGACCAACATTTTGGAAGTGTTTTTCTAATAACAGGCCTTTGACTATTGCTTATAACCCGGCCCTTACACGCGACTATAAAGTCTGTCAGTAGCACAGACTTCAAATGTCAAATTACTGACAACGAATTAAAATACATTTAGCGAACTGGCAGTCAGTGCATTTACACGAGACTGTGTCAGCTCTACAGACGCGTGTAAAGGCCGGGTAACTCTAGAATCAGTAAATTTTTGGAAAATCAATAACTTCCAACTGGAAATTCCAATGACATTCCGGTTATCCGGTTATAATGATGAATTTTTTCTATTTCCTTCGACTTGGTGGTAAAACTATTGATAAATGCATAAAAATTGTCTCATTCAACATCAAATAAAAAAAGCTGTAAGTTTTTTTTTGAAAAAATTTGTGGAAAGTAATCTGTATAAAAACGTTTCAAACTGTAAAATAAGAAAAAATATATAAAACTAACAGTAAATTGTTTGCTGAGGTAGACATTTGGATTAAAAATATTTTTAAATGCTTCTTTTATAATTAAACTCTATTTAAAATAATTGTATACAAAAAAAAAAACTAAAATCTTGTTCTATTTGAATTATAAACAAAGATATTTTCTTACTTACAATCTATATTTTAAGATCTCTATTCGAGGTTTCTAGGTTTCAATTTTTGAGGTATTTGATTTTATATGAGATTGAAAACATATTTTTAAAACTAATATGCACTGGATTTTTTTGTTTTGTCGTATTTTGGATGTATATAAAAGTATTGCAAGCACTTTTTGTGTTTAATATTTTGCGTATAATCTTTTGTTTCTTATATGGTAAGTGATTTTCTCATAAAGGATTTTTTTTCTTGTATTTCATAAAAATGATATAAAGAATTTTTTTCTTTCTTATATCGAGTAATATTTAGTTTCATTCACACATTGGTTTTCTGTGTGGATTTTTGAATCACGTTAAATTTTGTACATTGATAATTTGAGGTAATTGAAGGCAATGTTTATATTTCTTCTTTAATATTTAGTATACTTTCTGAATTGTGAGCCTTTTGTGTGCTGGTTTCTGAATTTTTTGTATTATGAATGATTTTTACTTGCTTATATTTTTTGTAATTTTTAAACCCTTTCTACAGTTAGTTTTTTTTGTATTAGACGCGGAAAGAAATATTTTTTGATACAGTCATCATATTATAAATAGTGCAAACATATTTTGTTTGAGATAAAAATGATGTTCTTGTTTGCATCAAACAAAATTCGTTCACCACAAAGATAATTATGTTTAACCCTCCGTCTACCATTGGGGTCAATTTGATCCCACAGCGATAAAATTTTTCTCTAATTCGAGTCGTAATAGTTTTTGGACTTTGTAGCTTCTTGACATTGTTTCTTTAAAAATTCTTTATTGTATTTTGCTGGAATTTATTGACATTATTGAAGTTTTTTCTAAGTGTACTCAGACATTTTCAACAACAACTAAAGGAAAATGGCTTATTACCGATTGGGGTCTAATTTACCCCAACGGTAGTTCTAGCAGGTTTTTTTTCGGTAGACGGAGGGTTAAAGGAATAAAAAAGAAGAAGATGTATTGAAAAATCAAAATAAAATTGGTTTTTTAAGTAAAACGATCACGGTCTTTTTTTAGGTTGCTGTATTCCTTTGATTGTCAGTGCCATATGTAATAGCAAAAACAGTGACTACGTGTGTGTTTTTCACAGGAATCAAGTAAAAATCTCAGTTGCCACATATTTTAATTGTGATGGCTGGTGCTTACTTGTTTGTGAAAATAAATTGCGAATCGTAGCATCTAAGTGTCAGCACTTAGCCCCGCGATACGGAAGATCTCAAGGTTTTCGAGGCTCAAACGTCTCTAATCTAGAACCCCAAGATAATCTAATCTGGAGTTATTTTTATCTGACCACTCCTTAGCGTATTCGTTTTTTTTATCAAAAATTGTCGGTTTACCCTTGAAGCACAATGAACGCAACCAAGACGCAACCATCACGCATCCAAATGTCACTTACGAGTTTATTTCACGGAAATGCTTTTGAGTGAGCACAGTGAACGCATTGAACGCAACCATCGACGCAAAAGTTGCCAAACTTTGAACTTTAACGCAACAAGTCTGCGTTGACAGTTCATAAAGTGAGGTTGGGGAAATGTCGTTCGAGGAAAAATTGATAGCCTTAGTGCAATAAAATACAAATAACAAAGATAAAGATCAACAAAGCAAATTATCGCTTCAAAATTATCCATTTTCTATATATTTTTCTACTTTAGTTCACTTTTAATTTTTCTGTGTTTGTCTCACAACGCAACAGACGACGCTTCTATTGTGCTCAACCGGTCCTGAACTGCGTTGCGTGACAGCTCAAAGCGTTCTTAGTTGCGGCTTGGTTGCGTTCATTGTACTCCAAGGGTTATTCAAACGAAAGTAAATTTTTCTTTAGATTTTTTTTAAATAAGAACCTTTTTTGTTAGTCATTTGACTAAAACACTTTTTTTATTCTGTTAAAATAGGCTATTTTAGTTATTTTAAATCTGACAGAAAAGCCCATGAATCTTCAGAAAACCAATTAAAAAATCCAGAAATCAGCGAACAGCAAAAAGCCCACTTTTTTACACGACGAATAGGTACATAAAATTATTAACATAAAGTGGTATATTGACCATCATCCTAAGGTTTTTTTTAAAAGCGGTTTATTATTCACGAAGAAGACTTCACTTAGGTGGTCATTCAATTCAAAGAACAAACATAAAATGGCACTGTAGAATCTCATGTGTTTTTCTAATATAAACTAAACTCATTCGGTTTAAATATAAATATTTAGTTATTTAATGTTCATTTGTTTGCTTGTTCTTTCATTAATGAAACAGGTAAATATAATTTGTATATGAATCATTATTATAAATGTATACAATATAATAATATATGCTTTATACAAATTTCTTTCATTTAATTATTATTATATTTTTCATTCAAGTTTATTAAATGTTTTAAACTGTGGCTATTAAAATCGTATAAAGACGCGTATACAATAGATTCTCTAGATATTTCAATTCTCATATATATTTATTTTTTTTGTTATACATTGTGTTTGATTCGTATATTATACTCGTATAGTGGTTACTACATGTCAAATGTTTTTTCTCTTTATTTAACATTTGTTTTTAATTTTAATATTAAATGGTATACAAATTAAGGCTTTTCGATTCAATAAAGTAAAATGAATAACGATTTGTTTTTCGTGGTATTTGCATTTTCTTTGACATTTTACCATAAAAAAGTTGGTTTTTTTTGTTTCTTGAAAAATCAGACCGATGGCTATGAAGGTTTTTTTATGGGACATTACAACTATTTAAGGTTTGTGCCAATGCTTGGTTAATGCAAGGATTCATGTCGATTTTTGAAATTTCTTATTATTATTCGAGGCAGGCAAGCATAATTTTCACAACATTGTCAACATAATCTTGTTATTATCTCTGCCATGGCCATCTTTATCGCAATCGCCATCATCACCATAATCAATGCCGTTATCATCGTTGAGAATAGATTGGAGAGTAATAGTGTTGCGTTAATATTCACGTATTATGTACGCCCTCATCCTCGGAATAGTTGCCATCCTCACCATCTGAGTTTCCGCCACCATCGTTATTGCTACCTGATTGATTGTTGTCCAATCCCAGGTCCATCGGTTCGGATGAATCACGTCTGATATCTGGACCATTATTCGAAAGTGGTGTGTTCGTTTGTCGCATTGGTGATTGGTCACGTCGGTGAGATGGTTCGATGGTTACCCCACTGCCAAGGCTGCCTAGTCCTGCGGTACCACCGCCAGGACCTCCACTTCCGCCATTGCTTCCTGGTCGACCATTTCCGGTACCGTTACCTCCACCAACATTGCCACTCTCTCCAATGCCACCTCCGCCTCCGCCGTTGCCACCGTTTCCACTTTGCTGTGTCAGACGGGAGATTTCTGTATTATTGTGCATGATTTTCGAGAGATCAAGATGCGGTGGCAGAAGTCCTGGCGGTATTTTATCTAATCCGTGGCCCATGGCGTTCAGTTGAGCCATCTTTGCGGCATGAAGTGCCGCTGCTGCATGTTCCTGTGACATCCCCATGCCTGGAAAATTAATAGGGATTTTAAATGTTGTGCGATAGGATTAAAACTGTCGGTTAGGGTGGAGTGAAAAAATGAATTTTGGTCCGATCAAATAGCACAAAATGCCCTCTCCTCACCGTCCATCGGGCGCCATTTCTCCTCCAAAATACAATCGAAAAAAATAAGAAAGTGAACATTACTGTAAACCAGAGATGATTTGACGTTTCACAAAAAAATTACGAAATTTCAAGGAGCATGCTTCTTTCCTCGACGGATTTTAAAAAAATTGAAAGAAATCAAAGAAGTTCAACAAACAATTTTTGACACTATGAAGTATCGGACAAAAATTAACTATCGGACTATGTACGATTGGACAAAAAGTCATTTTTTCACTCCACCCTACTGTTGTGCTTTAAAATTACTCAATTTAAAAATATCAGTCTAATAAACCGAGGCTAAACATATCTAAAACGCCTAAAAGTAGGCAAAAAGTAGGCAAAAAGTAAATTTTTTTCATACACCACCAAAAAGGCGCATTTTTTCTCAATTCTGAATTTCAAAAAAATCGGTCAATTTAAAACTATTGAACTAAAAGCGTTTTGGACATTTCTTTCAAATATTAAAATCGCGAAAAAACGTTTCAAAATTTGATAATTTAAAAAAATCGCTCACCGAAAGTGTTCTCTGTGATGAACTGTAAGTAAGTATCAAGTAGTGATTGACCGGGCGGTCCACTGGTGGGTGGTAACGGTGTGCCATGATGATCCTTTGACAATGAGTCCATACTCTTTGGCGTCATTGAGTCATGACGGATCCTTGTTATCGTTGTATTCGGATGCCCATAGCCTAGTAAACCATCATGAAATCGACTAGCACCATTATTGTTGTTGTTTCCGCCGCCAGTGGTCAAGTCTTCGGGATCGTCATCGTCAACATCATCCGGTCCCCGTAAATCCAACTTTGAGTCACCGCGTCGTGTTCCGCTAGTAGGCGATGCACGTGCTCTTAACTCTGCTGGTGAGATTTTAACACCTGCCTTGGCTAAGAGGCGAGACGCTAACTCCGGATCAAATGGACTTGGCATTGGCAACACTGGTAGATCCTTTGTCGAAATGCCGCGATGTTGACGCGACATGTGCGAGTGCAGGGAATTGCGGGATTTGGCAACGGTGCCGCATAGCACGCATCGATAACCCGGACAGGTGGTGTGTTTGTCTTCCAGATGGGTTCGTAACGTATGGGCGGATCGGTAGATTTTACCACATTTCGGGCATGGACGGGGGTCGGTGGCACGGACTCGCATCTCAAGTGATCGACGGGATACTGTAAAAAAATTAAAAAAAAAACAGTTATTATTATGTATTGTTAAAATAGAAAAAAATTAAAAGAAAATATTTAAACAGTGGTATTTAAGTAAACATCATTTTATACGCTTTTAAAATATATAATTTATTTTCTTTATCTTCTTATCTGGTATCAAACTAAATGCAATTGGTTAAAAGCCTACTTAATTTTTTATAGTTAGTGGTTTTTTTATATCATAATAGTATTTATTATTTTATTTTTATTTACTTACGTGTAGTTTAAAGCTCCCTAACATTGTTTGTTTTAGTTACTTACAAAACAAAAGGAGAAATCCAACTAAAATCTATTATTTCTAGAAATATTATAACAGTTTTATGCGAGTATCTTTTACAATGTATTTTTTTTTTCAAAAGTTAATAAATAAATAAAATGTTACATAATTTTAATCTTATATAGGAACCAGATTTTCTTTAATTATACATTTTTTAATTTTTAGTGTGAACAGTTTTGGGAATCTTGTATTTTACAATGACGTTAAAAATGATTGCGAGTTTTTATTCTGTTATAACTGCTGGGAAAATTAATTAGGAAACCAAAATTTCTTTTTGTTTCAGCCTTGATTATATTTTTTTTCGTTGATTTGAAGGGGTTTCTGGGTATAATTTGTGCATGGAAAGAAGCTAAAAACATATTTGAATGCATATCCGGAATAGTTAATGGCAATTAAAAATTTGTATTTATGCAGTTCCATTTCCTATATTAGTGTCAGTTTTCCAAACATATTCACATTAGTTTTAACTGAAGTTAAATTTAATAATTGAAGGATATTCATAAAATATGTCACACATTCGTACAAGAGTTGAAAGAAATTTATCAGATAAGACGGGAATTAAAGAAAAAAAGAAAACTAGGTAGGAGCTGCTAGTTTACAAGCGCGCTAGTAAGGCCTGCTGGTTGAACGAAAAACTATAAACTATATATGTATGGCTTTAGAGCAATAATAATTTAAGTGGACATATTTTATTCACTCCATCTTAATTGTGGCATTGAACTTTATTTTTCGTACAGTTCTTGTTCAAATTTTCGTTTTTAGTGTATACGTGTATAATTTATTTTCTTTACAATAATTGTCTAATTTACATTATGTTAAAGATATCAAAATAATATCAAGCAAATTATTTTTCACATGAAAATCAATCAACAATTCTTATTAACAAAATGAATTGCTGGTTATCTACTATTATGCCTAATATGTATTTACATTATATTAAATAATTTACAAATCTATCTACAGTTTTATTCGCTTTTTGAGTAATATTTGTTTAAATTTCAATGTCACATAATACTGTTATTTTCATTTTTTTTTTTTTTTTTATTATAAATATCTTTTTGGAGTAAATTTTGGAGAATTTAATTTTGCTTCGGAAATTCATTCAGTTCAGTTTTTAATTATCCAATTTAAAAATTTATCATTTCAATTCAAAAACAACAAATAAGTTATGAAATATTTTAAAAAATTAAATAAAAAACTTCTTTTCTTATAGAAAGGCATGAAATTTTGTTGTGTAATTTTTTCCAAATTTTCATGTGATTATATTGGGTGTTCCAATTGCTTGGATCGATGTAAAATATGATTGACAAAACGTCTGATGATTTTTGACTAATGATTTTTTTTTTGTTTTCAGGTTAGAAAAGTGCAGTCTTTGACAATTTAAACCATAGAAAGATTAACAATCGAACAACGTATTAAAGTTATTGAAGCCTATCACGAAAATGGGCGTTCAAACAAAAATGCATTTCGAGCACTTCGTGATTGTTTTTGGTCAGCCTAACCAAGGGTGCAATTGGAAAAATTGTTGAAAAATTCAAACAAATTGGGTTGGTGGCATATGTGAAAACACCATTGCGTGTACGCTGTTCAGCCGAAAACATTGGTGCAGTGCGCGAGAATGTGGCCGATAGTCCAGGCACCTCCATTCGTCATTCCGCCTAGGAATTGAACCTATACGTAACCATGTTATATCGAATTTTGTAGAAAGATTTATGTCTACACACTTACAAAATTCAATTGGCACAAGAACTGAAGCTTGCTGACTATTTGAAGCGCCGTACGTACGCCAACTAGATGCACGAACAAAGCCAAATCACAAAAAATCATATTCAAAATATCACCTTCAGTGATGAAGCCCATTTTCATCTCAGTGGCTTCGTTAATAAGCAGAATTGTCACATTTGGGCTGATGAAAATTCAAGGACGATTGTTGAAAAGTCCACAAAAGGTCATTTTTTAGTGTGCATTTTTTGAAAATGATGCCTGGAATTCTGTTACCGTGGATGGTGAGCGCTACCGTGCCATGAAATTCAACTTTTCATGGCCTGAATTGGATGCTATGGATATCGATGATTTGTGGTTTCAACAGGACGGCGCCACATGCCACACAGCCAATGCAACACTGGCTTTATTGAATGAGAATTTGCCAGGTTGCATCATCTCTCGAAACAGTGAAGTCAATTGGCCACCAAGATTGGGCAATTTGAGGCCTTTGGACTTCTTCCTTTGGGGTTATCTCACGAGTAAGGTCTATTCCAAAAAAGCCAACAACAATTCAACAGCTGAAGGATGAGATAATAAAGCCCAATGCAGACTAACGATTGCGATGACTATTGACGCTTCTCGACCAATGAGATCAACCCTTTTAACGATAAAGACATGAGAGCTTTGATGTCATTGATCGAGGAAGCTCCATTGTAATCGTAATCGCAATTCTGCTTGAGGGATATTCGTGGGAGGCGCAATTATACAGAGATGTCATCAAAAATTTTGATCATGGACATTTTTTTAACAAATAACATTGTTTTATTTTCTGTTAACATCGGTGTAAGCTATTGGGATACCTGTTATAAGAACAGAAGAAAAATCGAGTGATTTTTGTTCAAATGATAGGTAATTGCGAAATAAAATTTTTTCTTTCATAAGGTTGTAATTTTTTAATTCATTTGAGTGTCCAAAGGATGGGTGAGAAACCGTAGCGCAGCAAGAGTTGGTGGCGTGGGCCAAATATCAAAATTTGCTGTCTCAAAATTTTTTTTTCGGTCAAAATTCAAAAAAATGTTTTTGGGGAAATCAAAGTTTTCTGCTCTCAAGCTTTTTGGCAGTATTGATGATTTTTATGGAAAAAAATTGAAGATCTTTTGTGATTTACCACATAAGTTACGTCTATTTCATACGCAGGGCAAGTTTTGCCATGCTGCTTGCAGGTTAATCAAAGGTAGTGGGTTTTGATGGAAAAAAAAGAAACTCGTTGCCCTGCAGTTTTTAAAATTAAAAGTTTTTGAAATATCGTAAAACAGAATTTTTTTTTTTTGCCTTTCATACGCGGGTAGTTATTTTTCAAATGAGCTGTTCTTTTTAAAAATTGAGGCTCGTCATAGTAAGTCCGCTTTAGATTTTTTTAAAAATCTAAAAAAATTTTGATTGGCATAACAGGGCAGTGAAAATAGCTATCTTGGGTTTTAAAATCAAATTATTCTGTGCCATGCTAGAATATGAAATGCCCGGCAATTTGCCCTGCGTATGAAATATACACACATAAATTTAGTCTAACTTTCTGAAAAAGGCAGAAATTTTCCGCCCCCTAAAAACGTTTTTGCCTCATTTAATCGCCCCCGCCCCTTTCCTTTTTGCAGACTAAGTTTTGTTTTGGTCTTTTTAAAGAATATTCCTAACAAAGCTTATAAATTTTATTTCTAATAGTCACAGAATTTTGCTTTAATCGATGTTTATGGCGTTAGGACGTATCAGTTTTGTCTGTGATAAAAAATACATAAAAATGTTTTTATAAATAATGATTTGAATACTAATTACTCGGCGTAGAAATTTTATAAAATATTTTAAAATGGCTTGTAATTAAAATTTAGTGAAAAGTACTACAGTTACTTTGGCATATTGTATTGGGCGTCGGGTAGTAATTACTAGAACCCAAGTAATTCAAAATAAGGGAAGTCATAAGACAGCTTCGCGAAAAAGGACCAATTTTTAATGGCAAAAACAAAAATTGCGAATCAAGAAAAATTATATTTTAGGATATGAAAAAAAATTGGTTTTTAACTATTCAACAAACCAATGAAATTATATTCGAGCAGTGTTGAAAATTCACTTATAATCTGGGATTCCGGAAAATGGGCCGCCCGAGGACCGCATGGCTTTCATTTTGGCCCATTGGACAGTATGTTTGATTCGCATATGATTACGGACAGAATTTGGATGTGCAAACCGTCGTCCGCACTGCAGAACTGGACATATTGGACTGTCACGAGGATAATGACGATCCAAGTGCTGTCTAAACAGACGGGGCTCCAGTGGCGTCTCACATAGAGGGCACGGAAGGAGATAATTGCTAGCGCCAGTGTTGGCCGCCTGAAGCATGTCAGGTAATTCGCGTGAGGAACTGAGAGCTATGGTCCTTGCCATAAATAAATTCGCTGTCATTTGATGGTGAGTCTGGAGCTCGTCAAGCTGCTGTTGAGTCAGTTTTCGTTGTTGTTCTTCTTCAAATTGCTGCTGTTGTTGACGTTGGAGTAGCTGTTGTTGATGTTCTTGCTGGTGATGCTGTTGTTGGATCATAGCTGCAGCTTTTGTCAGATCAGTGCCTTCGTGGATTTTCATCGCCACTGACATCGTTGATGATGTTTTCGAATCATTCGACGACACTGTCGATGGCGTTGGTGAAATTGATGTAAGACACGCTGGAAGCATAGTTGTCGTCTGTTGAAAGGATTTCGATTCTTTTGGACTTTTACGATCCGAAGCGGAAGGTAGATTCGGACAGTCATCATTGGACATCACCTCCTTCTTAATGGAAACCATCATTCCGTATTTATTTTGAACATCTGCAATCGGCAGAGGATTGCGGTTTTATATATTTTGTATGTGATGAATTTAATTATTTTTTTTTTCAATTTTTTTTTAAATTTTTTGTGTGTATTTTTTCAATACCGCGTGAATTTTGCAGCACGCGATAACGCTTGTCCGACCCTGATCTGATTTAAGCATCAACAACAACAACAACTACTACAACAACTGAACTGAATGTTTTTCTTTTACCAGATTATTTTTTTAAAAAATTCACTCATTTTTTGGTTTTATTTTACTTATTTAATTTCCTGTTTTTCCTGCCATTAATCATTTCAATCAATTTTTTAATGGAAAGGTTAAATAATAAAAAAATTATAATTGTTTGGTATTAGTTAGTATTTTTTTTAGTAATTTAGTAAAAAAAAATTGTAATAATATTAAGTAAAATTATAAATTTTGTTAAAATTTTGATGTTTACTTAAAATATTCAGTTCTAATCGTTAATTTTTGGTGTTTTTTTTTTAAATTACTAATCAATAAATACCGAATATTGCACTGGAAAATTTTGGTTCAATTTTCTTTCTTTTTTGAAAAAAAAATGAATTTTGAAGGAAATTTTGAAAACAAGTTAAATGCGTTAGTTAGATCACGGTCGTTTTAAAGAAGATAAAAATTTATTATTGATCATTTTCTTTTAACTTATTACGAAAAAATATTTTTTTATATTTATAAATTTTTTTTTTAATAATATATTTTTGTTTTGAAAAATTTCATTCCAAGAAAAATAAAATCCAAGAAAAATAAAATGCTTTTACCGAAAACAATGAACTTAAAAATATTAAAAAAAATAAAATAATGGCTTAATAATATATTTTTTACTTTGACATTTTCATTATAAAAAATCCCGAAAGAGGGAAACCAAAAAACAAATAACAAAAAACATTTTTTTAGGTAGAGTTTTTTTTTAAATATTTAATTAAAATACCTTTAAGATGATAGTTCGAAATTAATAGAAAGTTTCTACAAATTTTCATATATTTTTTTACTTGTCTGGTCAAGTGTGTGGTAAATATTTTTTTACGCACCAAAACTAAATATTTTAGCAACGAAAGAATTTTTCTTGGAATGATTGGTAAAAAATTAGGAGCAAAATCGTAAATGAATATTAAATTAGGGTAAAAATTTTCAATCGTTAAGAAAAGAGTAATCAGGATGTATCATTTGTTAGGTGGTTTGATCGTTGCCGAATTGTAAGTTAGACGATCCTATAATTCTCTGATGGATGCCATGGGCCTGAAGTTGATGATTGATTAAATAATGTTTGGTTTTTAATTTTTTACCACATGTCGGACACGTATGCCACAGTGATTTATCGACAGACACGTGAACATTTCGGACATGTTGACGTAAATTACTAGCGTTTGAATAGATTCTACCGCAATGTGGACACTGTGGACCACTAGCACTAGGCATGAAATCTAATGATTTATCAGTTCGATTTATTGAAAAAGGATGTTGATTAGATGTAGATGATGATGATCTTCTTGTCGTGGCAAGGGATGATTGCAAATGAGCGCCAAAGATTCGCATCATGGCTAGTGATTGAGATGATGATGTAGATGAAGTCTGATTATCCCCAGGAGGATGCATAAATTTAGGTGGATAATATGATTCGCTAGGATCATCTATATCGCGATCATCGTACGGTTCGTCATCTTCAGGAATGCTGGTGTCTTCCTCATCGGGATAGGCATTTAAGGGATGATCTTCCTTGATGTCAAGCGGTGGTTGTTGAAACTTCGTCTCAGCCGCCCCTGCAATTAAACAGAGGCGGCTAAGATATAATGATTGGCCCCCATTTAAAAAAAAGGTATTCTAATGTCTATTTTTTTTTTTAAATAAAAAATTAAATAATTTTCTAACCAAATAAATGATAAAATACTAAGATTGCTAACGATGTGTGAGTGTATGGATGGTAATAAAACTGTGTTTCGATATTTGAGAAAAAGCTGTGAAAAGTTAATTATTTCAGAAAAAGAGCACTAAAAAAAATTTTTTTTTGTTATACTGGGTGTTTCTCGAATGCTCAGTTGACATTGGGCTAAATGCCAGTCGAGTTTAGTTGGCAACTCGGACAAAAGTCGCAAGTTTTCAACTTGTTTGATGCTAGTTTAAAAAGCAGCGTACATTAGACTATACTCATATTTTTACTTTCCTCTGCTACAGACTTGCGAACGGGGGTAGAAAGAATCTTCCTGATCAGTACGAAATCCGTTTCAGACAAAATTATGAGGATGTCGGTCTTTCTGTCTGTCGGTCTGTTTGTCGGTCTGTTTGTCGGTCTGTCTGTCTGTCTGTCGGTCTGTCTGTCGGTCGACCTGTCTGTTAGTTGGTCTGTCCGTTTTAAGTATCTTAAGCAACTCAAGAACGTGTTGACTTGGCTAGCGACTTGAAATTTTTCCCAAATGGGTTCTACGAAAATTGTAGTTTTCTATCAACTTCTGGCAATGTACCATTAACTATAACGGGTATCTACCAAACGATTTTTTTGTTGAAAAAATAGTTTAGGAAAAAACGATTATAAAAAAAATTAATTTTCTACATTTCTTGTCGTAACGGGTTTTCCGTATCTCTAACGGTTTTCAAGATATTTAAAAAAAAAATAAGTTTTTTGAAAATTTCTCGGAAACTATGCGCTTTTGAGAAAAAATGCATAAACCAAATTAAAAAAAAATAAAATTTCCCACATTTTTTTAATTTAACGCTTTTTACGTATATTGGACGGTTCTCGAGATATTTGACAAAATATTATTTTTTACGTATTTTTTTCCAGAACTAAATATTGCAGAGGAAAGTTTTGTGTTGATCACAACTAATATTTATACCCGTATGGTGAAACCAAAGGGTATATTAACTTTGCCTTACGGTTTGTAACGCCAAGATCCCGTCATCACACACAAAAATGAATTACACCAGTGTGTTTAGAATGATAAAAATATTTAATTTTTGCATGTCCGTCCGTCTGTCTATCTGTCCGTCCGTCTGTCCGTCCGTCCGTCCGTCTGTCTGTCTGTCTGTCTGTCCGTCTGTCTGTCTGTGGCGCGGATTGCGGGCGCACGGATTGAGCTAGAGACTTGAAATTTTGCGCATATTCGTTTTTCGTAAAATGCGAGGCTAAGTTCGTTAATGGACAAAAATGGATCATTAGGGGGGGTACCCCCCATACGAACGAAAACGTTTTTTGCGAATATCTGAAAAACGGTGCATCTTATCAAAAAAGTGCAAGAACAAAAGTTATTTAGGATATGATTCTACATAAAACTCCCATACATCAAAATCCGATTGGAATAAATTTTAAAAAATCTTATTGGAAAGTTTGACTTCAAAGTGGAATTTTGGTATAACTGTTCGAATTTTGATACGAATATCACCATACGGGTCTCCAATGATTGCCAGATTGGCAATTATAGCTTTTGTTATGTTTTTAGTTCAATTTTACTTCATTAAATGAAGAAAACAGGTGTACTTAATTAAATCAGATCTCGAGCCTCGAGCTTTCTTTTTATAGTGGTTATCAAACTCCGTTATTCGATCAAATCGACGAGATAAATCTAAACGTCCAAAGGTTGACCGCTTTTTTGTTGAAAATTCAACAAATATTTAAAGAAAAAGCATTTTTTAACAAAAAATTCCTACAACTCGATAATTTATGTTGAAAATTAAACATTTTTTGTTTAAAACTCAACATTTTTTTAAATTTAAAGCAGAAATGTACTTAAAGATTACGCAGAGGATGAATTTTACACCATTTTTGAAGCAAATTTACTTAATTTATTCAAGTTTATTGAGGAGAATTTACACAAAAAGTGATGTCAATTTACACTTTTAAGTGAAAAGGTTTTTAGAGTGTCCTTATGGACCAGTTTCCAGAATATGTCGACTAGCAACTATCCTAATACCATCTCGATATAAGAGCAGACGCGCACTACTATGGTAAGTGTGTTGAATAGTGCTAAAGTGGTGGTTTGAGTTTTCGAAACAAGTGAAAACCAGCGCATCAAAGAAAGACTTCAATGCTCGCGATGGTAGACGTGTAGAGCACCATTCTACACGCCTACCATCGGAGTACGCGCCTGTACTAAAATTAAAAGTTATTGTAAATTCAAATTTTCACAAAAATTAAGATCAAAATAACTTTCAAAATTTGGGAGTGTACTCATGTATATTTTCCTTACATGTAGGTATGTATTATACGTATTTATTAGTTCATAGTTTTCTACAAGATAGAAAGTCTAATGTAATTAAGAAATTCGAAAAATTTCATTAACTTTACCATAATGGCACTGACATATATTTGAATATTGCCCGAAAAAGACAATTTGCATGATGATATTAAATAAATATAGGTTATGCGTTTTGAAAGATAGGTGATATGTTTGTATGTTCGCTATTAACAAGGACAAAGTGAAATGAATTTCATTTTATCGAATGAAGCCAAGCCCGCCAATGTTCAGGCAGTGTGGTTTTTTAAATATCGCCTCTATCTGGTTTTGTCGAAAAATACGCAAAGGTGAAACAATTTCTATTTTTTTTACCTTCGGTTGGACGCATTAAATTATAGGCTCGAATAAAAAGAACAGCTTCATAAAAGGGTTGGTTAATAATCTATTCTTTACCCACTAAACTGATGAAAATACGAGTCTACTAATCTATGAACGGCTATACTTCTTATTTATACTCGATATACATGTAAAATACCACTCCGAAATAAAAATCTAGCTGCGGATATAAAAATAAAAAGAATATATTATAATGTTACCAAGAGGGGTTGGTATAAGATAGAAATGAATAAGAGTCGATCACAATAACGAAAAATTGAAGAAAAAAAAATCATCAGCAATAATAACAACAGCAACAACACAAACAACGATAATAATAATAAGAAGAACAAAAAAAAACCAGAAAATAAATAAATAAACTATCGCATGTCGAAAATCCGTTAACCACCTGAAAATGCCTGAAATTACCTGACGTACATGCTATATTGGCATATATACACGTGCGTAATATATTTAAGGTGTGTACCAAGAGTATGATATAACTATGTATTCAATCGACTATCTAAATTATTGGTCTCTGAAACAAATAGAGCATAGAACCAAACATAACACATTCGAGGGCAAGCCGTAAGAACTAAAGTAATACTCGTAAAAGACGACGGCAACATGAACAAAATAATAGATGATGGAAAAAAAAACTACTAGCAAATTTTTGGAAAAACGGCAAAAACCACGCCAGGTATAAAAGAAAACCGGGGAATGTATTACAACTAATAGTTGTTTCAGTGAACGGTAATAATTTGTAACTCCTGTCTTCTTTGTACATACATTTACTTATATGTACGTTCAACGTTCATATCCTTCAAGGGTTCGTCTGTGTACAGAGAGAAAGTGAATGGCGGCAGCGAGCGGCATAAGAAAAGTGCGACCAAACGAATTATTACTTTCGGTACGATAAAATACTTTTCGAAAATCGTTTTGCAGATGGAACGGAAAGGATAAGCAGGTGAGGGGAGGCCAGATCGGGTGAATAGAGTGGGTGCGTAGATGATATGATTTCAATAAACGATTTGAAGGGTGAGGCACCTACGAGTGTATAGATAGATCCATTGAATTAGTAGAATGGCGGAGGTATTATTACTCTGCGCGAAAGCCGCCAAAAATAATAATAATAATAATAGCAAAAGAACGAAACAATAACAAATATGTACACACCCTTAAAGGAAAATGTGCGGTTATTGCTAGTCAAAAAAAAAATAGGGAAACGAGAAAAAAAAACACACACACACACAAAAAGCAAAAGAGAAAATATGAGCACGCAGCATATTTTATGGGAAAAGCAGAACAGTGAGAAAAAAAAACTGATCCTACAATTTCTTGTTCTTCTTCTTCTTGGTGAATTTTGGCTCCCCGAACTTTTTTTTCCCACCACGTAAGGTATTTTCGGGGGTCCATAAGTCAAAGGTTTCTCCATGGAACAAATCCAAAGCGAGCCGACAAAAAAATTGCGATCCTGGAAGATGGGGTGTAAAGTTTCGTATTTTGTATACGCATAAAACTATAGCAGTGGATTTGGTCCGAATGCTCAAAGCAACCACTATTGGCCCAGTTCTTTTTTCTCCCCCGATACTGGCACGATACGATGCGATGCCAAGTGGGTGTCGGTGGAATAGGATTGAATTGATTATCAGGATTTAATTAGTTACCTTAAGTGAAAGGAGTATAGAGAGAATTCTATGGGCCAACGGAGTCAAAAGAAGTACAGCACAAAAAAAAAATGTGAAAAGGTGCTCCCGTAAAGTTCAATACTATACACACACCCTTATTACATATTGGACGAAAAGCAAAATCAACTGAAAGAACAATAATAGCAATATTAGTTAGATGGATGCAGCAGGGGGTAATTTTTCTCGTATCCCGCGAAAATCGAATCGGCTTCAGAGTAGCACTCACCCACCTACTTTTATGTTTTAACCACCGCCCTCGAATGAAACTCTTGTTTGTCGTCCTTCGAAGACTTTGGACATTTATTGCTTTTAATTATAGCCGAGTGCTTTATTAATTATTGTTTAAAGGGGTTAAGTGCTTCATCCCAATATAGTGAGTATAGTGTACCAAGCCCCTACACATTATGTTTTGGATTGTTGGTATTTCGCGTACCTATTCATATTTTTTTTTTCAAATATTTTGTACGATAATTTTTTATGTTCTCTATGCGATAGTTGTTTGCGTTTTATTTAATTTGGTTATTTTTGGTTGTTTGGAATCATTAATTGGTAATGGAACATGTTGCGTTTTGCTCTACGAAAGCTATAATTTTTTTTACCTCCTTTTTTTGTTTTATGAAAATAATGAGAATCGTAAATTATATCCGCAAAGGGCAGAGAAAAATATATGTATGAAATTTTCATGTCGATAAGTATATTTGCTTTAATAACTAAAATCGGGTTTCACGTAATCGCATAATAAAATCACATTTTTTTTTGGTTAAACTCTATTATTTGGTTTTTCAGTTTTAGCATTTAATTCAATGGTATACACATATTTTTTCGTACATCGTTTTAATTTGTTTTTAAGTGAAATAGGAAATATCTTACGTTGGAAATATCTCAAGTTGCAATCCCGAGAATTCAATTCATGGATCATCATCAGAGTAACACTAGGACTATTGAGAACCGTCATTTTTAGGAACCGGATATCCGGTCCTCGGTTCTTGGATTCGGAACCGAGTACCAACTTTTTGGTTTTTTACTCGAAACCGGAAACCGTTTTATCACGGAACCGGGTCCTGAAAGTTCTCGAAATTGGGTACCCGGTTCTTATCAACACCCCACTGTTATTGACTTGATAGCAAAGAATGCGGGCAGGGGATGTTATAATACGGAAAATTTGATATCGGTGTTTTCGAATCTACTACTGGTTTGGCAGAGGCGGATTCAGACAATTTGATGGCCTATCGCAGGAAAAATTTAAGGCATCCTATGACGATTGAATGTTCTCAGTGGCCCAACCTTTTTCGGCTAATATTTCAACTAATTTTCATGCTTCCACTTTGATTAAATCACTAAATTATTTTGCAAAAACAACCATAGAAGAATGCGCCATAGGCGAGATGTTTTTACCAATTAATAGTTTAAAAGAAGTCGGAAAAAGATTTTTTTTAAGTTATGATTGAAAAAAAGGAACAGGGACGGGGACAAAATTCTAGGGAAAAGAAATTCCTAATGGACAAAATTCAATTGAACACAAAATTCCAAAAGACAGAATTCAAAAAAAAAAAAAATCCAAAACACTAATTTCTTGACCCTTTGAGGTCATTCATTTGTCAACAGACATTTTCCTTTTAAAACATAACAAAAGCTATAAAACATAATAAAAGCTATAATTGCCAATCTGGCAAAATAACTTTTATGTCCGGTTTCACAGTGGGAGCTTAAGCTTCGGCTTTGTTAAACTTATCCTGGTAGCTTAAGCTTTCGCTCACACAAGTGCTGTTTCACAGTTAAATTTTGTGTGTCGATTAACAAAACTCAGTTTAGTGAATTTAATAGGCCACTGTGTACTCATAGTAAACAATATTTAGCGGAGTCAATCACGCACTGAAACGGAGTTTGAGAGAGTCCATCACCATTCGGAGGAAATTGAACTCCGGGCTACGGAGTTCACAACAATTCCCTATGGGTGTTAATTTTTAACAAATTTTCAGTGTTAAACCAACTTATTAAATGGCCCAAAAAAAACCTCGCAAATTCTCTTTTTTTGCAAGCATTTGAGATGTTTTCAGTTTTTTTGGTAAGCCTCGTCTAAACGTGAACACCCTTTACAATGAAAATAACTCCCAAAAGGAGTTGGAGTGAATTTTTGACTCCTTTTCGGAGTTAACTCAAAATTTAGGTCAAAACGGTGTTAAAATGAATATTTAGCTCCGTAAAATAAAAATGTAAAAATACCTCCGCGCTACGGTGTTACTTTTAGCTATGTTTTGAGGCGGAGTTAATTCGTCCCCGGATTTTTTCGAGAGTGAACAACAAGATAGTAGCATTCTTCATCACTTTCATCAAATAAATCTTCAAAATCACTATCCATTATTAAAATTTAAAAACCAATAATAATAATATTTTACTGGACGATAAGCATGCTAAGCTTTAGCTTAAGCGCTCAAATTTGGTGGCTTAAATAAACGGAAATTTAAACTCAGTTTAAGGACTAAACCAGTACTGTGAAACAGTTAAGCGAAAGCTTAAACCAAATTCGAAGCTTAAGCTCGCACTGTGAAATCGGCTGTTATTCTTGCACTTCTTTAATAAGATGTATCGTTTTTAAGATATTCGCAAAAAACGTTTTCGTTCGTATGGGGGGTACCCCCCTAATGGTCCATTTTTGCCCATTAACGAACTTAGCCTTGCATTTTACGAAAAACGAATCTGCGTAAAATTTCAAGTCTCTAACTCAATCCGTGCGCCCGCAATCCGCGCCACAGACGCGGACGGACGGACAGACGGACGGATATGCTAAATTCAACTTTTTTTTATCATTCTAAACATACTGGTGTAATTCTTTTTTTTTGTGTTATGACGGGATCTTGGCGTTACAAACGGTAAGGCAAAGTTAATATACCCTTGAGTTTCACCATACGGGTATAAAAATGAAGATTTTTTTTGTTATTCATTTTTTTTTGTTATTTTGGAATTTTGTCTTTTGGAATTTTGTCTTCTGGAATTCTGCCTTTTGGGATTTTGGATTTGGAATTTTGACTTTGGAAAAATTTCACCAACCCTTGAAAAATGTATTAAAAAAGAAAATAATAAATTTTTGGGCGTTGTGTATAAGAAATAAAAGTGAGATAAATTTGTTTTTGAGTTTTTATGCTTTTATTTCGCTTTTATTTCTGGTACACAACGATATGGTTTCACTCTACTACTGAGATTTGGTTAAATTATTTCTATCTATTGAAATATTGAGAAAAAAAAAATTTTTTTTCACTTAGAATATTTTTTTCACATCTCCAAGACTAGAACGCATCTAGCCAAACCACGTCCAGATTTAGAATCAGCTACCTTAAGGTATTAAACTATGATTGTAAAGTATTAGGAAACAAAATGGCTGTGTCTAAAAAAAGGCTATTAAAAGTATTTAAAAGTATTTTTTTTAGGTTTGATAAAGGAATGCATCATATTTAAATAACACGAATATTCACTGAAGTGCATTTTAATGAAATTTCTAGAGGACCTTTGTTTCACAATTAAGTGATGGGTGGGAAAAATTCGCATATAAAAGGATTCTCATGATACAATGCAGTTTTATTTATAGCAAATAGATGAATAATATCTAATCGTCTTCTAATGATTAATTTTCGACTGCACAAAGGAATCGAATCCATCGTCATGCATCCATAAATTCATGCATGGATATCCAATTTGTAAGGTCCTTCAATCCAATCATAAAATCATTAGTGCATAACCGAATATAGTTATAGCAACGTCCGTCGTCGGTTGGCTAAGGTAACTCTTATGTTAAATTCGAGTTGAAACCTTTTTCTCCACTATAGACAACGCTTTTGGACCAGATGTAGATGGAAAATTGCTAAAATATAGCCGTGTGTATAGAATTATTAAAGAATATGATTGCCTTTGGCTTAGAACAATGGACAAAAATCTCCTTAATTTGGTTTCATCCTTTTGCCACAGAGACCGACTGAATTGAATAAAACGTTACCAAAACCAGAACTTCTCCACTATGACGGCCGTATAGAATTCAAAACCCTCTACACCAATAGAAGGAGTAGCAGCCGTACCACCAGTCGAGACATAAAACCGAATCAAACTTAGACGTTATTCCGAGACAAGATAAAACAAGGATGAATAAGGATGAATTGGTATGAGATGTGGTTTTGAGGTATTCTCTGTTTTAACATATAAGAAGATTTTGAAGCTCACTTACATATTTGGTCAGCCATCTGAAGTTTGTTTCCAGAAGGAATTCGATGATGGTGCTTTAGATTCAATGTACCACCTAACTATGTGTAGTATATTGTATCTGCATTTATTTTATTTATCAATGTCTACCTGGTTGGAATATACATGAAAATTATGAATATGCAGACATTCTCTAATGGACATTCAAGTAGAAGAAATGAAGTTGGTGAGAACGTACGTGTACCGAAACTTTGAAATCTAAGGAAGTTTGGTAATGGGATTCAAGGGTTTCATTTCTGGATGGCGACAAAGATCCAAGGTTTCATCTTTATGGGCATAAGGTGGAAAATATAGAAAGAAGAACGTCAATTTCCCATCTACGGTCCATATAGCTAACTTATATATTTATATGATGTATATTAGAATTCGAAGAAATACAAGGCGATGACGAGATCATTTGATTTCACTCAACCATTAATAATTTAATCATTTCGATGTGTGCTCAAAACGAAATCTATCTACAGACCACATCTATATGGTTTTGCCTTTTCAATTCAGCACGTTATCCCATTTTATAGTTGGTTATTATTATTGGTACAAGATATAGGTGCTATGGTCGGATGTGATTTCAGATTCTCTAGCATACAATGTGCATAATAATAAAGTATTGAAGTGATTTATCCACCGCACAAACAATTCAGTATCATAGACTAACATGTTTTATGTTTTATAGTTGGGTACCCGCTATACATATAATAAACTTATGACAGGTTATGTGGTCGTAGTTGTATAAGGATTCAGGGCGTTATCGAGTGAAGTCGTCTGAAGAGCCTAGCCTGAGCCCAGCCTGGCTAAGGAGGACTTTGGATATTTAACCACAAGTTGGCATTAACAAAGCCACCAACAAATTGAAATAATAATAAAACACAAAACAAATCTAAGTAAGGATCTTATCCAACATTTAGAATATGTATTTTTGGTTATATTCCGTCGTTTGTTACGTGGCTGGTGTTGGATGGATTTTTGGGAAATGGAAACAGCAGATTCCTCTCATATACACATCTTTATTGTTCCTGCCGTGCCGACCCAATTCAATCCAAGCCAAACCAAGTATCCAATCGGTAGATTCTTCCTTTTAACTAACAACACTATTTATGTATATCTACGCATATTATTGTTTTCATCCAGAAAGCCTCAACATCAGCATGAGATATGCGAATCTTTGTATAACCAATGTTGTGTTGGTGTGATATCCTTAAAAAGATTTTTGACAAAGTACCATTCAAGCTGAATGGCAATAAGAACCCGCACGTCTCATCTCTTTAGCTAATATCAGATGGGACCAAGATGGAAATTTGTAATTTGGTTACAGATCTGTGGTGATACGTTGATTACATTTTGTTATATTATTACATTACGTACATTTAAGATATTTAGAGAAACTACTAAATATTCCAGTAAATGGGAGTCATGGAAATTTATTATTTTTTTTTTTCAAATATTAATAACAACAATAACCATATGAATATACGTGTAAAATATATAATATATTTTTGGGGCTAATAAGAATAACTATTGGGTACACAGATTAAGAATGTTTTAAGCTGTATGGAAAATGTTAGGCGTCATGAATTTGGATTAGAATCATACTAATGTTTATCATGCGGTTAATTGTAAACTCTGTCCCATATGTACACTTAAGACTATACGATTAATAGCTTCATTTAACAAAATTTCATTTTGTTAATATTTTCCTGTTGGGAGGTAAATAAATAAGGACTTAAATTTCGAGAAAGAGAGATCATTTCAATTAAAATTCTGTTTGCTGATGAAATTAAAAAAAAAAATGGTACACGGTAAAAAATCTTGGAGTAAACTCCAATCAAAACTGGATTACGCTGGACCTATATGTAATCCAATGGAAAATTCTAATCCAATAATATAGATTAGAAATTTTTATAAATTTATTTTTGGTTTAATTTAGTATTAAAGTCTAAAATTTTGATTAACACGTTGGCTACCATGTGAGTCACCGGTGATCGCAGCGTGTCACCCACAGGGTGAGTCATCGTGAGTCACCGGTGTACACACACTATTGTCATTCGCGTCAGTTTCTCAAGTTCCATGGTTGAGTGCAGTCGCTCGTGCGGTACAAAGGGTTTTTTTTTGTTTTTTCCGTTATATTTTATTCGATTCGTTTGTTTTTGTCTGTATTGATCTTGTGTTCACCGGTGACTCACAAAGTACTGAAATGATTTTTGCGTTTTTTCCCAGTGTATACTAGCGGAGTAAGCGTTTTTTTGGCTGGTAGCCAACGTGTTAAATTGTTAATATTAAAAGTATTTAGGTTCACAATACACAATAAAAAATTGTTGAAATATGATGGAGAAAAAGGCTAAAATATTTACAAAAATTCACAAGTATTAAATTCCAATCCAAAATTGTATTAAGACTTCGTCAATATAATTTTTGGATTGGAAACTACTCCAGGATTTTTTGCCGTTTAAGGAAGAGGAAGAGCGCGTTAGAGGAGAGACGTTACACAAATTGACCCATTGTAAAACAAGAAGCGGAGTAACTGGAGAATAAAAATGGGAGTTTTGATCCCTTAATTGGTCATTTAAATCGGTGTTCGGTTCTGGTACCTAAAAAAGAGCTTAAAATTTTCGAGTCCTTATTTTTTTGAACACCGAAAGGAGATTCACCAAAAAGTTAAAGCTTTAAAGCGAGGGAATAAGAATAAAATTAGTATTATAAAAATCCCTGCGGAACGTAAAAATTTCGTGGGCTCGTGGAAAAATCAAAATTTTGTTAAATTCTCTTTTAACGACCGATAAATTAGAGATTTGTTTAAAAAACAAAAAGATTTGTTTAAAAAAAATTAAAGATTTGTTTAAAAAACCTAGTTACGCCACTGAACACGCGAAAGAATATAAAGGAGTCCCCTTAGATTAGGTACTGTTTTCCGAGATAAAAAAATAAAAGCATAAAAACTCAAAAAAAAATTTTAAGGAAAGCCGGAACGATTTTTTATTAATTCAAATATTTTATTTGAAACTGAAAAGTAACGGATCTACCTAGTAAACAAATTAATAAAGCGCAGGCTGTTTATGGAAGAAACCTCCTGATGTTTTAACACAATTAAAGATTTATTCAACTTATACGTTGGAAACTTTCACCTGCGGCGCATTTGTCTTGAAGAATTTCTTTTTTTCTTGGATTTTTTTTTAAATTGTCAACACCACGAAATTGTGTCCTCTTTGTTCCTTTCCCACTCAAATTTTTCAAGAAACTGCCAAATCACAATTACAAATGTAAAAAAAAATGTAAAAAAAATATTATAGGTGGGCTATCGGCTTGTTTCTTTTTAAAATTGCTATAAAATGAACACGTCTATTTCATACGCAGGGCAAGTTTTGCCATGCTGCTTGCAGGTCAATCAAAAATAGTAGGTTTTGATGAGAAAATAAAAAACTCGTTGTCCTGCTGTTTTTAAAATTAATAGTTTTTGAAATGTCGTAAAATAGCTTTTATTTATTTGCCCTGCATTTCATATGTTGCTAGTTATTTTTTAAATGAGATTTTCCTTTTAAATATTGAGGATCGTCATAGTGAGTAAGCTTTAGACTTTTTTTTAAATTTTTCAGTGATTGGTATAACAGAGCCTTGATAATAGTTATATTGGGCTGTAAAATCATATTAGGGGAAAGTGGTCACCGTTCGTACGCGGGGCACATTCGTACATCGAATATTTTTCAATCTATAGCTCCAACTCAGAACATGTCCACACATGTTTTTTCTGTATATTAACCCAGCCACGTGTCAGCGAAGTTTGACTTCAATTTCATTGCTGCGAGTGGAAAAACCAGGACCTATATCTGTTTTTTCGCGCGAAAAATAAATTGGTGCCCTTATTTTCCAGTCGTGATATATATTTTTTCACAGTAAGTACAGCTAACAATATTTTTTTAGTGAGGAAAAGTGACTAAAAATTAATTTGTTGAATAAAAATCGTGTTTATGTATTACCGTTTTCCAGAAAAGTTACTTATTCAGTATTATTTGGTTTGGGGCACCTTCGTACAAAAAAAATGGGGCACATTCGTATTAGAACTTTTGGTATGTTTAAATTTCCAATTGATTTGGGCACTCATAATGTGAAGTGATGAAAAGGTATTTTTCGTTAATATGAAGTTATTTATTTTTAATTTTTGAATTGTTTTAAGTTTTATGTTTTTTTCCCTTTTTGAATTATTTTATGTTATTTACTTAAAAAGACTCAATTTGAAAGATTTTTTGCTGAATTTAATAAAGATTGGTTTTTTTAACTTTTTATGTTTGATTCTTGTTTTATTTCGTATATATATATGCTTCCCATAGATTTCCCATGACATGTACGAAAGTGCCCCACTAGGGGGGTAGATTCGTACAATTTTCGACTTTCGGCAAAAAGGCAACTGTTTAATTATTAGTTGATTTTCATATTCTTTTTGATATCTTTGTATTAGCTGGATATCTATAATATCCAGTTAAACGAAATAGACAGTAATTTGAGCGTTATGCACGACATTACAATCAAAAACACAAAAAGTGTACGAAGGGTGACCACTTTCCCCTATTCTGTGCCATGTTGGAATATGAAATGCCCGGCAATTTGCCCTGCGTATGAAATAGACGCAAAATGAAAACAGCTAAATATTTTTCAAAGTTTGTTGCTTTATTGAAAAGAGTAAATCTTCCGTACATTCAAATGGAAACCTCGGCTGCCATTGCAGGAACCGATCCTGTGTCAATTCAATTTTGCTACATTCTCGATGGTTTGAGGTCCGTGAAAGGGGAATAACTCAATGAATATTGTGCTAAAGTGCCGGAATCATTTCTGGATTGTTAGATAACATCGATCTTAAGATGTTCACTTCTTTTTCGCCTGCGGCGCAAATAGTTCACTTTTAATTACTTTGAATGCGTGAAAAAATAGCTCGTTGTGGATGCACCAGCGAAAAAATTTGGGAAAACTGAAGTAGGCAAAAAGATGGGTTTAAAATTTGTTAAACGCCTCAAAGTTGGCAATGTGAAAAACAAAAAAAAATTCAACGGCGTCAAATCGCGGTTGGTGTATTATTTCGACTGCACATTTTTTAAAAAAAATCCCTCAGTTTCGGGTGAAAAATCAATTTTCAGTATTTCCCAACGTTGTTCGATATTTCGACAATGTCGAAATTACATATAGTTCAAAAAGAAACCAAAAGATAGCCCACACAATATTTACCCCTAATTTATTCACTAGGAGTTAAGCCGAGTTAGTGAGTTAAGGGAGTTAGCTAACGTTATTTTCCATGTTAAAGGTGAGTTAAGGGAGTTAAGGCGATTTAACTCCTAGTGAATAAATTGGCCGTTAGAGAATTTGGGACCATATTTCGTAAATTTTAAACTAATAAAAAATTTCAATAAGTGCGGTTATGAACACAAATAATAATCGATTTAATTGTGACTGCTAGTGATGGGTCACGAAAAATTTCAAACAAACTATAATTATTCAAATTTAATCGCATTGCCTGGCATTGACTCTATCCAATTTACCAATCATTCAACTAATTTATTTTAATTTATGATATTTTGTATTAAAATATTTCAGAATGTTTCTATTCGATTGTTTCATACATAAAAATCGCATTTATCAATGGCAACGAAAGTATAAAACTTTGTCTTACCAGAAAATTGAACAAATTATTGGTAAGAATTAATAACAAAACCAGATAATAATAACGTTATAATGGCAAGGGTATTGCCGTCGTTGATGTTGTTGTTGAAATACATACATTTTTTTTTTGAAAAATCGAACTGAGCAAAAAAACCTGATTGACTCATCAAACTTATACGAAAACTTTATGTCGTCTCAATAAATATTAATTATAATATCATCGATAAAAAAAATATGAATATGTCTCCATGTCTATGTCCAATTGCACGTTTTCTTAGTAACCAGCATAGGGAACCGTTGCCGCCGATAGAGGACTGAGAAAAAAAAATGAAGAAAATTGAGTTCAACCGAAGAGTAATTTATAAAAAAATTGACTTCTTTGGCCTCATCAAGCTCATCAACCCTCAGCCCACCATCTAAATCCATACAGTTTGCTATAGTACCATCCATCCAGTCTCATCCCTGGAATGAGTTTCCCGAGGGTGAAGAAAGAAAACTCGACTCCGTTTATTTAGTAGACGGATAGTAGTCACCGCCACTCATATCGCTTCTTAAATGCTCGCTAGTCTTTAGAGCTCCTTGCCGTACGTATACAGAAAGTAAAGGAATAAAAAAAATCGTCCTTTTCGCCAGTCTCTCGCTCTTACTGTTATTGTTGTTGGCAATTCTACTGTGTAAAAGTTTTTTTTTTGTCGATATTGTTTGATCAATGGTTGAAGTAAAGTATCAAAACGACCTCATCCATAATATTTACCAAAATTTTTCATGTTTTCCTTCCCGTCATTCATTTGCGTTTTATATTTCACATTATTATGTGGTTCAGTGCACACATCATTACTGATCCCCGTTCTGATACACACAGAGTCTTTTGGGGTATTGTAGGTACTCCCACTTGGAGTAAAAAGGGAGGAAAAAAAATCATATTTATTATTTTTGTAAGATGAACTAAAACGGGAGGCTGGCCATCTAAATTGTCTGCGATAGCAAGAATGAAGGAAAGTCCGTGAAGGATTCACGTCCGACGACTAGGAAATGGTACAGCTTGAGGTACACTCATCATCGATATCTTCATTCTCATCACTAACGTCGACCGTGGTTGTCATCTTGTCATGATGGGAATTGTGTGCAACGGCTCTTTACGTCTATAATAAGATCCTTAATAATTGGGATACGTTTTCCGATGTGATTCGAATACTTAAAATGATTAATGAAGTAATTTTGATATTTATACTTGCAAAGAAAGAAAATTTCGATTATAATTTAATACAGGTTCTATAGTAGTCTTAATGAGATTGTCATTGTTTAAAGCATTTAAAGTGCATTTTCTCTTAAGGTTTGACTAACATTTTTGTATTGTATTGGCTGTCAGACAAGTCGTTTTATTACTTTTAATGAAATATTCTGAAGCCCAAAGTAACATATTCGGGGGTTTTCCCTTCCCGCCCTCCTTATTTTCCGAAAATAGCATACATTAACTCTTATTAAAATATGCGGTTTGGGAAACTTATGTAGAATCGTATTTTAAATACTTTTTGTCTTTATAATTTTTTCGATACGATACACGGTTTTCGAGAAAATTGCGAAAAAAGGGAGAGGGGAAAAGGGGTTCTCCTAAAGAAAGAATTTATAGCCTATGTTATAATTCGATATACTACTAATTTAGCTGCCAATTTTTATGAAAATCTTCTAGGCCATTTTCACGTATTGAGCTGACAAACAAACGGAAATAAAAGTACATTCATTAAATACGTCACAACTTTTGGAGGGAGGCGCTTTTGGTCAAGGTATTAAACTTCATATAAAACATAACAAAAGCTATAATTGCCAATCTGGCAATCATTGGAGACCCGTATGGTGATATTCGTATCAAAATTCGAACAGTTGTACCAAAACTCCACTTTGAAGTCAAACTTTCCAATAAGATTTTTTAAAATTTATTCCAATCGGATTTTGATGTATGGGAGTTTTACGTAGAATCATATCCTAAATAACTTGCACTTTTTTGATAATATGCACCGTTTTTGACATATTCACAAAAACCGTTTTCGTTCGTATGGGGGGTACCCCCCCTAATGATCCATTTTTGCCCATTAACGAACTTAGCCTCGCATTTTACGAAAAACGGATCTGCGCAAAATTTCAAGTCTCTAGCTCAATCCGTGCGCCTGCAATCCGCGCCACAGACAGACGGACAGACGGACAGAAAGACGGACAGACAGACGGACAGACAGACGGACAGACAGACGGACAGACAGACGGACAGACGGACGGACATGCTAAATTCAACTTTTTTCATCATTCTAAACACACTGGTGTAATTCATTTTTATGTGTGATGACGGGATCTTGGCGTTACAAACGGTAAGGCAAAGTTAATATACCCTTTGGTTTCACCATACGGGTATAAAAATTAAGAAGAAGAGAGGCGGGTGTCCGACGAGTTTAAAATTTGTACGACATATTTTTGGGCAGCCTCGACCAATGAGATCAAGCTTTCTGCGATATTGACATGAAATCTTTGATCTCATTGGTCGAGGAAGCTCAATCGTAATCGTAAACGTTAGTGTGATACGAGCATAAGGCAGCCTCGGTTTTTTTGTCAGCGGTCACAAAAAAACCGTTACAAATTGGTTACTTTTTGACTGATCACAAAAAAACGTTGCAAATTGGTTAAATTGTAGCCGATCACAAGGAAATTGGTTGCAAATCGGTTACTTTGTGACCAGCCACAAAGTTGTTGTTGTATTTTGTTGTTTTTATTGTGCTCGTTTAAAACTCACTTACAAACAGTAGTATCGATTGTATACTTTGGGCCAAGGAATTCGACTTACAGCGTTTTCTGAGATTTGCTTGTGGTACAAGTCACACTCAATTTGCCTCTATCTCTTATCAAATATCGCCGCAAAAGAGTTTTTACGGAAATGATTGCACAACAGTTTTTTTAGTAACAATCAAACAAAATAGTTTCTTTGCGTCGCAAAAGAGTTTCGCGGAAACGACATCGCGACCGTTACTTTGTAACGACAGTTACAAAAAATGGCAAAAACGCTAACGTCACAATAACGTTACTATGACTAATTTGTGACCACAAACCAAACATTTTGCGATTCACTTTGTGTGACTGTCGCGTAACCGTTATGTAACCATTTTTGGTTTCTTGGGTTGAATTGAACAGAATGAAAGGAGTTTTTATTTCATGAGCCCTGTATGAAGGCAGGATAAAAAACTCTTCTCCTTATTCATTTTCTTTATAAAATACGTCTGGCAAAATTTGAGCTCAATCGGTCGAGTGATTTTGCAGTTCAAACTCGAAAATTTTTACATATTTTGAATAAATTAATCAGAAAGTTCGATTAAATGAGCCTTGATGATAGTTCTACAAGTTTTACTATCGTTTTTAAGAAAGACGAATTATACTTGTGTATAATCTATGATTTAAAAAAATATTACACAGCATTAAACTGGTAAATGGCCTCTTAAATACATTAATTTCTGAACGAAGGTTAAATGTAGCCTATAGGGGTGAAAAACCCCATCTCAATCGTTCAACTTTTCCTTTCATATCATACGAAAAGAAAATTCGCAGTTTTCAAACGTTTCTATATTTGTTGATGGGATAAAAAAAGGGGAGCTAAGCATTGTGATTCGTATATAGATCCCCAAGTATAGAGAATAAAATCCCAAACAAATATTTATAAAGCACAGACCATTTATTTTGATATTTGAAATGCGTGCCATGCAATTATAGACGATGTTCGGGTCATACAAAACATTGTCGTCATATACGATGGAGTTTGTTCGCATTTGAAATGTTTTATCCATTCAAACATTCATCCATCCATCCACATTCGTCCATTTACGCACTTCTAACACACTTCTGGCCAAGGCATATAAGAACGAGGCATCTGGCTTCGATACACCAGTTTTTCCCACAACTCTGTACGTATTTTTACAATTTTCTCCTGTGCTAACGTCGTTGTCCCTTGCGGTCTGATTCTAGAGATCCCCACGTTTCCTGCTGGCGTTTATTCCCTGTAAGCAGAAGAGGATAGTGGGAAGATGCTCTACACCAAGAGTAGAATTTTGCTGGGCATGAGATATTACGAAGAGGGGGGGTGTGTGGAAAGATAGAATTTTCATGTATGATAGAACTCGAATTTCCCTTCACGAACTCCCATCTCATCTTTAATCTGAAACACTTCCCGTTCCTTGGTGGCCAGCTAAAACTCTCGATGCTAAACTACGTACGTAATATCCTTTGGCTAGGGAAGAGATATGTGAAGGACTAAATGACGGGCATTCGAAATGGTAGTTTTGGCACACGTTTCTTCGTTTCCTATATAGAGATATTTTCATTCAACTTAATTTTTTTTTTCGTATACAACGGAAGATTTTGGTTTGGGTGAATTTTGTTTGGGGAAGAAATAATATTTAAGTAATAAAAAGACGTTTAATAGAGTTTTAGTAAGGAATGGCATGTCCTTCAGACAATCGAATGGGAGTTTATTGGTCGGCATCGTTATAATGTAAGGGCGATGGGGTTGGCGTGGCCGGTGTGGCGCGGCAGATGGCAAAAGATTTCGATTATGGATGAGAAAGTTTTCTTCTTAGATGTTTATTTCCATTTATTTTTTGTGCGTTTACTCTTCTCCTTGGAACAGTTGTACATGTACACAAATGTGAAATTACTCGAATTTTACTCAATAACAGATACGTGTGGGTAATGAGTATTAGGTTGGACGGAAAGGAAAACCGGATTTAAGATGTCTTGATATAAGACGTTTCACTATACAACGCCCAGTGTTGTATTCTCGGTTTCGAAATATGACGACTGGAATTCTTTTGATATACGATGCAAAAACACTAAATTGCACCCGCCCAAAAACGTCGTTAAGGCCTGTGTCCACATGGAAGTTTATTTGCAGAAGTCGCTTCTAGCAGAGACTTCTGGAAGTTTTTCCCGTGGAAACACTAACTGCAAGTGAACTTCCAGAAGTTGTGACACCAGAAATCTCTTCTAGAAGCGACTTCTGCAAATAAACTCCCATGTGGACACAGGCCTTAAGTCGAGAGGTGCCTGAATATATAAAAAAGACTTTTTTTTTAATTTTTGCACAAAAAGTATTTTTAAAATTATTTATTAAATTGGGCTGACCAAATAAATTGGTCACCAATTTGTGACAAAGTGATGACCGATTAGCTCAATTTAATACATTTTTAAATTTTTTTTTTTTTTAATTATTTACAGGTTTTTTTATTGCTCAACAAAATTTATCAAATTACTCTAGATTTTTTGTTTTTTTTTTTTTTTTTTTTTTGTAAAACAAAGAGGAGACAAAATTGACATCGCGAATACAACTTCAAAAAATTGATGCACACTCAGGCACCCCTGAGGACCGGCTAAACGAGAGGCAAAAGGCTTCACTTGCCTGGGCAAGGGGTGTTGTTGAGGAGAAAGTAGGGGACTCGTCTTCCAACCTTAGGTCCAAGAGACCGAGGTCACAGGAGGAGTCTCCGAACCAGGCCAAAAGGCCTAAGACCCTCAGCGACATCCTGAAGGATCAGCTGGTGGTTGCTGTCATTGACAGAGGGGATGAGGACGGTAGGATCAGCGTGACAGACTGGAGGAAGGTAGAAGTAGCTCTGGCTTCGATCTTCCTACAGACCCTGCGCGAAAATCCGGGTCCACCTCCTTCCTGCCGAGATAGTGGCTGGCACCAGGGGCATGTGAAGTTGGTAGCCTGTGCAGACCAGAGATCGCTGGATCTCTACGGGAAAGCGATTGGGAAGGTTGGCGAAGTCTGGCCAGGCGCAAAACTCGAGGTCGTTGCGAGGGATCAGATCCCAAGCAGGCCAAGAGCGCGCACCTGGATCCCGGCGGAACCATCTGACCCAGAGCAAATCCTGGAGATCCTTAAACTCAGCAACCCCTCCCTCCCTACCTCCAATTGGAAGGTAGATTAGCTGGAAGAGTCAGCTGGTACCTCTAGGCAGGCGATTATAATCGTCAACAAAGAGTCGCTGGCTCCTTTGGCGGAGGTAAAGGGGCTAATTAGCTACGGCTTCAGCGCCATCACACTAAAGGTGTATAAGAAGGATGAGGAAATGGGGGCGCTCTGCTCGGCCGAATCTACTCCTGGTACAGGAGCGGGAGCGGTTGATGGGGAGAATGTATCTGCCAAATCCTCTCCTATACACCAACCAGAGACATCTTTGAGGGATGACACCTTGTCATCAGACTCGGAGATGTCTAGTACAGTTAAGGGACTGCACCTGACGGACGACGAACTGTTAGAAACGGACTCGGACGATGCAGGAACCGACACCACTGTGGTGGGGGTGTCTGAACTAGAAAGAAGCTCCAATGCTTCGCCTAGTTCAGATTAACCTTCACCACTCCAAAGCGGCATCTGCCGCTCTCCTCCTTCGCCTGTCAAAGGTGGGGGAGGACGTCGTGTTGATACAGGAACCGTGGATTGTTGGAAATCGGGTTTCTGGGCTCAACACTCCAGGCTACAAATTGCTCCACACAAGGATGGATGGTAAAATCAGATCCTGTATTCTAGTTAAAAATAACTTAAAAGTATTTCTTCTCCCGTCATATAGCAGCGAAGATATAGTAGCGGCTAGTCTAGAGGTTAGTGGCCTAACTCTCTGGCTGGCATCCGTATACTTGGCCCACGACCACCTAGGGCCCCTCCCTCCGGATAACCTGGGGAGGTTCGCAGCGGACGCGAGAGGAAAGAACATCTGCATAATCCTCGGGTGTGATGCCAATGCGCATCACACTATATGGGGTAGCTCCGACATCAACGAACGAGGTGAGTTACTTTTTGACTTCATCCTAAGTACTAACCTCTACATTTGTAATTCTGGAAGCAAACCTACCTTTATTACTAAAAATAGACAGGAAGTTTTAGATATAACAATAGTCTCTCAGGCGGCAAGTCACCTAGTCAAAAACTGGAAGGTGTCTGAAGAACACTCATTCTCAGATCACTGCTATATACAGTTTGACGTAGTAAATCAGCCTATTAGTAAGCCGGTCTATCGTAATCGACGGAAAACCGACTGGACAAAACATAAGGCTTCCTTTGAAGAACTTATTTCACCGGGATATCCGAATCCCCCCTCCTCAGTAACAGAGCTTAACGAAATGGTGGAGGAACTCAGTGGGATCTTCAGTAAGGCATTGGAAAAATCTTGCCCCCTAGGCGTATCGAGGGGAAAGACAAGGCCTTCCTGGTGGTCACCAGAGATAATAGCTCTTCGGACAGAGTGCAGAAGGCTGTTCAATCAAGCCAAAAGCACGAGAACAGATCATGACTGGGACTCCTATAAAGTGAGCCTAAAGTTATTCAAAACCGAATTGAGGAAAGCCCGACGTAAATCTTGGAGACTTTTTTGTGGTAAAATAGAAACAGTCTCTGAGGCGTCAAGGCTACGGAAAATTCTCTCTACTAACTCACTACCACAGCTTAGCCATCTTATGAAAAAGGATGGTTCGTGGTCTTCTTCAAGTGAGGAATCACTCACTCTTCTCATTGATACACACTTCCTGGGAAACTCAAAAGACCCCTATAAGGAGACAGACATGTGCTTTCCCTCCAATAATTCTGGTAAAATCATAACCAGACCAAAAATAAGATGGGCTGTGAACAGCTTCCATCCATTCAAAGCCGCAGGGCCCGATGGCATCATCCCGGCGGATATACAGAATACCTTAGATATCTCTCTCCCCTGGCTAGAGATTATCTTCAAGGCATGCCTAGATCTTGCCCACATACCCACCTTGTGGAAAGAAGTCAAGGTTCTGTACCCCGACGCACGCACTGGAGATGATGCTACACCTATTACCTCTAGACATCACAGGAAGACAGATGGCAGCCAGCACAGCCATCCGACTCAAAGCAACATCACAATGGCATAGTTCGCAAAATGGACATGCCTCAATACTGTTGTCTCAGAGAACACTCCCGGAGAACATCGACTATACCCTACCACTGCTATCGCTAGACAGAGGGTTCCAATCTTCTATTCCTTCCAGGGAAGACTGGGAGGGGGGAGGAGTTTGGGAGAAAAAGACGATCCATGTCTATACAGATGGGTCAAAGTTGGGGGGCAGAGTCGGTGGAGGGATTTTCTCTGAACAACTAAACTTAAATATTGCCTTTCGCCTACCGGATCTCTGCAGCGTCTTTCAAGCCGAGGTTATGGCGATCAAAGAAGCCTTAAGCTGGCTGAAGAATAATGTGATATCGGGTAAGGATATCAGCATCTTCACGGACAGTCAAGCGGCAATAAAGTCACTTGACTCGTCATCTCTAACATCAAGAGTGACTATTGAGTGCTTGGCAACTCTAAACGAGCTAGCTGAGTTCTTCAATATCAAATTAATCTGGGTACCTGGACACAGGGACATTCCGGGTAACTGCAAAGCGGACGAACTCGCTAGATACGGCACTACACTCCAAATCATGCCGGAAAAGGAGTATCTGGGTGCACCATTAGCAACGTGCAAATTACTGATTCGGGAAGAAGCAGCTAGGCTTGCAAATCAAAGGTGGTCCTCAGGCACCACGTGCTACGCTACCAAACTTATTTGGCCAAAGCTGGATAAAAAGCGTACATGCAAGCTGATTCTGCTGCACCGAAGATATATTACCATGATTGTAGGCGTGATCACAGGACACTGCCTCATAGGGAGACATGCGAGTAGACTTGGTGTCCCCTCCAACGACTTCTGTAGAAGCTGCAGAGATGTAGAGGAGGAAGAGACTGTAGGTCATCTGCTCTGCACCTGCCCAGCACTGGCTCGCAGAAGGAAATTATTTTTAGGATCCTTTTTCTTTGGAAATACAAATGAATTGGAAGATGTAAAGATCAACAATCTCCTAGGCTTCATAAAAAGCTCACAGTGGTTCGAGTAGAGAAGAATTAAATAAATATATATGTGGTATCACAATGGACCTCATTGGTCTAAGTGGGTCGGAAGACCGCCACTCTAACCTACCTACCTACCAGGCACGAAGACCACATTATAGCCTATTGTAGTACTACAGAACGCCTGAAAGTAGACTCAAGTAAAATAATTTATACAAAGAAGGTGATGGGAGAGAGAATTTAATAGTGAAGATGACTTTTTATGATCTAATGATTTTGTTTGTATTTGGTGGTTAAACTGGCCTTTATTTTTGAATTTTTTGAAAGGTAGGGATCAAGCTTTTAGCTTGAAAAGGTGTTTCTCGCTTAGTGCAATTTTAATGAAAAAGCGAACACGGCTCCGAAGTGATTTACAGATATTCTGGTTACCTGCATAAGAAAAAGCACTACTAGAAATTACTGATGGGCACACCCGAAATTTGTTGGATGCCTGGCAACTTAATGTCAAGTGTAACACACACGTTAAACACAAAATGTCTTGATTGTTTTCTTTTTACCCGATTTACACATTATAATGGGAATTTTTGGGGAAAGGACTCAAGTTTTTCTTTCGGTGCCCAAAAGTTTATTGTTCTTCAATTGTCTTTTTACCTTCATTCGATTCTGCAAACATTCTTCCAAGTCTAATTTTGTTGTATTTGAGTACCTTTACTGCTTAGATGTGTGTGAATCGGTTTATTCTATTTTTTTTTGTCTTTCTATACTTTCAACTCTGTGCTTCTTCTAGCGGAAGGAAATAAATCGACAATATACGTGATTCATGGCCGTTAAAATTTGTAGAAAAGCAGCAAATTGTCCGTTTTTTGGCTTTCAAGTCGTTTTTACTTCTTTTCTGTGTTTTTTTTTTTTGCTTTTGGGGGGTTTAGTTGGTTATTTTGCTAAAAGGAATGGTTATCCTTCAAATATCGTTCGTCTTACTGTTTTTTTGGTTTTTCCTAGCCCTTTCAATTGGAAATGGTTAACAGTAGCTCTGGACTGGATTTGGCTCGTTTTCAGTGCTTTGGTTTTTATGAACTTTGCCGTTTTTCTCCCGACGTTTTAGGTAAATTAGTTTTGATGGATTTGTAAAATGCGGGCTTGGCAAAATAATATTACATCCTTTCTTAATATTTATTATTGTCTTGAATAAGGAATGTTACACATTTTTCTATCAAAAACGTTATTTCTATTATTGCTGCCCCTTTAATTTCTTTGTATGCGTTTAGTTTTAGTGTATGAAAGACGTCCAGTTCAACATACAAAAAATATGCGTATAAATCTGTTTCAATTAAGTAATTGCTTGGACATCAAGTAAACATAAACTATTCATTTTCGATGTTTTGAGGCTATTTTCGGGCAGGAGTTTGGTTTAGTTGGCACGAATAGATTTTTGCGTTGGTTCACGCATGTCCTTTTAATTTTATTACATATCGGCCGAGTGGATACGAATTGCCAAATATACTGAATTTGTTAATTGAAGAAATAAGTTACGAATATTAATCAACATTACTGTTTTGTTTAAGGGGTGATTTTCATTTTCAAATGTGTGGGTTTAGTTCTGGGTTGGAAAATAAAATTTTATGAAGTGATTTTGATGTGTTTTTCGACAAATTATCAAATTTTACTGCAAAAACTAGCAAATTAGTTCAAAATTTAGTAAATTTTTAATTTAAATTGAAAGTTTTCTTAAGGAAGAAAAAAAAACTTTTTTTTAATCCTGAATAAAATCTTAGAGGACCACCGAACTTACATGAAATATAGAAATTTTATTCACAGCATTTGTACAAACAAATAAAAGCCCCGATAGAGAAATATAAAAATATTTTAATATTGTTTTTCCGGAGAAGAGTTTTTTTTTTTGCTTTGCGTAAACAATGTCATCCAGAATTGCGGCATTTACGAAGCCAAAGGACAAAACAGAACAGTACTATATATGGAACAGGATTCTACTCGAGCCATTAATCTTTTCGGTTAAAGTTATTTTTCGGAGGGAATATGAACGAGTATGTGCACATTTTATGGGCGTACAGTATCCCCTTTTACGCTAATCTTATGTGCCTGAGTACGCCCGTTAAAACTTTAGCAGTAAATTTGACATCAATAAAAACAACAACCGTCAAAAAGGACGAAAACTGAGTGCGGGTTGAGGGACACGTTAGTGACGATGGTGATGGCACTGAATGATAAAATGGACTAAAAACGATATTTGTTTGTTTTTCTCGTCATTTAATTATATAAAACTTTAGTAATACAACGGGCAGTAAAAGTACTTAATATCATGTCCATATCCTATCCGAGTGAGCTGGGGAGTTAGTGGGTTAGTTAGAGATATGAGATACCACCATATTTCAGTTCTGATATCGTTCACTAAAATCCTTCTTTTGCCGCCCGCTCACTGTGCCGATGCTGTTTCATGATCTTTATGAAACGCAAAAAAAAAAAAAATAGAAAATAAAATGAAAAACATGTGCTGCACACAGATAAACTCAACTATGGACACCATAGGATCACGGCAATTTGGCGACAACCTCATCTGTTCAACCATCCACTTAAAAAAACGTACAGCGATGAGATTACCTACTCACTGCGTCGCAAATGGGGGTTAGGTGGAATGTTGCTTAGTTGGGTTAGTTAATAAATTCACCCTTCGGCAACAATAAATGGTGGAGAGAATCGCTTCGTGGCTAATAAGCTGACAGTTTGAGTTTGTAGGTGGTCCAAATCGTCAAACGAAAAATAAAAATGATTCTCTATTGAGTGGTGGTAAATGATATTCACCTCGGAAAATGAATTTTAGTTGGCATAGGGTGGCTGGAAATCATTCAAATGAAGAAATCAAGCCAAAATGATGAAATATGAATCTCAAGTAAACGATATTTTGTGTCTAGGTGAAAGAGCAGGGAGTCGCGTCATCCTCGGCGCTACAGCTCTCGAAGAGTCTGGGTCTCCACAATTGAGGTTTCATAACAATTTCTTCCCCACACCTACAGTTTTACATGGATTGCGAACCATGGATGAATTACAACATTTGTAAGGTTTTTGCGTTGCAACCCATCAACAGCAGAGGCCGTGATAGCAATCTAGACTGATGATGTCGTTAGCACCAAGCGGTAACTATCACTACTTTTTTTGTAAAGCAAGTTGAGTGGACTTGAATCACAGCGTGCCCCAGTCAAGAATTGAACCACCCGACCTCAGGAATCCGGACCAAGTACTTTACCACTTGGACTACGCTGGATCGATAATAGTCGTGTTTTATTAACACTAGATTGCCCAAGGAAGTCAAGCAGTCAAAATGACTGCTTTTGGCAATATACACTGCCGGTCAAAAAAACTTGACCGATGATGAAAAAACCAATTTTTCGATTTTCGACGATTTTTATGCCCCCTGGCTAACGTTTGAACCAGTTGGGGTTTCACTTTCGTATTACCCCCATTGGAAAGGTAATTTGCTCTAGTTTCATGGATATAATCTCTTTTTTGGCGGGGAACTGCAGGGGGATGGTCAGCTGCCATCTTAGGCGTAATGATTTTTCCATCAAAAAATGATTTTTCCATCAAAAAATGATTTTTCCATCAAAAAAGCAGTGCGCCTAAGATGGCAGCTGACCATCCCGCTGCAGTTCCCCGCCAAAAAAGAAATTATGTCCATGAAACTAGAGCAAATTACCTTTCCAATGGGGGTAATCCGAAAGTGAAACCCCAACTGGTTCAAAAGTTAGCCAGGGGGCATAAAAATCGTCGAAAAATGCATGTTTCTTTGTCACTCTTAAGAATATAATAAAATTACAAAAAAAGGTTGATTCAATATTTTTTAAATCGGCTTTCGTAAGTGTAATATATTAATTATGGCAAGAAAAAAACAAGTGTCACTCGAAAAGCGGACCCAAATAGTCATGAAACATGAGTGAAAAGTCGAAAAATAGGTTTTTTTTATCATCGGTCAAGTTTTTTTGACCGGCAGTGTAGGTATAACATATATATATATATATATATACCGGAAATGAAGGGGGGGGGGGGGGGAGGTAACTACAATTATTAATAAACGCATTTATATGTTGTACAAAAAGTCACAAAATTCTAACAAATTGTGTCATTATATGCATAATTGTTTTTCTGATTGAAATTAAAAAGCAGTCAAAATGACTTGCTTGGGCAATCTAGTGTTAATAAGCTATATAGAACAACGTTTTCCATATACAAATCGCGGTACAGCTGAATAGCATTAAAAAATATCAGTTGAAAGTTTAACACAAAACTTTCCTCTTAAATATTTAGCTTCGGAAAAAATTTGTGATCTTGCGAGAATCGTTAATATCTTGAAGACCGTTAAAGATATGTACAAACCGTTATAGGAAAAAATGCAGGAAATTTTATTTCCTATAAATTTGGTTATATACATTTTTTCACAATAGCCCATAGTTTTCGAGAAATTTTCTAAAATCGAGAGATTTTCAAAACAATTTTTCTTAATTTTTTTGAAATACGGTGAGAATCATAAGAGACACGTATAAACCGTTAAAGCAAAAAATGTAGAAAATTTTATTTCCTATAAATCTGATTATATCCATTTTTTCATAAAAGTGCACACTTTTCGAGTGGTTTTCAAAATACTGATTTTTTTCAATTATCATTAGAGATGCAAAAAAATCATTAAAGTAAAAACTGTAGAAAATTTTATATCCTTTAAATCTTGTTTTTATTTTCATTTTTTCCTCCCATACAATTTTTTTGAAAAAAAAATCCTCGTCCCATACAATTTTTTTTTGAAAAATAGGGTTTTTTAAAATTTTTTCGAAACATTCGAAATTTTCAAAAAACATTCAAAATTTTCAAAAAACCATATTTTTTAAAAAAAGTTGTATGGGACGAGTTACTTTTCCACAAGTTGATAGAAAACCACGATTTTTGTAAAACTTATCTACAGAAAAAATTCAAGTCCCTAGGTTAACTCCTTCTCGAGTTATTTGAGATACGTAAAACGGACAGCCCAACAGGCAAATGCACGGACATCCTAATAATTTTGCCTGAAACGGAGAAACTTTTTATCTGCCCTTCTTCACGAGTGGGTGTCCGTCATGAATACAATGACCGCATTCACACGATAACTTTTTTGATTCATGGATCATGGCAATTATCTTTTAAACATTCACGAATCATTCACGGTCATTTACACGGTAAATGTTTTGACGTGCGTCTTTTTGACGTTTATGAAAGGTTTTGTTGTAAATTAACGTGAGCGAATACGAATGAGAGCAAAAAGGAATAGAGAAAACGGATTTGCAATAACTCATGGTGAATCAAAAGTTAGTGATTCACCAACTTATCGCCAATCCTACATCTCACCCCTCTTGGCCTCGTTTGGCCGTGACGTGAATCAAAATACTTATCGTGTGAATCCGGACAATGCTTTCCCTCTATAAGTAAAAAGCTCGGATTGGAATTCATATTGGAGTTTTTATACCCGTATCGTGAAACCAAAGGGTATATTAATTTTGCCTTACCGTTTGTAACGCCAAGATCCCGTCATCGCACAAAAAAATGAATTACACCAGTGTGTTTAGGATGATAAAAAAAAATGAATTTTGCATGTCCGTCCGTCTGTCCGTCCGTCCGTCTGTCTGTCTGTCTGTCTGTCCGTCTGTCTGTGGCGCGGATTGCGGGCGCACGGTTTGAGCTAGAGACTTGAAATTTTGCGTGGATCCGCGAGGCTAAGTTCGTTAATGGGCAAAAATGGACAATTAGGGGGGGGGGGGGGGGGGGGGGGGGTACCACCAATACGAACCACCAATACGTTTTTTGTGAATATATCAAAAACGGTGCATCTTATCAAAAAAGTCCAAGAACAAAAGTTATTTAGGATTTGATTCTACATAAAACTCCCATACATCAAAATCCGATTGGAATAAATTTAAAAAAATCTTATTGGAAAGTTTGACTTCAAAGTGGAATTTTGGTATAACTGTTCGAATTTTGATACGAATATCACCATACGGGTCTCCAATGATTGCCAGATTGGCAATTATAGCTTTTGTTATGTTTCCTATTAGTTTTTTTTAGAATTCCATTTCAAGTTTTCGTATGCGCAGTATTTTACAATTTCTTTGCGTGGATTTTAGTCGTTTTTGGAAGCTCTCCATAAAATGCGTCCCAGATTTATTAAGATAGATCAAGGGTAGTGTGTAATGGCGGTATGAAATCTTACAAAAAAGTCGCAAGAAGGTGGGGTGAGAATGAAGTGCGTGCAGAGAGGCGAGGGGGTGTAATGGCGAAAAAATTGGTGGCGTTTTTTATTGATATCATTTTATTTTCATCTGACACAATAGATTCGTGCATTTTACGTACTTAAAGTAAACGAAAAAACTGTTCCTTCTTTAAAATATTTTTCTTTTTGACTTAAAAAACTATGGACCACCCTGTACAACAGGATAACGGAAAACAGTGAATATGTTGTGTTATGTATCTATCATTTGCAATAAGATACTAGCAGCAGGCAGCATCATTGAGCCAATATTTTATACCATTTAGCACTCAATGTCGCGGCGCTATTGCGAAAGTCCAAATAAAGGTTAGGAGGACCGATTGGACGGCGAGTAAAATAATAGCAAACATTGGTATACAACAAGGACAATAAGAACAATAGCAAAAACGTCGAATAAGAGAGAGAAATATCATACTAACATTTATTTTGGAATCGCCATCGAGCCACATTTCCATGCTGCTGATATCCTGTCCACATATAAAATAAAATGATCGAAGGATAACGCCACCAACAACAAAAAAGAGTAATAGCAACAATAATTCCAGAATACCGAAAAAAATAAACAACAACAAATACTAGCAATGACGACAACAGTGGCCATCGTTCTGGTATGGGGTTGAATGCGATCACCCCGAAAATAATAATAAAAAAAAAACTTTTAGTATAGTACCAGAAACGATATACATCTTCTGCGATGTGTTTGTTGAAGCTTTTATTGGGTTTTCGGGATATATTCGTAGATAAAATTATTTGTATATTGCGGGTAACGAGATGGAAGTTTCGGAGGGATGGTGGTGTGGGCATGAAGATCTAAAAAGGGATGATGTTTCACTGTTAACTTGCGTTTTTGTCCAAACATATTCGAATGTGTATGAAGGAGTTTTAGTACTGGTTTTCACTGGACTAGTTATATTCGTGCCTACGTACATAGAAAATGCTTACAAATCGAGTAAACCATGAGGGTGGTCACCATTCCGCTATTATCCATTCTGTGAACCTCATGGGTCGACATCAACATGGAGACGTAAACCGAAGCCGAAGATAGTTCCACTAGTACCTACTAGCAGCAATGAAAACGCACTGATGTTGAATTGGAGCGTAGGGGATTCGATCGAATGGCGGCTGTTCGATAGACGGATAGGATCCCAGAAGGAGCAAAACATGTTCCGAAAACAGGGAAAAGGAAGAGACACTGTGTAGGATGGCATATATAGAAAGTTTTATTATTATTATATTCTCTTTTTATACTTTTTTATATCCCAATCTATACAGAGTTTAGACGTACTCGTACTACAAGTTTAGATGTCGTGCACGGAGTTGCAGAGAAATAGATCAGGAGTAGTTTTGCGTTCACATCTTTCTTTTTTTTTGAGCAGGAGAAGAAATATTCACATGTTTGGAGTGCGGATGACAGTAGGTTCAGAAAGATATCTACGTTTTCTTTTGGTTTTTGGAAATGAAGGGGTGTCTTGGATGTTGGCTAAAAGGACCATCGGATAGGATTCTCAGTAGATCCAAATGTTTTCCATGTCAAATGGGGACACCCCGCTGGCGAGGCAAGACGAATGTTTATTTCTTAACGTACACACGTTACGTACATTTAATGTGAAACTAGAAACAGAGAAACTCAAAAGCAATAAATCAATACGGATGGTCCGTGAAGGAGAATACAGGATTCAAAAGCCAAGGAAGGACTATGAAAGGACACTAACGTAGTGCCTACGTTCCTGTGCTTATAGCCAATCCCATGAGAAGATATGTACAGGGATAACGTCAAAATAGGCAAAAGGGCCGCTTTCGGAGCCATCATTTGTCTAGGGCGGAGGATGTGTGGGATTTTTTCATGCCATACCGCTCTTCGGTTTCCGTAGTACCCCCCACTTTGGACACCATGTAGTGACTGTGGCACAGGATATACACGTTCCGAATGTACGACCAGAAAAGTACTGAAAGTTTTGCAACTATGGATGATTGTATGTGAAACGCGTAGCAAGGCAATGACCAGATAGGGGGCGCGGTAGGTGAATGCGTGCGTAGGAATGGGGAGAACTTGAAGGATTTACCAAAGGATGGAGCGGATCTATGGAATTGTACTGAAAAACTGTATGTTTTTCCTTGGTTCTGACTGGTTTCATGTGTGATGTTAGCAAATCCATACATAACTTTACGCCTTAAATTGTGTATTCTAGTATTGCCTTTCGCTTTTTAACGTGTACCATGGTGAGCGTATATGAGGGAATAACATGGGCACAGAGAGCACACAATCGTCCAATATGTACCACTTCCTCACATTATTCACTGCGCCCTATCCCCAATTTGCTGTTATTTTCTTGGAAATGTCCTCGGAAAGTGTTCGAAGTTAGTTTTTCATTTAATGTTGGTGTAAATCTATCTATAACTTGTGAATGTCTTCGTTGAAATAGTCAACGTGTTTGATACGCATCGGAGTCTATTTGGATTGCTACACATTTCCACGTGTGTGTTTTGTGATTTGAGGAAAAGTGCCTGTGAATTTTGTCGGTTTTCCAGTTTTGTAATGCTTAATGTCCTATGGACCCATTTGCTGTTTGACCTCCTCTCTCTCTCTCTCCCCCTCCCCCCTTTCAGATTAGATTTGAGCTGACAACTTTTATTTTCGGTGATACAAGTATCAAAGATGACCAATGTAGATGCAGCAGGGGGGTTGCGAAGTAAAAACTTAGGCAAAATTGTCATTTTCTATTCCAATACGAATGGTGTGGTAAATATGGTTAAAGTTTTCTATATATGTGTAGGATGAGAAGAGGTTGCTTTCTATATGAAAAATTGGTACAGATTAAAAAAAAAAGATCCACACGCTTCAGTTTATAGGATTTTCAAGATTCGGTTATTTTCTATGGGATATCATGTGGATGTAGGATAGGATAACAATTTCGTTTGAGCAAGAAGTAAGGTAAAAATCAATGATGTACATATGATCAAACCAAGGGTTATTTCAGTTTCATTGTTTGAGTGTTTCCAATTTGCTTAATTGAATTGATAATAACGATTTTCAAAGGTTTGTAGTTTGTTCAAAACGAACTGGTAATACAGGAAGTTAACCAAATGCATTTGCATACAAAACACAAGTATTATTGAAAATTGCCGACGTATGTTTGAAAACTAAAATCTGTTTGTTTGTAAAGTAAGAAACACTTGTTTAATTTATTATTTTTGTTTGGTTTACACAAAATCTCTTTTCAATATTTTGTGAGTAGTTTTGGGATTTTAAAAAAAAGCTTTTATTTAGAAAAAAAATGCACAAAAAAGGAAAAAAAAAATGTTGGGTGCTGTGTATCAGAAATAAAATCGAGATAAATATTTATTTTAGTTTTTATGCTTTATCTCGCTTTTATTTTTTCCATTTTCAAATAAAAGTTTTTTTTTATTTTTTTTTAAATTTTTTTAATTTGTTTTTTTTAGTCATTCGGTGTTTGATTAGTATTACTTAAAATCCAGAATGACGTCTGTTTTTCGCCACGCTTAATCTTCGAATTTATATCCTTGCTTTTAAGTTATTCTTGCGGTCTTCTTAATCCCACATTCGGATTCAGCGACCCCAAAAACCTCCAGATGAGGTTTTTTCTGAAAGTTTGAGAAAAAGGATAATTATGATATCCTTTCAGGACCTTCCGTTATCCTCATAGATTTCTTAACTTCAGAATCGAATCCAGCGATCCCAAAAACTCCCAGATGAAATTTTTTCCCGAAAATTTGAAGAAAAGGATAGTCACGTTATCCTTACAGGACCTTCCCTTGTCCTTACAAGGACGAAGTAGTGAAAATATTGTAATGTCATCGGATTTACGTATGTATGCAAAACTTCAAGTCAATCGGATGAGTGTCAGTGGGTCAAAATTAGATTGCAAGATTTTACCCTGACAGATAAACAAACAAACAGACAGACAGATACGAAGGCAAGCTAAATAAAAGCTTTTAAAAACTCTTTTTGTAGAAAAAATTAAAAAAATGTTAGTTGCGAACAACACAAAACTTTCTTCTGAAATATTTAATTTCGGAAAAGATATGTAAAAAATAATATTCTTTGAAATATCTTGAGAACCGTTAAGGTGCCGCTCCATATGAGAGTAAATACGCGAGTAACTCTCAAATACTCTCGAGAGTTACTCGCAGGAGGTTCTCCATTTGAGAGTTAATTTCGGCGATTTTTTTCTTTTCAAGACCAATATCTTGATTTTTTTGACATCTTGCTTTGGAGATTTCTCGAGAGCTACTAGCGAAATTTAAACGGTGTTCGTATCTGGCGAGCTACTCTCCGAGAGTTCAGTGGAGGCCTGTCGACTAGAAAGTAGAATCACTTTTGACAGCTCGCAGAAACTAGCTCGCGAGTTTTTGCGAGTTTCTGCGAGCGACTCTCAGAGACGTGTCCATTTGCGAGTAGCTGCTATCGAGAGGTTCTTGCCGGCATTTACTCTCATGCGGAGTGGCACCTTTAGAGATACGTAAAAACCGTTAAACAAACGTGGAATATTTTTTCCTTTAAATTTGTTTTATACATTTTTCCTTAAAAGCGCATAGTTTCCGAAAACTTTTTTTTAAATATCTCGAAAACCGTTTAAGATATGTAAAAACCGTTAAAAAAGTGTGGATTTTTTTTAAAATTTGATTTATGCATTTTTCCTTAAGAGCGCATTGTTTTCGAGGAGTTCTCAAAAACTGTATTTTTCCAAAAAAAAAAATTGTATGGGAGATACCCGTTACAGCTAACGTTATTTTTTCTAAGGTTAATAGAAAACTATCGTTTGCGTAAAACTCATTTACTAAAAATTTTAAGTCGCTAGCTCAACGCGTTCTCGAGTCATTAAAGCCTCGAGAAAAACGGACAGACTGACAGAATGTCATACCGACAGTCAGACCAATAGATAGACAGACCGACAGACGGATGCAGGGACATCCTCATAATTTTGTCTGAAACGAATTCCGTACTAATCAGAAAGTTTCTAACTGCCTCCGCTCGCGAGTCGGTCTCCGTCATGGATCCAATACTTTCCCCTGTATAGCAGAGGAAAGTAAAAAACTCAATTATCAAGTGAATAAAAATTGGTGTTGGTCTGTGTTTGCGTAAATGTTAAAAAGTATGTTGTGTAAGTGAAACGATTTTTTCAATTATTCAAACACCTAAAAGTAGACAAAACGATTTTTTATTTTTTAAATGATGCTGCCTGTTGCTGGGCTATGTGGAAAGGACTAGAAACTATATTCAAATATAAAGTGTTCACATTGATTGTAAAGTTAGAATATGTTGAAGCTCCGAATTTATGATTGGCTTATTTGGATTTTCGATATTAGTTTAAAAAAGATCCGAACAGATGGACAGATGTTCATTTAATATAATAAAACATGCACACACCTGAGTTTCACTTAAGTTTAACACGAAGAAAAAACCTAATTTTTTATGCTATTTTAAAGAAGTTTATTTTCTAATGTTCAACACAGAACTAAAAATTCAGGAAAATTGTTTAAATCATGCTGAGCAACGGATAAATACGCAAATAAATGTTGGGGAAAAAATAAAATAATACGAAATGAAAAAAAAGAGGATCGGACATGGAAGAAGAAGTTATGGAAAAATATCCAGTAAGCCCTTATTACCATAAAAAGAACTCTTTTGAAATGGCCACCTGATCTTCGAAACCAATATCTAATAACGCCGGATAGATATCCAATTGTATTTATACCGGATCCATCTTATAGCGTTAGATATTTCTATATTTAAGGCCGGCTATGTGTATTATTGTGCAGATCGAGTTAAAGTCAATTTATATTATAGAATAGTTTAAATGAAATGGTTATATAAAATGGATATAAGGTATTAGATATAACACACATTGACGCACAAAGAATCTCAAGTGAGAATATTAAAACCACAAAAATGTGCCTTGCACCCTTTCCTATTTAAATAAATGCTACCTCATGATATTCTATGATCCTTTTGGTGAAATCGAAATAGCCGTCCGATAAACATCCCTTCTGCTTGATAAAGCTGAATCCTTAAGCGAACGGGCATTTATAAAAATTCAAGTAGCTTCAGCCCCATCTCACACCTCACCTCACCCCAAAAAAAAAAGAAAGAAAATGTTCAGTTCATCCCTTATCCAGAAATTTGGAGGTTATCCCAGGAAATGCTAAAAAACCCTTAAACGAAGCGTACTACTGGAGAGGGTAAATAAAAGCCGAATCGGTTAAGAATCTTTCGTTTAGGACATCAGCCGCCTGGATGAGTTTTCAACCCCCATCCATCCTGATACAATTTCGTTCGCCCGCTGTTGCTATTCCCGTGGCTGCTGCCATATCGATAGGATTCTACTGTTGCTGCTGCCACTACTGCGTCGTCCAATGATGATGATGGCACCGTGCGTTTAGCCGTCCGTCGTCAGATGTGGGTTAGTCGAATATCTTCGCTTGAGCCAAGGGTAAGTAAGTACACCAACTGGTAAAGACAGAAAAATTTTTCCTAAGGGGTAAGAGTATACAAGGACGTAAGGAAATGGTAGCTTAACATTTGGGGTGGTATTTCTGGCATTAGAGCATTCTAAATGCAGGGATCCTTTAGTGTTTCATTTTAAAAGGCGGAAGCCATCTAAAGTGATTCCGAACTGAGCACGTAAAGGGTTAAACAACATAAAATCGCCCTCTTTAGCTTTTGGGTAAGTACTTTATTAACCCTCGATTGCATTAGAAGGATATTTCCTTTTTCCCTGAATATGATGATGATGGTCAATATACCATCACCATTCACAACCGATGGAATATCTTTAAGGACGAACGGTCGGTATTCGGTATACATTTACCCATCTTCATTTCGAATTCAATTCTCACACCACCATCTAGTAACCAACCCTTCTCGCCTACGATTATTTTTTTTTTGATATGGAAGTACTCTGTAGGTTACTGAATTATTCACACAGAACTCGTTTTCTTCATTACCGTGAGTCGTATCTAAAAAGTTAAGGATTGAAAGCGCGAACCAGATTCCATCCCTAAAGTAAAAGGGTTACATCGAATGTAAGACGCAGAGGATCAACGATAAAGGAAGCCCAAAGAATTTTTCTCGGAAGCCCTGAAAACTTAGTAAATGGACAGATATGCGTATCTGGATGGATGGCTGGATAAATGGCTGGTTCCGAAGACCATTGCCAAACTGTTGAAATCATCTACCTGGAAGAAACATTTTCAATTTCAGAGATGTCCATTCACTTTTTTTTTTTTTTTAAAAAAAACATTTTTCTGCTTACTTTTTCCATTTAGCCTTTCGACCAATTTGGGCAGGGTACGGAGCATAAAATCAATGGTCACACATATCTTGGAAGAAGTATCATCGAAGCAATCGTTGAATAATCCTTTACACCTTTCATTTGTATAATGTCGGGCTTGGTAACTGTCGGTAGAAATATCTTATACACCTACGCAATAATTTTTTTGAATTCAAAGTAGGTTTCGGTCCATGGAATGAGTACACAGTGTGTGTAGGTAACTAAAGTACGGATGTTTTAGAAAAAAAAAAATTAGAATTAAAAAAAATATCTTTAAGAAAATAGGGTTGTGGCCAAGAACTCATTCTAAATAACGTTGCCAATATTCTCTTTTTAAGGGCGTCTGGAAGGGGAGGAAGGAAAGAAACGGGAGCAAGGGAGTGGGAGTTTGAATTTTCACAAAATGTAGAGTTAGATAGAAATTCTCTTCATAAAACAAAGACTTCAAAAAAGCCAAAACGTATGGAGTTATTGCGTGCTTGCAAATGTGAGGCTTTCAATTGCCAAAATTTATACCTGCGGCTCATTCATTCGCAGCATACTGATTATGGCGCTTATCTTATAAACACGAAAATATTTTAGCTTTTATGATTGAGCAATGTTCGGGGGTTTTCGCTCACAAATTTTAGTTTTCTAAAATGTGTTATGGAACACTGCTTCCATAGCAAAAAGATCTGATGGAAATTTTCACCTGCGGCGTATTTATTTTTTAACCCCGAATTTTAATTTTCACAAACAAAAAATAAATAAATAAAATGGCGGCAGCAGAATCTCCTTATGCCGTTTTTTATTTGTGAACGACGATTTTAATGCAGCTCCCTTTCTATTTGGTTTCCAGCAACTTTTTGAGTAAAAAATAATCAAGGGTCATAAAAGTTTAAAATATTTTTACAAATTAATTACGCATTAGTTTTCACTTGCCATATATGTTTTGTGTTCCCTATGATAAATTTCCTGAAACAGTTTTATTTAGTTTCATTTATCACACAAATAAAAGTTTGCACAGGGCCGGGGAATACAGCTTTTGGTCCAGCTTTTCTAGTTTTTCTTTTGATCTTTGGATATATTTTTAGATTGTACATCTTATGCGCAATGGTATATCATATCTGTATTTAAAAAATTGTCATTACAACGATATGAATGATATTTGGTGCCGAAATAAAATTTCAAGGTGAAAAAATTGAAACACCATTTGTAAAATGGATGTACAAAATATATGGATGGACAGAACGTCCAAATAAAATAGACAACGTGTGCGGTAAAGAGTAAAATGTAAAGAATGAAAAAAAAAGTTTTTAAGAAAATGTTCTCAAAGACCGACCATCCTTTTAGCATCGTACAGCCTTTCGACTGTACGCAATCTATTTCTTATCTTCACATCCGTCTTAGACACGTTCAATGTATTTGATACGTGCGTGCAAGGGTGAATAGATAGTTGGATAGATACATACGTAGATACTTGTCAAGACATAAATATATTTGGACGATGATGATGATGGTATGGTGGTTGCTATAGAGGAGTTTATGGAAAGTTTTTTTTTCATCTGCCAACATTCTATCGGAATACAAACGGTCTCTCTACATAAAGTTCGGTTTTCGTACAATTTTACCATTTAGATAGATACGCGAGTATCCTTTTCGATTGCCATACATTTATAGATAATCTTAGAAGAAGATTGAACAACAGGATCGGGTTAAGTATAAAGGAAGGACACAGCATATACTAGTATATGGTGAAATTCGGTCATGGTGCGTATTTCTGCTGCCATTTGGTATTGGCATTTAGGACACACAGCAGGGTAAACTTCCTTTACTTCCATAGTAGTGAAAATATCTTTTGCCTTTCCTATTGCCGCCTTCAGATACACGAGATACACAATTCCAATCGAGGTGGCTCGCTTACCATATTAATGTCGATATATGGCGCATATATGTTAGTGAAAAGGATATTTACTTAAAATGTCCATCTTTTGTAAGCATTGTACGGTCAAAAATTATTTCTCTCTCTTTCACCCGCAGCCCACTGTTGAAATAGGGTTAACATGATCGTGGTTGGCGGGAAAATGGAGGGGGGGGGGAAGGGGGGAAGGGGGGGGGGGGGGTGGTGGTCGTATCGATAAAAAGATGTAACGTTAAAGTTGAAGCTAAAACTGCTGTTACAACATCTATTTCAGCTCTGATGTTGCTTTTAAGGGGTCGCGGAAAGCATAAAGTTTTATACATTTTAGATATGTGAAGAATCTACTATAAGAAAATTGGATTTGGTATGGGTGATGGTGGAGACATTCCACTTTTCATATATCTATATTTATATGTGAAAAATCTACAAGAATGTAGAAGAATTGTGGTCAGTCCTACGAAAAGGCCCATTTCTTGTTTTCATTTTCTGGTTGTCCTTCCGTACTCAAACTGAACTAAAGTACAGATTGGACTTTTACTTTTTACATTGTGTGTGTGTGTGTATGTATTTTTCTTCTTCTTTCATTTGGCGTTGCCATTGCTACCGTACCATTTGTTGTTGTTATTATTCTTATTATTATTGTTGGTTTTCATTTTCGTCCTTATATTTTGTTTGATGCTTTTCTTATAGGCGATATGTTGATGCCATACTTACTAAAATCTCGATTCAAACCCTGAAGGAACACCACTTATGCCAAGCGGCAACTGTCGGGCGTTGCTTATTTTCTAATGGTAAGCGTTTGCCCATACTAAAAATTCAACTGGCGGCGGGCATTACGCATTCTAAATGGCATGAGCTTGTGGATAAGGTATAAGTTGGAAATATTTATGTATGCTCGTATGGGAAGATTACGAAGGGCGTAAGAGAAGGTCGTTTTTGTGTAGATATTTCGATTTTGAGAACTTTTCAAGAATAAGTAAACATTTAAGGGTTAGCAGGCCGGAATGGGCACGGGCAAGGGCTGAACAGCTTAGGAAGGACCTTCAAAGCAACAACGTTGCGATACTACCGAAAGAAAGCAAATATATATGAGAAATGATGTCCGAACAGATGGGAATGAAATGTTTGAGAGGAATCGAAAAAGATGGACAAAACTGATGGAGCTTAGAAAAGGATGATCGAATATGAGGAAAATGGGTGAGCCAGCCCTTTGGACACTTTATGTGAAGTGGGAAGAAATGCGAAGAAAATAGGGACCAAGAAAAGTAATCCAAAGGACTATCATAGGACCATTGGATAAATTTCTTATATGAGCAGAGAATGGGATCGGGACAAAAGTTTATCTAACATTGGTGTAGGTTTGAGGGTAACAGATTTTTTGTACGTTTCAAACAAATCGAAGTTTACTTTTGCGTTCTCTTCTTACCGCTCTTGTACTTAAACTTTTTCATTTTTTTTCCATCCAAACGGGATGTTTTTTTTTTGCTGTAGATTTGACCATTCCACGATAATGTGATTTAATGCTTTTAAGTGTGTGAGCGATTCATATTAGTTTTATTTTTATTTTTTATTTATGTATTTATTTACTCTTTCCTTTTCTTTAGAAATCGTTATACGATTCCATTTCGTTGTGACCTTTTTTCTTGGAGAATATTTTCCTTTCACTTGAATTGAAAATTGAACTTGCAAATGGATTCAATTATTTAGTGGATTTGAGTTTTTTTTTATTCATGGTTTTAATGGCAGTTGAAACTGGGTTTTAGTAGAGAGATTCTTATGTAAGAATAGAATTTTTTGTTACAACTTGTTTTACTACTGTAGATTGTTCTAAATTTCAAAATACCCAAATATGTCATTGCCAGGTCTGATTTTTCAGTTTTCTTAGAGTTATTTTTACTGAAACTAATTTAATTAAATTTTTTTAGAATGACGTCAAACCGGAAGGAAGCTACCGAGTTGCGTAATTTCAAGTTTGAAAAGAAACACTTTTTCTGGAACCTTAAGCGCATTTTTTTTAATTATCGGGGGCTCCTAGATTTTTGTACTCCCTTCCCACTCCTTTCGCGAGTTCTCTAATTCTGTTTTTTGCACAAACAGATTTATATTGATTGCGAATCAAAAATTGATTGGCACAATTTTTAGGTTATTGATGCCAACAGTACCCCGAACCGCACTCAGAAAAATGTCCAGGTCAACTTTTTGTCAGGTTAACTCTGACCTTACAGAGGTCTCTGTAAGCCAGCTAGGGGTCAGAGTTAACTTATCTAAAGTCAACTCGTGCAGCTCCCAATGACCTACTTCACCTGCTGGTGGCTTAATTTCAGAATTTCTTCGACCACAGGTCAACTCAGTTTTACTTGCCCACATGCAGGCGAACGCGCGCCTGCCCGAGGCCAATTACGCCGTATGTAGGTCGTCGAGTTAGCCTCCATTTTTCTGAGTGCGGTGCCTTTCGACTCACCTGTTGATTGTTGCTACGATTTTCAACACGAATCTGCTACTAAAAGTGTATCTAATATAGTGGCAGATATGTTCCATACATCAAAAATGCTATTAAAGAAACCATATTTATATTTTTGGAATTTTATTGTACGCTAGATGTTAAAACCCAATGTTTTTTGTGATCCACAACGGTTCAAAGTTTTCCTATTTTAAAGTCAATTAACTTCCGTTTCAAATTAATACCAACCAATATTGGTTCCAATTTGATAAAATTTGTAGTTAAATAAATTAATTGTATTGAAATATGTTAAATATCAAATGGATTATTTCGGCTAGTTTAATTAGAGTGAGTCTAATTGGGAATCATTACAAATTCTAAGTAATTACTTTTCAAGTGGTCATTGTATCTATCGACCAGGTATTCAATATATTTTGAATTAAACAAAGGTAAATACAGTTAAAGTAATAGCATGAAAAAGTAATCATCAATTCTTAATTAGAAAACTTTACCAATAATTACTTCGTTGGGAAATCCTCAAAACTTTCGGGAGTATTTACTTGAAACATAAAAACGTTTTTAGGTTGTGTAGAACTTAAGCCGTTTTTAAAAGTTCAATACTAAATGCTTTTTTTTGTTTGACCACATACTCCGGTGACAATACAACACGTACATACATATAAACGCATGCATAAAAAAATTAAATGACGGCTGTCAGGCGCCATATTGTATAAATTTAATCAGGGTATTCACAGTCCTCTTTTAATTTTCGGTATTCGGTGTTTTCGGTGATATTAAAAGACTGAAAATATTCTGCTGTGAACATCCCACAGCACAGATTTGAGAACAGCGCTGTTATTGGATACGTGACCAAATTATGAACTGCGAATTTGATTGTAAAATATGTCACATACCTTTAAATCCATGTTTGATGTATTCTTTTGAATTTCTATTGTGGCAACGGCTATCAAAATTGAAAAAAATTGCAGTCCGATGAGATAACCAGCGAGAAAATTTGACAACTAAAAACATTACTAGCGTCACTCGCGGTTGATACCGAATAACCGGGCCGGAAAACACGACTCAAGGCATGTCTACAATTACCGAATCCGGTAATTCATTTTTACATGAACCAAATTACCGTCTCGGTAAAAATCTGTTAAATTTGACTGAATTACCGAGCGGTAAAATTACTCGCAATTTAAAAGAGGACTGTGAATACCCTGTATATATCAAGTTACCCATATTCTTAAATGAAAAAAAAACAATTATGAATTCCTTATTCGAACCTCGAGAAAAACAAAATGGCGGACGTACGACGCCATTTTGTCGAAATCATACGAATGGAACACCAATGTGGGGTTTTAAATGAAAGGGCCTGGACAAATATTCATAAATTCGTTTTTCAACTTAGAAATTGAAAGCTTTTATTTAAAAAAATGTACTAAAAAAAATAGTTTTTGGGCGCTGTGTATCAACAATTAAAGCTAGATAAAATCATAAAAAGTTCAAAATATATTTATTTCGCTTTTAATTCTGATACACATAGCCGAAAATGTTATTTTTTTTCCTTTTTGGTACATTTCTTTAACCCAGATAGCGCCGAAACTTGTTTTTACACATTTAACAATATTTTATGTTTGATTGTGACTAACAAGTCTAGATAATATAAATTGACAAATAAAGGTCAAAGGATTTTACAAGGACGGTGGGGCTAAAAGGGTTAATAAAAGCTTTTTTTCATTTTTTCAAATAAAATAATATTTAAAGGAAAATTGTCGAATTTTGTTAAAATTTCAATTGGTTGAATACTTCCAATAAGGATGTGTCCATAAAATACGTTGCACATTTAGGGTGGGGAGAACTATCTGTGGTACTGTGATGCCGATAAAAATCGCGAAAAGGCGAAATGAAAATGCTAGGGTAGGTTTCTAAAAAATATAATCGTGACTTTTTTGTTGTCCAAATGATTTTTTTTTAATTTGTCAAAAACTGAAGTACATTAACCCATTTCTTGCCAATGATGCATTTTTGCACCAGTAACTTTGAGCAACTTTTAGCCTTTTTGTTACCACATAGGAGTCAAAGTTGCTATTATGGAATACAAATTGTGGCAAGAAATGGGTTAAAGATGAACTTGGAAAATTTAAAAATAAAAAAGTGGTGGTTTTTTAAGAATTCAAAAATTTTTTTTTAACAAAAAAGTAGTTTTTCTTTTGAAAAAACTCAAAAAAATGATGATGAAAAAAGACAATTTTACATAATCTCTACATATATTAAAATTCAATATGAAAATCTTATAAATAAACAAATAATAAAACCGAAACTGATTTTTACTTTCCTAATAATTTTCATTCGAACTGAACTAAATTAAGCTTTTCTCCTGGCCACTTTATAGTTTATCGCTTTCGTCCTTCGAGATTTTTCTCCATTTTATAGGGTGATTCTACGTCCCGGATTTGCAAGGACAGTCCCGGATTTAGGCATGTTGCCCCGGCGTCTCGGAATCGAAATTTTTATCCCGGATTACTCGATTTAGTCTTAAAGCCGGAAATTTTCGCCTGCGGCGCAATTTTATCATAAGGTTCTACCTCCATCTTGTCTTTATTTAAAAAAAAATCATCTGTTGCGTTTTTTGTTACAAAATTTTTAATTAGGAAATATAAAGGGTCTTTCAACAAGGATATAACAATTTTGTATTTTCATAAAAACGCACCCTAAAACTTTTTTTATGATCTGGCAATGCTAAAACGTCAGTCAAGGTTTACATTTTTATCATGGTGAAGTTCACGAACGAGCAACGTTTGGAAATTATTAAAACTTACTACCGAAATTCTGAGTCGGTGGTCGCAATCGTGTAATCTCGAGAAATGGTCCGGTCGAATGGCCACCTCGCTCATGCGATTTAACGCCGTTGGATTTCTTTTTATGGGGTTATGTTAAGTCGTTGGTTTATGCCAACAAGCCAACAACGTTAGAGGAGCTCAGGAATAATATCGAACGCGAAATTGCCAACGTTCCGGCCGATATGTGTGGAAGAGTGGTGGAAAATTGGCTTCAAAGAATCAATCAGCAAATGTGCTCGCGATGGCCATATGAACGACATCGAATTTCATACTTAAATGTAACATGTCCACTACACCTGGAATAAATTTCAGTCCGATATCTCAATTATTCTGTGTTTTATTTAACTACAAAATTGTTATGTCCTTGTTGAAAGACCCGATATTTCTCTTTAAAAATTTTGCTTGCAACGACACTTCTGTTATGTTCCAATTAAAAAAATTCCAAGAAAAAGTGGCGGAAAAATTCATTTCTTTTGGCAAACAGCTGGGACGTAAGGTAGTTGTTGCACACGCGGCTTTGACTTATTGCGTAGTTTTTAATAACACGATTTCAAAAATTTTCCCTTCCTCACCCCACCCCCTTTGCGATCACCTATCCCGGACTCGACAATATGATCACCCAATTTTTTAAGCGAGTGTGTTGCTTACATTGGTTTGTCTCATCAAAGTTAAATAAGTGGACAACGAATGTGAGGACATTTTAAATGAACAGAATGTTTCGCAAGAGTCAAGAATTTCGAAAAAAGGGTTGATTCTTTTCATTCGCCCAAGGGCGAGAGTTTCAGAGGCTGTGTACAATCGTATATTGAGCGAACGTCCGAAATGTTCATATAAATATCTATTTTTGTTACTCTTGAAATTTGTATGGAGAGAATTGTGTATTTTACTTTATATCTTTTTTTTTTAGAAAAAAAAATTCGAAAAGTTTTATTTCTTCTTTTTTATTTTATATGATTTTGGTGTTGGTTGTGAGTGAAATAGAGATCGGGTTTGGGGTAAAAGTATTTGAAGATTCTGTTCTAGAAGTGTACAGATGTGCCAGTTGTGTCCACGTAGGTATCCCTTGATATATCTAGGCAACCCTATCCATAGGCTAGAATATATTTCCGAGTTATAAAAAAAACCTTCTCTGTACACATATGTTAGCGATTCCTGTATCCTTTTTTTTCCTTTTTTTCTTAGGCGTTCGCTTTTTTTTATTATTTTTTCGCATTTTTTTTTTTTGAAAAACTTTTGTTGAATGTGTGTATTGAAAACTTTGGCTCTTACTTCGCTTTTGTTTGTTCCCTTTTAAGAATAGGTCTCCGGCCCTTCGCACTAACGGCAATATGAAGTATGAAAAAAGAATGCGGGGCGGGGGGTTAGGTCAAGAAAAAAGATAGGAAATAAATAAATAAATAAATACAAAATATAAGTAAAATAAGAGTAAGAAGAACGGATGAAGAACAAGAATATGATACCCTTTTTTCCAACACATCAGATAGTATGAGTTGGGGGTGATATGATGTTCTGATGTCCTTTCTCCCTATTTTCACTTTTACTTCTACGAATGGATATTACACAATGCCACCATACCGAATGGAACGAAATAGAATAGAAGTTGGCATAGTTGAAGTTCAAGAATTTTTTTTTTGAAATAAAGGAAAAGCCAAACGGAATGTATGTATATTTGCACATACAGATAGATGATGGCCGGGCAAATCGAAAAAAAAACTCTAAAAAAAATAAATATAAAAAAAGTCTTAAGAAACTGAAAAACTTATTTTTTCCGTTCTTGTTGTGTATTCGTTTTAATATTTTCAGAGGACCATCATGAAGGCTCCTGTACATACAAATGTCCATTTGATTTAATATTTTTTGGCATTTTTTTTCTCAATATTCCTCGGCATATCCATCTTTATCTACTGAATTCATATAAACATATCTATATTCACGTACGTGTATTTTTTTTCATTTTTTTCATTTCATTTTTTTCATTTCATTTCTTTGGCCCTTTATGACGTCTCCTTATTGAATGTTTATGATATTAAATTCGATTTTTGTTCATCCCCGATTCCTAAACTTCAACTATACACGGACACTCGTTCCAGCTTCAGTTTCAGCTCTCAACCTCCCTCCAAAAAAAAAAACTTCCATTTGATGTGTGTTTGTGTATTGAATATTAAAGTAAAATAAAATAGAAACAGCAAAAAAGAAATATCGAGAAAAAAAATAAATATATGGAATAACCAAACAAACAGCAAACTGACTCCTTTTTTCACCCGATAAGGGACATTTTTGGGCAATTGAACGAGGATGGAATGAGAAAAAATGATCACCCTTCAATGGTCAAACGGAAGCTTGAGTTATTATCATTTTAATGTGATATGTCCACACAGTTTGACCAAAATGTATTCCATGTGTGAATGTTTATACAAAATATAAGAGTTTTAGTATTTTATATCTAGTATTATGTTTATGTGATGATTTTTTTAACAGTTTTTTTTTTCGGTTTGGTAATATCGAATAGATGGGTATTTTATAGAAAATATTGAATAATTCGATAGAAGGAAGGAAAATCGACCGAAAATTGAACCGGATCGAGATGATTCGGGGGTAGATAATCGAAAAACCATCTAACAAATGACACATTTTCTCATCGTGGCAGATTTTTAATGGTTTCATTTCACGATTTTGCTACCATTTCTAGTTATTTGCTTTTGCTTTTCATTTTCTTGTACGAATTTAATATAATTTTTATTTTCTTTTTGATTCATTTTAATATAAAATAGTTGAAAATATACGTTAATATGAAATAAAAAAAAACTTAAATTTTTTTTTGTTTTTTCTTCGAAAATTTCAAAAACTATAGAAAACTACGAATTTAATAGAAATAAACTAAACTCTAATGTAATGCAGAAAACAAATTCGGTAAGAACAAAAAAAAACTTACCAAAATTATCAGCACCATGCATTGAGGAAGGACCCGGCAGTAGTCCCGGTATTCCTTGGAGTCCTAGAAATGCACTGGGAAACGAATGAGATCGCTGGTTATCCATTGAACCGTTCATGCTGTCCATTGTACCATCCAATTGTCCATCGCCACGATCCGATGGCTCTGTATCACTGCTATTTGAATCCTCACCAGTACTTTGTGCTTGCAGTGATGCGAGATCTGGGTGTTTCTAAGGATATGAAAAAAATTTTAACAAAAATGTAAATTACAAAGAAAATGTAGGTTTTGTTAGGAATAATGATTTTTTATGAGTGAAAATTAGGGATCCTTTATGATGGGAAGTTTTCGAAAGGATAAGTTTAGTGGATGCCAAAAGAAAAGAGCTTTTTTCTAATGCCTGAGGCTGATTTATAAAGACGTTTGTTCAGCAGGTTCATCAATTTGTACTATGAAATATTGTTCAAAACCGCTAGCTTTTTAGGAAATTGGTCAAAGAGAAAATTTGGGACTGTCCATAAAATACATCTTGCTAATTTCAGGATTTTCAGACGTCCCTCATCACACATCGCGATTTTTTGTACTGCCGTAGTTTTATCGCATATCGCAGCCCCTCTCCCCCCCCCCCCCCCAAACCAATTCCAACCCACCACTTTTCCCAACAAAAAGTGTGAGGTATTTTATAAATAGCCGCTTACCGACACTAAGGCCCGAGGTACACTTGAGCTAAGTCAGCTCAGATATGTGCCTGTTTAGACCTTAACGTGGCGTTTTCGTCTAAACAGGCACATAACTGAGCTAACTTAGCTCAAGTGTACGGCGGGCCTAAGTGTTGAAAAAAAATACGATAAGTCCTTTCTCATTAAGAATCACTTGATTTTGGTTGAAGTATTTTTCAACAAATTTTCAATTTCAACAAATTTTCAATTTCAACAAATTTTCAATTTCAACAAATTTTCAATTTCAACAAATTTTCAATTTCAACAAATTTTCAATTTCAACAAATTTTTAATTTCAACCAATTTTTTTAAAAGAAAATCTTCAAAAATTTTGGCCCCCCGCTTAGTTTTTTCTAGAAGTCTCTTCAAAAATTGAAACCTAGTAGGAAATTACTTATGAGACTGAAAGTTTGAAGCCTGTTTTAAAGGATCCAATTTTTGACGATCAAAAACTAGGTACTTTCTCTGCCCGCACTGCGTGAACTTGCTCTCCTTTGGTAGGTCGCCACCTGTGGCGTGGATTGGTGGCATTAGGTGTGAATAGTAAAATCTATAAAGATTTAAAAATCTCTGAAGACATTGCCATCCCAAAAATTTGTTCGCATTTTTTTAAAATATTGTTGATTTGATGACATTTTTTAGTTATTTGTAATATATTTTCGCTATTTGGAAACATTTAGTAGGTTTTCTATACTAATGTAAAATTTCACAACTCTAGAATGGTTAGATTGGAATAGGAGTTGGGTCATCAAGCATGAGGTCCCTGGTTCAACTTTTTGCACCAAAATACTTTTTTTATTATTTTCTAATTAAAAATGTGTCACATAGTGGCTTTACGCAATAAAAATTCCTTAAAAAATTAGAGATAAACCGAAAAATTTTGTAATTTATCATAAAAATTGCCTAATACCACCAATTGATTGCAAAAGGTAATACCACCAATTGATTGCAAAAGGTAAGAAGAAAAAAACTTTGTCCATCAAATCTTTCTGAAATTTGTGTCGCACGTATTGTGGAAATTTTTCAATATTTTTTAAATGAACAGAGTTTGGTAGATTTCTTTGTTAACCCTTAATTTGTCCCGATTTTAAAAGCCTTTATTTAGCTTGTTTTTTGTATATGTTTTGTCAGGGTCAAATCTTGTTACCGAATTTTGACACATTTCCACATATCCGAATTTTTTAACCGAATTTTGACACTCTTCTGCATATACGTAAGTCTGGCAACAATACGATATGTATATCCATGTATATCATGAAAGAGTTTAAAAAATAATCTTAAATTCATTTTTTGAATGTCGGATTTTTTTAAAAAGGGTTTTATTAAAAAATCTACTAAAACAGAATTCAAACAAAACAAAAAAAAATGTTTTTGGCGTTGTGTACCAGTTATAAACCAGAAAAAAATATTTATTACGCTTTTATTTCTGATACACAATGATCAAAAAGTTATTGTTTTGTTTTTAATACATTTAAAAAAAAATAAAAGCTGTTTTATCGGATATTAATAATTGGTAATATCCAATTTTGACATATTTTTGGACTTGTTTCCGCAAAAATTATCTTTTATTTTCTAAAATTGCCAATCTTTGAGTTTTTCATGGAAAGACTGATGTGACGATACGTTGCCATTTGTTCGAATCAGTGCGAGTAAAAACAATTTCTTTTGCATTTATTGTTCACGGTGAAGCTAAGCTGATTATAAAAAAAAACCAAATCACCTGAATTTTGTTATTTCCCATAAAAGTTTCCCCAAATGAAATATTAACTACCATATTATTTTCGCTAATATACACCAAGATTCACATTATTCCCGCATAAGAACTTATTCACTCAGCATTAGTAAAAAAACTTTTGGGGATGATTATTAAAATCATAATAGTGATTTTAGAGTATCTCAATTAAAGCGAATCCAAAGTACGGTCATAGCTTTGATTTTTATTTGAAAGCAAAATTTCCAAAAAGTTTATTAACTCAAATTTTGTGCTATATTTAGGTGAAAATTCACACAAGCCAAATAAAATTTTCCAATTTTAATAACTAAAATGATTTCATGAGTTAAGAATTTAATTTGTGAAATTTTTCTGAATGACCATACATAATGATAGCTAAAATTCAGGCACTCTAGAAAAACAGAGTTACCAGTATCATGTTTTTTTTTGTCTTTGTTTTTTTTTTAAAAAAAGGTGTACGTAGGATTCGTTATGAATTTGACGTACCTGAGATGCTGGCAACTGTTGTCCACCTTCTAATGCTTGGCCTAAGAGTGAATCCCTTAATTCTAAACTTCGATCCCGGTCCCGATCGTGTGACGTCTCTCGACTATGATCCCGTTCCCGGTTACTACGATCGCGACCTCGATGCAGCGGATGCTGGCCTACAGGTAGTTCTCTATCTAGTAACAGCCTTTCAGGACTAATACCGTGCTGAGCACGATATAAATCGGCACTTTTGATTCTTTTTTGTGGCGGAGGTGTTAGGTGATTTGAACGCTCATCAGACAATTCCCATGGCAGCGATGTTGATGTCTATCAGGTGAATTAGGTTGGCCAAGTGGCGTACGCGTTACAGGTACGAGGTATCGATGATGCAAATGAAATAGAAAAAGGTATGGAAAGAGAAGGCAACAATAATTAGTTAAATGCTATTCAAGTTATGTGTAGGGGACAATTCAGTTTATTATCGGAACTGTCACATTACTTTGATCCGTCTTACCGGCGATGCCTTAAGCTCTTGTACCGCGGGTGTGGATGATGACAATGTTGAGTTAACTGTTGACGCCGCCGATGTTCGTGATGCTGGACCAGTTACATCGGCCAATCCACGGACTTGAAGGAGTTGTGCTGTTTTTAAAAAATCACTTAGCTGCTCATGTCCTATATTCACCTCACCATTATACATAAACCTGTCAAGAAAACGGAATATTAAAATATTTTTTTATAAAATACAGTTCCGATCAAATTTTCTTTTATTATAGATTAGAAAATTATTAATGTTTAAACTAGCTTTTGTTAGTATTACATTATCCCGCCATAATATTATAGAAAGCATTAGTGCGCAACTGCAAATGTTGGGCACCCGTGCAACACTTTTGTGGACCCCGGCGGGAAATTTTTGTGGGCTCTTTAAAAGTTAAAACTCTTCAAAACTAAGGATCTTCAAGGATCTTTGGAAATTTAATTCAAAATTTAGTGATAACACAGGTCGACAAAATCAGACTTTTTTTTGGTAGGGGAAGGGGTCGTACCTTTGACCGAAATTTACTTTTCGAACAGCATTATAAAAGCTATGCATAAATAATTATTTTTTATACAATGAAGCTTTGATAACTTGTGTATCAAAACAAACCTTTTTGCTGATATAGGAAAATCAAACTATGCAACTCGAATTTTCGCGGTTCAAGGTACAACACTGTAACATAAGGCCCTATCACAGAATCCGATACGAATGGTTCGGATCGTAAACTCAATGTTGTTGTTAGTGTTTTATACCAACAACAACATTGAGTTTACGATCCAAACCATTCGTATCGGATTCTGTGATAGGGCCTATATTTTTTATTCTTCCTTTATATATTCCTTTGGGGTGGTACTTTTGAAGAGGGTGAGTTTTTTCTTATGTAGAAAAAAAAAAATATTTATAGATCTTGCATCACAGCTCGATATAAATGTCACTCTAGGTGTCTGTTTACATGAGCGATTTTTAGTCGCTCAGATTGGATATTAAAGTTTATTTTTTTTAATAATTTGGTATCGCAGATTCCGAATCTGGAAGTGGTTTGACTGGATCAGCTTTAGTTTATAAAATATTTAGGGTGGTTCATAAATTATGTTATACATTTTTGGATATTTTTTGGTAACACTCAATATCGGAAAAATTGAAGCTCACCCAGCCAAATCATTGCTAGATTCGAAATCGGCAATGCCTAATTACCCACCCTAAATCGAATACACTAAAGTCAGTGTCGATCTGTGTAATTTAAGTTTTTTTTTGTAAGATACCGGAAACACGTTTCTAACGGCGGAAAATCTTTGCGTATGGATGAAAACCAGTGTTGTTCCTCTACGCGTAGACTTTGATTGTCTACACTTCAGTGTAGACAATGTAGACATTGGCGTAGACAATGTCGACTTTGCGTAGACAATGTCGACTTTGCGTAGACAATGTCGACTTTGCGTAGACAATGTAGACTTTCTCATATCTGTCAAAACAAAGTCTTCAGTGAGTCATATATCTAATCCTATACTATATAGGAAATGGCCAATTACAAGAAATGGCCAATTACAAGAAATGGCGAGGCGCTGCTGTCCCTAAAGCGTTAAATTTATATGAAAATTCGCTAACTGGGCTCCTCAGCGACACCAGCGCCGTACCTATCGTACGTGCCCACAGTGAAATTCTGTTTTTTTTTAAATATGGCAGGAAGGCTTAAAAACAAAGCAATTAAAGAGCTGGGCTTTGAGGCCAACAACAAATCTGTGGTCACAAGGAAAAACCGCCTAAGTCGAAAAAGCGTGTTTTGAGTAATTTGGGTTTAAAGTTTTGATTATTTTTTTTTTTGCAAGCAAAACTGACTTAGGTTATATGGTTTTTGCTCTGCCATTCCTCACTGGGGTACGGCATGAAAACCAAACTTTGACAGAATATAGAACTGGATATGGAGAATTCAAATATTCACTAACCTTTAAAACAACATAACTCGACTTAAGCTATTTTTCATTGTGACCACAGAAATACTCCGCTTTTTGCCTGCAGTGCAAACATTTTTTACAAAATACTGCCGAAAGCCGACTAAGACGGGATTTGGCGATTGCTTCCTGGAAATTGTGCTTTATTATGTTAAAATAATTGAAGAAAATGAGATTTTAAAACTAAATCAGCTATCGTTTATTTTATTGACTGTCTACATTGTCTACGCGTAGAGAATAGACCATTGTCTAGGGTAATAGTCTACGCGTAGACAATGGTGTAGTCTACACTCAGAACAATGGAGGCTAACTCGACGACCTACATACGGCGTAATTGGCCTGGGGCAGGCGCGCGTTCGCCTGCATGTGGGCAAGTAAAACTGAGTTGACCTGTGGTCGGAGAAATTCTGAAATTAAGCCACCAGCAGGTGAAGTAGGGAATTGGGAGCTGCACGAGTTGACCTTAGATAGGTTAACTCTGACCGCTAGCTGGCGTACAGACACCTCTGTAAGGTCAGAGTTAACCTGACAAAAAGTTGACCTGGACATTTTTCTGAGTGTACATCACGTAGACTACGCGGAACAACACTGATGAAAACTAGATAAACGTGGCATGAAAAAATACAAAAAAAAAACCGGAAAACTAGAGGTTTAAATATTTAACATCCTACCCCCTCACCACTGCCCCACGAATACTTATTACGCCAATGTGCAAAAGCATTAATTGGAGAAGATTTTGTGTTCGAAAACAATCAAATGGGGGTGGTTTCTTTGTTATGTTATCAAGAAAATTGTGGGAAATTCGAAGTAGTAAGAAGACTTTCCAAAAATTACTTTTGATTAGCTAAGTCACAATACATAGCTCACAAACCAGTCATCGTTATTACTTATTTTTTGTTTTTAACTCTCAATGATCACATCGAATTTTTCAGTGTATCTCTCGATTTATTCGATAAGCCCAATAAAATGGTTTTAGAAAAATTAAATTAAATTTTGATTCGTTAGTTTGACAATATGTATTTATTCGATGTTCTTACCTTAATAAACTTTCTACATCTTCAGGTCGAACATCACGCAATATAACAATAGGATGTTTACATGGATTAGCCTTAAGTAATTTCCTAAAGTATGGACTACAAGCACTTAAGACAACTTTGTGTGCTGTAAATGATCTTTGATCACAGGCAAGGGTAACATCAACGAAATCCTCTTCATCTCTTAAATGTCGAAACGATGATAGTATTGAACTTTGGAAGTCGTTCCATTTGAGGGCGTATTGCTGTTCAGATGGCGAGGGCGATACTGGCGGTGGATCCATTTTAACCACCCCAGTATTATTATTTTCGGTTGTTTGAAGCTGTGTTGATTCAGTCATTTAGATGCGTGTGTTTGTGAATTTCTTACGCACGTTGTTTTTCTATTTTGTATTTGCGTGTATGTTTGTGTGTATGTTTTTGTGCTAAAATCACCACCCGCTATTTTAGCTACTCCACACGGTGATAGCTTTTGTTTTCCGATGATTTTTCCTGTTGACTTTTAATTTCTGATCGAATTTTGGTTTTTTTGAAAAGGTTTTTTTTGTTCAAAAAATTTTTTTTTTCTTGTCCGGAAAAGTTAATTTTTAAATGTGCAATTTTCGATTCTTTGTTACTTGAATTTCGTTTACGAAAATATGAAAAAATTAAAATAAATAACTAAAATGCCAATTTTCATAAATGATAAGACATCTTGTTATAATGTCTGTTCATCTTTTCATCATTAGATCTCTGCACCCGTTTCAACTAGAAAAGGGATTCTTCTTTCTTTAATTTGCTTCCCTTAAGCAAAGTACTGTTAGTATTTTCTAATAGGACTTGTTGCTTTCAGCCGAGCCATTTTGATAAAGTGATGGTGCTAATGTTGTGTTCTTTCTGCCTTCTGTTTATTGCACAGCCAAATCGTATAAGGGTTAGTATCCTGTTTAGTAAAAATTGTTTCGGACGGATTCTGGAATAGAAAGAAAAATAAATTACGTTAATTGATTTAATTTAATTGATTTAATTTTGGTTAGAATTAAGAATTAGTGCAATTTTTAAAATAATGTAATAAGTTGGTAAAAATGTGGAGACGGCAAACCGATATAAATTCGTAATTTTGGGGCTTTACATAAAATACGTCACTCATTTCTGGGAGCAGGCATTTACGATAGTGTGATGGCAGTAATAAATTCCAAACAAAAAATCGCGAAAAAATATACAAGGGGGAAGAGGGTTGAATGGTCGGAAACTTGCGTGAGATATTTTATGGATAGCTCACTATTTTGAAAATGGTCAAATAACTACCAATCGGAAGTGAGATTCATTAAAATTTTAAGGTAAAATGATAAGAATCACCAAAAGATTTTAAGGATCACCAAAATAAATTTTGCGTTTCTTCTTGCTTACAGTTTTCTTCAAATAAACATAAAGAAAATCTATTAGTTTTCTTTATTGACTGTGAATATAACAAATCGTTTATTATATATGTTTTCAAAACCGAAAAATACCTGCAATAGAGCCTGTTCACATTGGTTGAAATAGTCCGCCTAACTCTGACAGAAACTTGCAACATTTAGGCAAGGTGAGGAAGTGGGACTGAGCCCCACTTCCTCACCTTGCCTTAATGTTGCTAGTTTCTGTCAGCATTAGTCGGACTATTTCAACCAATCTGAACATGGCCATAGACTCAGAAATATCTGCTCTGGATAAGTCAAAAAAGGAGCCTGTTGCTAGTTTGGTAGCCAGTGACCTTCGTCAGGCACAGCTTAGCCGGGTTCCGCACTGAGTATCATCAAAATGTAATACAAAACCTTGTAGCGTTGTGTGGAAGAAAGTCCCTTAATTTTTTTAGGTTCGTTTTTAAAGCTAGAGTTTTTTATTTTCACTGACAATCAAAATGTAATTCACAAAAAAATGTTTTCGGTGAAAGACATCCACTAAAAGCTGTCTAACTACTGTCGCTGTTACGTCTGATGTTACGTCTAGTGAAGATTGAAATGTCAGGTGTTACGACAGAAAAGTCTGACAGTTTTTGCTGACATCTTTGCTAACAGAAATGCTAACAGAAATGGAATTTAAGATGGCGGATTCTAATTTTTCACGTGCAGAGACGCTCCGTTCTATAAACGAATACTGTTTAAAAGTAATTTTTACACCGAAATGATTTGAAAAAGGCATCGTGGGAGCAGCTGGAGGCCGAATTTAATTTTAGTGCGGAGATTTTAAAGAAAAAAGTGAAATCACTGAGATCGTCATATTTACTACTCTCAGTTGTTTACTGCTGAACGCATTTCTGAAACTGAAACGTCATGCCAGAATCAGCAGCCCACCTACGTCACAACAGAATTTTCTAATGACATTTCTGTTAACAGTCCTGTCAACGTTTCCGGCAGGTCTGGATGGCGTGTAAGAAGTTTGGCCATTTCGAAAAAAAAACTCATTCCTATTTACAAAATTTGTTTCGTTGATTCTCAGCAAATTAATTTTGTTAAATTGATGAAAGAATTGTTTGTAAAACGGAAATTTGTAAATATAACAATTTTTTGTCATTTTGACAAATTAGGCATTGCCAATTTCACAATTGTTTTACTAATTTATCAAAACATCATTTGTAAGTTTATTATTGTTAGAATAACGATTTTTTTTTGTTGAACAAAGATTTCCCTCCAAAAATATTTGTTCCGTTTGACAATTTTTTTTGCGATTTTAACAAAAATTTGGTTAATTTAACAATGATTTTATCCATATGACCAATTTGTTCTCTGAGTGCGTGTTTCACTAGTCACGCTTTTGTTCAATGTGTTATATGCGGGTTTATTCCTTTATGCGAGTAAATCCCATTGCACTATCCCAGACCCCGTCTTTTTTTTAAATTGATATATTTTATGGATTGTCTAATAAGATGTCCATTAAATACATATCACTTTTGTGGCGGGGGAAGTCTGCGGTAGTGTGTCGGCAGCATACATATATGTACTAGATCGCTCGATTTGCTGTCTCAAATGGTCCCATTTCAATACAGTTCAGTGGATCAAAACGAGTCAAGTAAGAGTGAGATAACCGTATGAAAATAAATATAGTCCTCTCGTTTAAACCGTGAGCTGTCAAAGGAAAATAGACTTTCGGAATGGTGTTGGCACCTAAAGTTAGTCTCAAACTTGTGAAATTTGAATTTCGCGGCAAACTAAATTTGAATTTCGCGACCTTATACAGTTCAGTGGATGCGTTCAAGTACGATAAAGAGGGAAATACTTTTGGGACCATTTTTCAGCAGAGCTTTGTATGGTGACAGTTGTTCTACGTTATATAGTTCTGTGGTCGGCAGTATTAAACTCTATACTAAAAATCGCGAAAAAAGAGTCAAAGAGGATGGGCGGGGGTAGGGGGAGTGGAGGAGAAGTAGGGAAGTTCGAAAAGGCGAAACAAAGAATGAATAACCCATGGATAAGCCATAAAACCACAAAAAGCCTAAAATGTTGGTTAATAAACAAATGGTGGAAAAAACTCGTTATTATTTTTATAAATTTGAAAATAAAAAGATTTGATTTTTCTCAGAAATTTCAGTATTTTTCATTAATGGGTTAAGAATTTGAAATAAAAAATTATTAAAGAATTTATAGACAGAGCTAATTTTTTAAAAATATTTCATACAATTAGAAATTGAAAGAAACTTTCCATAATCAGCCATCATATATATTTTTTTTATTAAACGAAGGGTCAGAAATTACTTTGAATTTACGTTCATAGTAAAAGCAAAACGAATTATTTAATCCTATATACATTCTCTATATTCATTAAACGAAAGAAATCAAAATACATTGACATAATACTAGCTCTCTACTACAACTAACATCTATTAACCAACGTACGTAAGCAGAATCTAGCCCACACCATGATTCACATCTATCCCAGTAATGAGAATGTCCTGTTTTACTTTGCCCCTTTTCAATGAATTTAGTTCGGATTTCCTTGAGAAACACTTTACGGATAACGAACCATGCCTAAATGAGGATGGAAAATTGGGGTGATCCCCCTTTTCGACAGCCTTCAACTCTATGCGGGAATCAATTTCCCTTTTTCCCCGCATAGTGTCAATCGTTGTAATGTGATAGCATGGCGTAGATTGCCCCAAGTTCCATCCGTATCCATTTGCGCCTTAGAGAATAGTTTTAATCGGTGTATAGACTCTTTTTAACCTCGACCATCCCCCTTGATACAATTCTATTCAATTCCCAGCTTAAATCCGAACCCATCAAACCCAAACTATTTCATACTGTAACGTCAACTCTCCGTACTTCAACTCTAACCGTTTCGCCAGTGTAAATCACTAACCCTAAATCGAAAATGGGCCAATTTATCCAACTATTCTAACTGTTGACGATGGCAAACCCATCGTATAATACACATGCAATGCAATTTTCTCAAATTGTTCTGCGCCTGACACAATTATACACCATCGGGCAGGACCGAAGTCAGCCAAATCTAATGCTAACCCAAAGCCAAAGGCGAATGGTAATGGGTGAAAAGCTGATATCCTTTATCCTCCATCCCCTTGAAAGCAGCCGGCTGGATTGACTGTACGCTGATGATGATGATGACAGTCAGTAGAAAGACTGACTATTCGGAAGGATCGCATGAAATCGACGGCGGTAGTGGTTTCGGGAATGGGGCAAGCAGCCGATTTTAGAGACAGGAAGAGGAACAACTGCGCGGGACAGGAGCAATGGGAAATAACTGTTGTCGGGTTGTTATTTTTATTACTTGTGTCCTTGTTGTTACTGTCTGGCGGCTCATATTCTGTGAGTCCTTAACCCCACACGGTCGTCGTCACTCATCGACAGCGTCGAGTCCTAGTGGATTCCGTGAATTGGCGAACTGCGAAACTGATCCGTGTGAGAAAGAATGAAAAAAGGACTTTATTCCCTGTACGTACAACGACCGACGACAGCATCGTATCCACCTTTCTTGGCTGATGGTAATGTCTCCTTAAAAAACATTTCCGTCGTCATCATCGTCCACATCCTCATTCTTGTTTATCCTAATCGTCTCATCTTTGGAGCATAATCGTCGTCGTCGTCGTCTTTGTTGTGCTTTAGTCGGGATTTTTACGGTGCGGCGACAAGCAACCAGCCATCATAAAATTGAGTAAAAAACATCTCATGGGCTCATCCCATGATTTTCCTATTGGTATTTTATTAAGTTTAATTTAAAGAAAGGACCGCACCAAACACGATATTCTTTGATAAAGTTAATTTTGCAAAGATAAAATCTGCATTTGATCCAATTTGAGCCTGTTATGTCAAAAATTATATGTAGATTTTCAACATAGAGTTTATGGATATTTAACTGATATTAAATAGGATTTTGTATTAAAAATTTAGCGTTCATGAGGAATGTGTCATATAGGTGTTTTTTCTTGCCATATAATTCGCATATCCAAAAATTGCTCAATGTCAAGTATACATTGAATACTCTACAATGTGTACGAACGCTAATTTAAATAGATCAGGTTTCCGAATACATAAATTACTGCTCAAAATGAAAAACCAGGAGTGATAATCCATAACTTGTTTCAAGCGTTTGTTTCGAAAGAACAAGAAGAACAAGAAGTATTTGCTGTCTCTGTTTTGACCGAAATAAATGATAGAGAGAAACCGAGATAGCAAATACCACTTTTTCTTCTAACTCGAAACAAACGCTTGAATCACAGAACTTTATAACATAGAACAACTGTCACCATACACAGCTCTGCTGAAAAATGGTCCCAAAAGTATTCCCCTCTTTATCGTACTTGAACGCATCCACTGAACTGTATAAGGTCGCGAAATTCAAATTTAGTTTGCCGCGAAATTCAAATTTCACAAGTTTGAGACTAACTTTAGGCGCCAATACCATTCCGAAAGTCTATTTTCCTTTGACAGCTCACGGTTTAAACGAGAGGACTATATTTATTTTCATATGGTTATCTTGCTCTTACTTGACTCGTTTTGATTCACTGAACTGTATTGAAATGGGACCATTTGAGACAGCAAATCGAGCGATCTAGTATATCTATGGCTTGAATCAAATTACGAAATACCACTCCAGTTTTTAAATCAAAAGGGATCACAAGTACACATTGGTAGGGACCACAAAGATAGAAAATTATTCATTTCACTTCTTCTGGTTGAAATTCAGAGGTCTAAATAATGGTTAGGAGTTTAGAGTCCTTTTCCTTTCGAACTAGACAAACTTTTTGGCGACTTTATGTTTGAAACTTAGTACTGCCTTAACGTTACTGCATACCCCTCGCCCACCCACAAAAAAACAAAAATGAACAGGCCCGAAGATTATTTTTTTCGTATCCTAAACTTATGTTATATTGAAATTTTTGGTGAATTTGTATTTTGAAAAAATATCTGGATCAAAAATTCCAGAAACTCTACACTTGACTATACTTGATAATAAGAAAGTAACACAATGTTATTCTATGGTATATTTTTTATATAAATTTTTCTTTGAAATTTTTTGTTGGTTTGTGAGGCAAAAGATTCTCCTGAATGAAATGAGTTGTTGCCTAGCTGCCGGCGTACTGTTAAGCCGATATGTATGTGACTTTTTGTTTATTTCGTCGTCCTATCATAGTAAAACACTTTTTAGTTTTTCGACTTCTTTTGCCATTATTATTACTACTATTTTTTGTTGGATATTTCTTGTACATACTCGTATTATTGCCATCAAATGCTTTTTTGTATATCATTTTGAATGTGTTATAAGAAGTATGAGGATATAATGCGAGAAACTTAGTTCGTATTGAATCAATTCATTGTTATTGTTATCGCTAGCTTAAATTCGACTCAATGTTATGCCTGTGCTTATGTTGTATGTCCTACATCCTGTCCCCTATTTATATCCAATTCTATTGCCACTATCAAACGAAATAGTTGTGTATATAGCAGTCAAGTACAATGTGTAACTCGGTCCGTTCGCCTGTTTTCGTTTATGCGCGAGTTATCTGCAAATATGGCGGGGGAGTGAAGGGAATGGTAAGTTTTCTCATAGCAGACAGAAGTAGGCAATTTGATTGTACGACAGTATGAACGGCGCCTATAAGTATGTGTTGAACAATCACTTATGTATAAACATTGTAATTTAATGTCGAGGGTATGAGGAATTGAGACTGGAAAACTATCGAACTCCTTTTCATTTCTCCCCATTCCCGTTTTTCTTTACAGACCTTTTACCGGAGCTTTGACAATAACAACGTAAAACGTGGGAGTAATACACAAGTACCTACACTTCAAGATAATACTCGTATGTTATACAAAATCATTTGTAAATTTGTGTGTGTATGTTTCGCCTAAAAGTATGTATAGATATATTAGAATAGTGAAAAAGGATGAGCAAAGTTTAAATGTATAGTCGATTATTTTTTATTATCCATCATTCTGTTCCCTTTTAACTTGAAAGCTTTGTTTCATTGCTGGTAATGTCCTATTGTGCGGGACACATTTGCTTTTTCAAATTGCCTATATCTATGCAATGAGTGTAGGCAATCAGGATATTCTCAGAAATTGAAAAAGGAAAGACAGAGAAAGCGCCAGCAATATCCACAATATAATAATGGCTAAATAGTGAAACTGTCCCAAGTACTGTCCTGATGGACACCCACTCTACTTCACTATTAGCCCATTTTGAATCATCTCTTCTGTCCTCGTATCCGCTACCCATGGCCACAATTTGAAATCCTTGTTTTTCAGCTGTTCCGAATCGGTAACATCTATAGACCACATTGGTATTACAACTAAGGTAGGTGGGGGTAATAAGGCCCACCACTTAATAAGGCCCAGGGACGAAAAATCATATTTCCAGGACAGGTACAGATCTGGTTTTGTGCATGTTTGTGCACAGTTTCAAAAGAAGTTATTTCGTGCAGAAACAATTACGCGGTCTCGCACTGGTCAATTGCCACAGTCAATCAAAGGCAGTTGGAGTGAGTGTTTTCACTTTTTTATAAAATTAGCTGAACGAAAAGGTAAATATTTCAGTGATTTTTCTTTGTGGACCATTTGTATTTTTGTTATATTTGTGATTAGAATAATCCCTTAAGTGATGTCTGTGTGTTTATTTTGCCAATATTGTGGGGGTTGGGTTTGATTAGGGCTCGAATTTTTTTTTCAATGATGTGTCTAATAAGGCCCAGAAGAAATTGCATTGGGCCTTATTAAAAGCTTTAGATTGATTTTTGTTTTTATTTTTTCTTAGCCTCAAGATGACAGATAAAGACGCAAAAAAACGAGGGAATTGGTCTTCTGACGGAATGGCAGGTGCCTTACAGTCAATCCAAAGCGGCTTCTTATCTCAACGTGGAGCTTCTGTGAAATTCAAGATACCAAGGAGAACAATAAGGAACCACCTTAAACTTGGGAGTGCGAACAAAAAAATTGGCAGACCCGGAATATTTACGAAGGAGCAAGAAAAGGACCTTGTTAAAAGGATATGTCGCTTCGCTGAAGTGGGTATGCCTTTGACTCCTAAAATTTTGCGCTTTCACGCCTACAACTTTTGTGTGAAACACAATATTCCGCATAACTTCAACCACAAAACTAATTTGGCCGGTAGGAATTCGTTTGAAAATTTCCTGAAGAGAAATCCGGAGTTAGCGCGCCGCAAGGCTCAAATCATGAATCCTGCTAGAGCTCAAAAATTAAATAAAAATATTGTTAGCAATCATTTCAACAGCTTGAAGAACTTAGTTATGAAACTTGGTATTCAGAATTCACCGCAGTGCATCTATAACATGCACCAAAAAGGCTGCCGTATTTGCCTGCATCACCAGCAAACCGTCCTAACTTTGAAAGGCTCGAAGAGGGTAAAACAAATTTCGAACGAGCACGCAGAAAGTGTTACTGTCGTTGGTTGTGTAAATGCCATAGGATCTGTGATTCCGCCAATGATTCTATTCAAAGGAAAAAGATATAAGCCCGAGTTTACAGACAACCTACCTGCCGGAACTGAAGTTCGGATGACGCCGAAGGGGTACATGACTCATGCAACGTTTGTGGAGTTCATAGTTCACCTTGGAAAATATAAAAGTCCGGGTCCATGTCTTCTTGTGTTCGATGGAGCTAAGAGCCATCTCGACTACAGTATTGTGGAAGATGCAGAAAACCAAGGAATAACGCTTTACTGCCTTCCATCGAACACAACTCACGAACTTCAGCCCTTAGATAAGGCGTTCTACCGTTCGTTTGAGTACCACTGGGATCAAGAGCTGCTGAAATACATAAATAAACATCCACAGCGAAATCTTAACAAAAGCAGCTTCAATGTGATATTTTCACAGGTGTGGGGAAAATGTATGACGATTGATAATATCGTCAGTGGATTTCGGGCGACAGGAATATATCCCTTTGACTCCGATATTTTACCAGACGATGCTTTTGCGCCATCGGTACTCACTGAGATACCAAATGCGTTGTTGGACGATAATGTGCCTGTTTCGACACTAACTCCTACTCCACAACAAGGATTTTCTGGACATTTCGACAATTGGAGTTCCGAAGACGATGTACCGCTTTCTCAAATAAATTTATTAATTGACATTAGTCAAACCGTCGAGGGCAAAAGTGGTGCGCCCTGCAAGCTTAAATAGTGACATTTTTGGTCAAAAATGTCACTATTTAAGCTTGCAGGGCGCACCACTTTTGCCCTATGTATTAGATAATCAATAAAATTGATATTTTCTTAACTAAATTTGTGTTATTTGTACTTTCGACGTGTGGGCCTTGTTGAGTGCACATTTGGGCCTTATTAAATGCACGTGTTTCTAATTAGGCCCAGAGCACATATATTTTATTTTGATAGAAAAAACATAGAACCCACTATATTTGACCGGATCAAAAGGTAAGTATGTTAGCTAAATGTATAACGAAGGATATTAAGTTGATTGGAACCACGAATTCCAAGAAACCTATAGGTTATGAACCGATATAAATTAGGTGGGCCTTATTCCCCCCACTTACCTTATACACAGTTGATGTTTTCAACCGAGTAAAAAGGATAAAAAATAAAATACTTTTTGTTTACTATCATTTTATTTTTATTTTTCATGCTGGATATGCCCTGTTTTCTATCCATTTTAAGTTTTCCATCAAACGATCCGGAACATATACATAAAGTTAATTTTATTGTTGTAATAGTAGGACTAATTGTTTATCTCACACAAAACAATTTCAGTAAATCGGAAGCCTATACTTTTCTGTTCGACTGAGAAAACCCTTTGTCCTTTCTTTTGATCCGAGCGTAATATTAATATATTTATCAATCCTAATAATTAGTTGATTTTGAATAATAAGGTCCGTTTTACACTTGCGATTTTTTCTTGAATTTCTTCCGGAATTTTATACAGAATTTGTTTCACGAATTTTTTCATTTCTATTTCTGAACTAATTCACTTAGCAAGAATTGTCAAAATTTAAAGTTATTTGGGGGGTTTTATATGAAAAAATTCTAGTTTCGACGTTTTTCGGACTCATTTTTATTTCGTACTATAAACGGTTGTGCAACATGAATTCAGTGTCGTAAAACAAAATTCGGAGAATAAAGTGTCAAATGTAAATGGCCCCTAAGAAATACTTTTTTTTTATAAATGAAGTTTATACTAGGCTAATTGCCACTAAAAGGATACGCTTCCGATTTACTGACACCAGTAGCATTTTGAAGCTTCTATATTATTACCAGTATGCCATATAAGGGTTTAAAATAAATTATAATAAAATGTTTCATTATCTTTATAGTCTACAATTTCACAACTCTAGTCAGGGAGATAGTGATGTTTGGCAGATTCAAAAAAATGGTAATTTACCGCCATATTGAATTTCACTAGCACGAAACACTGCCGTAAGATTGGGAAATTCCTAATTTGCATAATGCCAGTTCAACCAGCAGCTGGCAACATTTGCGCCATTTTGGTTGTGTGCTTGTCAACTAGCAGCTGGAAACGAGGCTAGTGTCAACTCGGAATTAGAAAAAAGGGTTTTGGATGGAAAAAATATTGAGAAATTTTTCCATTTCTCTATGTGGACCTTTCGATGGAAAATATCAGTCAAGATTTCACATCAATCGGTTAGGTGGTTTTGGAGTCACGCTTCAAAAATTGAATAAAACCAGGATTTAAAAAAAAATTAATATTGTTTTTCTAAAAAAATTTGGCTCGTGCTGTTTTAGGGAGAAGGATTAGAAGAAAAGGATAAATGTGTCGGACAATATCAGTGTTCCTTGGAAAGGTCGTTACTTGGGTTATTATCATTGATTGCAAAGTTTGAGTGTATTTGCTTTAAATTTGTATGGAAAATTCAAAATCGGTTTATTTGTCAAAATTTTTACTAATTACTCTTCAGCATTTTTAAGCTCAATTAAATTAAATACATTTCACTATGAATTCCGGACATCTTTCTAAACAATTTCGTACGGCAAATAATTTAACAACTCTTTCACATTTGAAAATTATCCAAAGAACAAAACTATGCTTCACCAGTTTAAAACCCGTTTAAATCTTTACGAGAACAAATCACATCAATTGACTTAATTTCTGATTTTCCATCTCATCATTCAAACGATAAATTCAAAAAAAAAGAAACAACACCACTTTAATATTCGTGGTAAACGCAATTTTCCGGGCCGACAACAAAAACTTGATGGACAGTACATTGACAATTTAATAAACAGTCATGAAAAACATAAACTGTTTAAAATACCTTAATCCAATCAAAATATAAAAGCCTACATTTGTTACATTGAATATTAAAGCACTTATGGATGTTATATTGCAGTAAAAAAAACAATTTTCTCAAAGGGAAAAGCAAAAAGAGCAACTCTGAAAAAAAATTATAGAGAAATACACGAACGTCACGCCATCGAAATCAAGCGCAATTATGGATATTAATCCGAGCATTATTTTAATGTTTTAAGCACGCATGTAGTACAGACATATGAACAAAAAATGCTAAATGCTAATATTTTCATATTCCATATGAACAATTTTATCTCTTTTATAACCACACACTTTGCTTTTAAACGTACATCGTTGTTGATTTCTTGAATTGGTTTTTTTTTTGTTTGATAAATTCTTGTGCTATTTTTCTTCGGTTGTTGTTATTTTTCTAAATAGTTTCCAAAATATTTTCGCTTAAGTGATTTATTTTAATGATGTATTCCCATTGATGTGCGAAATTTCGGATTTTGAGTATGAGATTTGTAAGTGTTTTGGATTTTTTATAAATTGTAAGACCGAGGGTACAAAAAATGTTTCAAAAATTACCACACAACCAATAACAAAACTTTGGGGATTTTTTTAATCTAAGAAAATCGTTTTAAAAAAAATCTTGTTAAATAAATATTACACAAATGCAGTGGATTCTCGGTTTATGAACGGTCTGGTTTGTAGAAGATTCGGTTTATGAACTTCTTTCGAGGTTAGAAATTTTCTTGGTTTGTGAACAATTTTTGGGTTTAAAAATGCCCCAGTTTATAAAGTTATTTTGAGGTTAAAAATAACAAGCTTTAAAAACAGGGTTTCGGTCTATGAAAAGTTTTCAAATTCACGTATTAAGTGTGTTGGTACGAGTCGCTGGGTAGAAACTAGTTCGGAAAATGTCGTTTCCCAAATGGACAGTTCCAATGAATTTTTTCGGAACTGTATGAATAGGAAAAATTTCGTAATTACCTTCCCAGAGACAGCAATTAAATATTTCATGTTATGAAATATTTATCTCCTTTATGAAATATTTCATTGGAAATTTCATGTCCAGTATGGAACAACGTCATAACATTTTAAAGCTCTTAGCTCATAAAAAGTGTTCGTTGAATTTCACATGGAAATTTCTAGTGCAATTTTTCTTACAGCCAGAACTAAAGTTTTCTCGCAGAAATTTCTGGTGAATTTCATACAGAAGTTCCATACAGCAAAGATTTTTAGACAAAGAGAATTTTTCTATGTGTATCCATATTTCGAACTTGATTTTTTCAGCATTATAATTCACACATCCGATTTATTCTACTTAAGTATCGGTTCTTTCAACAAGGACATAACAATTTTGCATTTAAATAAAACACAGAATAATAATTGAGATATCGGGCTGAAATTTATTCCAGGTGTAGTGGACATGTTACATTTAAGTATGATATTCGATGTCGTTCATATGGCCACCGCGAGCACGTTTGCTGATTGATTCTTTGGAGCCAATTTTCCACCACTCTTCCACACATATCGCCCGGAACGTTGGCAATTTCGCGTTCGATATTGTTCCTGAGCTCCTCTAACGTTGTTGGCTTGTTGGCATAAACCAACGACTTAACATAACCCCATAAAAAGAAATCCAATGGCGTTAAATCGCATGAGCGAGGTGGCCATTCGACCGGACCATTTCTCGAGATTACACGATTGCGACCATCGACTCAGAATTTCGGTAGTAAGTTTTAATAATTTCCAAACGTTGCTCGTTCGTTAACTTCACCATGATAAAAATGTAAACCTTTACTGACGTTTTAGCATTGCCAGATCATAAAAAAAGTTTTAGGGTGCATTTTTATTAAAATACAAAATTATTATGTCCTTGTTGAAAGACCCTTTATATGTACGTCGCACTATGCATGACTAATTAATGTAAATTGGGACATTTACCTATGGCTGCTGGCTGATAAAAGGTAAAGAATCACATTAATAAGGTTAATAAAAAACATAATATGTAAACGGTGCGAGAAGCATCGAATTTCCGAACAAAAAAAAGAAAAGCCTTTTTAGTGAATAAGAGTTAGCAAAGACTCGAACTCGTGAGTTAACGAAAGTCTAAAACCAAACTTAAAATTAAGCAAAGGTTCACAGCGAATCAGTTATTCAGCTTTTTATTTATGACGTCACTGAAGTTGTATGAAAAATTTCATATTAGTTTTCAGTATGAAATTCATAGCATATGGCAGATTTTTTTTTGGCCAGATTCATAAAGAAATCGTGGGTTGTATCAAAAAGCTTGGAACTATCTTTAAAATTAACCTTTACGGTAGCGGTTGACGTCACACTTCACATAAATGTTGCTTGGAATACAATTTTTTGTTGTTGATTTTTTTAAATATAGATTTCCCTGAATCCTAATTAAAATCAATATTCAATATCCAAACACCAATTGAATTGCAGCCTAAAAAATATTTCAAAATATTTCAATTACTTTCCTCTTATAGACGATTTCTAAAATTGATCAGATGAAAATTTTGCTTTCCGTGTTTTCTATTTTAATTTTAACTTTGTAGTACACATTTTTGAAATTTTGGTTAGAAAAAAAAACAAGAACAACATACCAAATAAATAAGTGAATTGGAGAAGAAACAAATCATCCATTAGATTTATTTTGGTTCGCTATGAAATTATGAATTAAAGTAGTTAAAAGGTTTTTTGAATTTTTTCCTTAGTTTTTCAATAATCGAAAATTACTCTCGGGCCAAACAACGCGATGATGATGATCTTGAAGACTTCAATTTCATCGTTTGCCTGCAACTTGACTCACTGGGAAATGATAAATACTTTAAGAGGAGGAAAATGATTACGAATTGGACTTTCTGGATATTATTGATGTAATTGCACAAGTAAAATGATTACACGATAAATTGATGCCTCAAGGAGAATTATCATTAAAAAAACAGTTGCGGGGTTTCTTGGATTTTTTAACCCCAAATTTTCTGAATCTACAGAGAAAATACCACAATACAGACCAGGCACAGAAAGACGAAGATGGATAGCAGAGATTTAGGACGGTTGGATGCTGTTGGATGGTGATCGGTTTAAATAGGGACCGACGGTATGTACTGAGGGAGGTGAAGTGGTGTGGCGTGGCATCCGTCAAAAGCACTTTTCGAAGGGGGCCTACATTGGAGGCACTTTTGGTAAATTCGAACGAAGAATGTCTTATTTCAGCACCTTCAGTAGTTTCAAATGAAAATTGCAGTCAAAATAATTTGATGGATTGTTAAGAGTACAAAATTGATGTCCGAAGATGTTTTTCTTATAAACTTTTCCTATTTGTTTTTTATTTTAATTCTATTATACACTTTGTTTTATTTCTTTCTCGATATACTTTTCATATAGTTTTATACGACCATAAACTGACCACCACATTCTAAGCTGACTGATATTTATTTAGCCGGTGTTGATATTGATTTTTTTCAATGCGAACCTAGTAAAAATATGCTATACGAAAGATTAGTTCATTGTACTTCAAGTAGAAATGCAAAAAAAAAACCATAAGAAAATCATTGAAAAAATTTAATAAAATAAGAAGAGTTTAGAGAAAAAGATGATCGGAACAAACCTAGGTATTGTGTATGATCATGTCTGTAAGGCTATAAGTTTTATAAATTACATACTTGGATTAACTTAATTGATAGTCATTCACCTCAAACGTTTCTTTTTTTTTCAAATTCTACATCTCATACCTGAGCAATGTTACTAACGTCTTGGGCATGTATGAATTGTTTTGTTTGATGTACCTAGAATTCTTCTTCACTTTTTTTCTATTGTCTGTTTGCTGTACTCGAATGTACTTTAAGTACCTACTCTAAAGTAAAAATAAACTGGTTACCAGCGCTTTAGAGCCGTCAGTCTCCTTTTTATTTTTATTAATCACTTATAATTCTCAAAAGTCTTTGTTTTTGCTACCCCATTTTTTCTTAGGTTATGTCGTTCGTTAATGAGTATGAAGAAACAATTATTGCTTGGGGTTATGTAAAGGTTAATCCCAGCATCAGTTGAGCATAACTCATAGTTTGATAAGTCGATGAGCCATTGAGAAATTTCAATAAAACATGGGCCAGAGGCAATGATTTTTAATAGAAGTAACAACGAAGAAGCAATGTGGTATTCACATAGTAAAAAAAACTCTGAAAAAATACTATATTTAAAACACAACTAAATTTTAGATATTTTTAAGGATTTTTGTATTAAATTGTTAGACCCAAAAGTCGGAACATCATAAGTAGGTTGCTAGAAATTTTCTCTGTACGGTGAAAAAAATGATATTGTAATAAGATTTTCTTCTTGCGAGCCGCAAAGGAGCCCATCCTGCTCAAGAAAACGTAAAGAAAGATTTCTGATCGATTGGAAAATCGTTTTTTGGTTAAAGTTTTTTGGTTAAAGTTTTTTAATTATATAAAGGTTTTTTTGTTTTTCTTAAAAATAGCTTGGATATTGAAAAATCGTACACGAACAAGCATGGCTGTGACTGCAAATTTCGCCCCCCCCCCCTGCCCTTCCCGAACTTTTTTGTAGGCGTTCCTAAATCTAAGATATCTGATGATTTTTCTTTCCGCCATAGAAAACTTGAAGACCGTTTATTTGGAGACCACAAATTTCAAAACTTTTTTTTTCCATTTTTTTAAGGAAAAAATTTTTTTAAGGACTAAATCTTTGTTGGGCTTACAAGTAGCGGTGGAGTCTACATACGACATACGAGTATTTACCAAATTTCATTTCCAAAAAATTATGAGTTTTCGAAAAAAAAATCGAGAAAAAAAACAGTAAAGAAAAATGACAAATTCTGGTTGAAAACAAAGCTAACCAGACTAATTTTTAAAAGTTGTAAATCAAAAATCACTCGACCAATTGTGCTGAAATTAATATTATTTCCTAAATGAAAAAAATGTCACCAATTGCTTTCTTCTTGGCATGTCTGCAACTTTTTAGTAAAGAAAAAAGAAAAAAACTCGCAATTCTTTAAAAAATCGTGCTTCAAAAGGTTAGCTCCAAATTTTAAACAAGCTCTTGTCGCACATTTTTGAACTTTTTCCGAAAGTGAAAATATTCACAGAAAAATAATTTATTATATTTTATGATCAGTAGGTCGAGAAATTCGATAGTGTGAGAAAAAAAGTAGTTACTAAAACACAATTTTACATCACCCTTCCATACATAACGATCCAATTGAAATTTATTTGAAAATTCCAATTCAGAAGAGGTTTGGTTTTTGATAAAATCTACCTATTGTAGTTTTAAAAAAAATCTTCCTAAAATTTTGAAAAAAATACTACCTTTTTTCCCTTTACAAAAGGCAGTTCAAACACGATATCAGGCGCGGTGTTTAAGCTAGAAACTTGAAATGTTTCATAGGAGCGTTTCTAAAAAAATGAAAGCTTAGTTTGTTGATTAGCAAAATTGGCCCATCCCCTTCAGCATCGTCCAATCAAATGAAAATGTTTTTCTGAAAAACGATGCGTCAGATCGAAAAACTAGAAATGCAAAAAGAATTATACACCACGGCATACAGACAACCAAGGTATGCTGTAAACTTTTGATAGTCAGGTGTGACGTCATTTGTGCCGACTTTTTTAAATTAATTTTTATGTTTATTGATCACTATTTAATGCAATCAGTCTACTAATTTACAAATATCTTATTTAAATCGCACAAAAATTTAAATAACCATCCACAAAACAAAATTCCTTCTGAACTTGACGAACTAATCGGCACAAGTGACGTAGCAACGAAATGTCAGATTTGAGTTTACAGCATACCTTGGTTGTCTCTATGCCGTGTTATACACAACTCTTCCATATATCAGAATTGAATTGAGTCACTTGTTCTCTACACTCTTAAAAAACTTCTTCATTTGTATAGTAGTTTTAAGGCTCTCTCCATTACCATGACTTCGGCAACTGCAAAAAAAAAGAGAAACATTTATGTGAAGATACGTTGACGAGAAAGGGAGATAAGAATCAACTGCAAAAATTTGTCGGCAACTGCATGAATAATTTCCCCTGTTTTTTATGGCGATTTTATGGCGATTTTATGGCGATTTCTACTACAATCACACATTGTCCCTGTAAGTGAATAGTAAGCACGGACACATTCAAACTGTTATTATAGCGTGATGTCATTTTTCTCCTTCGCATGCATAGTCAAAAGCTTTGTTACCATGCCAATTTGAACATTATATTCATAGCATAAGGTTTGATATGATTGCTATAAAATTGTAAAACTGGAAGGGATAGCGTTTAACTTGTATTCAGTCATTCCTTTTTAGATCTACATTAGTCTATCTTGCTCTAGTTTTCTGCATTTTTTTTGCAGTTACAGAAGTCATGGTAATGGAGGAAAGCCTTTATGCGGTTTGTCAGAAAACGATGGGGTGAATAGAAAAATTTATAAAATCAAAAAGTTTTTCGAATACGATTTTTACATTACTCTTCCATACATCAAAACTGTATAGCACTAGATTTTTTTTCCTTTTTTTGTCCTTTTTTTAAGACTTTTAAAATCTAGCTGTTGTCTAGAGCTTCTGACTTAAGAGTTTTTTTTTTTTAAATCAAGTTTTAAGGTATTTGATTTTTGGTATTTATGGTGATATATAATTTGTTGCCAAATAATTTTTATTACCAGGAAAAAATATCAGTTGTGATCAACACAAAAGCTTCTACTGCAATATTTAGTTTCGAAAAACAAGTAAAAAATAATGTTTTTTCAAATATCTCTAACGGGTATACGTGAAAATCTTTAATGCAAAAAAAGTAGAAAATTTTAGTTTTACTCCACCAAAATCCTGTAAGCCTGCATGGAAGCTGGTAAAGCAGGCTCTGATGACGGTGAGCCAGCTTCCATACCAGAAACAGACTCCTGATGGGTTTTCAGGGCAAAAATGCCTGACCTATTGGGGGGAAATTTGATGTGAAAACATCCACAAAAATAATATAATATTTTCGTTGTATTATTTTTGTTTTTGCAGACCTTATAAGCCAAGAAATTCCAATAGGATTATTCATCAGAAATGGTTCAATGGTTAAACACATAGAAAATTTTATATCTTTAAAGTTTTGTCATATTCTTTTTTTTCCAAAAAAGCATAAGTTTTGAGAAATTTTCAAAAAATCGTATTTTTTCAACAATATTGTGTGGGAGGTATTCATTACAGCTACCATTACTTCTTCACAAGTTGACAGAAACTATGACTTTTGCAGAACTAGTTTTAAAAAAATTTTAAGTCGCTAGGTCAACGCGTTCTCGAGCCCTTAAAGCCTCGAGAAAAACGGACAGACTGACAGAATGTCAGACCGACAGATAGACAGTCAGACCGACAGACAGACAGTCAGACCGACAGACAGATAGTCAGACCGACAGACAGACAGTCAGACCGACAGACAGACAGTCAGACTAATAGATAGAGAGACCGACAGACGGATGCACGAACATCCTCATAATTTTGCCTGAAACGGATTTCGTACTGATCAGAAAGTTTCTATCTGCCTCCGTTCTTCAGTCGGTCTCCGTCATGAATACAATACTTTCCCTCTATAGCAAAGCGAAGTTAAAGTTACTAACAATTAGTAGAACAAATTCGGAAAAAAGGCACTTTTGTCCAATTAGATAAATATTTTGGTAACAAATTTTAGCAAATAAAGTTTTTATAACTTTAAAAGTTGCCCTAAAATCTAATTAATTACTGTATTTTATTGTAATTATTGTTTCAAATAAAATAAAGACTTCAAAGGGATCCTTCTCAATTTCCAATTACATATAAATGTTGGGTTGCTATTATTCGATCTAACGTTGCATATGATCACCATTTATGGAAAAAAGCATTAAAAATCGACAAAACACAACCGAATACGGAAAAAAATTATTTATAGCTATTTTCGGAAAACCATGACATACAATTATGGGCCATAAAACTATTTCATATCGTGTAATTATAGGTCCTTCGTCTGGCTCCCAAAACTCCCGCACCAATGTTTTAATTTCAAGTCCATTCGAATTTCACATGTTTTTCATATACATACATATTTTGAGTGTAAAACTGAAAAAGGTAAATGAAGCAAAAAAGGTTATTTTGGGGTGCCCTAAATCAAGTCAAGCATTAATTATGATATATTTATGTAAGTATAAAGTCTTTGTATCACTAGTTTTTTTTCCATAATGGGGTTGAGTCACTTGGTAACCAGCCCGTACTATTTTCAAAATTTAACAATTCAAATATCTTAACACATTACACACAATGTAATTAATATATGGGTAAGAATGAATATCAACGTAAAAATGTATCTTGAGAAACTAGAGATACTTGAATATATTTTGTAACGCCTTATAACAATAAGACGAAGTTCCAAGAATTTTACGGTATCCCTTGAAATGGAATCAACTTAACTTAGGTTCAAAATGTTTCAAAATACGAAAAAAAAGAAGTTGTTTTTAATGCTATCGCAGCTATGAATCCTACTATGGCAATGTTGTAATTTTTTCGATATTCTTGGGTTAGAAATAATATAACGATGGAGTTTTTTTTTCGGCTGTCATTTGAATGTTGGAGGATCCGACAACGTCATAATCGTATGCAATAAAAATTTATTATTTCGTTATGAAAACCGAAGTCCCGAATTTGAAGTTGTTTCTAGACAGGAAAATAAAAACGAATGGATAAAAATTGGGAAATATTGAACGGCATATAAAAATGTATTAAAAAAAATCATTACATCGTGTGGCAAAGGAGGCGGGTGGAGGATTTTTTTGTGATTTTTTTTACATAGTTGGGTAGATTTACTTTGCTAACCCCGCACCGCGTCGGCGATGGTAGGAAGAGCGCAAGGACCACAATTGAAAAAATCAAGCTCAAGAAAATAGAAACTAGAACCGAAACCGTATCCTTGGAATTTCCGATTCAAAAATTGTGTTAAAGTTCCCAACGAAAGGTGATATTATGGTGGTTATGGTTGATGGTCACCGCTAGCAACTCGTTCATGGATTGAATTATTGTTTTATAGCCTTAAAAATATTATAACTGGAGTATTATTATTCCTTGCCTGTTAACCCTCTACGGCGCGGACCGGTTGCAATGGTGAACACGCAACATCAAGTGGGTACTGAGGTCGCTAATTTATGTACTTTAAGCTGGAGGTTTTATTCAATTCCATTTTTATTGCCACTCTTATCATTCATTGTTACAATATTTTCGTTGAGTACGGTTTTAAGTGCTTCCATTTGGTGAAAAACGCAATGAATTGAATTGAAAATAATGCTACTTTTGGAAAAATTCGAAGGCGTAACAAAAAACGCTTGCGTTTTCAAGCAATTTTTTTTACATTTTCTTAAGGCAGAGAGGTTTGTAATTTTAGGGACTACGAAATTTGGCTAAAAAATTCCAGTTCTTGCAAAGAAAACACATTATTTATGGCAAATTTTTTCTATTTTCTCTGGGCCCCATTAATCAAAAAATACGAGTTGGAATTTCAGGTCAATTGATTTTCGAGTTTGAGCTTTCAAAGCGATGTAGGTAAAACTTAATTATTGGACAAAGATTTTCTGTTTTTTTTATGTTTAACATTAGCGTGGAAACCACTCGACCGATTGGGTTGAAAGTTTTGTCCGTGTATTCTGGGGATAGAGGGAAAAGAAAAAAACATAACAAAAGCTATAATTGCCAATCTGGCAATTATTGAAAACCCATATGGTGATTTAAGTGAACGGCGAACAGTTGTATCAAAATTCCACTTTGAAGTCAAACTTTCCAATAAGATTTTTTAAAATTTATTCCAATCGGATTTTGATGTATGGGAGTTTTATGTAGAATCATATCCGAAAAAACTTTTGTTCTTGGACTTTTTTTGATAAGATGCACCGTTTTTGAGATATTCGCAAAAATCGTTTTCGTTCGCATTTGGGGTACCCCCCCTAATGGTCCATATTTGCCCATTAACGAACTTAGCCTTGCATTTTACGAAAAACGAATCTGCGTAAAATTTCAAGTCTCTAGCTCAATCCGTGCGCCCGCAATCTGCGCCACAGACGGACTGACATGCAAAATTCAATTTTTATTATTATTCTAAACACACTTGTGTAATTCATTTTTGTGTATGATGACGGGATCTTGGCGTTACAACCGGTAAGGCAAATCTAATATACCCTTTGGTTTCGCCATACGGGTATAAAAAACGTCCTCACTAGAACCAAAACATTTCAGCCTGCAATATTTTTGCTTTTCTCTGTGTAGCTAAGAAGGAAATTTTGTAAGCCCAATCCGGGGAATGAGGGTTTTATAAAAAAATGTTAAAATATATACAACACTAATTGCGCCGCAGGCAAAATTTATAAAAAAAAAAACAAACGTTCTACACAGAAAAAAGTGATTAGTAAATTCACCTACAATTTTCGTTGATTTTCATCCAGCTACAAAAGAATAGATGAACTACCGACAAAAGTAGACAGTTAGCTAGTAAAATGTAGATAAAGGAGGATCTCTATTACCATGACTTCTGTAACTGCAAAAAAATGCAGAAAACTAGAGCAAGATAAACTTATATAGATATAAATAGGAATGACTGAATACAAGTATAAACGCTTTCCCTTCCAGTTTAACAATTTTATAGCAATCATATCAAACCTTATGCTATGAATATAAGGTTCAAATTAGCATAGAAATAAAGGTATACAGCTGCATGTGTGTGGTTGAACTACATGAAAAATGACAGCTACGCTATAATAGCACTTTGTATGTGTCTGTGCTCACTATTCACTTACAGGGACAATGTGTGATTGTAGTAGAAATCGCTATAAAAAAGTTCAAGTCCGTCAACTGTAACCATAAAATCGCCATAAAAAAAGAGGAGAAATTATTTTTGCAGTTGCCGACAAATGTTTGCAGTTGATTCTTATCTCCCTTTCTCGTCAAGGTATCTTCACATAAATGTGTCTCTATTTTTTCCAGTTGCCGAAGTCATGGTAATGGAGGGCGGCCCTTATTTATCTAATCAGACCAAGTTATTGTCTACTTTTGTCGATAGTTCATCTATTTTTTTGTTAGTTGGCTAAATTGTAGGTGAATTTACTAATCACTTTTTTTGTGTACTATGGACAATAATTGAATGAAAAAAATGCGCTAAAGACAGTAATTTCGGAAAAAAGGCGCTAGAAGCAGTAACTAAAAAAAATGCGCTAGAAGCAATAAATAAAACTGCGCTCCAGGCGAAAATTTTTCGATCTCGCAATCAATTTTTTAGTGAATAAGAAATGCCAGCAGTATTGTGCATAATTTCGGGACAAAAGCTTAGTTTCCGGGACTCCGGGACAACATGCTTGAATCCGGGACTGTCCCGACCATTCCGGGACGTATGGTCACCCTAATTAAGCGTCATTTAAGATATCGAAAAGTTAGGTCGTTTTATTCAGTTGGTTTTTTTTTCGTAAGAAAATTGCGTTTCCTTGGGCTTCAGCCGGGGCATGAAAATGTTGGAGCTTTTGTTGGTAATACGTTATAAACGGTTTTCATTGTATTTTTAATTTTTAGTATATTTTGAGTACGTTGAGAAGAATTTATTATGGGTCTTTCAAATCTTTTGGTGGTAGAAAAAATAAAACTTGTCGCTCATAAATAAAAAGGGGGAAAAATAGCATCATTACTTTCCAGTTAATCTAATATTTATCTCCTAGCTATTTCTACATAGAGATTTTAAGATATTATACAAGAATTTTTTTCAACAAAGCGATCTTTTCTCTACCTGAACTATGATAAACTTTAGGATTATTAAATTAACTATTTAAAAAAAATATTTTTTTTTCAGAATTTCATCAACTCACATTGCAGCTAATAAGTATGCTGATAATTGGATTTTTTCATGGTGTCCAACATTTAAATTTCGGTGCATTTAGCTTAGGGTTAGCCACTAAAATTTATACATCTCGCTACATTATTTATACATCATGAATGGCTACTAACTCAGTCGTAGTCGGTAAAATTTATTTTTCGGTTAAATTAGAAATAAAAATGTAATAAATTGATTAACATAAAATTCCAATAAATTATAACTTTCTCTAAGAGTTTTATGGTGAGACTTAATCGCCGCACATTGTAGATCCATTACACTAACACTATAGCAGGCGCTGGCCATACCTTAAGACTTAAAACTTAAGACTTTTTGGACACTGTGCCCAACATTTTTAATGTACAAAACGCCTATACGGATCTAATGGCATTTAACTATCCGCTCACAATTTTCAAGTCCACATGATGCACTTTTCCACAATTTCGTCATTTGTAATGCTGGGTATAAAAAAAATTATTTGGATTGGGTTTGTTGAAATGAGGTAAATCTACCTCTATATGTTGAAATATACACAATTTACCACATGTAGAAATGGACATGGACAATTTGTTTCTAGTAGGTAATCCGGAATTGGATTGTCTTCGATTTTTGATTGTAAATCAATTGGAGGAAAGAAAAGAAGATACCAATCGGTTGGTATTTTTTTTTCCAACAATTTTATGGGACTTTGTGTAACCTTTCATATTTATTTTATTTTTTTTTCTTGAGTTAAATTTCTTGGTTCGGTAAAGATAAGTAAGCCGTTCCGTATCTGCCCGTCTATGGTCTTAAATCTGATGCGATCATGTGAGGTTGGTGTGATTTTTGATTTTTTTTGCTTTATTCATGTGTCAATTATTCCTAACAACTTACATACGAGTAGGTTTTTTTGGCTAATTTTATTCCGTTTATTGCGGGTTTCTCCATGCAATAAAATTGTTATTGCAATTACCGAAAAAATCAATACAAATGTTTGTAGCTAGATTTTTTTTGCGAATTTCTGTGGTGTTTGTAAAATTCGTTGAGAGATTTTATGAAAAGAAATCGTAAGAATCGGTTCATATGTGAGAAAATCTTCAGAATAAACTTATCAGAATTTTCAATTATTTTCTAGTTTTGAACACGTTTTTCGTATTTATTTATCTCTTTTTTATTTGCTATATCCACAACAAGAATATATTTTTTTTTTGTTAAGAAGTATTTAAATAGGTATATTTTTAACTTATTTAAAAAAATGCCTTAACCATTTCGTTGCCGGTGTCTCCTCCTCTTATTATATGGTATGGTTTTTGGTTTTATTTTATTTTGTTTTTCTTTCGGCTTTTTGGGTTTATTTTATTTTTCTTTCGGTTTGTTGGGTTTATTTTTTTTTTTTTTGGTCGTTTGCACCAACGAAACTTACCCGGCCCTTACACGCGTCTGTAGAGCTGACACAGTCGCTGACACAGTCTCGTGTAAATGCACTGACTGCCAGTTCGCTGAATGTATTTTAATGCGTTGTCAGTAATTTGACATTTGAAGTCTGTGCTACTGACAGACTTTATAGTCGCATGTAAGGGCCGGGTTAAGCCCAACTTAAAATTTTTAAGTCGCAAAATTTCTGTGGTTAAAGTAGGCTTAGCACAACTGAAGTTTTCAAGAATAGTTGGCGCTAACGGGCCTAAAAGAGTAACAAGTAGAAAATAATTAAGATAGAACCTTCAAGTAATTCTACACCGAATTTACTATTCCGACTTTTCCATGGATTTTTATTTGATTTTAAACTATGTGGGTATTTTTCCTATTGTTTTCACATAGAACTATTATTTTTTTTAGGAAAGCTTTTATTATTAAACATTTTTTAAAGAAAAACGAAATTTTTACCCAATTTTACAAAAATTAATAGTCAAGAAAATTATGACCTGGAAATTTAATTAAAATTATGGCGAACGCCAGAGTGTAGATGTTGCGTTCGCCTTGATATAATGTGATTCCCTTAGGTTTGGGTACGTTCGGCTTAAATTTAGTCAAATGTGTTAATCATTGTCGCCCATGTATGGGTTTAGTTCGGCGTTCGATTTTGTGGCGAAAATATCTATTTGTGATGCGCGATGACTGAGTGATTAAATGCGAGAATTTTTGGAATTTTTGTGTTGTGGACTATTGTGTTGTAAAAAATACTAAATCAGCAGGACCAATTTCAGCAGTTCTTCTATAATTGAATAACGACTGATGCATTTGGCGAATGTTTACGGGAATGTGGATGTGGTTTGCAGATTCGTGTTTTCCGAATCGTTCGCCAAATTTTGATTAGCCTGCATACGACGAGAGTGTAGTGGTTCTATTAAAAATATATCGGACTGGACTATTTTTCAACTTTTGATTAGTTTCTTTGGTGTTTATGTTTCTTTTTTGTGTTTGAATAACTTTTTTTGAGCGCTTTGAAAAGTTGTTTCCTTAGAAAATAGGACATAAAAACTAAAGGCTCGTTTCCACGACTATCTACGTACAGCAAACGCACAGCATTTTTTATTTTTCTTTTTTTTTCATGTCGCATTTTTTAAAAAAGCACAAGAAGATGCGGTAATATTTTTTTCCGACTGTCGCTTAATACGGTATAAAGGAATTTTTTGAGTTAGCTTTTTAACTGAATGACATATTGCTGTTTGGCAAGTGTCGAATAAAGGAGGATCTCCATTGCCATGACTTCTGTAACTGCAAGAAAATGCAGAAAACTAGAGCAAGATAGACTTATATAGATCTAAATAGGAATGACTGATTACAAGTATAAACGATATCCCTTCCAGTTTTACAAATTTATAGCAAACGTATCAAATCTTATGCTATGGATATAATGTTCAAATTGGCATAGCAATAAAGCTATAGACCTGTTTAATTTTCAACTACTACATGAAAAATGACAGCTACGCTATAATAACACTTTGGATGTAACCGTGCTTACTATTCACTTACAGGGACAATGTGTGATTGTAGTAGAAATCGCTATAAAAAAGTTGAAGTCCGTCAACTGCAACCATAAAATCGCCATAAAAAAAGAGGGGAAATTATTTTTGCAGTTGCCGACAAATTTTTGCAGTTGATTCTTATCTCCCTTTCTCGCCAAGGTATCTTAACATAAATTTGTCTCTATTTTTTTGCAGTTGGGAAAAATCATGGTAACTAACTACCCCACTGGATTTTCATCTAATTACCGGACAGTAGTCAGTAATGTAAATGAGCCTTAAGACTGCATAAAAAATTTCTCTTCCAAAATCGTGCGAAAATTATTATCAAAATGCTAAATATGAATGTTATTTTATATTTTTTATAAATTAGAAATTAAGTACTTTACATAATTTTCAAGAAAAAAAAATTTCTGGAAAGGAAAATTTTCATTGCAAAATTTAACAATTTTGCCACACGAAAAACTGATTAACATCAATAAAATTTTGTGTTTATTGCTTATGTGATGTGATATTCATCTTACTCATTATTATCTCTATAAAAATTGAAAACTAAACTTTCGCGCAAAAAAAAAAATGCTGATGACAAAATATCGATTTGCGACATAAAACACGCTCCCACTTTGCAGTATTTTCATCCCCTCGGCATCTGTAATTTTTGAATTTATCCAATCATTGAGTCCATTGTCACGTCATTTGGCATCCGTAGCCAATAAAAAATCATTCCTTGGTATGGTATATTTTTTTTTGACCAGTATTTTCATATTTGAGATATTTGGATATGTTCAATTGCTATAAATGTTCGATAATGTCCGAATGTCGATGTCGATGTAGTTGTCAATTTCTTGATTTTGTAGTTGTCGCTGTCGAATGAATTATCGAAAGAACGAAAATAAAAATTCACCATAATTGAACTAATTGAATAATTTCATTTGAACGTCGTGTTCAATTAACTTATTCAGTTTCTTATTCTTTTTGTTGTAATTTTTATTTTATTTCTTTGCCTGATATTTGTCTCATCTTTCATATTTCCATTTTGATTATTATTTTTTTTTCATTATTGTCTGTTGCTTTTGGCTTTTTAAGGTAACCTCGTGTCGTTTGGGCGCTGCAGAAAGTTTTTAGATTCAGAGAAACACGAAAATTTCGAGATCTTTTGGGAAATGTTCAGAATATATCACTACAAAATTTCGGACACACTACATTTGGATAAAAATATTCAATTTTTAGTTATTAATCGTATAATCAAAGCCCAATTTTACTTATCAAATTGTTAAAAAATCGTGGTGTTAGTAGAAATTTTGGCCTTTCGAGAAAAAATCTGTTTCCACAAAAAAATGTAAACTCTTTTTCCATGACCGAAAATTTAAGGACCTGTTATTTAGATATTGAAAACAGGAAAGCTTTTATTTAGGAAACCGATCTTGAGGTCCAGCGTAGTCTAAGTGGTAAAGTACTTGGTCCGGATTCCGGAGGTCGGTGGTTCAATTTCCGAGTGTGGCACGCTGTGATTCAAGTCCACTCAACTTGTTTACGAAATGAGTAGTAATAGTTGCCGATTGGTGTTAACGACATCATCGGTCTAGACTGCTATCACGGCCTCTGCTGTTGATGGATTGTTACGTAAAAACCTTACAAATGTTGTAATTCATCCATGGTTCGCAATCCATGTAAAAACTATAGGTGCGAAGCTGGGGAAGAAATTGTTATGAAACCTCAATTGAGGAGGCCCAGTCTCTTCGAATGCTGTAGCGCCGAGGATGATCTTGGGGCACCCAAAAAGCTAACTAAGACACGTCTACGTGCCGCAATCGCATCCAACATGATGACAAACGTGAATCATGATTCCCATTTGTGAATCATGATTCCCATTATTTTTCATAAACAGTATCGATTACCTTATGGGCGTACTTGAGGGGAGCATACCCGCACAATGCAGGCGATCACAGGGATTTTAGAAACCACGAAGATGAGTTCTTAAAAAAATAAAAAAGGGCTTCAAACTTCAGAGTGCCCAAAAATGATTCTTCAAATGTTCTTTTAGGGGCATAAAATAACTTGGGGACTCAAAATTCGTACCAAGCTCATTCGTAATTTTTTTTAAATTATCCACGTTGGTTTAATGCCAAGCTGTTAAAACGCTTGATTTATCCCAATAATCGTGAGATTAGTTTATTGTTTAAACAGCCTTCTAAAAATTAATGCTGGTCACAAATAGAGCATAATGCTCTATGCACCAATATTTGATATAAGATAATATTTAATGATGAAATACTGGACCATGATCTAAAATTACTTCCATTTTATAAAAAAGAAATTATCGGACATTTTAGACATTCGCTAATGATTCTCATTTAACCTTATTTAGAATTTTGTGCATGTGATTTTTAATGTAATTCCCAAATAATTGAACGAAAATATGCGAAGAAAATGGAAAATATTTTTGGAGAAATGAAATTTTCCAACACTGATTTATTTATGACTGGATTTTATATTATAAGAAATTTTCTATTTTTAATTACCATCATCCCTAATTTGTTGTTAACCGAACGTTTTCAAACTACCAGACAAAACTCTAGTTTAGTTCATGAACGTTTCTAAAAATATTATTAATCACGATCCAACCCCATTTAATTCATTGCTCGAGTACTTAACTTACATACATACGTGGATACAATTAGTGGTATGTGCACTTAAAATTTAGCCCTATTTAAATACTTTTGTCTTTATTGTTTTATTATTGTTGTAAATGTGTAAGTAGTATTTGATATAGACTAATGTAGAAGAGCTATGGAAGAGAGAATTTTCATATAATGCGATTAGCAAGTCGCAGACGATATTCAGCTCACATTTTATTACAGTAAATTAGTTCAATTTTCAAACAAGGAGGAAAACTGTCATAAATAGACAACAATCAGACTTTTATACACGTAAACAAACAACCCAAGCAGCCATTTGCGACTCAGGTTACAATGTGATCCTGGTCGGAAAGTGGCGGTTGCAAATCCGTGATATGACGGTTGTCTTGTAACCGGTTGCAAAAAAACCGTTATAACTTGGTTATTTTGTGACTGATCACACAAAAGCCCTTGTAAATTGGTTATTTTGTAAATGGTCACTGGTTGTGACCGGTCTCAAAAACCCGTTGCGTATCAGTTATTTTGTGACCGATTACACAAAGTCACTTGTTAAAAATTGGTTATTTTGTAACCAGTTGCAAATCGGTCACATTGAAATGGGTAACAAAAAATCCGTTGCAAATCAGTTACTTTGTGGCCAGTCAGAAAGTTGTTGTAGTTTATCGTCGTTTCTAATGTCCTGGTTTGAAATTCCCTAGCAAACAGTGGTATCGGAGTATAAATGAGGCGTTAAAAGCTAGAGTGGACCAACCCACATAATCGAGTTTTTGAAGCTTTTCCACTCTGTACTATTATTGATTGAAAATTTTTGGAAAAAAAAATCTGTTGACTTTATTACTCAATGTTGAAACGTTTTTTGGTACATCCAAACATTTTTGTCTAAAATCTCACTCGCAATAGTGATTTAAACATAAAAAAATTCACGATTTCGACATGTGGGTTGGTCCACTCTAGCTTTTAATGCCTCAAATAGTCAACTTTGGACCAAGGAATTCATTTTTACAGCATTTTCTGAGGTACGCTTGTGATACAGGCCTACATGGAAGTCACACTCTCCCTTGTCAAGTTCTGCGGAACCGGTTGTGTAACCGTTACTTTCGACCTGATTAAAAAAGAGTTTCTGCGGTAACGGTCACAAAAAGAGAACAAAAATGGTGACGTTAACGTTACAGTAACGTGACTGTGGCGTTACTGTGACCAATTTGCGACCAATTTGCGACCCCATATATTTTGCAACGCACGTTGTGTGACCGTCGCATAATTAATATGTAACCATTTTTGGTTACTTGGGAGATATGTGTATAAAAAGGTAACTTCACCGAGGTTTTAATATAAAATAAATGAAGATACGCAAAGATGTGTAACATGTGCGGTACGAGTTTATTTTAAGAAATGTAACTATTAGAATTATTTTGTATCTGACGAGATACGACATGTTAAGTATTTTAGGTAGTACTGACTGACGTATCAGTAACACAAAAGTCAATTAAATTTTATTACATCCATTTTGGGGCGATTTTCGGTCGAGTTACAGTAATTTGCTGACGGTGCCCTACCTTTCGTGTGGATTTACAACAGATGGCCAAATCTAAGAAAATTTGCCAGGATGTAAGTGAATTAGTAAAATTACTTCCTTGGGAATTTTCTAACTTGAATGTAAATTATTTTACATGAAATTTGGACAAATTAAGTCAAGTCAAGTTCATCAGTGATATTTGAAAATTAAAAAACGGATAAGGAATTACCGCATTTAAATTTTTTTTCTTTTTCAAAATATTGCGAAATTTAAAATGGCATTGAATTCATGATCTTTAATCGTGTTTCGTATTTCCAATTGTTTATAAATGTTGAATATTGTGAAGGCAATAACAATGGTAAAGGGTGGGTTGGCGGGCAGGCAAACGATGAGGAAAGACCTTAATCAGCTCTCAATTAATGGATTGACGGTAATTGAAGTCTGAAAATATAATTTCGAACTCAATTGGCTTAAGCAAACGCATGCATTACCACATGGGTAGTTTCATTAATTGACTTAAATGACAAGAAATATAGCAGCAGTAGCAACAACAAGAAATAGGCAAACAACAATAAGAAATGATGGAAACAAGAACAATTAGTTTATGATTAATTTCCGACATTTAAGGAATCATATTATAATTATGTTGATTATAATGAAGATGACGATGATAACAATAGCAATGTTTTATCCAAGACAAATAGATGACACTTAATTATTTTGTCAGTTTTGCGCATATTGAACTATTTTCGTATTGAGGAGTTTTGTAAAGATTTGTTAAGACTTTGTCTTGTCAGAAGTACAAAAATTGTGAGCTAGGTTTACTCGCATGAAATATTCTGTTATTCTCAAATCGAATTATTTAGTTCAGTTTTTTTTTATAAAGCAGATGAAATTGAGATGAAGAAAAAAACATAACAAAAGTATAATTGCCAATCTGGCAATTATTGAAAACCCGTATGGTGATATTCGTATCAAAATTCCACTTTGAAGTCAAATTTTTCAATAAGATTTTTTAAAATTTATTCCAATCGGATTTTGATGTATGGGAGTTTTATGTAGAATCATATCCTAAATAACTTTAACGCCCGTCATACACTTGAGCTAAGCTATGTGAGCGAGGCTAGCTATAGTTACGTAGCTTAGCTGGGTTAGCTCACCTCGTTACACACTTGAGCTAAGCTACGCAGCGATATTTTCGGTAAATGTAATTATTTAACGCGATTGAAAATATTCCGCAAAAGAATTCAATTTTGACGTTTTCCAGTCCAAATGCAATTGGCACTTACACATTTATGTCCACAAAATACTACACTTTTGCAAACACCGATTCTACACTATATAATACCGAAAGTGTGTATATGTGAGTGTCAGCAATGCCAGCGAAAGTCGTTCGCGTAGTTGAGGTCTGAACTACGCGAGCGAGCTTAGTGCGTCTCGCCCATGACTAGGCGACGTAGTTTCATAGTTTCGCTGAAGTGTGCGGTCACCAATGCAAATGCTAAGGATTTTACGTTCAGCGAGAAACTTAGCTCACGTAGTTGAGCTCGCTTAGCTGAAGTGTGCGACGGGGGTTATTCTTATTCACAAAAAACGTTTTCGATCGTATGGGGGGTACCCCCCTTAATGGTCCATTTTTGCTCATGAACGAACTTGGCCTCGCATTTTACGAAAAACGGATCTGCGCAAAATTTCAAGTCTCTAGCTCAATCCGTGCGCCCGCAATCCGCGCCACAGACGGACGTACGACGGACATGCAAAAATTGATTTTCTTTATCATTTTAAACATACTGGTGTAATTCATTTTTGTGTATGATGACGGGATCTTGGCGTTACAAACGGTAAGGCAAAGTTAATATACCCTTTGGTTTCGTTCCCAAGTCATTTCAAAAACGTAAAACGGACAGACTGACAAACAGATGAACGGACATCCTCATAATTTTGCTTGAAAGGAATTTCGTACTGATCAGAAAGTTTCTATCTGCCCTACTTTTTGAGTCGATCTTCGTTATGAATAGAATACTTTCCCGGTATCGCAGAGGAAAGTAAAAATATTCACAAAAAACAAATTTTTGTAGATTAAAAAAATTAAAATTCACTATCTTAGAACACGGTTAAGGTTGTAACTAAGGGGTACTTGGAGATCGGTCCCTTAACAAAAGTTCTTCAAATGTATGGAAGAGTTATGTATAAAATGACATTTTAACACGTTCGTGACATTTGCTTTTTCAACTTTTTTTACATTTGGACATCGTGTACCACGGGTGGTACACTAGCGATTTGTTTTCTGGCGGTTGTGCCAGAATAAAAAAAAACAAAAAAAAAAACAAAAAAACTACCGCACTATTTACTCGCGCGGTTTTAAAAAACTGTACATGTACCACCAGTGGTACACGATGTCACGAACAATTTTCGTCTTAACATTTAATACGACGCATCGCACCGTTTTGCGGGGAAATGACAAAAAAAAACCTTTCCGTTTGAATAATAATAAATAAGTTTAGTGATAATCAACCAACCAAATTGGGAGCTTTATTCCAGAATTACCAAAATAGGGGTGTCTTCACCAAAATAATTGTCTAATTTGACAGGCACACGTTAGTACAGAGCCGCACCGCGTTGGTAAGCATGCACGGCAAAAAATCTTGGAGTGAATTCCAATCAAAACTGGATTACGGTGGACCTATATGTAATCCAATGGAAAATTCTAATCCAATAATATGGATTGGAAATTTTTATAAATTTATTTTTGGTTTAATTCAGTATTAAAGTCTAAAATTTTGATTAAATTGTAGACATTAATGTTAAAAGTACTTAAGTTCGATACATAATAAAAAACTTTTCAAATATGACTGCAAAAACGGCTAAAATATTTTCAAAAATTCGCATGTATTAAATTCCAATCCAAAATATGTATTAAGATTTCGTCAATATAATTTTTGGATTGAAAAATACTCCAGGATTTTTTGCCGTGTGCAGAATGGTGCACAAGCGGCAATTTAAGTTTTGAAAACCACTTTAAACTAATATTTAAGCATGCGTCGTAGTAGATTTAAGTAGAAATAAGGAAGTAGTAAATAAGTAAGTCGAAATAGACTTCGTTACCAGCTCCTATATTGGTTTGCACACTCAGAAAAATGGAGGCTAACTCGACGACCTACATACAGCGTAATTGGCCTCGGGCAGGCGCGCGTTCGCTTGCATGTGGGCAAGTAAAACTGAGTTGACCTGTGGTCGGAGAATTTCTGAAATTAAGCCACCAGCAGGTGAAGTAGGGCATTGGGAGCTGCACGAGTTGACCTTAGATAGGTTAACTCTGACCGCTAGCTGGCTTACAGACACCTCTGTAAGGTCAGAGTTAACCTGACAAAAAGTTGACCTGGACATTTTTCTGAGTGCACCCATTTTAAACCCCAAAATTGCCACTTTAGCTCCATTCTACTTGCTTGCCAACACGGTGCGCACCTACATTCAAACTTTCATTTTTTAGAACACTTTTGCATAACTCGTTCGCCACCAACATTTTCGTGGGCGTCACGTTATGCGTTACTTGTTTTCTTTTTATAATGAAATTAGAAATCTTATGTGTCTTCTAAGAAACCCATAAAATGTAGGATTTAAAAAAGAATAATTTTCAACTAAAAAGATTTATTAAATGCAATAAAGCATTATTTAAATTCAAATGGTGAGAATTTTCGCCTGCGGCGCATTTCTCTAACATGAGGCATTTTCTTTTTAAAATATTGGATTTTCGGTGAATTTTTTTTTTATTTAAATTCAAGCGGTGAAAATGTTCATCTGCGGCGTATTTCCCTTTTTAACATGTGGCCGTTCCTTTTAAAAATATTTCATTTTCGGTAAATTTTTTTAAAGGAATTTCACAATAAACTATCGGTTACATTCAGGGGGCCGCAGATCCATTCAAGACTTTTAGGTTCGATCAAACAAAAATTGGAAACCAATGCTAAAGACAATAGAACTAGTAACTCAGAAGTGGACGCCGCTAGGGCAAAGTCAAGGAATTGGAGCGAATTATCGCCCACTTTACGACCTTTTATGTTACTTAAGAATATAATCCTCGCAAAAATGTTTGCATTTACTCGCATATTTGTTATTAAAATTTATTACAAATTAAAATCTAGATTTTGTGGTACTTACAAAAATTCTGGAATGATTTTTGTTGTGTTTAGAGCAGATCAAAACTTTGATTTTTCTTACATATTATCAAGCAAAACCCCGAATGCTTTCAGAACATAGAAATATCCCCTTGACTATTGTTGCCCCAAAAATATATTCTTGAATCGAAGTAACGTCAATTACCAAAAATATGTTTTGTTTTTGTCTGCTCTTGAAATACACTTTACTTAAATACCATACAATAATGTACACGGCTTAGGCGCTGGTTTCTAAGGAATCCCCGGTGTTCGGAACTCTCCCCTTGGGGAATTCTTAAATCATCCAATTCCCATGGGCACAACACTCCACTCATACGAATATATTTTTTTTTTGGGTAATGTTCTAATAGTTTGTGGAGCCCCCCGCGAACAATATCCGATGCTGCCTTGGCTGACATAAATCGGATAATGGAGCGCCGGTGTCTCCCCGCCCAGCACCCGACCAAAACTATATTTTTCCTCTATTTATTTCGATATTTTACTTGAATGCCCCCTGACTGATTATGGTCGATAGGTATTGGTTTTATTCTTAAGACGGTCAAACATGGGATCCGGCCGAAGAAAAAATTAAGAAGGAAAAACAAGATAGAAAATTGTTTCAAGTAATTTAACTTGAAATTATTGCAATCAATCAAAGACGGTAATTGATTTTTAATGCTTAAGGGGGTCTTCTCATCATGGGCTTGTTTACCATACAGAACATGTAATACCATCAACATTTTTGTCTCAAGAACATTATTTTAAAAAAAAAATAGTGCTGCCAGTTGTCATTGAAGTTAGAAATCTATTAAAGTTTTCTTAAACACAAATTTTGAAAATTGTGTTAATTTTTTTAAATATATTTTTTTAAGTTGTAAGTTTAATTGAAGAATACTCTTAACAATTAGCAAATACAACCCTAGTAACACGGGAGGGCGCAAAATGGACGACGCGACCACAAAGGATTGGTGCGAATTCACGGCGCGACGCCCACTTTATGACCTATTGTGTTACTTGGTAAATGCAACAATATTTTCAGGGCATCCGTCACAGGAGATTAAACTGAAGCGTTGTTTGAAAACATACAAAAGTTTTTGTGTTAATTTTCACCGGAGAAACATTATTGGGGAAACTCTTTGTACTGTTAAGGAGTCGTAAACCTTACAAATGTTGTAGATATTTCGCAATGCGGGTTAAATTCTAGGCGCGGTAGCAGAAAATACCTTGGGGAAAGCCTAGGCGCGGTAGCAGAAAATAACTTGGAAAAAAATCGAATGTGAGCAGCACATGACTTTCTTATACAAAATGCGCAATTCACGAGTACACTATAACCCGAGGAATATGTTAATGTGAGGAATGTGCAAAAAACTGGGTTTTTAATAATTGCAAAAAAAAATTTTATTGTCATACATAAGACTATTAAAAAACGCGTAGTTTCGGAGTAAATCCCGAAAAACTAAATTGCGATTTTTAAAAAGCCGCAATTGTCCCATTCCAGGACCAAACATTCCTGTAAAATTTGATGGCTCCAGCTACAGTAGTTTTGGAGAAATCTTGACTGATGGACAGAAAGATATTTTTGTAATATGACCCCAATCGATTCGGGAGTGTTAGGGAAATGTTTTTTAGGCAAAATAAAGAGGTCGACATTTTTCGAATACAATACTATGTTATACTTCGTATAAAAAAGTAAAAAGATACGAACCAGAAAGAGAAGAAATAGAAAAATTAAGAAGCGACAAATTTTATGCATTCCTGATTTGATTGAATGAAATTTGACCTATCTGACGCTTTGCACATCTAGAGGTTAATATTGAATAATTAATATCAGTAGTTCGACTATATTTTAGTAGATGCTTCTGTTTTTTCACTATTTTTAACATTTTTTCATTCATCTTGTTTTAAAAATCATACTGGATTCCATTAGTAATTTATCAATTTATTTCAATTTCCCGACTGAATTCCCGCATAAAGTCTTCACATTTTTAAAGTGATGGGAAGATGTTTAGATAAATCGACTAATTACAGTAAATGGTCAAAGGTGTGTTTTTCTTAAAAGTCAACAATTAATTTTTTCCACATTGCATTTGTGTGGTGGTCGTAGTTAACTACTAATCTTTCTGATTGATTAGTATAACTAGGTTCAATCGTCTTAGCAATGTAAGTAAACCGTCTTAAGACGATGTGACTACCTTTTAAGATGCCTCAACTTTCTATCCGCTCCGATCTCGTATGTATACGAGTCGAATTGAACAAGGTTCCAGATGAACGAAAGGTTTCAGCCTATTATGGGCTCGTAAGTAGCCCCCGTTGCTCTATTATCCGCATTTCGTTCTGCGTTAATGATCCCTAAATTACTTTGTTTCTCTTTGTAATTGATTTACATCCCAAGCCATTTTGTAATTAATGACATTTCGGACGAGGCTCCAACAAAAATTTATTACAAGGCCAAACCGGGTAAACCAGGCAGTAGTCGTAGTCAGTCAGGCAGAGTCATCCGAATCCCAATCCCTAGACAAAGTTGGGCTAGACTCTGTCAATTTGTCTGAACGAAAAATTCTTATGCCTATCATATATCGGCATCCATTGTTTTTTCGAGGTTAAACAAAAATGCATGCATGTTGACTGATATGATCAAAGGTATGTGAATCGGTGCGTTTTCTATGGGTGCCAATTTTTGAGGAAGTCACGGATGAATTGTACAGGTAATAATCGGGTAGTTTCTTTATATGATGACGCCGCAAACAATGAGTGTGGGCTCGTTATCTAGATTTTATGGAGTTGAAAATTTTGCGTTGGAATCGTATGTCGACGCTTTATAGGCTTTGCGGTGGAACAAGGTGTGTGGTAGCAAATGAAATTTGCAGGTTTTTTTTACATAAAAAGCATACCATTAATCTGCTTCTGATGTTCTTATCTTTCGTCTATAAAAAGTATTAAAAAGCGATTTGAGGAAGTAATTGTCGAATTTCAATGATCTTTTTAACACAGAAGTCATTCTAAAGATTTATACATCTGGTTTTTTTTTGAAAAAGTTCGTTTAACTAGCATCAAAAACGAGGTACGAAATTTCAACACTTTTAATATTTTCCCTCTGCTTACAGTTGGAATATTGGCATGTAAAATTTAATTTTGGGAATGTTAGATTTCTAGATAGATACATATGTATATACATTTTATTCGGATTTCCCTAGTACGTAATCACAAAACAATAACCGCAGTTGTCTGACAGGTTGACGTATAAACTATTATTTAAGAAAATTCATCCAAAATAAAAATATTGTGTTAATCATGAATAAATTCCATTTACAATTTAACTTCTATATTTTCTAGCAAAATTTAGGAACTTGAAAACAGACTCATAATTGTTGAGTTTCTATTTAGCTAGAAATTTCACCAATAATCTTCAATGAAACTTTCACTCTATGAAATTCATCCTCTCTTCCACTGAAATGAGCAGTGATCGCTGTGTAGTGGTGACGTCAACGTCAGCTTTTGCAATTGATAGGCTTTAAACCTTACAAATGTCAAAATCTCAAATACCAGTGGTTTTGAAATCCACACGGAGACATAATTTTTGATGCAGCCATCATATTATTCTTGTGATAAATATAATGTTGTTGGTACAACCAAAATTTTGTTTGTCTCAAGCAAAATTCGTTCACAACAAATGCAAAATTCGGGCTGTAGCAACGACTTTATATTTATCTCATCCGAAATATGTTTGCGTGGCTGTATCAAAAATTATTTCTCTCCATGCATATAAAATTATCCGTGTAACAATGAAAAAAAATGAAAAGTGCTCTAATATAATTTCTGATGTATGGCACGTATCTGCCACTAGTATAAATAGCGCCAGATAGCTAGTTCCATATACCAAAAATGCTAGTAGTGGAACTTCAAACATGAAAATACTTAATAGCATTTAGGACAGGGGTCATCAAAGTAACTGTCGCTACCTTTACAATCAAAAGAACGATGCACGATTTTGCCCCTAAACTAACTTTTGAATCAGTGTATTTTCACTTTGGTTGAGTACTTTTTGGAAAGGGCACAGTCTCTAGTTTCATCCATATATGGCTTCAAGAGCCACCGAATTGCAGGGGGATGGTGAGGGGTTGACGAACTTTCTTCTGATTTTTCACAGAAATCACTGCAGAGATGCAAGTTGTGCCCCTAGATTAACTTTTGAACCCGTGTAGTTTTCACTTTGGTTGAGTACTTTTTGGAAAGGGCACAGTCTCTAGTTTCATCTATATATGGCGTCAAGAGCCACAGGATTGCAGGGGGATGGTGAGGGGTTAACGAACTTTTTTGTGATTTTTCACAGAAATCATTGCAGAAATCACGAGAGAGTTCGTTAACCCCTCACCATCCCCCTGCAATTCGGTGGCTCTTGAAGCCATATATGGATGAAACTAGAGACTGTGCCCTTTCCAAAAAGTACTCAACCAAAGTGAAAACTACACGGGTTCAAAAGTTAACCCAGGGGCACGAAAAACGCTATTTCCTGTATGGTTCTTTATAACCACTACAAATTAAAATACAGTTCAATGAAACACAACCTTCCACGGCAATGGCTTGACACGAACTGATTTAAAATGAAATGCGTCATGCTAATAATGCACCGATTCCAACTCAAAGCACGATTCGTTTTATTCCTGCGATCCGAAGCCGCAACACACAAGCATTACAGCACACAATAAAAGGTCGATTATAGTGGCTACGCTGTTAAAGTCAATCTGTGTGATGAGCCAACGGAGCCACTAGCTGATGATGCCTGATTTAGGATATGCCACGCAGTAGAAGTGGTACAAAGAGACAAATTATTCAAAAACTAAAGGCCCCTATTTGATATACCTTTTATGTAAATAAAAAATATACAAAATAATACTTTTGTGCAAAATTGAACCCGATCGAATTAACTTCAGTAAAATTATTATAAAAAGTTAAAAAATTCAAATTAAAAAAAATATTGAAAAACCGAATATATTTTGGTTGCGATACGAACTCGATTCCTGTAACTAAAAACGACTCAAAGTCAGCGACTCTACCTATTTTCCAGTAACTTTACCATCGGAGTACTTGTAATTAACAGTGGGCGCGTTTAGACCGGTGCTAAGTTGGCAGTGTTCAACAATGCCTTCGAGCTTAGCAGCGGTATTTTGGCTTTGTTAACTCTTGGTGCTAATAACTAACTTGCTTGTAAGTAAAATTTTTCTTTAAACTTATCTTTTGGACATGTGAATTTTGTTTCTGCTTTCTCTAATCCTTTGTGCCCTTTTCATGCTATAGATTGCAAAAATTGCACATAAATACAGAAAAATGACAGCCCACGCAATATACACTACTTAGCTCGGTCTAAACGCACCCAGTTAGTTCGGTCTAAACGCGCCCAGTGAAGACTTACAAATGTTTTTGAATAACGAAACTATATTTATTATAGGTCGATATTTTGCCATGTACGGGTATTTAAACCACCCGTTTAAACCTAAATTTTAGTATTTTTCTATTTGTCACGTTTACTCGACCTTTACCCTACAAAAAATTATCTAAAAGGGTGAAAATTTGAAGGGGTGTGACGTAAGATAGAATGAGAGTAGTGTTGCGAACAAGAAAATAAAATTTTATATGTTTCAGGCCTTCTAAACCTTACAACAGTAGAGAACCTTAAAAAACTTCACAAAAATATTCATGATACTTACAAATTTTGTGCAAATGACTACGTTTAGCTGACTCGTATAGTTCCCATATTCAAATTCGATTTATTCTGAAATAAAAATAAAATGACCAAATTAAAAATCAAATTTTACAATTAAAAAATCGAAAAAAAAATCACTGCGGTCTTATCAAATAAGAGTGAAATGCGAATTAAAAAGAAAGTAATTACATAACAAGAAAGTTGTATTCGTATAGATATTGTATTAAATTATGTATCTAGAAAATTGTAGAAGTTGTGAGTAGTCCATTTCAGAACACAGAAGCCAAAAGCAGACCACGTAGAAAAAAAAACTGGGAATGGATTTTGGAAAGATTCCCATAAGACAACAATTAAGTTATTCCATGGTATTAACATATTGCGAAAGAATATTTCACAGGATCCACATGACGCCTTAAATCTTTGTTTTTCTTTCTTGTCTGGTGATTTTTCTCAACCATATCTCGAATGAAATTTATAAAGAAGGACATCAATATATTTATGCCAGTGTATACGAATAAATGTTTATACTGTCTCTACATTTTTCACTTATTCTATTCCAACATAGATTTATGTTACCATGCATCGGGTATAGTTATTCGTATTGAGTACTAACAGATCTGTTTGTTCGATTCGATTCCGCACCGCACCCAATTTTTCATCGTTTCCATAAAAAGCAGCTTTCATCGGAAACTTATAAGACATATACATAAAATAATAGTATCTAGAATATATTTGTCCATTCGATGAAGCTCCTTCCATTTCACATTGTTATCATATCGTTTCGATATTTTTAGTACGTTTTCTGTCCACTCAGTAATGTGTATAAGTTTATAGTTAGTGTATTAATACCTTAAAATACACATAAATTGGTCGATTTATTGTGTATTGGTGTGTCCATTCGAATTTAGTTCCAGTTTCCTTATACTTTCGTACATTTAACTCGCAGAAACTTCACTTTTCGATGGGTCAACGCGTGCCACATATTATTTCACTTGTTTCCCCGCTGCTCATCCCCCAACCAACAAACGGAACCACCATTAGGTTTTATTCATCCATTTGGTTTCCTTTGCCCGTCCGTTCCTGGAAAATGTCCAATTGAGAAGATTCAAGGAACAAACTTGTGTGATGCGAGAAGTCCTTGTTTGATGTGGAGAAATAGAAACTCCATTCACATCCGTTTCGGAGTTCACATCTGCTGTTTCCCATACATCCGAATAGTGAACGAATATCCTGGCCGATATTTGCTTGAAACAGGATACAAATGAGTGTGGGGCCATGGAGTCGAGGACTAACACACAACAAATACAGAGGTCCACAGTAGAGTCACATGGACCATCCTGGTACACACACACACAGATCCTGTATGTGAAACCGTAGCGATGGTCATTTTTCTCTTCCGCTTTCGAGAGGGATAAACACCAAGGAGAACAAGAGAAAAAGGATTTTGTCGATTTGAATGTCCAGCAGCAAAACAAAAAAAAAATCTTGATTTTAGAGTTATATGCTATAATGTGAAACTTGTATAAAATGAGAAAATATTGAAGACCCATTTTGAATAAACAGGACCTCCGCGCCGGATCCTTTAGATCCCCAAAATCAAGACGGACACTCTTCATGCTGAGCGAGTGTAAGCTATAGAACGGACACTGTGATGGGCACTACCAAATCAGCGGGCAGAAGGGGTACTACTGGTTGTAGAATTTCTAAAACGCTTCCAGCGCCTGCAAATCCATTCTATTTGTCATGTACGGAATTCATATCGCATGTGTGCACAGAAAACCGGATACACTTGCCCGGACACCGCGTTCCTCCACAAGACAGACGAGCAGCGTCCTTGTGCACATTGCAATAGTGTCACGAGGGGATGGACGAATATGGTGGGGTTATAGGGGGGCTATCGTATTGGTTTTCACACAGTACTGGAATAGGAATTCAACTAGGAAAATAGGAAAATCTTTCAAAAGTGTTAGAGGTAGGCATTTGGAATTGAACGATGGGGTTTCCGCCCTCGAGAGTAAAATTCTGGATCGGAGAGTGTGTGTTTGAATAGGCGGGCATCAAGCGGTGACACGGGTGAGGATTAGGGATAAATGTTATGGCGGAATAGAGAGAGTATTGTGGGAACAGCAATGTCGATCGATAAATGATCTGTTTTAAGACTTTTTATGTGATGGAAGGACTATATTTTTCGATGTTGATATGGTGAACGAGTAGCAAAATGTTACCGACCGATTCGAGTGTTTATCCGGCAGGGTGGTGGAGGTGGCTATTTTTTTTTGGTGCGGGTATATTGTAAAAGTCCAGACTTCAGAGTATAAAGGGAAAATTGTAGATGATGGTTGAATGTTTGCTTTTTGTATTGTGCTTGAGTCATCGAATGTGTATATGCGATATTAGATGACGACCATCACTAAAGTTTCGCTTGGACTAATGCTTCTTCTGCTTCCCCTCGTACCGATTAAACTAAATTTCAATCCTAGATACAAGTACATCGGGTATATTCGCATGTGAACTTCACACTTGTTTAACGTACGCACAAAATGATGTACACACAATGGTATAGATATTTGCACCGAAAAAGGATAAGAAAGGAGGCATTCTTGATATACGAAAATATACAAGAATAATTGTTGATACATCATTATATAGATATGTGAGGGAAATCTATAGTTATTCTTCTGCGTGCGTCCGTCCCGTGTAGAGTCAGTCAGTATGTTTGGATCGTAAAAGTGTTAGCGTTACCAAATCGATTATTATTACTTTGTATTGTATTCCAAGTACTACTTCGTACTCATCGTTATACACTTTTTTGCTAATGCTCATTGGCTGATGGTCAAAAACTAAACTTGTGCAAAAGTAGAACACAACAAAATGGAATGAAATAGGACAGAACGGATGGGAATACGAAAGGATATACATATGGTATGGGTGGGATAGCATTTTGAGAGGTAGGTAAGTAAATCTACACGATGTGTCGGGGTGTATGGGATGGTGCTGGAAAACTTACGAAATTTTATAGGCTGAAAATCGAAGGTGGTCGATAATTCTATATATAAAATTAATGTATGTTCCATTTTCACTTGTTCCTTCTTAACACATAGATTTATAATACCAACCGATCAATTCAACATACATACATCACACATTATGCTATATACAGAGACACATTATGTTATTTGCAATTTAGCCATCTGTGCCATCAATAATGGTTCATTCTTTTCTATTTTGAAGGTAATACCAACTGGTCTTAATATCGATTATTTTTATTGTATAAGCAAAAACGCATTACTTAAACTGACAGCCATAACCAAAGTGTTGTACATCAACCGAAATAAAACAAGACCAAGCGAAAAAAAAAATCATCGAAAATATGATGGGGAAAAATCATGTAAAAAAACCATGGAAAAATTTTTTTTTTGTAAAAAAAAAACGAATAAATAAGGGAAAAGAAAACACTTCCGCCGTCCAATTACCATCAAATTGTCCATAATTCATATCGACCGATAAAACGCACCTTTTAGCGCCATTCAAGTCCATTAAAAATATAAAAACAAAGAAGGAAATCAACCTTCACTGTACTCCACCCTACCAAATACTTCTTGAGCGTGGAAAAGTTCGCTTCGATGGATTTCCCCGAGTTACTAAGAAGCATAGAAGGTATCTGAAAATCGTAAAAGTATCGACAAAATACCGGAAATTAATATCAATATTAGATATTCATGGACATAGGCAAATATCCTGACCAATTCCCGAAACCTGTAATCAATGATATCCTTTTCAACATGAAACGTATTTGGTTAATTCTATTCGGTGGGGGTTTTCTAGTGCGAAACTGGAGGTGGTTTTTTTTCTGGTAAAATAGTTTTATAGGTAAGTTAAGTGTTTGAAACCATTTGCGCATTATTTTGTATTAATGTTATGAGCAATTGGAGTTTTGCTCTTACACGCAGAGAAAAATATCAGTTGAGATTAACACAAAACTTTTCTTTGCAATATTTAGTTTAGGAAAAAATATGTAATTTTTTTTTCATTTTTTCAAATATTTCCAGAACCGTTAAAGATATGTAAAAACCGTTAAAGATATGTAAAAACCGTTTAAGGTAAAAATGCAGGAAATTGTATTTCCTATAAATTTGGTTATATACATTTTTTCACAAAAGTCCATAGTTTTCGAGAGATTTTCAAAAACTATTTCTTTTTAAATATCCTGAGAACCGTTAGAGAAAAAAAAAACCGGTAAAGCAAAAAATGTAAAAAAATTTATATTCTTTAAATTTTATTATGTTCACTAACTATTTCATAATGGGGAATCGTAACAATTACTAATGTTAATTTCAATTACAAAATAGTTAATTTCAATAACAAAAATATTCAATTTAACCACATAACAGTAAATTTGACTACTAAGTGGTTGTATTTATCACAAAAACATCCGAATTTGACTATTTTTGTAATTGAAATTAATTATTTTAGTAATAGTCACGATTACCCATTAAAAAATAGTTAAATTTACTACTTTTTCTCTGTGTGTAACCACTTTGCAGTCCATGCTTGTAAAAAAAACTCTCCCACCCTCTGTTTCATAATAAAAAGAGGCCTTATTATATTGCCTTAAGCTAAACGAGGTCTTCCTGTACCTCTAAATGGTCGCTGTACGCTCGCCAAGTATAAATACAAGTCGTAGGTTACGGTCTAAGGGTAGTAAAGACACGTAGAACGCTTGTTGCTAGCGCTTGTGAGCCAGCGCTTGTAAGTGTCAGTAAGCGTACATAAACGTTGGCTTATTTTTAAATGTGCATGCCATCGCTTGTCAATTGCAATCACTTGTCAATTCTTGCCACAAATTCTTACAGCTGATCAAGTATGTTTGGTGCAGTTTTTCCAGCGCTTGTTTAACTTCTTTAAAAGCCGTATCACACCTAAGATGATTTGATCTTAAAATTGAACCTGAAATGGTAAAAAGTGATTTTCCGTTGGCGAGACAAAGATAATTATACTTATTAGAAGAGAGTGACCCAAAAAATTTCAGAAAAAAATTGAACTTAAGATTGACACATGTTCGCGAATTTAAGACCAATGAGCCAAAAATTTGAATGTAAAAAAACTCTTTTTTCCGTTTTGATCGAAAAATCCTATAATACAGGGTGGGCCAGAATAGACGCAGGGGTTTGAAGTCTTTATAACTTTTTTTTTATTTTTATTTTTTTAATTTTGTTTCAGCATTTTGTTAAGAAGACTTGGGCAATTTAAAATGGACCTGTACACAATAGAACAACGAACCGGTGGGCGGTGGGCTCAATGGCTCTTTTACGGGACATGTTTGGCGGACGCATTATTTCGAAAAGTTGCGATTTCAATTGGCCTCCGCGTTCACCTGATCTAACGACTCCAGATTGTTTCCTTTGGGGATATTTGAAAGAAAAGGTGTACGTCAACAAGCCAACAACCATCAGCCAATTGAAAACCAACGATTTGCGAAACAGAAGATGGCCACCACTTGCGCGATATAATTTTCCATGTTTAGACCAAAAATATTCCGCATCAATCAACTACATGTATTTGGAAAAAAATTGTAGGTTTCGCTAAAATAAAAAAATTATAAAGAATTCAAACCCCCGCGTCTATTCTGGCCCACCCTGTATAATATCTAGGCTTGCTGTGGAATATTTGCTAATCACTTGGTCGGTTTGCTGTAGCGAAATTTTCCTTGTTGCTGCCGAATATTTTCTGCACTTATAAAGGGTCTTTCAACAAGGACATAACAATTTTGTATTTTAATAAAAACGCACCCTAAAACTTTTTTTATAATCTGGCAATGCTAAAACGTCAGTCAAGGTTTACATTTTTATCATGGTGAAGTTCACGAACGAGCAATGCCACACAGCTGGTCAAACAATTGATCTATTGAAGGAAAAGATCTATTGAAGGAAAAACAGCTGGTCAAACAATTGATCTATTGAAGGAGAAGTTCGGTAATCGTGTAATCTCGAGAAATGGTCCGGTCGAATGGCCACCTCACTCATGCGATTTAACGCCGTTGGATTTCTTTTTATGGGGTTATGTTAAGTCGTTGGTTTATGCGAACAAGCCAACAACGTTAGATGAGCTCAGGAACAATATCGAACGCAAAAGTGACAACGTTCTGGCCGATATGTGTGGAAGAGTGGTGGAAAATTGACTCCAAAGAATCAATCAGTGCAATGCTCGCGGTGGCCATATGAACGACATCGAATTTCATACTTAAATGTAACATGTCCACACACCTGGAATAAATTTCAGCCCAATATCTCAATTATTCTGTGTTTTATTTAAATACAAAATTGTTATGTCCTTGTTGAAAGACCCGGTATTAACTAATTCCGTCTGTAAGCTATAAGACTAGGGGGTGGGAGAACATGGTCCAAATAAAAAATGTTCACTATTATCCTTCATCTAAGATCTGATTGCCAAAATGATTGACCAAGCTGTTTTCGAGATTCATTGTGGATATATTCTAAAATATAAATAAAAATCTTAAATGGTCATTGAAAAAGACGGATAAACACGCGCTTCTACTTTTACTAATACGTGTAGAATATGCAATCCATACGAAAAAAGTGATATTAAAATCCATTAGCGAATTTAATTAATTTAAAGGTGTTAAATTTGCGTTGTCTTAAGAAATATTAATATAATTAATGTAACAGCGATGCATATATCTTTTATGCAGAAGCTCGTGTGAATATAAAATTATAATTAACGAAAAGATATCAATTTTCCATGAACTTTATTGCAAATTTTAAATTATCTAAACTTTGAATTCAGTTCATCTATGCAAATTTAACAATCAAATCAAAAAATTTAAACTTGACCAATCGACATAAAAATTACTATTATCATTATTTATAGTTTTTGTGCGAATTGAATTCTCATCTTTCGTTCCAAAATATTAAAAAATTACTCAAGGTTTCTTATATAAATAGATAAAAAATGGAAAAACCTAAAGTAAATTGCATATAAAGAGCTATCACCCATCATGGTCTAATCTCAGCGTCACCTTTTGTTTTATGAATGTACGAAGAAATTTACCTATCGTGACTTAATGATTAAGGCCTTGAAATACTACTAGCCACACTATCAACACTTTATTAACCGTGAAAAATGTGGACAATGTCCCAAACAAATCTAATGTTGAAACTAACTCAAGTTAATTGTCAAAAATTGTGCTTTTTGCCCCCATACAGAAAAGAAACCGTGTACCTTAAAGATTTCATGAAATTAAATTATAAGAAAGAAGTAATAAATCGCTGAAAAACAGAAAAAAATGTACATATTGTTCGTATTACATATTATTACTTATTGTTGAATTTTTCCATTAGATTCTCTTAAAATAAAACTTGAGGACAGCTGCAAATGAAAAAGATCGTGTCCGTAACAAAACGTAAAAAAAGTGGCACATGACTAATTATTTCAATTAAGGTGGACATCGTCTTTACTAATCCCAAAATAAAATATGACACGATAAAAAACAACAACAAAGCAAATACCATGGGGAAAAAATTTATTAAGACAAAAAGTGTAAGATCTTAGCGGGTAAATAGACAACACAATCAAATTAGATGGTTTTCTATTCAATAAATCAAAAAAAAAAAAAAGGTGGACGTGTACCTGAAGATTGGTTTTTGTTGCAAGTTCGGGTAATGCAAGATTATAAAATTGCTCTGACATCTTTTTCTAAACCTTTGCTAATGACATACAATTTTTGCATAACAAAACTTCAGCCACTTATGGATACGTAGTTAAGTCGGATTAGGTGAGATCATAAAACTACTGGATTGAAAAAAATCGCGGAAAAATATTCAAAGGTAGGTTCGTACGTTTAATTGTAACGCAATACCGACTGTAAAAATAAATTTCAAACTGAACAAATAAAATGGGCGCTTTGTTCCGTGATCATTTTTGAAGTGCAGGTAACTATTGTATACCTTAGGGTCGCTATACACTTGTGCAAAGTGTCGCGCTAAAAGACATAACAAACAGCATTTTTATTAATAATTGCTGCACACTTGGGTTAGCTGTCTCCAATAGCATTTGGACCAGGGGCAAAGACACCCGCAACAAGAAGGTATTTGCACTCCTCTATGATCCAACTCCTAAAAAAGCTCTTGAAACTTTTGGGTATTGACAAAGATTTCACAAGGGTTGAACTTTTCGGGCTCGCAAAAAAATTCCGCAGGCGGAAGTAGCCCAAATGGTTTATGCAACCGAATATTTGTCGTCCACTTTTAATAAAAATTTTCGTCAATTAAAATAAAAAAAATCAGTTGTGATCAACACAAAACTTTCTGTGCAATATTTGATTTCGGGGAAAAAAAGGAAAAAAAATATTTTTTCAAATATCTTGAGAACCGTTAAAGATAGGTACGTAAAAAGCGTTAAGGTGAAAAATTCAGGATATTTTAATTGGTTATATAGATTTTTTTTTCATAATAGCGCATAGTTTCAGAGAAATTTTCACAAAACTGTTTTTATAAATATGTAGAGTACCGTTAGAAACATGTATAAACCGTTAAAGCAAAAAAAAATGTAGAAAATTTTATTTCCTATAAATTTAGTTAGATGCATATTTCCATAAAACTGCATAGTTTTCGAGAGATTTTCGAAAAACTGTTTTTTTTTTCAAATATCCTGAGAACCGTCAGAGATACAAAAAAAATCGGTAAAGCAGAAAATGTAAAAAAAGTTATATCCTTTAAATTATGTTATTTTCATTTTTTCCCAAAAGTGCATGGGTTTCGATAAATTTGTAATAAACGGCATTTAAAAAAATGTATGGGAGGTACCCGGTATAGCTACCGTTACTTTTCCAAAAGTTGATAGAAAACTACGATTTTGTAAAACTTATTCACAAAAAATTTCAAGCCTTTAGGTCAACGCGAGATGATGTTTTCATCGAACGTTTCCTTCAATAAAGCGATTGTATCGTTAGCTGTATGACATGTAGCGCCATCCTGTTGAAACCACAAGTCAGCTACACCAATATCTTGAATTTTTGGCAACAAAAATGCATTGATCATTGGTCTGTAGCGAGCTCCATTGACAGTAACATGCACTCCTTCCGCATCACGAACACTCTCTGCTACTGCAGCAATATTCTCATTACTACGGGCTGTCTGTACGCACTCTGGTTGATGGAGGAATGTCTAATAGTGTAAAATTAGTTCGAAATTTGGTGATGGTTTCCCGAATAGTGCGTTCAGTGGGACGATTATGACGACCAAAATGTGGACGAAGAGCTCTATAAAAATTCCTAACTGAGCACTGATTTTGGAAATAAGTTTCCACAATTAGTAAACATTGTTCACACGTACATAAGTCTATTCATGATGAAATTGCACTGAATACTGAACACAAACGTCATATAGACAAATCAGTTGACACATAAGAACTGTCAAAACAACCCCATTGGAAAAAGTACCTCCAATTGGATCACCCCTTTATAAATTACGGTGCCTATCATTGAATACGGCGTTTAACGAAACTTTCGTCAAGTTTTTTTTTTGTGTTTTTGCTAATTTTGGCAGCTAAAAAAGTTAGGTTTGTTGTTCTTTTCCTATAATAATAAGTTAAAAATGTACTAATTATTCAATTAAATCCTTTAAACTTACATTTTTGCCTTTTGTCCCTCACTCAGATACGCAATGAAAGTGGCGCGTATTTGAAACGTCAAACGTGAATGATTCACAACTCCCTTCGAACGTTTTCAATGATCGAAAAACTCGAGAAACGCAATCACTTTGCATACGGCGTTTTCTGTGATTGGGGCCTACGTTTCTCGAAAACGGTTAGTCGTACTGAAAAATCCATAAACGTAAAATGTGTCTCTATAAACGTAAACAAAAAAATTCAGTTGAACCACTTTTTTCATCTCCCCCCCCCCCCCCCCCCCCCCCCCCCCCCCCCTTGAATGAAATAGTTTTTAGCGTTTTTTTTTTGAAAACGGTGCATCGTACCGAAAAATTTATGAAGACGAAATGTTTTTAGACTATGATTTTACATAACCGCTCTGTATATCAAAATCCAATTGGACTACTTCTTCCCCCCCCCCCCCTCCATTCAAATGGATTTAAAAAAAAATTGTCTATCTTAATGTAGAGTATTTGACGATTGGCACATGGCAATATTTTAATGTATGGTACGTATCTGCCACTATATTTGGTACACGTTTAATGGCATGAAATGCTAGTAGAGTTATCTTTTGCCGCATCAAACTTTTTATAATTTTATTTATGGGAAAATTAAAATTTTTGGTTTTTTTGGGCAATAAATGTTATTTAGCATTATCTCGATGAACGTTCAAATAAACTCAATAACAGTACGACATTTCAATAACATTTTAAAAGATTTAGACGACCCAAAAATAAGTATCTTATACTGTCGCTGTGCTAGATTAACATAAATGGGAAATTAATACGTGAAAACAGAAATATTGGTTTGCCAATTTGACACTTTTGGCTTTTGCATTTACATAAAATTAAAATCCTTTTCAACATTTCATAAAACATAATGTTCAACGACAGTTACAATGCTTGATGCTTTCAAATCTTTTACATTTTCATTCGTATTAAATGTTATCAAATTAATAAAATTTTATCGTTTTCTATTGTTGAAATTAAGAGCCTTCTACTGCTGTTTTTTTTTCTTCGTTTTGTTCACATCAGTGCAGAGAAAAATGCTTAAAGCTAGTATTATGAACCGATATCAATCACATTATGAATAAAAAAAACAACCAATGGAAAACATATCAATAAAATCTTATGTGATCATTAAATAATCGGCAGAATTGAAATGGGAAATTTCATTTTTCTTCTCCACTCTGTACTTTTCTTGGATATTTATCTAATGCCATTCTTCTATAAATTTGTGAAAATGTTTTTTTTTCTTAGTGGTGTAAAAAATGCTTAAAAACTTAAATTTATTGCGGTTATTAGGAGAGGTTAATAACATTGTGGTAAACGACGATTGGGGGTTAAGAAAAAAATGTTTTGGTGTTGAAAAAAAATGTGAAATTTAGCAAATTATGTATTTGTACTTGATAAAAACAAACACATTTATTTTCTCAAGTCTTTGGAGTTTTTTTTTATGTACACTCCTCCACCTTAAAGTTTTTAAGGATTTATCATCAAAAATTCACAAAAATTTCTATCATCATAATAGAAGGGTGGTTTTTAGCTTATTTAAAAGCTCTACTATCATTAAAAAATGAATTCACACAAACCATTTAGAGCAGCGTTTCTCAACCTTTCAGTATTCGCGGCCCAATTTTCAATCAAAATTGCCATCGCGCCCCCCTGCATACAATAAAATGTATACAATAATAACGTAATTTGAGTATTTTGGCGCTAAACCTACACTACTACCCTAATTTTAAACACAAATTACCAAGAAAACAGTAATTTATTGACATTTGGCAACACCGATCCTCAGCGTTGACAAAACAAGAATCCGGTGCCTTTTTATTGCTCTTGCGTCATTTTTGCGGTTTCGCGAGGAGTTGTTTTCACCCTGAAATCACAATGAACGCGAAACTGGCGCAGAAACGGTCACTTAAAAGTTTGGTTCCCACAAATTGTTTGAAGTGAGCACAGTGAACGTATAGAACGCAGCTACAACGTAACCGCAACGCAAAAGTTTGCAAACTTCTAACTTTGCCGCAGAATTCTGCGTTGACAGTTCATAAAGTGAGGTTGGAAAAATGTCGTTCGAGGAAAAATTGATAGTCTTAGTGCAAATAACAAAGATAAAGACCAACAAAGCAAATTATCGCTTCAAAATTATCCCTTTTTGTAATTTTTCCAAGTTTATACCACTTTATATTATGTCACTTGTACTACTTCACGAGCTGCCATTGTGCTCTGCCGCTAGAATTTTGCACTGCGTGACAGTTCAGAGCGTTGTAGTTACGTTGGTTTCGCGCTGGTTTCGCGTTCATTGTGCTCCAAGCGTAAGTTAATAAGTTAATTATTAAATATTATGTCGAAATGTATTTTGTTTTGTATGTGGGTATGTACTTTCCTTTCAGTCAATTAATAAACTTTTTTAAATATTTTGTCTTGGATATGCTCGCGCCCCCCCCCTTAAATGTACTCACAGGTTGAGAATCGCTGATTTAGAGTCTAGTCGTGCACGGTTTGCCTTTAGTTGAAAATAATATGAAATACATTTTGAGTAACACAACGCTGTAAAACAAAGTCACATCATTTCAATGTAATAAATCATAACGATAGAATTAACCGATTACACAATTGTATCGTTAGTCAGTAATTTAGTTACGCAAATAACAACATAATGACAGTAACATAGACGTCTCTATTCAACAATCGATTAAAACTTCGCCATTAAGACATATTTTAATTGATAAGTGACAAATGGACACCGTTAAATCCGAAAAAAGGAAGAAAAAATAGCAACAGAAAAAAGAAAACCAACTAAATAAATGAATGGGGGTAAAAGGAAAGAAATTAACCCCCCAAGTACTTGTGACCGAATCATTTAGTGTCACACAAAAGAATTTCAGTGCCGTGAACAAAAGTTCCGGAAGGGTGTGAGGAAACAGCACAGCTTGGGAAAGGGTGGCAATAGGGGTTGAATGTAACACACTACTATTAGGCACTACAATAAACGGCGATAAAAGTTATGGCAAGGACCCATCAGACGGTTTTCATTTTAACTATTTTATCGTTGTTGGTATTTTTATTTCGGTTTTGGTCAATTCTTCCCCGGTTAGGCTCTTGGCTCAGTCAGTATACATGCATATAGAATAGGCCGAGGTTCTAGCATACATAAAGGTGTGTGCCCCATAATTAATGGTAACCGATTACCATTTTTTATTTTTACTCCTTGTTCTCGGAGTTGATTTCCACTACTTAACCTCTTTCTGCTGTTAGTTTCAACCCCTCTTTGTAGACGACCGACGAGTATATCTGGTTACCGGTCAACGTTTAATTTTATACAATTTTTTTTCTTCAGGAGTTTTCTAGTTTTTCACGTGGTTCCGTGTAAGCCATCAACTAAACAAAAATCTGAAATATAACAAGAATCAGCGTCGTCTACCAACACCAGAACATTTACGTGGTGGTCAATCGACGGGGCGTGATTCACGCGGACAGGTTAAATTCATGAGTAAGTACTCCAAGCGGTATGAATGGTGCGATTTATTAATGGTCACTAGTCTGGCAATTGACATGGGGAGAGGTGATACAGGTAAGCGGGGTATAAGAGTTAAGATTTAAAAAGCATTTTGAGTGTACAAACGTTCGTCATGTCATGTAATTGACGTGTTACGGTGGTCAAGTAACTCCACGATTGATGCGCGGCCGATTTGAAATTTCGCTGTAACAACTTTTCAATCGACTTAATTCGGAATGCGAAAGAGCGTTATTTTGGCGGTGGGGTTGATTAGGGGGCTCCAAAGTCGTTTTTGGGTGCAAACCATTGTTGTTAATTAAATGTTTCAGGTACGTGGAACATTGTTTTATTTGAACAAGAAGTCGTGAGATTCACATTTAGAAGAGTTTCAGATTTTTTTGCTCTATTCTTTTAAATTATTAAAAAAAAAATTGCTCATACAGTGAAACTCGAAAAGTCCAACCAGAAAATGCGATTTTATTTATTCAGTGTTTAATTTAGTGTTCGCAATTTTGTGCTGGCAAAATGCATTTGTTTGTATAAAATTGAGTTTCTTGTCGAATTTTTTCGTTGTCGTGGTTTTGACAAAGTATACAAAAAAAATTCACATGACGTGCTGTTCAAATGACGTACATGACTTTCTTTTACAGTCAAACATGTATAAGCCGGCCATGCATGGGACCAGGAAATCTGTCTGGCTAATGGCGGTTTTTATGAAATTTTTGCTCGCTTTAAAGTTACGTGAAACCCGCCATTAGGCCAACAAAGCTTTGTGAAACCCGCCATTAGACAGGTTTCCGGTTCATTCGGATTTTATTCTATAAAATCTGCATCCCTGTGCAATTTACACAATAATCCGATGACCGGTTTTTTTCTAAGTTTGAAATATCTAGATAACGGTCAAAGGGGTCGATTTACGGTTAAGACAAAAATGAAGAAAATTTCAATATATTTAAGTGTTTCTTTAACTGGCTTATCCTAAAATTATTATTAGTTTGCAAGCAATTTGCAAAAATCGAATTTTTGATTTTTCAATAAAAATATCTCGATAAGGGCAAAAGATAGTGGAAAACGGTAAAATTTTGTGAACAGCCCATATCAAGAAGAGTCTTACTATTAAAAATAATATAAAATACAGAATAATATTTATCTATAAACATTTTTACCTCGAGTGAGACATACTTCCCCGATTTTCTTAAAAAAAATGGGTGAAAAATTTTGCTATTTCCATAATTTCACTTTTATGAAAATCAAAAAACTCGAGATCGTCAGAAAGCAGTTTCACAGTATGCCAAAAAAAAAAAATCAAACAGTTTCATATTTTGAAGGGCAAAAAAATTGGGGATGTAATTCTTGGAATGCCACCCAGTGTTGGATCCTGAAGCACTTTTAAGGAGTTGACTTCTTTTGTAGTGACGTCACTGGCATCGCGGTTAGCCAACCTTAAGTGTAATTCCCTGCCGTCGATAAAAGCAGGAATTTCCTTTTCAATTGCTACGCTTAACATTTACCTTCAGTTACCTGAATATCACTGATCGTTATGTATTTTTTTAACCTTTTAGAGTACACTGAATTTGAAATTGAGGTAGGATGGTGATCGTTGCTTCTCGATACTCTTCACTGATGATGCTTAATGTTTCATTTGTTCATTTCATAGTATGACTCTTCAAAAAATCATTTTTCTTTCTCGTTTGAAGCGATAATTGTCGGAATTGATTGTTCGACGATCTGCAATTACTTTGCCTTAATACCTTTTGGCATTTCTTTGGAATATAATTCAATCATCAAATTTCATGGAAGAATGAATTTTTGGGTATGTTACCTATACTTGAATCCATTACACACAATTCAAATCATTACTGTTGACAATACAAAAAAAAATGAAGCTAAAAACGGTGATCATATGATATTGATATAAGAATGTTGAGAAGAATTGAAAAAATTGTTAGTCTTTTATGATTGTTGCATAAATTTTTTTTTGTCACAAAATATCTATTAAATTTTGTGGTAGTCATTTTGGAAATCTCAGGGCTACATTTTGATATCCACACTGTAGAAAGTGTGTTGAGAATTACTCTAAAAATGAAGTAAATTCATTGTAAAATTACGTTTCAGTTAGTAAAAATTCCCGAAAAAGCTGTAATGCGCGAAAAAGTTGTAATGTTGAGTTCTCCGCATTCCTGTCGTAAGGTTACGCAAAAATGTTTAAATCTACCCCGAAAAGGAGGAGTTCGAAATCAAACAAACTAAAAGATCTTCAAAATTGCATCTAAAACGAGGTAAATGTAAACTACTTCATGCCCATATCGCATCAAATTTATGATCATATCGCTTCAAATTTACTCTGAAATCTACGTAAACTTACTCCAAAGAGTTAGTAAAAATTAATTTATTTTTGATCATTTTGATGATGCGTAATTTTTCTTTAAAGATACAGGGTGGACCAGAATAGACGCGGGGGTTTGAATTCTTTATAAATTTTTCATTTTAGCGAAACCTATAATTTTTTTTTCAAATACATGTAGTTGATTGATGGGGAATATTTTTGGTCTAAACATGGAAAATTATATCCCGCAAGTGGTGGCCATTTTCTGCTTCGCAAATCCGTGCTCTTTCCAAGACATTTTCCATAACCTTTCGTGTTATGGCCTCGATTTCACTGCGAATGTTGGTTTTCAATTGGCTGATGGTTGTTGGCTTGTTGACGTACACCTTTTCTTTCAAATATCCCCAAAGGAAACAATCTGGAGTCGTTAGATCAGGTGAACGCGGACCCCAATTGAAATCGCTTCTTTTCGAAATAATGCGTCCGCCAAACATGTCCCGTAAAAGAGCCATTGAGCCCACCGCCCACCGGTTCGTTGTTCTATTGTGTACAGGTCCATTTTAAATTGCCCAAGTCTTCTTAACAAAATGCTGAAACAAAATTAAAAAAATAAAAATAAAAAAAAAGTTTTAAAGACTTCAAACCCCTGCGTCTATTCTGGCCCACCCTGTACAAGCAAAACGGTTTCCTTGTTATAGATCTAAAATGGCAATAAAATTTTCTACAGGAAAAAAACCACTCAAGGATCTGGCCAGAAAATTGATTTTCAGCGAAAATCTCTAATTCGATTTTATTTTCACAAAACAATACTTTCCTACACTATTCATAAAAATACATAGTAAAAATGATACTTTTGTCCGTCTTTGGTTAAAGTTATGAAACACGACTTTTGAATGTTTTGTTTTCAATTTCATTGATTTTGTGTCGTGAGATATGAATTGAACAATAAATCGATCGATTTCAGCAATCAAATATAACAATTAAATATTTACAGTGATTTTTCTTTTTCTTTGTTTTCTAATTTTCCAACAACATACAACGGGTTTGGGAAATGATTTCACCTACGTATTAAAAAATTAAGATATTAAAGAACACAGTTAAAAAAAATTACAACATTCAATGTTGGCAAAAATGGTGCCAACTTTGGATGCTGTAAAATTACATCACCAATGTAAATTTACATACTGAATGTAAAATTACAATTCGATGTGTAAATCGTAATTACAGATTTGTTATGTATAATCACAAATTGGTGTTGTAAAATCACAATTTCAGCTGATGTAAATTTACATTTCAGTATTGTAAAATTACAATTAGTCTATAGTTTTACAATATTACTGTTGTAAAATATTTCATGGATTTTTTTCCTGAAAAAAATTTACTGAATTATAAAAGAAGTTTGATTTTTAATTTTTGTTTAGAAATTTCTTTGCTCACGCCAAATATTTATCAGAATACTGTCCCTACCCGTTAATCAGAAGACTTTTAATAATGGAATTACCAGTTAATTGTACGAGATGTGTTCGTTTTAGGGAATTGTCTACCTTTTTTCCGGAGATTTCACTGCACACATTTCTTTTCAAACAAGGAAACTGATCGAAATGTATCCGTACATTATTATTTCCTAAAACTTAGCAACTAAAATTTCTCGTTCCTTTGCACAATTAAGAGCTAAACAGAATGGGAGCATCAACAGCAAGCGGCAACGGCGGGCGGCATCGTGCCGTCGTCAGATGACGCCGACTTGACACAATGAGAAGCGTCAACGGCGGGAAGTGACATTTACTGTCAAATGTTATTCAGCTAACCATACTGATAGACGTGCCCCTCGCTGTGAAAATTGTAAATACTTAAGCATAGATAGTAGTGCCACAATTGCGCTCCATTGGTTTAAAAAAAATGACGTGGACGCTTGCCGCTGACGCTCCCATTCTGTTTAGCTCTTTAGAGAAATTCCTAAAGTCGTGCCCAACTCGTTCAAGTTCACCATGTTAAATCATTTATGTGACTTTCAATTCCTTCTATTTATTCAATTTCACTTTTATTAGAATTGTAAAATTACAACGAGGCACTGAATTTTTCACAAAAGTTCTGTGGTTTTACAACAGAAATGTATTTTTACATTTTTGTACTTTTAACCCTTTCGGTACATGTTTTTTTCTATGGGTTTTAAAAATACTCTATACAAATTAATGATGTTTAAACTATTAGTATTCATTTAAAACAAAAAAAAAATTAAAAATTTTAATTTTTTTCCAATACGTCCACTGTGGTCCAGCTTTTTACTCAAAAAATCAAAATTGGGTCAAAAATGCACTTAATGGTGCACTGAATGAGAATAGAGTGTTGAAAATAAATAAATAATAAGACAATTCAATTTTTTTAGCATGATGCCATATGGCCTCAAAATACCGAAAGCGTTAACGAAATTCATATTGGAGTGTAAGTTATGTGAAAATTGCATCAGAATTTATTATTATAAAATGACTTTGTATTTAAAAATAAATTCAAAAAATAAAAAAATTGTAATGTGAGACTGTTAAGAATATTAGGTCTCTATTAGACATAAATTGCGATTTTTCTCATAGCCTACCATTAAAATTACACTTGCAGACATAATTTTTCCGACCATTCTTGCTCAACACATCAAACAAATCTGACAAATGCTGTGTGCAAAGAACATTTGACAGGCATTAAAAAAAAGCAATTTCTTTCACGATTTTTTTTTTTCTTTTTGAGCCTCGCCTTCCTCTTTTCCTCTTTCTCGCCAACCTCCTTCCCCCATTCATGTCGCTAAAATTTTCTTCGATTGTTTTGTCGGGATTAATATTCCTAAAATATTACAGAAGACCATTCCCTCAAATAATGTAGTATTTTTAAAAGGCTCCTATAGTGGAAACTGGATATAAGTCAATGACTGTGTTTACATTAGGACTCATTTTGAGGCGGCACGTCTTTCGCTCCGGCCAAGTGATGGTGAGGGACGCAGTGGGGAGGGAAATAAAAAAAAAGCGAACGAAGTTTAGATTCACTTAAAATTTTCAGTCGCAAACCGGTTTGAGTCTGTTTGTTGACACCTGTTTCGTTTAGTTTTGTTGATGAAACCGGTTTAGCGAAAGAAGATGAAGGGAACCGTGTGCACACGACAGAGAAATGAGGAATGACGTGCTGCCTCAAAATGAGTCCTAATGTAAACACAGTCAATAAGGGAAAATTTTAGTCCCTTATTGACTGGGACTAACGGTCGTTCTCACCGTTAAAAAAATACATGAGAAAAATACATACTGAAAAAAAATATTCTCGTAAAGCTGGAAAGTCGCTATAAATGGTTTTCGTTATGTTAAAAAAAATATTAACACATTTCAAATGTACACGAAAAAATAATAAGATCCGGGTTGAAAATTCAACAAAAATGGAAAATATTAAATTGAATTTTTTTTAACATACACACAATCAATAAATAAAAAATATTTCGCTGAATGTCAAGTGTTTCTTTCTTTTTTTTTAAAAAAAAAAATCAAAATAATACTTTTGAGATGAAATTTGCATAAATAAACCATCCTGACTTCAAAATTTGATTGGTAATCCATTGAAATGAGCATAAATTTTAACGACCTTTAATCAAAACACTTTTAAAATACATATACGGCATTATTCCAATTTATGTTCTTTTTTTCTTATTTCTATCTCCTTCTGACAAAAGTTAGTTATAAATTTTTTGTGAGTAAATCTGTTACAATAAGAATCCATAAAATTGTAAAATACAAATAAATTCAAGAAAAATGAAAAAAAAAACAACTAGAAAAAATACATAATAGTTGAGAAGGTCGTTTGACTAATTGTATTTGTAATGCGATCGCATATGTTGCCTAAAAACTTTATGCTTATGTTAAGCTTGACTTGTATGAAAAATTAACCAAATTGTGTCGTTTCTTAATATATTTAATTCGTTTATCACGTTAATCACGCGGCACCCCGCGTTCGTCGCTTTGATTAAATAAAACGCTAAAGCGAATTATATTACCGCTGGACACTGTAATAACACAATAAAATTGTGTGTAAAACTATAAAAGAAAACGAAGAAAAACGACGCGCAAATGATTCGTCTTTGATTCGCCATAAGGCGACAGCGACAACGAAGGTGAAGAGAGTTTTGCGGCTATTGGTGAATGTCTTCTTCACGAATGTATTTATTAACGTACCTAATTAGTGAGGTATCATAAATTCAATTGTCAAATAACTTGAAAATCACAGATTCTTTTTATTTATTTTTTTATTATTATATCGCTTTTTTATTGTATGATTTTTGTTTTATTTTTCGAATTAATTAAGTGACAAACCAATGAAAAGGCAAAGATATGTATAAAAGCTCCAAAAATCACATTCAATCGCAATCAAATATGATTGGTGGATTAGAGTAGTTTGGCGGATGTAAATGTTGGTGCGAGTAATTGTGGCGATGAACGGAGGGGATATTGTAATAAGATGAGGTAAGCTTCTTAAAACTTTCCCAAAAAATTGTGATTTTTCTTTGAGCTTTGGAAATTTTCTTATTGCTGCTGAAGTGTAAACGCAGAGAAAAAAAAATAGTAAATCGAACTATTTCATAATGGCGCATCATGAAATTACAAAAATTGTCAATTTAACTACAAAATAGTGAGGGTATTCACAATCCTCTTCGGTATTCGGTATTTTCGGTAATATTAAAAGACTGAAAATATTCTGCTGTGAACATCCCACAGCACAGATTTGAGAACAGCGCTTTTATTTGACACGTGACCAAATCATGAACTGCGAATTTGATTGTGAAATATATCACATACCTTTAAATCCATGTTTGATGTATTCTTTTGAATTGTATTGTGGCAACGGCTATCAAAATTGAAAAAAATTGCAGTCCGATGAGATAACCAGCGAAAAAATTAGACAACTAAAAACATTACTAGCGCCACTCGCGGTTGATTCTTGATACCGAATACCGAGGCTGAAAAACACGACTCGAGGCATGTATGTATACAATTACCGAATCCGGTAATTCATTTTTACATGAACCAAGTTACCGTCTCGGTAAAAATCTGTTAAATTTGACTGAATTACCGAGCGGTAAATTTACCCGCATTTTAAAAGAGGACTGTGAATTCCCTCAGTAAATTTTACTAGTAAGTAGTTAAATTGATTATAAAAATATATGATTTTGACTATTTTTGTAATTGAAATTAACTATTTTAGTAATAGCCATGATTCCTCATCATAAAATAGTTAGATTTACTTTTTTTCTCTGTGTGTAGTATAGAAAGTTACATTTAAGAGGTAAGCGATTAGTATTATTTTTATGATTTTTAGGCCCGTTTGCTGATACAAGTCATAACTATTTAAGTTAAGCTTAGCCTTCTTAAACCATAGAAATTCTGACACTTAACAAATTTAAGTTCGACATAAGTTGCTAAGTTTCGTTGGTGGAAACCGCTCTTAAGCAATTATCATAGTGTTTTTTACGTAAATCAAAGGGTGTGATAAAAGGTTTCGGGATGACAAGTAAAATGAATAGTCTTTGCCGAATTTCCTTTTTCCGTCAAATTTTCTTCCCCATCCTTCTCACATTGTATTTAAAGCATCTAAATATAGATGCACACTGCGATGGTAAGCATAAAGAATCGTGTTCAACTGACAATTAGAGTTTTTGAAACACGTTGCAGTGTGCACTACAACAGATTTTAGCAGAAGTCAGTAAGTAGAAGAAGATTTCGAGAAGCACTGCCATTCTAATTTTTGGTAGGTATATCAAAAACTCTAATTAACACTTTGGCACAACTCTCACAGTGCGCACCTGAATTAAGGGAGCGATTTTGTTTCACATTAGCATCTTGTACGCTTTTTGCGACTGCTCACGCTTTAGGGTACGTCCATAGGGGTTTCTCGCTTTATCGCTTTCCAGCCGCTGGTTAAAATTAACACGAGTATGAATTGTCGCGTCCATAGTGAACCGGCTTCTCGCTTTCATAAGAATCAACCGGCGTTTACCAGCTTTTACCGGAATCAATTTTTAATTCTTGGTAACGCCGGTAACCAGGAGTGGTATTCTGAAGCTTGTTTCAAGCGTTTAAATCGAGTTAGAAGAAAAAGTAGTATTCGCTAGCTTTGTTTTGCTCTGTCATTTATTTTGGTCGAAACAGAGACAGCGAATACTACTTTTTCTTCTAACTCGAAACAAACGCTTGAAACAAGTTACGGAATACCACTCCAGCTACAAGCCTGTTTTGACAGTTGTTGACGTGAAAGTGCCATCGTATCTGCACTACAGGCGCGAGATTCACTATAACCATCACCTGCTAGAATCACGCTGGTTATAAGTACCGGCGTAAATCTTGCCGAAAAGCGAGTGCGCGAGAAAGCGAGAAGCTGGTTCACTATGGACGTACCCTAAGAGTGTTTGTGTTAGGCGATCGTAAAGGCTCGTTTCGACTTAATAAAACTCGTAGTTTTCGCTTTTAACAAGTATAAAAAACTTTGAAAAATTGTGAAGTCTGTCGCTTTTGCTGAAATAAACTTCTGCGAGCCGAATTTTACCAGGAGAAAAATTTCTGCGAATTTTGCAATGGGAATGAGGCTTGAGCTCATTGAAATATACTTTTCTTGAAAAAATACTTTTCTTGAGAAAATAGAATTTAAAGTACAACAAAATGGCTATTCGCATTTAAACTTCTTGCCTTAACATTAATTCATATATCTGTGCCCACACGCAAAAGACGCTTAAATCGACTTAAATCTAATTTCCAATATGAACTGTATTTGAATCAGCAAAATGAATATTTTAGCTTTACATCAAATTCAACTTCAGCGGTTATTCCTTGTTGCCACAGATATTATTTCCAATGTCTTTTTTATACTGGATTTATTAATAATTGTTTTTCTTAAAATAAAGAAAAAACGATCTTTTAGCTTTTAAAACATGACAAAGTGCAACCGTAGTGGTGATGAAAATTTAAGGTATGAATTTTCTTATATTTATGAAGAAATTCAGGTGAGTATTTAAAGTATTTAGAAATGAGGGCAGCAATCATGTATGTATTTCGACGCGTCTCTATCTTTCGACTTCGACACAGCTTTTAACTCTTGACTTCGCCATATCAGCAGCTTCAAATTTGCTGGAGTGACAGTCAGAATCACGTTTCGATTCATAGTGACGATTCCGCGGAATTTCAAGCTGCAGATATGGCGAAGTCAAGAGTTAAAAGCTGTGTCAAAGTCGAAAGACAGAGATGCGTCGGAATACATGATTGGTGCCCGGATATTGTTTTCTAATAACCGCACATTCTGTAATTCTGACATATCAAGAATTAAAAAGTATTCCGAAAAAAACGATGACAAATATCATCCCCAAAAATAAAAAAATTACAAATGAATTATTTTTTTAAACAATTTTCACATAAAAAGTAGTTGTTGCTAATACCATAATAATATTAAGCTTTCAGATATTTTTCGTTTTTATTTCAAGTCGATTCTTTTTTTCTTGTTCTTTTTTTTGTTGTATTAATTTTTCGATTGGTTTTGTATGATGGCCTATTTGACCCATTTGCATATTTACTTAATGTTTTTCATATAGCCATTTTATACAAAAAGCGTAAAACTACTTATAAATTCAACTTTTATTATACTTGTCGCATGTACCACAATCCAATATTTATTCCATCGGTATCTAAGGTGATTTCATACAAAGAACCACCAAAAAAGTAGAAAAAAAAAACTCAAAACAGCACAACGACAAAGAGTAAATATATTAATAATAGCTTTTTTTTGGATTTTACCGTCTATCGAGTATTTTTTTGTGAATTTAATTGAGACCCCATTGAATTGATGCTGCTGGTTTATCTTGTTGTATTTTAGTGACAAATCGGATCTAAGAGATTAGAGCCAATGGGGCAAGAGATACAAATTCGAAGACATATACAGAAAAAAAACCACAATTTAAATGAATGTGTATGAAAGACGTTTTTAAAATGATTTTGCTGTAATCAGAAATCCGGAATTCTTTTCAGCGCATTCCATTGAAATTTCAAAAAATTGTCCAAGAGAATCTAAGAATTTACGCTGAAAACGATGACGACGGACATGAAGATTTACAGAGTATATGAATTTATATTTACCTACCTTATAAAGTTTATTTAAAATAAGCTTTGATAGATGACTTCTTATTATTTCGCTATGGTTTATTACTGAAGATGAGATTGATTAAGCACAGAAATACGTTTTTTTTTGTCAATACCCGCAGACAGAATTTTGTTGTAATTTATGTTTTATACTTCACTAGATGTTTTTTTTTCGTATGCTATGAAAATATTTTTACTTTTTACAGTTTAATTTATGGAGTTCATTGAATTTTTGTATTTCCAGACCCTTCAATTCCCGCTAAAATGGCCATTCATACTAATTCTATTGTGGTGACAAATTTCTACTTAAAAGTAAGTTAATCTAAGTGTTTTGTATTAGGTTAGGTTAGGTTAGAGTGGCTGCCAAAAAGGCACACTTAGGCCAGAAATGGCCCATTGTGATACCACGCGAATCTTGACGATCCATTTCTCTATACCTCGAACCATTTGGAGCTTCTGATGAAGCGGAGTAGATCTGCAACGCTTAAGTGTTTTGTATTGCTTTGAGGTGATTTTTTTTGTTGATTTTTGGTAGTTTTAATAGTTTTGGTATATTGAGAGAATTTTGAACTCACATGATTTTTTTGCTGTTTTAACATAAAAATCTGTAGATTCGCATTATTTTGATCTTAGAAATGTTGACTAGTCAGAAAATGAAACACTAACAAGGAAAACATTTTCGATATATCTCCAACAATTAAATTTTATTCGAATTATTAAGCCTATATCATAATTGGACTTCTATATGTAGGGATAAGTTATACAATGGGATAAGTTGGACTAGCACGGTACCAGAAAATTTGTCCGGCTTAGACAGGGTTCCGGTTCATATTAGTTGATAGACTCATATTAGATGAGCTAAATTTTAAAGATTTTTTAATCGTTCACTTGACATGGATTCACCCTACCGATTTCTAAACCTCACTTTAAAATATATACAGTAGAATTCCGATAATTCATACCCCGATAATTCGTATATCCCGCTAATTCGTATGAATTTGCTGGTCCCTTGAAAAAATCCCGATAATTCGTAATCCCGCTAATTCGAATATCCCGATACTTCGTATTTTTACGTCGGTCCCTTGAACTACGAATTATCGGGATTCTACTGTATATATATATTTCGCGAACGGTTTGTCGTAGATTCATAACCTTTATATCGAAATGCAATAACAATTCCTCAGTGATCCAAAAAAAAATTAGTTTGAAGAAAATTTTCATGGTCGCATCTAAAAATTGATGTAGGTAAACTGTGTTTCAAATAGGATTTGACACAACTCATCCATACATCAAAAACCAGTTGGACTGATCCTTCCCCATACAAACTGAATACTTTTTTTCTATTTTCTCGAAATCGGTGCATAATATCGAAAAATTTTTAAAGACGAAATGTGTTGGAAATATGATTTTACAAAACCGTTCCATACATCAAAATCCAATCAGATTAATCCTACCCCCGTTTCCCATGCAAATGATTTTTTTTCCACAAAATTTGGTCTGCCCTTTTAGGCGCCGTTTACATCTAACACTTTTTTCCCCGAATTTTATTGTGCGACACTAAATTCACATTTCACAATCGTTTACATTACGATACAAAGTTCTGAAATGTTTCCCAGAAAGCCGCAGAAACCGGAATTTTTTTATACAAAATTGCCGAAATAAAATCGAAATTTTGACAACTTTTACTAAGTGAATTTATTCTGCGATAGATGCAAAAAACTCGCGGAATTAATTCTGTTACGGAGAGAAATTAAAAAAAACTCGCAAGTGCCCGTTCACACGGGTAGAGTATTTGATAGTAGAGTATTTGACGATTGGCCCCCGGAAAGTTCAGCTTTTCTTATGTTTCTCACAAATTTTTTCCCGATATTTAATGATATTAGTTTACGGAAAAATCGTTAAATTTGTATACAGCAAATTTATGTCGGTTAGTTTTCGGATCGTCATCTTTGGATGCAGAAGGTGGTGCAGGCCGAGGCTCTTCAAGAGCTGTAGCGCCGAGGATGTATTTATTTATATAGTTTTCGATTTATAGCATTAAAAGTGCGTAATACAATAAAAAAAAGAAAATTATAAAAACTACAATAGGGAATTTTGTACGTAATAAAACCTCATTTAGACGATTAATGAATTCTAGTTAGAATACTTGAAAAATGATCGTAATTAAAACTAAGATAAAATATTAATTATATTTAAAAATCTTCGAAACAGTTCGTTTTTTTTTGTTAGACAACTATTATAATTAATTTGACACCGATTTCCGGTGAATTACAAATTGCTTACATACTGTTCAGTTCATTTACACTGACCATATCCAACATAGATTAAAAATCCAGAAAAAAAATGTACAATATATTATGAATAAATTTTCTATCCTTCGTTTTCTTGTTGCCTAATGACTCACAATTATGCTTAAAGATCTTTTTCAATAAATGTTTCTACCAAAAGAGACGGACGAAAGGAATGGACAAATCGACAGATGGACAGGCATATGAAGACGTACCGGTATTCAGGGGGAAAAATTGTACTTTTACGAGTTTTGACAGTTGTACATAATTTACCATTTGTCATGTTGAACATTATCCAAATTTTAAATAAGTATCATTAGAAAATTGGCATCAATTTACTTACCTTTGCCATACCATATGAAATACCTTTGCTTTCTTCTTACCTAATCGTAAGTACTTTTTGCTATGTTAACCAGATACCAACATTTTCCATATCTAACTATTAACTATTTTTTTTTCATGGCATCATTTAATCATCAACAAAACAATCTCTCATCGGAATTGCCTTCTATACAGTCCCACCTCGTTTCACCCTCCTGTGTCGACTGTTATTTATGTTGGATTTGATAAAACTGATTTTCTCCCTGCTTTGAAACACCTCGACGATAATCGCTTTCCACACTGATCGACGAGCGTCCGTACGAAGAGTCCCAAGGAGCATAGAATTATGATCAGAGATACGCTTAAAGACACCTCGATTACACTTATAGAGATGTGTATAGTTAATTGAACTGAAGTAATGACCTTATGACCACATCGAATCATCAATTTATCGTGTATTATGCTCGTCGATCGTTTATTCTTTTTCTGTTTTTGTTTTTATATGATTTTTGTTCGTTTTGTTGTTTTAAGCATACCAACATTCACTTTGTTGTATGAAAACTATACGATCATAATCAATTCACTGTGATGACGACCACGAGTATAAATCCTCCTTAAAGTTACTGTATTAATCCAACATAGTAAGCATAAGAAGCATTATCGGTAAAACATATTGGCTGAGTTCGTGTTTAGCAAGTTTTTCGTGAAATCGAGATGCCTCAACGTCTAAACAATTAACTTAGTCTCTCAGGTTAATTAATTACCGATTTGATCAGACAGATCGATATGGGATTCACCTGAGCCTAAAGCTTAAATACCTAATGCCTGAAAATCTCGAAAACGCTGCTGCTATGCGCTATGTTTTCTATGTAATCAATTAAGTTACATTACACCGATTCCAAGTCCGATTGTGATTACGATTGATCGTGGCTATAGGAGCGTGTGAATGTTTGAGTGTAGTTATAGCTTAATGACCCGCGTGTAAAACCTGATTTGCACTTGTTTTAATCTGAAAAAATTGATACTCTTATCGAAAAACGTTTGCCAAAAACTTTTCTTTATGTGTGTGTGTGTGTGGTACAAATTTTTGAGATCTTTTTTCATTTTAATTTTTTCACATTTAGTTTATAGTTTTTTTTGCATTGCTTGGTTTATGTTTGGAGTACATGAGGAGATTAGAAACATGAAAGTATAAACGATGAAAAAAATGAATTTAAAATTTTTGCGGAGTTTATTTTGGATAACAACATCCTGTGCTATACGAAAAATTTACTTGAGGTCTTAATTTCAAATCGAAATGGCATTGCCAGGTGAAAAGTTTTTCCCTGCATTCAAAAAATATTTTTATATTCTATACATGTGACAAGGGGCTGTTATTAAATATTTCCCGCTAATTTCAGGGGATTCGGACCCAACTCGCTCTCCACTCCTTATCAAGCTTTTCGCGATTTTTTTGGATGGATTTCAGAACATCCCTAACACTAGAGCAGGTCACATATCCCATAAATATAAGACAATAAAAAAGAGTTACACGAGTGTAGGTAGAATGACGAGACATGTAAAGCAATTTATACCAATCCGTCCCTTAGTCTATCTCTCTGTTAACACGATAACTTTTCAGGAAATTAAGCTACATACACACTGAAATTTACTTCATTTTTTTCGAAAAATAGAATACAAGCACTGTTCAATTTAAGACGCCTCGATATAAGACGTTTTGTTCTACGACGCTCAGTGTTTTGTTCCTGGGCACCAATCATGTATTGCGACACGTCTGCATTAATGCGTCTCACAACACAAAAGTCGATCATGTAGCTCGACGCGTCGCACAAACTTCGACATAAACCTCACGACGCATTGATTAGCGTCGATAAAGACTTTGGCGTTTACTTCGTTGCAATTAATTTCGTAAGAAGTGGTTTAAAACAATACCAAAACCAAAGTAAGTAACACCAAATTAAATATACATTATATTTTATTATGACAACTAAATTATAGGGAAGCATCAGTTGGCGGCTATTGGGCGAAAATCCGTCACTTGCCACAGGTTCACTCGAAAAAAATGCGATGGGGAAAACCAAGAAAAGGAATTTATGGGAAACTTTCACCGATGATTTAAATGCTTTCAGTGATTTCAGTGTCCTTCTTATTAGGCGTAAATTGGTAGTTTTTTCTTGATTCGAATTATCCAAACCGAGGATATAAATGTCGATTGCACTTATCATTTTGACAGTTCGTGAACATTTTGCCCCAGCAATGTCAGATATGTTGACAATCAAGATCAAAAAATGGAATGTGTGCTTTATGCCATACACAAATTGAACTATTTTGATAATCAAACCCAATGTCCTCTAAATTATTTCTTTCGACACACATTGCAATATTGAGTCGCGTCGATTTCTTCACGTCGAATGAAAGACGCAGACGCGTCGCAATACATGATTGGTGCCCTGGTCTCTATCTACGATAACGTAAAATTGATATTCAAATTTTAAAAAAATTAGGGATTTTAGATTTTTAATCTATTCATAATTTTGTCATTAATTAGAATTTTCAGTTTTATCATTTCAGCAATGTACATTCATAAACATTTTTGAAAAAATATCAGTTGTGATCAACACAAAACTTTCCTCTGCAATATATGTATAGTTTCGAAAAAAAAAACTTTGTAAAAAACAATATTTTTCCAAATATCTCGAGAACTGTTTCTCGAGAACTGTTAAAGATACGTAAAAATCGTTAAAGCAAAAAATGTAGAAAATTTTATATCCTTTAAATTTTGTTATATTAATTTTTTCCCAAAAACGCATCGGTTTCGGAAAATTTTCAAAAAAAAACATATTTTTTCAAAAAAAAAAAAACAAAAAAAAATGTATGGGAGGTACCTTTATAACTACCGTTACTTTTCCAAAAGTTGATAGAAAACTACGATTTTCGTATAACTTATTTATAAAAAAATTCAAGTCGCTAGCTCAACGCGTTCTCGAGTTATTTGAGATACGTACAACGGGCAAATCGACAGACAGATACACGATAACATCCTCATAATTTTGCCTTAAACGGATTTCAGTTTTTATCTGCCTCCGTTTTCGAGTTGGTCTCCGTCATGAATACAATACGTTTCTTATATGGAAGAGGGAAGTAAAGAAGTCTTCGATATACAACGCAAAATTACGAAATTTCAAATGTCGTAAATCGTTTGTTGGAAAATCAAAATCTGTTCCCGTCCCCATCCGCTTTTTTGAAAGCACAAGTTTTTTACGATTTTTTATAATGAGAAAAGCCAAAAATTTTCGCCTGTGCAGCGCTTTCTGCTTGGTTTGTTACACAACGTCCAAAATTATATTTTCCTTTTCAGCACATTTTTCCGAATTGAAGTCCTTCTTTTAATTGTTTTTTTTTGTTTTTCTTGAAAAAAAGGTTACCCGCGGCTCATTTTATTATAAACTTTTCGACTATGGGCTGTTTTTTTCTAAAAGTTTTGTCTCGTGCTTTTTTGTTTTCATATAAAAAGAAAAATTTAGACAAACTTTCTTGCTCCCATCGGAATATTTCAAAATTTCCGGATATACAAAAATAGATTTTTTAACGATTTTTTTAAAATAATGTGGGCTCCAGATTCAGATTTTGTTTTGATTGGGGTGACGCTTTGCCTTTGCTTTTATATCTGTGAACCATAGATATACTAGATCGCTCGATTTGCTGTCTCAAATGGTCCCATTTCAATACAGTTCAGTGAATCAAAACGAGTCAAGTAAGAGCAAGATAACCGTATGAAAATAAATATAGTCCTCTCGTTTAAACCGTGAGCTGTCAAAGGAAAATAGACTTTCGGAATGGTGCTGGCGCCTAAAGTTATTTGTTTGCGCCTAAAGTTAGTCTCAAACTTGTGAAATTTGAATTTCGCGGAAAACTAAATTTGAATCTCGCGACCTTATACAGTTCAGTGGATGCGTTCAAGTACGATAAAGAGGGAAATACTTTTGGGACCATTTTTCAGCAGAGCTTTGTATGGTGACAGTTGTTCTATATTATATTGTTCTGTGCTGTGAACATAATATCCCACAGCCAACTTGAGCTAGAAACTTGAAATTTGGGAAGGCAACAAGCCATGAAAAGTGAAGTCAATTCAATTTCAAAAAGTGGTTCAAAAAATTGGACCACTTTTTTCCCGGAAACTTAAATTTTTGGCAATTTTTTCGAAAATGATTTTTCATTTTATTTAATTACATTAAATTTGGATGGACAGAACACGACTCTGGCAATGATATTCATGAAAAAACAAAAAAACAATATGCTATATCGAATGTGATTTTTGTGTATGATATAAAGTGCACAAAACTTATACTGACTCACACAAACGTTTACATTTCAATTTAGTCGATTTGTAGCATAAATAAAAATTTCACAGATAAATTGCTCGAAAAATTTGTTTATTTGAAGTGGCTTACAATAAGTCGCGCAGCATCAGCAACTAAAATCAGTGATGGTCAACTCAGTTTAGTTGAGTTCAGCCTGAGCAATGTTTTCGCACGATCAAAAAAAAAGTTTTTTTTTGTTTCTATGAAATGTGTGTTTGTGGATTTATATACAGTATGAAAATATTCAAATGCAACGAGTTCTTTTATCATGAGTTTGTATTTTGAACATATGCTATCTATGTCAACACATATGAATTGTATGCTCCTGCTTAATTGTTTAAGATTTTTTAGTGGGCCAAAAGACAAACAAAAATTCTATGCCACTATTTATTTGTATTTTGTTTTTTGATCGACTTTATCAATATTTTTTTTTTGCTCTAATCCAAAGTTGGGAATTTTATGGCAATCAATCGAAAGTTTTTGATTGGAGCAAAACGTTTGATTGGTCTAACAAGTGGATAAAGATGATGGTGTCGGCTCGGGCGACGGAAGACGCTTTTGTAAACCGAGCTGAGAAATTTGAAATTATTTTTGGTGTCTCACAAACGGTCACAATATCAGCAAATTGCATATATCTTTCAAGGGGAGAAAGAAAGCGGGGAGAATCACCTAAAATACACATCACTCCCCAAGAAACCTTTCGCTCGAATCTTGTGAATTTACGTCCGGGGTCGGGTAAAACTATAGACTTTGAATCGATGGATTCATCTAAGATTCAGCGAGTAGGTATCTCAGAGATAGATAGATATAAAGATGCGATGGGATTCTGTGATGGACCAGCCATCGAATGGATGGCATTCTATGGAACGAATATAATGGGGGCTCCCCAGGTCAATGAAATGCGCAAATTTTTATATCTTTTTTTAGTTGATTTTATTGTACTATGTATGATTTTTGCTATTTTTTAGTTTTTTTTTCTGCCTTTCTTTGGATTGAAATTCACATGAAGCTGTCGTTTCAATCGTTTTTGTAGTAGTTGGGAAAATTTTGCGCTTTTCTATTTACAAATACATTGCAAAGCATAATATTAACATGAAAGTATTTTTTATATATAAAAATTAATCTCCATATAGTTTCCCCCATTCCTAATTAAAGCAAACTCGAAAAAAATATAAACCGCATTTTCACTATTTTAACTTACCAATCGAGATATGAAGTCATCAAAATGCTGAAAAAAAATAAAGAAATTTGATTAGTATTTTTTGTTTTTCGCTATTTCTTGAGGGTTTACTTTTGTAGATAAAATACGTTTGTATATAAGGAGAGATTTTCTTCAATATTTAGAAATTAGAACAGTTTGGTTGCAAGTGGATTACAATATGAAATCAAAGAATAATAACAAACAAAAGCTTTAAAGAAAAGCAATTCGACGCATCAAATGATAAAGATAGAAAATTGATATCTTTTTATCGTTTTAATATCAGTGATATTTATTTGATAAGATTTTTATTATTCACTCATTTATCAAAGAAAGAATCAATTTCAGACTTATTAGATGAATCATTTTTATAGTATAAATATTTTATTTTTTTTTCCATTCAGCAAACAAATATTGATTTGCGTGTGTTTGACTTTTTAAATTTCTGATACAGGTAATGATTTTGTTCTGGGTCGAGCATTTCTAATTTCACCATAAAGTCTTACACAAAAATATTCAATATTTTTTCGTAGTTATATATTTTACAACTTGGTTTGAACACACTTAAATTTAAATATTATTTTAAGCAAATTTTAAGCTTTAGATTATGTGACGGACAAAACAAAAAAAACACTTATTTGTCAGTTAGGTTACAATATGACCCTGGTCGCAATGTGGCGGTTGCAAATCAGTTTATATGACCGTTGCCTTGTAACCAGTCAGAATAAAAACTGTTGCAAATTAGTGATCTTGTAACTGGTCGCAACAAAAACCGTTACCAATTGGTTACTTTTTAACCGATTATGCAGTGCCGTTCGTCACGAATTGGTTACTTTGTAACCAGTCGTAAAAAAATGGTTGTATTTCTGATGGGTCCCAAAAAGATTCGTTCTAAATTAGTTACTCAGCGACCGGTCGCAGCAAAACCGTTGCAAGTTGGTTACTTTGTGACCGGTTATGTAATGTAATTCGTTACAAATTGATCACTTTACAGCTGGTCGCAAAAAACCATCCCAAAACCGTTACTTTGTGATCAGTCGGAAAGTTGTTGTTGCATCTAGTTATTTTTATTGTGCTTGATTGTAAAACACTTACAAACAGTGCTATCCAAATTTGAGGATATTCTACTTACAGCAGATTGTAACGGGTCGCAACAAAAGCCGTTACAAATGTTTGCATTAAATTGACATTTCAAAATTTAAAACGGGAGGAGCTGTAAAGGTGCCGCTCCACATGAGAGTAAATACGCGAGAAACTCTCAAAAACTCTTGAGAGTTACTCGCAGGAGATTGTCCATTTGAGAGTTAATTTCGGCGATTTTTCTATCGCTACTAGCGAAATCGAGCCTCTAACTTCTAGCGTTCTCGAGAGCTACTAGCGAAATTCAAACGCTGTTCGTATCTGGCGAGCTACTCTCCGAGAGTTCGACTAGAGAAGAGAATCACTATTGACAGCTCGCGAGTTTTTGCGAGTTTCTGCGAGCGACTCTCAGAGACGTGTCCATTTGCGAGTAGCTGCTATCGAGAGGTTCTCGCCGGTATTTACTCTAATGTGGAGCGGCATGGCACCTTAACCCTTTCGGTATTTTGATGTCATATGGCAACGCAGTTAAAAATTTGAATTGACTTATTATTTATTTATTTTCAACACCAATTTTGATTTTTTGAGTAAAAAGCTGGACTACAGTGGACGTATTTGTAAAAAATAAAAATTTTTAATTTTTTTTTTGTTTTAAATGAATACTAATAGCTTAAACATCATTAATTTGTATAGAGAGAATTTTTAACCCCCATAGAAAAAAAAAATAAATATACTTTTCTCGCGGCAACACTGGCTTGGCGGGGTTTTCGGGGTAGTTGATCATGTATCTGGTGTTAGAGTTATTTCTTGGTTTTTTGGTGCAAAAAACTTATGCAAAATACTTTAACCCGGCTAAGACCGGTATTACATTTTTTTGCGATATGAGAACACAAAAAATAGCGCCGAAAATGTAATCTTTTGAATGTTTTGTAAAACGATAATTTGGTCACGAAACAATTAAAAATATTTAAATTTCTTGTGTTACTTGATTGATATTCGCAATTATACAGTATTTCTATGGATTTCGAAAGTCCTAAGAAAACTTCGGATGGTGAGATTCGATGTGACAGAAATTGTGATTCAAAAATTTTAAAAATTATGCAAAGGGGCGTAAAGCGAGTTCATTAATTATTTTTTACCCTTTTAGTTTTTTTAATCTATATTTATCAAAAATCTGTGTTCATGGGCTTTTGACTGGATTTTTTGACCGGATTTTTTGACAGACAGAAACAGTCAAAATAAATCCTGTGAAACAGTCATAGGTATACGATTGGAGTCAGATTTTTCTATTGGTAACACTGCACAGAGTTTTATTAGAATAGAGCCTTAAGTAGGGGCTACATCTATCAGTTTTCCATCATTCGCAACTGTTACGGTATCTTCTGACACGAATTAAAAAATGTGTTTTCCGGGTTTGTAAAGCCTGCTTTACACGCTCAATATTTTTGTTTCAATATTTTTGTCGTTCAATGTATTGTTCGTGTAAGGGCTACATTGACGCAAAAATATTGCAGAGGATCAAAACGAATTCATTTTTATTGAAGGCATTTCAATATATTGAACGATAAAAATATTGAAGCATCGCGAGTAAGGGCTAGATTGGTCAATATCACAAAATGTCTTTCTGACAAGCAAACCTACGGAAGTGTCAATTTCCGATTTTAATGAAACTTTGTTTTTAATGAAACTGTGAAAAATACTCGATACGTATTTTTTTATTTGGCTAGTAATCCAGTTTTAAGGGATTTTCCCCCTACGGGAATGTCAGCAAAAAGGCGTTTTCTGGCGATTACTCGCAAACCACAGGGTTTTGGTAGTCAGAAATATGAGATTTTTAAAGCTAGAACCAGAAACATACGTCCGTACGTGCGGCATTATTTTGTTCTGGCATCTAGTAGTTCTCACCGCGTCTAAAAGTAGAGACTGAGCCTACTCTACGCGGCAGGGACGCGGCAACGCGTCTGAGCTACGCGCAATTATACATTTACTCATATAAATGCGTAGTTTTTACCTTCACCACGTGGGCGCACGCACGGACGTATGTTTCTGGTTCTACCTTTACAATTTTTCCTATTACCAATATTCGCTATCTTTTACCTTTATCGAGATATTTTTGCGAATTGCTTACAAGCTACAAACGGATTTAAAAAAAAAAACAGTTCAAGATAGAATTAAAGATATTAAAATTCTCTACATTTTTGCCTTTCACCGTAAATCGATATCTTTTACCATTATCGAAATATTTCAGATTTCGTTTTTATATAAACTAATATTATATTCGTGTAAATTGCGTAGGGATGTAAATTTTGTATGAGAAAGTCATGTGCTATCCAAGCAGATTTTTTTTAAAGAAATTTGTATGTTGGCAGATTCAGCATCACTTGCAGAAAACATACATCCGTTCTCTTTGAAAGGAAGATCGTAAGGAACAAAATATTGAAGCAAAAACATCGACCGTGTAAAGCAGGCTTAACGGAAATTAGCACAACGCCATGCTCCTAAATTAATAGGCCCTATCACAGAATCCGAAACGAATGGTTCGAATCGTAAACTCAATGTTGTTGTTAGTGTTTTATACCAACAACAACATTGAGTTTACGATTCGAACCATTCGTATCGGATTCTGTGATAGGGCCTAATATATTTCTAACACCTATCTACGCGTTATACGATTTATAATAAAAATTTTATTATCAAAAAAACGCATTTTAAATGATCTGAATCCTTTACTAAGTTAGATAAATTTAACAAATAATGACCATGAATATGAAATAATTACAAGAAATTTATCTTATCATTGAGATTGTCTCGATTTAATAACTGTTTGAAACAAAGATATAAAATGGGACAGGCAAAAAATTTATGTGTCGGAAAAGTAACGAAAAATAACAGCCAAAGCATAAGAAAATCGCTCTTATCACTTTGTTAATACGCTAATTAAAAAGTAGCCATTTCCCACACTGGATCTATTAACGTTGGCACGTTTCCACCGGTCAGTATTTAGATACAACACGTTATACGATATGCTAAACGAACTTTGAAAAAAACTACAATCCAAGCATTAGAAATATGTATACGAGTGTACGTTAAGAAAGTATCTTACAATTTTTTTTTTCAAATAAGCAACCAGCATTGAATTAAAGCATTGGGGGTTTCGGCTATAGAATTGAAGGCTTTTCGGCTTCACTTTTATGCTAAAGTGACTTATTTTAGCTTCACAGAGAGTTTTTTTATGATCCAAAAAAGCGTACAAGTACTCATAATAGGCGTAAAACATATCTATGGATCAAATTTAAGCTCTAGTTGTGTATATATAGGTTGTGTATCATGAAACGTTGTGTACTGAAAGACGTTATAATGTTTGGTGTAGGCACAAAAGATTGAAGATTGCTGGATTCTCGTGTGTTGTACGTGGAATACAAAGGGCAATAAAAAGCGTAAAACAATTCCCAATTAAAGAATGCAATTACAGCAATGACCGTAATTAAGCTTCCTAATTTGAGTACATCCTAAGCAAATGGACAAGACGTTCGTTCGTTTGAGCTGGGGTCCGCTGGCCGACCATTTTCGAAGATACTGGGCTCGGATTGCTGAATATCTGCCCGGATTCGGATTTTATTCCGGAGCCAAGTGAATAATTTACGGTCGACGGATGAATATGAAATGCAATAAACCTAGTCAAAAAATACACAGAAAGAAATGAGTAAAAATACATACATATATATATAAATAAACCAACAATAAATAAATAAAACAGCAACAATAGAGCAGAAAACGGAGTTACTTTAAAATGATGACCGCGACGACGGAATAGGATAAAGGAATATTTCTCTATGGCATTACTATAATATTTAGATTAATTTAAATTTGTTTTTAGGTTATATCGTTGTGAGGGTGCTCGATGAGAAAGTGTACACAGAACGGGGAGTGGAACCGGATAAAATGTTGGTCTTTAGTCACTCTTTTTTAGGGGGTGGGGTGGTGGGTTGCCCATCAGTCCGGCACGTCCAATGTGAAATTGTCGAAATAATTTCGCATTGTTTTTATTACGCCAATAATTCAAAACGAAGCACATTTTCCGCGGTGTTGGGGGCGCACTTATGGCATACAGTCGAGGTTGAAAAAATATGAATTTCAGGTTCCCACATTTTTTTTTCGAATTCTTGGCCGCACTTTACGTTTCTGCTAGCAACTCATTGGCATTTGAAAGAAAAAGAAATGTAAAATAATGATACAAAAAAAAGGGGGAAAAAAATAACACAAGTAATGTGCCATTGCCGTCTGGCACGTAATGACTTGCGACTATCAGAAACACTCGAGAAATTAACACTTTGGCGAGTGTTATTAAAGTGATGAAATCGACTTAGTTTTAATCATTTCTGATGCTTAGCTTTTTGGTACGAAATTTACACCTTATCTCACGTTCATTCACATTTGTACACCGTAATTACCCTTTGAAATGCGAAGAAAAATCCTTTTTATTGTGCTATTATTACGTTTTTAATTGTGGATTTCTTCGAATAAATCATTTACAAAGATTTTATTAAAAAAATTTCAAGACTGGAATTATTTATCGTAGATACGGACGGGTATATGGAATTTTAAAATAAGTTTTTTTTCCTTTTATGGTGTTTTTAAATACACCATGTTAGTTCGCAACCGAAATTGAGTAATATTCGTCCCAAAGGCTTTCGGGTTTCGGAATATTTGAAGATAAAGAAGCTATAATTACAAGGAGGGAGTTTCCGAAATTCCCAAAATTTCATGCATACTTGTAAAACTGTAGGTGCAGCAGTGAAGAAAAAATTGGTGTCAAACCTCAATTTCTGAAAGTTTAATCTTGTCTAGTAGCTTGTGACGGAAGAAAAATATCAGGAACTAGAATTTGGACCCGGCTTCGCCCGGCTAAAAGCGTGAACAGAAAAAACACTTAGGAAAACTAAATTCAGTTGGTTAAAAATTAGGTAGCCTGCATGCTCTTCGCTAGATTTTTCTCTTCGGAAAATGATTAAAAAACTAACAAAAAATTCCAGCACTTGCATTCAGTATTACTTTACCCCCCTCCGCTTACTCCCCACCTCTCGGGCTACTTTTTAATGGGTGTATGTTTGGGGCTGGGCCCCCGACAAACATCTATGCCAAATTTCAAGTCAATCGGTTCAGCCGTTTTTGCGTGAAAGAGGAACAGACAGATACCAACTCATTTTTATATATTAGTATGATGGAGAAATAGAATGAAGAGAGGAGGCCTGGGGAGAGGAGGAATGATCAGAAGAATGAGTGGGAGATAAAAGATTGTGAGAAGAATAAGCGGGACGGAACAGAATAAGACAAGAACAAGAACAGAAGAAAATTGGTGACACACAAAAAGTTGTTTGTGAGAAAAAAATAAATATTTCCAAAGAGACAGTCATGTCGTAATGATAATATCAACTAACACCGTGTCTTCACTTGGGATTTTTTCATCGCAGAGATTTTTGATTGACCAATCAGAGCTCGAGTTGATGACGATATCGCCGTCAACTCGGGCTCTGATTGGTCAAGCATAAAATCTCTGCGATGATAAATCCCAAGTGACGACACGGTGTAACATTATTGCAGGAAGCATATTCAATTTTTATGCTTTCTATAATTCCGAAAATAAGGAAATATGATAGTTTTACTGAACTCTCAGTATGGTGAACATTTCGATATAGTGAACGGTTTCAGTTTTCTATACTGAGCGTGTTCACTATATCGAGCGTGCACTGTACCACCAAACTAATGCAATTCTTAATTCTTTTTTAAATCTGAATTTTACAAAATTTATTTCGTAAAATTCTTCAAATTTCACAACGCATCCTTAAAAGCGCAAGATCCTAAAATTTCCAACATATGCTCATCGAAATTTTATGAAAGATGAGTATCCTTGCGAAACATAAATTAAACTCCTGCCAGCTGAAAGCCGAACAGTTTTGTAAAAATTTCAACAACACTATTTCATTATGTGCATTTTTACTGTATTTGAGATAAGGATCTTATGCAATGATCTATAGCGGCCACATATACTTGGCAATAAGAAGGAATTTAAGGGAAAATCATGATAAGTGCATTAAATTGAAAATTCCACTTGCTTACCTGACTTTATAGTTTTGCTACATTTGAAAATGATAAACGGTTCAATCGGATCTTTTCTTGTGCACGTATGTTCGACTTACGCATGCGAATGACTACCTGATCCTTTATCCCCGCCGCACGGCCTTACGCTGCGCCGTAAAAAAGGTACTAAGCATCCATTAGACGTTGAGTCCAATTCCAACAAAGAAACGAACCTCAACCGAAAAAAATCGTAAATCGTTAAATCCTTAAAATAAATGCGCAAGTGCGTGTTAAATTGCATTTTTTTTCCCCTAGAGTCGATGCCGGCCAATAGAAGTCCTTTTCGGACATGACTTTTACGAAAAATTATTTTCTTAAGGATTATTTCGACTTTTAGTTCTTCCTGGTGTGATTCAACACTTGCAGGCTTTGTAGGGTTTCTAATGGAGAAGTGCACGTTCAGCAAAATGCTTCGTCTATGAAATTTTGATTTTAACGTAAATTACTTTCGGTAAGAACAGACGAACGTGAATTTACAGAAAAAATTGAGAATAATTTTTCAAAAAATGCGGTCCGAATGCAAGCGCCATTTGTTATTTTTTTTTCATGTAGTTTTTTTTGTTGAAAGGATCTCATGTGGATTGCATTATAATCGATAAAAAGATTTCTATATTACGGTTTCATGGTTTAAATCGACATTATAATAAAGCGATGTTGGAAATTCATTTTCAGGAAATAATTAATTTAGTTACTAAATGAAAGTATAAACTATATACGCTTAGAGATTTTTTAGGCAATTAAAAGAAACTTGTATTGATTTTCAATGATTTTATCGTGACGAACCTAAGCAAGATATCTCTTGAACGATGATGGTAGTAGATTTCCGAAATTTTATTTAGTAGCTGTCCAAAAAACATTATACGCTACTCTAACTTTAGACTTTTTGAAACTCTCTTTTCGTCAAGTTTTTTCCAAGACTTTTCTATTTTATTTATTATTGCAGTCACACTATCGACTGTGAGTATTCAGTTATGGGAGTTTTCAATATACTAAGAAAATTGTCTTTACTTAAGATTAAAAAAAATTCGCCTGTGGCTCATTTGTATACTGCGCCATGTTGTATAAATTAATAAAATCAGTTTACCCATCGTGTGGGTTCCTAAAATTCGTCCCGAAATGGCAGGGACAGTCCTGGATTTACGCCCGGCGTACCGGAAAATAAAATTTTGTCCCCAATTTTTCAATTTAGTGTTATTATTTGTCAAACACTATAAAAACGATTCTAAATATGCAAAACAAGCTCTACTTTGGCTGGGTGTTGATATAAATTACACTTTCTTCTTCAATTGCGGTGGATTTTTTCAACAATTTATTACAAAGAGTGCATTTTTCTCAAAAAATTTGGGTTGCGGCGCTTGTTTCTTTTAATCGGTAATTTTTACAATTTATACGTAAAGAGCGCAAAACAATAAATAAGCTCTTAATTTGATTATTCGCACTGCGTTTTTTTTTTTAAAAATTGGCATGGTAAGAAATTTTGCCTGCGGTGCAAATTTTTGAATTCTGTTCCCTCGGTTTTCGTCTAAATCAAGTATTCGCAAAATTTATTATGCTGTTGATCTTCTGTACCACCCTCCCATACGAACCCCCCTGTACCCGCTATCCTTCATCTTCCGAATTGATCCAAAATAAATCTGGTAACTTAACTTTTAACAAAAATTCAAATCAAAATATCTACAATATACTCTGCTAAAACCCACATACACTTTAATGTTCTATTTTCGAATCTGAAATGAAAGATTGCTATGTAAAAAAGCAACTTAAAACGACAATAATAGCAATTAATTAATTAATAAAAATTTCCAGTGACAGACAGATCACTATATAATAATTTTGTGTTAGATTGAGCTCCATATGGTCTTAAAATCCAACCGTTGATGGGGTCTATGATCAAATGTTTAATAAAACAGTTACATTAAAATCTGAATCTTATTGTTTGTTAATAAAATTTAATCAGTATGTGGCCAGACAACTGCGCAACAGTAGCATTTTAATTTTTTTTCTTCGTTGTCAGGCGTTTATTTTGGTTTATTGAATAACAAAAATCATGAATACAACAATTTTGATTTGATTTGAATATGTATGATCAGTTTTCTTTTTAGATATATTTACATGTAGTTCTGATGGTAGATAGATCAAAAAAGTATTTTAAGTTGAAATTAAATAAAGATTCCCGCTACAATTTGATTGATCACCAATTTTTTTTAATGAATATGAAGGGGTTAAGGAAATATTTGGCATCGCGGTAGGTAAATGACGTGTGTAGAGCTTGTTAAACAATTTGGAAAAAAGTACTGATTGAGTTTAAGATTGACATTGAACACTTTCAATGTTTTTGGTTTGGTATTTTTCTCATGAAATCATTGCTAATAAAAACAATTTGAACTCAATTTATTTTATAACCAATTATTGTGTTTGTTTTAGAATCTATTGCCATTTGGCTTTCACTCTAAGAAATACACATTATTAGTTCGTAAAGAACTCGAACCGGTCATTTTTAACAAAAGCGTTGCTTGAACTCAAAACTGTTTCGGTTTATGAACAGTTCTTTGACTTATTAATAGTGATTACGATATCTCCACAGGAGTTCAACATATCAAAGTGTCATAAGGGACTGTCAATATTAATCACCGTAAGTTGGAGCCAATAAAGGTAAAACAAACAAAAAATCCTTAATTCCAAAATGGTATAATTTTGTTTTGTCAAAAGGTCATTCTATATGCATAGAAAAATTTATGAAAATATGAACAAAATCTTCAATTTTGTAACTTGATTATAAGTAGTTTTCATTTAAAAAAAAGACGATTTAAATAAGGGGTATTCATGAAACCAGATAAAATTATGGATTGCGTTTTTGTGTTAATTATTCAGCTGTTCTACAGTCTTCTCTCAGTAGCCACAAAATGAGAAGTTGGAAATGCCGAGATTCAATAAAAAATTGAAATTAATTAAAATACAGGAGAAAATTGCATTCAAGAAATTCTTAACATTGCAGCTGAATTTCACAATTTCTTGGTATCTCCGTATTTGACATTTGCGTAATTTTATGAGTTTGTTTACACACCAAAATCATCGCGAAAACTTGCGACGATCGTGTAAAAGATTTTCAATATAATTAATTTACGAGGTGGTAAATTTACGCACATTATGCGATTCCATGAATCCCCCTATTATTTCATTGTAAAATTTCTTTATCTTTGTGGCTGAAAATTGATTATTAGGATGTAGTTCCGATTTCGTTGACGGGACGGACGGAGGTGGCCGGGTGATGGTGAGGAGGGGGGGGGGGTGGGGGGGGAGGGGTGATGGACGGTGGGTGACGTAACGGAGGTCCATGAAATCGGTTTCGGGGGCACATTTATCAAAAATTAATCATGTTTGAGTGTTACAAATCACATCATATGGAAATGGAGTATTTTACATGATCTTTCGCTTGGTAAAACGCTATTATTTACAAAAACCAAAGGTTATACCAGAAAACGGGATATTATCTACCTGTCAAATTTACCACTTTCCGTAAAAATACGTATACCTAATACAGATTTTAAAAAATAAAAGGTTACGGGAGGGGGGGGGGGGGAGAGAATTAGGGTTTATGTTAATATTGGTGCATAATTAAAAGTAACCAAAAATTAACAGAGATTAACAAAAGTTCTTTTCGTTTTTTTTTTTTTTGGAATTTAAACTTAAAACATTAATTTCGTTAAATTCGAAGTTCTAGTGTTAAGAAAATGTTCAAGATTCTCAAAAATATTCTAAAATTGTCGAAATCCGTCCATTTTGGCAATATCATAGTTTCGGCTGGACGGTTAAAAAGAACAACTTTTTAAAATAATATCAAAGGCTAAATTAAATATGTTCCAGATTGTCGTCCTTTGACACCACGAACGAGTTATGTTGAGAACTATTTTTAAAACGCCCATCCATACTCGCACCCCCAACATAATTTGTTTGACTTTTCGTCAAAATTTGGTGCATAAAATCATATTTCTTTTGAATTCGTAAAGGGGAGCGCTAAAATCTCGAAGACATCTGTCAGTCAGGAAAGCCGCCAAAAATCGAGCAAAACAACGAAATAAAACAAAATCTTTGCGTTGTAGACCAATTTTTGATCGGATGGGGGCCTCCACAATTCGGGCCGTACTTGACTGCTCCCTACCATCATGCCAGCGGACTGCAATATCGACAATTTCGCGAGTAAACATCCTCCAGCAAAGAGAGCCCCACACAGAGAAGAGTTCGCCCCACAAATACGGTTTTGGGTGGTAGCGAATGTTTTCTTGTTGTACCACCAGCTCTAACTGTCATCCACGTGTAATTCTCGTTCCCGATGACTTTTCCGTAGTCGTTGCCGCCACTGAGCCTCCAGCTTCATGTCTGTCGTCTCTCGCAGCCCCATATATGATGGTGGCGTCGTGCCGCATCCACTTTTCTCCACATTTTCTACGTTTTTGTGCTGGTATTGGAGCCACTACTCTGTCTCTACGAAGAGCGAAATTGGCATGGTGGTGGGGTAACTCTTCAATCATTCTTTGCTTCACGTGCAGGTTGGCTGGCTACCTCGCCGGCTGAAATAAACACACAAAGATGTAAACTAGAGTTGCCCCCAACAATTCTCCCATCACACCCAACCGTGTCGCCTTTGCTGTATCTTTCCATCTGTATTTCACACTCTTCTTTTTTCCGTGATTCATTCTTAATACCTCTGAACTCCGAAATGCAAGAAGATTTCCTACACGATTTCCAGATAGATCTCAAGCAACCGCATTTCATTGAATTGATCCGTCGCGACGCTGCCTGCTTTTCAAAGGGAAGCTTTTCACCCTACAGCCAGTAGGGGGTGGGTTTTCATCAAAATGGAGCACAAGAAAGCAGTGCTGTCGGAGAGAATTGGGTGGGAAAGCATGAAACTGATAGCTAAAGCGAACCCCAAAAGCAAAAAATTGTAACATCGGAAGGGGAACTTCCAAGAATCTGGTGCCATGACTTTGTAAAAAGCACGCGATTCTCATGGCTCGCGTATTTTCCCGCGTATAGTGGGTCCAATTCCGGAGGGTTTGTTTCTTTCAGTTCAGCGCCTTTCTCGGAAAACTGCAAAGAAGTCTCGTCGAGATGGGGATCGATGTTGTGGGGCATGAGACCTTCCGGTCGGTGGGTGGTCGTCTGCAGGTGGAGATGATGGGTGTTTCACTTTGACATCTCGGTCGGCTGATGTGAATTGACGAGTCAGATGACATATGATGCGATTCGACACGTGCTCCTGCTGAACTGCATTTCAGGTGCAAGAACGAATTGCGATTGCGTCGATTTTTATCAAAGAAGGTAAAAAGAGCAGAGTTGCCAACAATCTGATTTTACTTTCCTTTTTTTTGGTATTCAATTCATGGATTACGGGGAGTGTTTTTTATAAATCTAGTGTAGCTTAAGACATCAAAGGTTCACTGTTATGGCGTGAGAAAATCTTAATTGGGGATGAAGTGTATTCGCAATGAAATTGACACAGCTTGTTGATAGCCATACACTTTTTCAACTGCTATAATTGGACGGTAAAAAGTTCTATAAACAATAATATTATAATATTAGAATAACAATTAACCCTTCTATTTTATGTTCAAAAACACACACAAATAGAATGTTTAGGGTCATGAAATGACCCACGTGTATTTCCCCGTATAACGCATACAAAATAATCGTTAATTACAATTTATACATAATATCCACAATAAGATTCATTGTGTGATCCACTGTTCAAAAGAAATTTGATTTCATAGAATTTTTAATAACAAAAATTTTGGTTTAAATTTCTTTGGGTCATAAAATGACCCGAACATAACAGAAGGGCTAAGAATTATTGATTCTTTGTAGCTCAGTCTAGTGTCGACTTTAGGTGACGAATTCTTGATATGTGAATTTTAAAAATAATAGACTTAGATGTATTTTGAAATAATTAGGAAAAACAATTACTAAAATTATATCACTATAAGTCATAACTTTTGGAGAAGTCTTCTTTAGGCCGACCACAGATAAGAAACCTTGTTTTCAACAATGTTGTCAACATGGTTGTCGACTATTGCAACAGACGAAACGAAATGTTGACAGCCAAGTTGTCAACATCACTTCCGACGATCGGTCATCGGCTTTGGGTGAACGTCTACCTGATGTTCATAACCTTGTTGCCAGCTTCCCTACAGACGCTACAACATGGTCGCCGACAACAGGCTCCCCCACCGAATATCCAATGTTTTTCAATTTTTTTAATCTCAGCTCAACCATGTTTTCAACATGACATATCAACCACCAAAATGCCTACAGACGTTCAACATCGAGTTTAACATGGCAAATTGGCAACAGTGTTGATCGTTTGTGGTCGGCTTAAGTATCTGTATTGCTCGGCTTAAAGGTAGAACCAGAAACATACGTCCATGCGTGCGGCATGATTTTGTTGTGGCATCTAGTAGTTGTCACCACGTCTAAAAGTAGAGACTGAGCCTACTCTACGCGGCAGGGATGCGGCAACGCGTCTGAGCAACGCGCAATTATACATTTACTCATATAAATGCGTAGTTTTTACCTTCACCGCGTGGGTGCCGCACGCACGAACGCGTAATTGTGGTTGAGCCTTAAGTATCTATTGATTTCTACAGAGAGTAAAATTAATGATTGGACAGGGATGTCTAAAATTTGGGGTAAAATGACGTAAAAATGGTTTAGATAAAAAACAGCAAGTGAAGCAAAATTTCTTTTTCTCAACCCAGCTTGGTCCGGAAAATTGAAATTTTCCTATGAAGTTATATATTTTGTGATCAGATTTCCTCGTTTTTGGAAGAGAGTTCTACCTTTTACTTTGTATGTTTATAACATTTGAAGCCGCATTCAAAAAAATGGCTTCCCCCGTTTTGCTTAAAAACTGGACTGCCAAATTCATTCCTAATTCGAAAATTTGCAAAAACATTTATTAAAGGAAACTCTTTGAACGCTTTTTGATTCCGAATAACATGAAATTCTATAGAAAAAATTGTTAGTAAAAGTTATTTTTTTTGACAAAAAAACAGGAAATTAAAAATTATAGTGGATGCTATCAAAAATTTGATATTAGAACTTTGTAAAACTAGAAAATATCAAAAACTATCTTGGTTAAAATTTTTCGCCTCTTTTAAGGACAACCACGATTGGAAATTTCCAAAAAAAAAAAAAAAGTTTTTTTAAAAATAAATTTATCAGATTTTTTTTTGGAAATATTTTCTAAAAATTTGGTCTTTTACTATTATTTTGTGGCTTAACCACAAAAAAAAATGTGCGCCTTAACCCTAGACCCGTGTACTGGGCACTGAGTGCCCAAAACGATTTTTGAACCGAAATTAAAAATATTTTTAATAAAGAATATGATGAAATGCCCATTGTATTTCTTACTTGTTTAACGAATAAACCACATTTTTATGATTTTTAAACAAACCAGCCATACATTTTCTATTAGAATTACATCTGGGCACTGAGTGCCCAAATACACGATATATGGAAGTTTTATAGTACACGGGTCTAGTGTTAAGGAAGGGGTAAGCAATAATTTATTTCTCATCATTTCCTGTTATGTGGTTGTGTGCCTAGATTGTTTATACTTGGGCAACATTTCCAAAATTTTCAGTTTTTGAGAAACATTTTGTTTAACATTTTGGAACCGCTCTCGAAATTAAGATACAATTTCTTTAAAAAAAAAATTATATGAATTAAATTAACCCTTCGTCAACCACTGGAGTCAAATTTAGTATTTTTGTACATAAAATAAAGAAGAAAAAAAAAAACGAAAACATACATAGGGGTCGAATCAAACGCAGCGTTAGTTGTAACAGTTTTTGTCCCGTAGGTACAAGGGTTAAACATTTAACAGTTTTTAAAAGTTAAGTTAAATTTATGCAGAAACCTTAAAATTTGTTTATCTTACTTCACCCATAATTATTTTAAATATTGTTTTTATGACATTACTATTCAGTTTTCAATAAACGAAAATTACTATGAATTTTAAAACCGCCATTAAGAGAGCAGTAATTTTGCAGCAAAGCAAAGACATAATGGAAATTAGGAAAAAAAAGTTTACAATCAATTGACACACTTTCTGTAGCCCTAAAGATTAGAATTTACGATCAGGTGCCATTAGGAGGTCATTTCAAAATGATTTGGAGAAAGGATGAAACTAAAGATAATTTATTTGGAAAAATTGACAGCTCTTACAGTTAACCATTACTAAAATTGATTGTTTTATAAATTTTATTATTATTTATTTTGAATATTTTATGATGATTGTTTGATAAATTTTTGGGCAGATAATAAATCAAACATACGGGTTTGTAATGATTTGAAAATGTACAGAATAAAATGTTTAGTTGCAAAAATTTCATTTTTTTACCTTAATTTTTTATGTAATTGTGTTTTTGGGGAAATTTACACACTGAGAGAAATATAAACGGTTGTGAAGTGTGAATTGAGTGTCGCAGAATAAAATTCGTGGAATATAGATGTAAACGGCGTTTTGAGCCACTTATTATTAAAATTTTAACCGGTGAATTTTGTTGTATGACAAAATTCATTTCGCACAAAGTCTCTACTGCAATTTTTTCATACAGAATCGCCGGAATAAATTCGAATTCTGAGAACTTTTGCTCACTAGGGCGCCGTGAACATCTAAATTTTATCCTGCGACACTAAATTCACGTTTCACAACCGTTTACATTATGATCCAAAATTCTGAAATTTTTTCCAGAAAGACGCAGGAACCGGAATTTTTTCATACAGAATCGCTGGAATAAATTAAAAATTTGACAACATTTGCTAAGTGAAGTTATTCTGCGATAGGTGAACAAAATTCGCGGAATTAATTTTGAATAAACTTCGCGGAGAAAATTAAGAAAAAATCGCAAGTGTAAACGGGGCCTAAGTGAACTTAGGTTCTATGATAGATGAATAAGTGTCGACGAATAACTTCTGAGATAAAAATTCCGGCAAAAATCGCAAATTTTTAAACTGTTTTAATTGTAAAAACGGAATTGCTGGATTTAATAAACAATGACTCAAAAACTAAACATCGACAAATCAAAAATCATAGACAAAAGAGCATCAAAGCTATCAAATAGTCAAAATTGATTTTTATGCTTCCCTGACAAACATTCAAAAATTTAATGGGTATGTATAGGTGATTTTTTAGACACCGTAATTTTAACATGTTTGTTAAATACGATTCGATATTATTTTATCATCTAATCAAATGACCTACAAAAGTAGGTGGGGGACCATATTTTTGGTGTAAATTCGGGACCGATTACCGATGGAGGAGATGCAGTATGAGGAAATTTTTGATGCTTCGAAATTAATCGTGAACATTTTGAAAGTCTGATCAGAAGGAAGAGGGCTTCTTCCTCCTTTTGTTTGTGATTATATAAAAAGAGTTATGGATATTTTATGCATTTAAAATAAAAAATAAATTGCACCTCAATCAATACTTTTAGAAACAAACATATCACTTATTCAAAGAAATGCGCCGCAGGCGATTTCTTTTAAGGTGAAGATAGGATTTTCTGATATAACTTCGTTGCACCCGAAATTTTTTTCGGGTTTCGAAGTCAATTTTTGTAGCAATTAAGGAATTACAACACTGGATTCCATAATTACGGGGTGAAAGTTTAGTTTCCGGGATGCCGGGGCATCACGCCACAATCCGAGATTGTCGCGGCAATTCTGGGACGTATGGACAATATATTAACTCACAAAGTTAACTCACAGGGGCTGTTCATAAAATACGTGACAACTTTAGTTGATTAGGGGAGTGGGGTGGGGGGGGGGGTGTCTGAGGTGGTGTAAGAACGATACTAAATTTCATACAAAAAATCGCCCAAAAGCAAGGCCGAAAATTAGAGTTTTAAGAATACTTAGAGATATTTGTTATTTTGAAGCTTTATGTCAATGAAAAATGGGCAAAGACAAAAAGTTGAAGCAAGAAGGATTGGAATGATAAAACATTTTTTGTTTAAAAATTTGTAATAAACTGTTCTATTTTTGTAGTTAAAACACAAATTTTTTTTTGTAGTTAAAACACAGATTTTTGCAGTGAAATCAACAAATATTTTTGTCAAACCAAATATGACAAAGTGATTACAGAAACCAAGTAAAAATATTAAAATACTAAAGTATTAGGATTTATTTTTGCTTTAAAATTTTGAAATTTTTGGGCTTATTGGTCATCAGGACTACTTTTGTTTCACTCGATTATTAGGGTTTTCTTATTTGATGTGGAAACTATCAAATAGAAAACTTCAGAATTCTGTAAAATTTCGAGTGAGAATTTTTCAAATAGTCATAATTTATGTCTTAATAGATAAATTATCAAATATTTACTAACTATGATAAATTTATCAAATATTTACTAACATTAAAAGAAGTGATTTGTTCTAGCAATATCAATTTTTGAATAAACTTTTTTAGCTCACCTTTTTTTGTAAATAATGGCTGCAATAAATATTTAAATATTATCATTAACACTATCACTGAAAGCAAATAATCCTTTTTGTTGTTATAAATAATGTTTAAATGAACTGTTTTGTAGTTGAATGAAGTCCGCTCACAAAATGAATTTTGATCGCACTTTTTATGAAGATTTTTTTTTCAAACTGAATATTTTTTTTTATAAAATAATAATTTTTAATTTATATATCACTTTTTATTAAGCAAAAACAAAATTTTAAAATTCAGGTCAATTCACAAAAGTTTTTCTCTTTTTTTTAAGTAAAAAAAGATTATCAAGTTGTTGTTGATGATGTTCCTGATGATTATAATAAATTTTTTTTATTATTTTTGTTTAAAAGCCGACAACTATTGCTGTTTTACTTATTTATTTTTGAATGCTAAAAGCGTTTTCGAAAAGCCTTTTAAATAGTTTCATTTTTATGAAACATAAAAAAAATCCTTTCCTACTATAAGCGTTGTTGTGATTATATTTTTCATTTGTAATTGTGTAAACAACGTCAGCTGGATTTGAAATTTTTAATAACTAACAATTAAATGAAACAATTGAATTGATTAAATAAAAAGTACGACGCATAGCGAGCGTATTAAAAAAAATCCCTTTTGTTTATTTTAATTTCCCAGTATTGATTTTTCATTTGCAGTAAATTCATTTGTTTGTAGTAACGAGTAATTTTTTTCTTTCGATGTTTCACTCTCTGGCAAATGTCAAGGGACTGTTTATTGAAGCATCAGAATCAGAAACAGAATCATAGGGTAGTGGGAAATGTTGCGGTTGGGGTGTTTTTATTCCGATTTAAAATGGGGTGAAGTACAAGACAGCAATCTAAATATTGTAAAATTCAAAATTAAGAATTCTGTTTTGAGAAAATGATGGGAAATTTATTCAGTTCAAGTTGGGTGGTTTTTTTTTTTGGAAAAAGATTTTTTGTAGATAAGAATTAGTGTGATTTTTCTGTGTAAATTTTTTTTCGGGAAATTTTAGCTTGTCAGTTGTCAGTGTATAAAATTCAAAATGTTTTTTTTTAGTTTGCGCGAATTGAATATTGGGTTTGAATGCTGTATTGAAAATAGAATGCACTTTTTACATCCTAACTAAAAGGATTTGTCTTTTCAAAAATACAATTTATGTTCTAAAATTTCAACTACAATATAGCGTTTCAATTACAATATAGAGGGTGTAAGAATTTTTTCTATTTTATTTTCAACAAATTTATTTTCGAAGGTCTGACCCTTCTTTGCGGTCTGACCATTCTTTGAGATTTTTTTACACTTTAATCAAAGTTTAATGAAAACTGAATGTGGAAAACTCACTATTTGAAAGTATTTTTTTTTCAAATGCCGTTTAAGGAATTTTAAATAAAATTCCACAGAATTTTATTTTAAAAGTTTTCCCTGGGGAAATTTTCTTGGCATAAAAACTTATAACTGACGTTTGATTAGGAAATCCAGTTTTGATAAACAAAACAGGACAGAGCGTTTTTTTTTTGAATGCGGCTTTAATGATTGGAAACAAAAAATCGCCGGCGTGAAACACTGAAACACATGCTGAAAAATATATGCTGAAATTTGGAGCTTTGAAAATCTTAATAAAATTTCACTAATTAATAAAAATTATAGGTGCCGGCTTTTTTTAAAAGTCCTTTCTCACTAAAATTCAGTTTTTTTTCACATTCATTTATTTTTATCTCAACTTTGGTTAAAAAAAATATGCAATCCTTCACACATTGAAGTCACTGAATTTTTAATAAGCACTACATTTTTATAAATGATATAATTTAGGCTTTGTAGAGAACTAAAATTATTGACATAATCGAAATTATGCAATACACTTTTGGCATTAAAGCATAATAAGTGCATAGGAAAAAATCGTACAAGATGCACTTTACAATCTAATAACACTCTTGAAATAATAAGTAGATTTTTTTTTTCAATTTTATTTAATTAAAATTGAATTTTGCACTGGTTCTCTTAAATTTTCTCCATAATTTTCTTTAGCATGTAAATAATTTGCACAATTTCCCTGTCACCCCTTTTGACACATTTTCAGTACATAAGGAAGTAAATGCATTTATCGCTTTTGTCAGAATTCATACAATAAGAATGACACTAGAACACAAAAAAAACATAAACATGGTTTATTGGAAAAGCGTTGAAAATAAAAATATTTTTTGAAATTGATTTTTTTTTCGAAAATAATTGAATTGCACCTGATTGTAAATTTTTCCAAGTACAGTAAAATTTTTTTTTTGTGAAAAAGAGGTTAAAATTTGTACACACACGGATTTTGACCGCCACCGCCGCCAACTTTTACAACTGAACTGACACTTGAAATGTTTTCTTATCACAATGAACCCCCCGGAAAAGCATACACAGCATTCAATACATGAGTGTAAAAGAATGTGGGCAAAGTGTACAACATGATGTGTAAAAGTGAACTGTCTTCCAGCACAAAATCCAGAATGATATTAAAATTGTTTTTTTTTATGTTTTGTTTTGTTTTCTCCTATTCCCAACTTATATGATGTTTCATAAGAAGAAGTGAAGAAAAACTTAAGATATGAACTTTTTTTCTGGTGTTGTGAGAGAAAATTGTATACTTGTTACCCGCCTGATTGCTAAAAATGTACTGAAATGTATTTGTTATGCAGAGCAAATGTAAAACCTGCGCATAAACGCCGTGTGCGCATCTTCACTTTACTTCAAGTCGATTCACAGTTAACACAAAATCATATAAAACTCATAGCACATAGGAGAGTCTCTGTCCGTCCTTTCCCTGCGAACGAAAGAAATAACCAACCAAACATTGAAGTCTTATATCGGATCTTATGCTTTGTATGGTGTATGTTGGCCACATGTACTTGCGATGCTACTTGTGCGCTCTTCAATGTTTCTATTTGCACGTTGAGCGAATCCGATTTTACTCTTTTCGTTTCTTTGGACGTTTCACACACGATTCTATGCTCACTAGTTATATGCAGCATAAAATTACAGCGTGAATAAAAAATTGATCCAATTGTGAAGACACCTTTGGATGCTGAGGGAAAATGTTGTTCAAATTATGCAACTTGTACAGTAACAAAAATGAAAATTCCAAAAAAAAAATTAAGGACCTTCCAAGGACTTCCAAAATATTAACCAATAAAAAAATAAGACAAACGAATTTTCGATAAAACCACGACCCAGCAGCCACTCACGATTTACACCGCGCATCACGATGTTCCACAAACAGCACGCGGTTACATTCACGACCGACTCTAATTTATCTTTAATTCACTTCGATTGTCTTCAGATTGCCTTCTACTTCTTAAAGTCAATATTTTAACATCTCTCACTGTTTTATAATTTCTGCTCTTATTTCGGTTATTTCACTCTTGTTTGTCTGATTCTCTTAATATCACCTGTGTTTTAATGTTGATGTTATGTTTTATGCTCTCCACTATTATTTGCTTGTATGAGTTTTGTTGTATTTCTGCTACTTAACTTACTATATGACTATTGGCGGATATTATCAAAAACCATTGAAATTGCTAAAAAGTAAAATAGTAGGATGGTATTCGGTGTTGTCATTTCAGGAAATTTTTTTGTTCCTTGAATTATTTTTTTTTCTAATATATTTCTTTATTTTATGGATCTTGTATTTATTTATTTTAATTACAAACACTTTGTACAAAAGCCGCACTTTGTATAATCCCCCGGATTTTTTTTTCAGAAATTACAAAATCTGTAACTACCCATATTATATTGGTCAGGTATTGTTTCTTAACACTCTGACTGCCACGTCAGTCAGAAAGACCTGACACCTAACTGTTGTGTACAGTGAAACAATGAAAATTATTAAATTGTTCGCTTCAACCGCAACGATTTTTTGTAGTTGCACACATTTTATGGTAATAAAATAATATTTAGGTATAATTTTGTTTCAATTTTTTTTCTCTTAGTGCATCTTTTTTGACTGACAACTAAATATCCGAAAAAGGCTTAAAACTGTCGTGGCAGTGAGAGTGTTAATATATCACCTATAATTCTGATCCAAAAAAAATCTGCAGAATAGGACAATAGGTATATTGGAATGGTGTAAAAATGATAAACATATAAGGGAGTGTGCATGGAAACTACTTCTTCTTAATTTAGTCTATCGAAATCTACAGTAGTTCAATGAGGGCTGCGATACTAGTTTTATAGGGGTTCGAAAAAACTGAAATTGTCATCACACCATTCTACATACTTACCATGGCAGTGTGCGCCTGAAGTTATCCCAGTTTTAATAACCCGTCCAAAACACCATTTTCCAAAAAAAGATGGTCCTCGTTCAATAGTTTGAATACCCGGAAATCTATTATACGTTCTACAGTGTGAACAAGATGTCCATAAAACACTTAATAGTGTGAACCACTTTTTCAAAAACGACAATCAGGGTATTCACAGTCCTCGGTATTCGGTGTTTTCGGTAATATTAAAAGACTGAAAATATTCTGCTGTGAACATCCTACAGCACAGATTTGAGAACAGCGCTTTTATTGGATACGTGACCAAATCATGAACTGCGAATTTGATTGTAAAATATGTCACATACCTTTAAATCCATGTTTGATGTATTCTTTTGAATTTCTATTGTGGCAACGGCTATCAAAATTGAAAAACTTTGCAGTCCGATGAGATAACCAGCGAGAAAATTTGACAACTAAAAACATTACTAGCGCCACTCGCGGTTGATTCTTGATACCGAATAACCGGGCCGGAAAACACGACACGACTCAAGGCATGTCTACAATTACCGAATCCGGTAATTCATTTTTACATGAACCAAGTTACCGTCTCGGTAAAAATCTGTTAAATTTGACTGAATTACCGAGCGGTGAAATTACCCGCAATTTAAAAGAGGATTGTGAATACCCTGAATGTTTTAAGGTACCTGTAAATGCCGGCGAGAACCTCTCGATAGTAGCTACTCGCAAATGGACACGTCTCTGAGAGTCGGTCGCAGAAACTCGCAAAAACTCGGGAGCTAGTTTCTGCGAGCTGTCAAAAGTGATTCTACTATCTAGTCGACAATCCTCCACTGAACTCTCGGAGAGTAACTCGACAGATATTTTTGTAGTTTCAATCGTTCCGACAATTTTAATTAAAAATTCTATTTCCGAAATTGTTATTCTACAAAAATTTCTAAATTGTTGCGCGTCTTCAATTTGTAATTCTCTTAACGATTTCTCCTTTAAATCCAAGACTTAACCCAGCACTTTTTTTTGGCTGATTTTGTTTGTCTCTTATTATTAATTAGGGTAATCACAGCTGCTGCAACCTTCCTGTGGTGCGATGACATTTCGATTACTTTCCACTTTCAGTCGTGCATCACTCTCAAATGGACAGGGTCTGGAGAGTTTTCACGAAAGTGCTTTCCTCTAAAAACTCACCGAGAGCTCGCGATAGAAAAATCGCCGAAAATAACTTTCAAATGGACAACCTTCTGCGAGTAACTCTCGAGAGTTTTTGAGAGTTACTCGCGTATTTACTCTCATGTGGACTGGCACGTTTACAGTTATTGATATTTTTTTATATGGTGGAGAGAAATTTTCAATTTTTCCAACTCATTATTGTTGTGGGAACCAAATTACCCCAAAATTTGGTTACTTTAAATAAATTTTACTTAATTTTGGTGATGGCAGTGAAAATATAGTACACGGTAAAAAAATTAATGATCATAAGAATACATTATAATTTTTTTTTATCAAAATTACACTAAATTTATATGTTTCTATCAATATTTGGTGTAAAATGTCTAAACAACACAAACATTTTTTTTATCAAATTTCCACCAGCATGTATCAAAGTTTTACAATTGATACTAAATGTCGATAAAAACATGCGAGTGGATGCTTTGATTTATTCAGATAAATCCTTAAATTTTTTACAGTGTATCTCCGATTTTTGCTCATGAGAAATAAATTTTATGGTTGGAAGATTTAAATTCAGTTGAGACTTGAAGATGAGTAAAATGGTGTTTTTGTATCAAAATTCCGTGATTGAAAATGTAAGCAAATAAATCATCCATTGAAAAAGAGTAAAGTTTTGGAGCTACATAGGTGCAAATTCAAACAGATCCTGAGCTGTGCTTCGGCGTTAAAGGGTCTTCTCTTAAGCTCTGGCTGGAACTATAACAAAAAAAAACATCGTAATGAGTTGGAATTGAAGCGTGCGAAAATTTTTGCTCTTTCAGAGTAACAGAGAGTCAACTAAGCTTCTGACCCATATTAATCCCTTATCTCACTATCCCACCCCAAGGGCTATTCAGTAGGCCAATGTTTGATTCATACTTGTGACGAACAATTATTTCAAATTTCAGTTCAATCGGTTCGGCGGTTTTCACGTGATAGCGGACATCCCAACTAACAATTTTCGTCTCATAAGACTCTACTAGAGTCTTTTGAGAGTATTCATACAGAGCTATTTCACCCTTGTAGAATGCTACAACTGTTTTATGAGTGGCTCATGAGGCTTAAATGGCGCACTTATGAGAACTTTTTTTTATCTTATAACAAGACATCAGTTCTTTTTGTTAGAGTCACGAAAGTCTCACAAGAACACTATTTGAATTCTAATGAGAGTTTATTGATATTCTCATAAAACTTTCATACCAAGTACTTTATGCTTTGCTAAAAAGAGAAGAGTATATAAAAATATCTAGCCGGTTTTATTTTTGAAGAGTTAAAGTAATTTTTTAAAGAGTAAAAGTTATTTTTGAAGTGTTTATTTATTTTCGGATCCGAGTTATGTTTACGTTTGCGTATGATAATATTGTATTAGAATTTCATATGACATAGATTTTAAATTATATTTTTTCGGATATATAGACAAAAATCATATGGGGAATGCAATTTTACTGATAATATAAGATATTTTACTTCGACAAAACCCGAAACCCTTCGAAAAAATCGAAAAAGTGAGATATATTATAAAGCGGAAATATAATATGGAAAAATTAAATTTTTAATATAATTGATCAAACTGTTTCAATTGTTTTAATGCGTTTTTGTTTTTAAAGAATATAGCTTTTTGCAGTGTTTTTAGATCCTAATTTACATATATAAGCTGTTTTTGGAAAATCAAAGTTTTACTGTTAAAAAAGATCAAGGGAAAATATGGCGCCTGTTGACGAAGATTTATTTTAAGAATAAAATTCTTGTAATAAGAACAAAAGCTCGCGTTATGTCTCATATGAGCATTTTAACAAGTATTTTTATACTTAAACTTTTACAAGCACGTTTTTATGAGAATCATACGAATTAACTGCTCATAACATTTTTATTTAAGATTTAAACTCTTTAAGTGTTAAAACTTTATAAAAAATATACAATGAGAACACAAGTTTTTAAAGGCTCGCTACAAGAGTTCAAAAATCGCCTTGCTATAAGCGTAAAAGATTCAGTAGCTCTAGTAGCGTCATACTCTTATAAAAAGAACGCTATCAGAAAAAATTAGAGTGTCATTACAAGAACTATGTAAATGTTATGAGAGTATCCAGTGTGTTAAGAAAGTTGAATGAGAAGATTTCGAAATTCGTAAGAGTTTTGGTCTGGAGAGTTTGTTAGTTGGGATGTAAATATACATACATATCGCTCATTTGTAGCAATAGTGGCTCTCCAAATTGAGCAATTTTGAGTTAATGATGCATAATGACTCGTTTTTAAATGTTCTCTCAAATGATCAAAAAACGTCTTAGCTCTAAAAGAAATACTCGCCATGGGAGAGCATTTGTTGTACTCAGAGGATTTAGTACAAAAACACCCAATCCAAAGCTTTAAAAATTTCTCCAGAAAAATGCGGTTTTTATACCCGTATGGTGAAACCAAAGGGTATATTAACTTTGCCTTACCGTTTGTAACGCCAAGATCCCGTCATCGCACAAAAAAATGAATTACACCAGTGTGTTTAGAATGATAAAAAAAGTTGAATTTAGCATGTCCGTCCGTCTGTCCGTCCGTCTGTCTGTGGCGCGGATTGCGGGCGCACGGATTGAGCTACAGACTTGAAATTTGGCACAGGTCCGTTTTTCGTAAAATTCGAGGCCAAGTTCGTTAATGGGCAAAAATTGACCATTAGGGAGGGTACCCCCCATACGAACGAAATCGTTTTTTGTGAATATCTCGAAAACGGTGCATCTTATCAAAAAAGTCCAAGAACAAAAGTTATTTAGGATATGATTCTACATAAAACTCCCATACATCAAAATCCGATTGGAATAAATTTTAAAAAATCTTATTGGAAAGTTTGACTTCAAAGTGGAATTTTGATACAACTGTTCGCTGTTCACTTAAATCACCATACGGGTTTCAATAATTGCCAGATTGGCAATTATAGCTTTTGTTATGTTTTTAATTATGAAACTATTGTCACAAATGAGCGATATATTTTCTTATTGGACACAATTTCGTCAAGTAAATGGATACTTAATATGGAGCCTGATGATCAAAGAAGGTGGTTTTTTTTGGTATACAAAAAGATTGTCGATGTAACCGTAGCAAAAAGAAATAAAAAAATAAAAACAAAAAATAAATTCAAAAAAATGTGAAAAAATTACTTTCAGATTCGGATTTAGCAATGTCAATTTATCCTAAGGCTCCGTTTACACCTGTGATTTTTCTTGAATTTTTCCTTGATTTTTTCTTGAATTTTTTTCTTGAATTTATTCAGAATTTATAGCGCCAATTTTATTTACTCAGCAAAAGTTCACAAAATTTGAATTTATTCTGGGAATTTCTCTATGAAGAAGTTTATTGTCAAAATTCGCTTTTTGTAAAAGTATTTCTAAAAAATCTAAAGTTAGAGCAAAAAAATTTGCGGAATAAAGTGTCAAATGTCCTAAAATGAAAATATCCACAATAACAACAAAAAAATAAAACAACATTTAGTTTATATGGAATTTTTTCCGAAAAACATAATCTTTTTTCGACTTTTCTCAAAACTAGAGCCAATCTGGCCAAACCACTTACAGATTCGGAATCAGCGATGTCAAATTATTTTAAAAAGATTTTCAAATCTTTGGAAACACAAAAAAATAATTTTTTTGTCGAATATTGTAATTAAACCTATTATAAAAAATTGGGTGTAATATAAAAGTACTCAAAAACTAGAGAACTAATTAGTAGAAACTTGAAATTTCGCAAGGATCTGTATTTTATTAAATTACGTTCAAAATGGAGAAAATTGGGCCTTTGAAAAATTGTCTGTTTAATCTTTTATCAAATTTTGTATTTAATTTCACGCAAATATTCTAGCGATTTATGTCTGCGTATTTGCATCTACACCTAATTTTACCCAAACCCTTTTTGCGCTAAAGATTATTCAAAGAGGTTGACGAAAAAACTTGACATAAGAATGTCCAATATCGACGAGACTTCTTGAAATTTTTCAAAAGAAAATGGAAAAAACATTCAATTTGAGAGTCATGGATGACAACCGAAAGTGGTCCAGCATCGGGTCATTCTATTTTGCTGCAACGACGATTATTTCGATTATTGTTTCTGAGACAATTGAAAAAATCTCGAATTTTAAAAGATCTAGTTTTATGCAAAGTGATTTTTAAGATGTTTCTGCACTGCAGATGCACTTTATGCAATCGTTATCATTCTACTGCTATTCTTTTAATACTTCTTGTGAAAATTCGTTAAGATTGCATAATCTTGATCTGTTTTAAAGTTCTAATACAGACGATATGCCCAAAGGACAATCGTGAAAGAATCACAAGTGCGGAAGAGATGAAATATTTGATGCTGCGGAATCATCATAATCGGATTCTGGCGTCTCCAGCATAAATCTATAAAAGTGAAGTAGCTCTTGTCCTTTTCTTAATTTTTCATACTGCTCCATGGCCGATTGACTGAAATCTACTCGATGAGTATTTTTCTCCTTTATGTAAACCGTTGGCAATGATTATTATGATAATTGGTTGAATTGACTTATGTTTTGTTATGTTAAAGTATTTTGCTACACCACAAGTATATAGAGAGAAAATAGTCACCTACACAAATAAGAGAATCAAGAGATTATTAGAAATTGTAGTGGTGCAACATAAAATTTATCAAAAATTACAATTCTCTTCAACCACACTTTAGGTAAATGGTCTTTCGTATGTAATTTCCACCGTATGTGCAAGTATGTAAATATTAATGTAAATTGCATAAAAATTATCAACAATAAGTTTTTAAATTTTTATTGGAATGAAAGCTTACATGCAAAAAAATTTTGAGCAAAGTTTTATAGAGATTTTTTGTGGGTTTGCCAAAAATCAAATACTTATCATAGGTAAGGAGGTAATAATCGTTGGTATGTGATTAGATTTATAAGATGTTGTTTATCAGAATACTTTCATATATCACATTTAGCCCAGAGTCATTTATATAGCCGAATCGATGCCACTATGTAAGTAATTGAAGTATGGAAAAGTTAATTGTCACGTATCATTGGCAAAGTCAGCACATTTCGATTTGTTTAATTAAACGTAATTTATCGGAGAACAAGTGGAAATTAAGACTTTACCGATAATTGGAGAAATATCCCGAGTTTTATATTGAACTTTTTTTCGTCGTTTTTCGGAATTATTTGGATAACTACGGATTGTTGCTTTCGGGCGAGGGATCTAAAAATTTGATGTGAGTTTGGAAAAACTTTAACGTTTCAAAGAAGCGAAAAGGTACATTTTGCAACAGTGCAGTATTTAGCAAGATTAATCAGTAAAACATAAGGTATGCAAAGAATTTATTTATTTTCTTCTATTTTTGGCACTTTGTGCACTATAAAGCGCGTATTGGGCATCCTGAATCAAGGTTTCGTAGCAAATTTCTTCTCCCTTTACACATCCATGGTTTTGAACGACGTACAAACCTTTAAAAACATGCAACATTTGTAAAGTTTACCACCTCTCAACAGCAAAAGGTACATGCTGTTGAAATTGATTTTGAGATCTTCGACTCATCGGCTGAGTGCTTTCCCAAGCAACCAGATAAGGCATAATGCCTTAGATTAGGGCGTGGTGTCTTAAAATTGGTCGTTTTTTAAGACACCACGCCCTAATCTAAGGCATTATGCCTTATCTGGTCGCTTGGGTTACCATTAAGCCACGTTTGCCAACCTTTCTTTCAACAATTTTCTCTTTAAGATATTCTCGACTAACCGGTCATAAAAAATATAATTTTTTGTGGGTGTTTTCACAGCCGAAAAGTTCTTTCTAAAGGGTCAGGCAGGTCTGCGCTGTAATTCCCACTAGGACTCAGTTTATAGTTTGGAAGCTAGCTGACAGCATTAGAGCCTGTTTCAGTAGCTTCCACACAGGCTAACAAGCTTTTTGCTCGTGCAAAATATAATTTTTTTTAATTTGATATTTTTTAAATTCGTTTTCTTATTTATACCACGTCTCGGGTATGGCCGACATAGTCTCGGATTTAGGCATCTTGACTCGCGCCGTCCCGGAAACTAAACTTTTGTCCGAGATTTTTCAGACTAGTGTTATAATTTAACAAATTATAGAAAAAACCGTCACTAAATATGCAAAAAATTCTCGATATCGGCTAGAGGTTGCTGTAAACCACAATTTTTTTTTTGCTTGCGGCGCATTTCTTCAACGGATTTCCAGATATGTCGGATATTGATTTGTTTCGACCGTTTTTTGATTTCGAAAAATGATTTTTATATTTGCCTCAGCATGTGTGCCCATTGGTATTTTTACAATTTCACTTCCAAATATTTATAGTATGTAAAAAGCGGAAAAAATCAAGTAATTTTCTGCTGGGTACTCTGCAGCTCTTGATTTAAATCTTTGTGCTTTAGAAGGTGTTTAAAAGATTTCCCCTGCGGCGCACATTCCTTAATGATTTTTTTTTGGTTTTCGTCCAAATAAAAAATCTCTTTTTTCTATACTTTGTTGTTTCGTTGATATTCCGTTTTTCTCCACCTTTTTCTCTAACGCCTGCCTTGAAGACCCATCAAATAGTTGACACCCTTCTTCCCTCCACCTCCCCTCCTCCACCGTCCACCCGCCTCACCTCCTCCTCCTCCCCCCCGCACCAAATTGTTCCACGCCAACTAAAGATGTTTTACTTTTTATTGGGTTCTGTACCTTAACGAATTAGGGAAAATGAAGCACTATTAGACGGCTGATACAAATTTCTGTAACCAAACCCAATACTCGATGTCAAAAAATTTTGTATCTATCTTAGGGATCGTTTACACCTGACACTTCATCCCGCGGATTTTATTCTTTGACACTAAATTCATGTTGCACAACGATTTACACCGTGACAAAAAGTTAAGTAATTTATTCCTGAAAGACGCCGGAACTCGACTTTCTACATATAAAATCGTCAGAGTAAATTCGAATTTTCACAACTTTTTCTAAGCGAAATTGAGGCGTTAAAAGCTAGAGTGGACCAACCCACATGTCGAAATCGCGATTTTTTTTGTGTTTGAATCACTATTGCGAGTGAGTTTTTAGATAAAAATGTTTGGATGCACAAAAGAACATTTCAACATTGAGTAATAAAGTCCACACAAATTTTTTTTCCAAAAATTTACAGTAAATAATAGTACAAAAGTGAAAAAGCTTCAAAAACTCGATTATGTGGGTTGGTCCACTCTAGCTTTTAACGCCTCAATTATTCTGCGATATATAAATAAAATCCACGGAATAAATTTTGAATAAAATTCGCCCAGAAATTCAAGAGAAAATCGTAAGTCTAAACGGAACCTTAGGTAATTAGATTTTTTCCCCGAATTTTTAAAACAAGTATATCAAAGCTAATTTTCTTTTAATTTGAAAGGATTCGCTAGTGAAATGACGTGAATATGGTGGGTGTCAGAAGGTAAACAATTAATTAAATTTTGCGTTCCCTAAGCGAAAATTTTTTTTGCAACACGTAATTCACGAAAACTAATGAAAGTGAAAACTATTTTAAACTAAGAATTGAAATTTGATGTGTGGGTTATGCGGAATGATATTCTAAACGTTTATGGAGTTCACAATTTTTTTTTCGGTACTTGTTTTATTGAGAAGACGGATTTGGACTATTAACAAATTTGTCAACATATTTTATGACAATAGAGCCAAATTTTAAGTCGGTAGCTCTAGAACTATCGTTGACCCTGGTGTAGTTAAATTTTTTTGTCCAATATCCAGTTCTATGTGTGCTTAGCACATATTTGTCTAAGCAGTTTTTCCAAATTAGTTACGAAAACAAACTTATATCAAGAAATTTAAAATGAGAGCTGGCTTTAATTCAACTATTTTCATTATTTCGGTTGTTACACCAGGGTAAAACAAATTTCAAGATTAAATCTCTATTTTAATTAACCGACACCACGTAGAAATTGAAACAGATATGTGACACTCAAAACTTTTCGGTGTATCATTTATTTTTCCCAACATTTTTTCTTATGACTTTCCAGCACGAAAATTTGGCTCACATTTGGTTCGGGAAAAATCCAAAAATGTGATTATATTATGAATTACACGCCCACAGCTGCATTAAGCATTTCCATTGCTCTCTATGCTCTTTGCTCCATGCTTTATGCCGCATAGCATCTTGAAAATAGTATCGTGATGTCGTAAGTAGGCATTCTTCTGTGTCACTTAATTTCTATTCTATGGTACCGTAGCAGTGCTGCTGCTGTTAATCTCTATTTTAATTTAAAAATAAAAGAATTGAAAGAAATTAAATTTGGAAGATTCGTCAGCACCTGCCTTGAGATGTTTAGGGGGCCCCCAAATGAATTACATTCGGTGTGCCATCTTAGCTTATTACAACTAAATAACCAACCATCAAAAGTATCAAAATATCACGAATACTAACGAAAGCGCATTCGAAAACAATAATTAGGTATTTTAACCGAAAGAAAATAACACAAAAATGACATTTTTTCTCATTGTTTCCTCTTTCACTATACATTCAATAAAATACCCAGAAATAAAAATGAGAATCAAAATTCATAAATTATTAAGTTTAAACGCCCGCACTCCCCTTCTTTAATATTCTTCTTATGTATTTTTTTTTCTTCATTTTGACAATTTGCCCTCCTGTGTGCCAGAGTCAAAGACAGAGTCATAGTCTAAGACTGAAAATAAATAAAAATACGATGAGTGCTTTTAATTTTTCTTAAAATAAATTCAACTGTGGTACAATTCTTTTAATTCCCGACTGTGTGATGAAAATTATTGAGCGGTCATGGCGCAGTTCAATTGAATTGAAAAACAAAAACATTCATATCTGTCATACAAATTTTTAGAACGACAATACATAGTAATATTATTTTTTTTATAGTACACAATATTGAAAATAATAAATTAGCGAATATGGGAAGTACAGTACACGCTCGATATAGTGAACTGAAAAATTCCTAGACTATGTCGGATTGTTCACTATACTGAGAGATGAATAAATCTGCAATATTTCCTTATTTCCGGAATCAAAGAAAGCTCGAAAATTTGAACATGCCTCCAACACTAATAATAATTGATATTTTCTAAAAAAATTATGTGACCGACATATAAACTCTTGTGTTAGAATTATATTGGGAGTATGCATTGAAAATGAATGTTTTGTATTGAGACTCATAATTCGGCAGGTATTATATCCGATCGGGCTGAAATAAATTTTACCTGAAAGCTAAAATCCTAGGCTGCAACCATCAGTCCAATTTCAACTGCCGGAGTGTAAAGACGTTTTCATCCGAAATTTTAAACATGGCTGAGTTCGTGCCTACAAAACCGTTTTTGCGGGGAATTCTTTTACATTACTTCCACCAAAAGACAACAGCAGCTGAGGGGCATAGAATATTAGTGGAAACATACGGCGACAATGCTCTTTCAGAATAAACATGCAGAAGATGGTTTCAACAATTCAAGGGTGGTGATTTTGACCTCGAAGATGAAGAACATCCTGGGCACCAATCATGTATTCCGACGCGTCTCTGTCTTTGGACTTCGACGCAGCTTTTAACTCTTGACTTCGCCATATCTGCAGCTTGAAATTTCGCGGAATCGTCACTATGAATCGAAACATGATTCTAACTGTCACTCCAGGAAATTTGAAGCTGCCAATATGGCGAAGTCAAGAGTTAAAAGCTGCGTCGAAGTCGAAAGACAGAGACGCGTCGGAATACATGATTGCTGCCCTGGTGCTGAGAAAAAGTTTGAAGATACCGATTTGGAGGCATTACTTGATGAAGATCCATGCGAGACACAGGAAGAGCTTGCGGAAACATTGGGAGTCGATCAATCAACAGTTTGTAGGCACTTGAAACAACTGGGAATGATTCAAAAGTAAGGAAATTGGGTGCCGTATGAGTTGAAACCGAGGGACAACCCCATGTTGCAAATGTTGTAAAAAACTACCTGGAGAACCTCAAATGGGAAGTCCTACCCCACCCGCCGTATTCACCAGACATTGCCCCTTCCGATTACCATTTGTTCCGGTCGATGACACATGGCCTGGCTGAGCAGCGATTCTCTTCTTATGACGATACCAAAAAATGGGTCGATGACTGGATTGCCTCAAAAGACCAAGACTTTTTCCAGCGTGGAATCCGCATGCTACCTGAAAGATGGGAGAAGGTCGTAGCTGCCGATGGACAGTATTTTCAATGATCTGAGTCTGATAGTTTTCTCAAAAAAAACTGTTGATTTTTATAAAAAAAACCCTCATTTTCAATGCATACTCCCAATAAGTTTCGTGAAAATTCGATTCGTATTTGGACTCCTAATCACGTTGCAGTTATTTTTTAATTTTTGTATTTTTTTTTTAATTTTCAGGGAGTAGAATAATTGGTTTTTCAGTTTTTAGAGCAGCCAAAATTTTAAACATAGTGTTTACTATATTGGATGTTCACACTGTATCACAAGAATGAGTTTGAAACTTGTAAAATCGAATTGTGCAGTGTGGAAATATTAAATTTTGTTTTGTACCTTTTCGAAGAGTTTTCTTTTCTTTTTGAATATCCCTGATATTCGAGACGTACTGCAAGAAATGTGGTGTCACTCTAACCGCATTTTTTTTTCCTGGTTTATGTTCCTGTATGTGTTACTCTTTCTAAATACGTAAGAATGTGATTTTCCATGACAGAACGCAGAATTTTTTTGCGATCTTTCGATATTTTGAAAACGATTTTTTAGAGTGGTTTTTTCACAAAATTTCGATTTTGAATTAAAAAAAAACTTCAAGTCTATTTGTTACCTTTTATGGGAACTATCTCTGCATTTATCAAAATTTGATCCAAAAATATTCATTACAAACTGTCTCCAATCCCATATTGATGTATGGGAAAGTTATATACAATCATATTCTAAATACTTTTTGTCTGCACAAACTCTATGGAAAAATGAACCGATTCCGAGGAATCGATTTCGTTGTTTTCCATTTGTGTGTGAACACAGAGGGGGAAGGAGTGGTCCGATTGAATTTTGATGTATGGCAGAGTTATGTAGAATTATATTCTAAACACTTTTTGAGTATTATTTTTTTTTTTTGAAAATGAGCCCTTTTCGAGAAATTTGCACAAATTTTTCTATTTGTATGTGGGAGGGGGGAGGATTGGATCAATTTTTGGTTTTGACTTTTGGTAAAATTCTGTTCTGTGACAAATTTTACCTCTTGACCTCAATTAGTTCTCGAATTTTAAATTTTTTTCACGAAATTTTTTAACACAAATATCTAGTTTCGGGGTTTACTTATGTGAGGTTTAATTGTGTAAGAATGGTATCATCTCACCGCTAGCTGGACAAGACTATGTTTTTGCTAGTAGATTAACGGCAATAAGGTTCAAGACTGGAACTCTGATCAAGAATAGAAAATAATAAGAGTTTCTACATCTTAAAAATTTATGTCTCAACTGAAGCGCTAAAGAAAGTTCTCGTTTTCGGTTTGGTTGCCCTATGATTTTCAAAAATGGATTGGTTTTGTTTCGGTTTTCGCGACATTTTTTTTAGAGTGGTTGGGTTTAAGGTTTAGTCATTGATTTTTTGACGGTTCTCATTTTGTCAGAAATCGTGCTACAACAACTCAGCAAGTTTTGGATAAATTGTGCATTTTGAAAGTAATTGTAATTTTGATAAAAAGCTTTAAAAAATCAATAGTTGAGAGCTGTAGCGTATCGACCAATCCATCATGAAAACTGTGGACTGTCTTAAATTTGGAATTAAGACAGGACCAAAAAATTTGAAATTTTTAGTTGCCAAAAGAAGAGTTAGAACTAAAAATTTCAAATTTTTTGGAGGAATCTCATCTACTTTCGGCAACTAAAAATTTCAAATTTTTCGAATTTCCGATTTTTTTTTGAGAAGACGTTCCACTCCCTGGTTGCGCAGTAGCAAAACGCTCACTCTAAGGTAAACTGATAGGGACTTTAGTTTGCTCGCTACACAGCATTTATGTCGGCCGTGACGTTAACGGTTCACATATGTGGTCAGGACATATGTCAACTATTACAATTACGGATTTTTCCACACTTTTTAAGTGGGTATTTTGAAAAATATTCTAGGCTTCTCTACTCTTTAAAAATAATGTTTTCTTACCATACTTAAATCGTATAAATTCGCTGAAATAATTTAAGTTGAACACAAGTTGATGAGTTGTCAACGGAAAAGGACTCTTAACAAATTTTCAATTATGAGACACCTTGTTTTATAGCTTTTCAAAGGGCTTAAAAATTTATGAATTTCGACAATATAAGTAATTTTATTAATTTTTCGGTTTTTAAAATCCAAGCGTAACGAAATCTACTTTTTCAAGTAGGTTTTTCGTGCTAAAATTTCGTGTTCGGAGAATGATTTTTATTACGTGGTCATACAAATCTCTGCACACACTCTCGACGAGTCTCAGGCAACAAGAAGAATTGATTTTTTCCAATATGAGACTTTAAAAGCATTTCAGAGTTTCATATATTGACCATCTTTCAAACATTAAACGAATTTTTGTCCAGAGCATTACAATTGACTTCTTTGCCCATCTAACCGAAAGTTGATCAAACAAGGCGACAGATGAGAAGCACGTGTGCAGGGAGCTTTACACGTTATATCGATTCTATATTACCGTGTGACACCGAAGGAGATCTGATTTTGGAAGATTTGATTCATTTCACATCTACTATGGCCAAGAAACATGGCTTTATCACACGCGCCCGTACGTTAGATAGATTGTATTTATGTATGTATATGTGTATGAGTCATTTTTATCCTTTTTACCAATAGTCAAGGAAACTCAACTCAAACCTTATCATTGAGATTTTGAAAGAAATCTTCCAAGGACTTCCAAGGATGAAAAAAAAACCCGAATGTCCAAAAGTTATAAGAAAACGAAACAAAAGCAGAGTGAATAAATGGGTCCGAGTCAATCAATAAAATTTAGAAAAAGTGCTTCCAATCAATACTCAAGCAATCGTAAGCAATTGCCACCTTTTATGTCCTTCCATTACCTTCCGGGGCCTCATCCTAACTTTTTTCGTTTTCATTTAATTTCTATTTTATTTTCACTTGCGTTTGTTCAGTTTTTACTCTTTTTTCGGCGAATGGAAACGTAATTTTGCAAGAAATTTTAATAATGTTAAAAATTGAAGAGACCACCCTCTAATCACCCTTTTATTGTCCCTTATCATCGCCGTTATTTCTGATCCCTCGTGTTTTCGTCCTTTACGATTTTTTTTCCGCATGCGAAAAAGGACTATGCCGATAAAAGTGTTGTCGAGACTTTAATAGACTCGTTTTTTTTTAGTTCACTCATCAATGAAACGGTACTGAGTGGGTGGTGGCTGCTATGTTCCGTACGGGGAGGAGGGTGAGTGAAAAAAATCGTTCCTGGCTTTAGTGTTTTTTTTTCAGGTTCAATGAAATGTTTTTGGGAAAAGGAGAGTCCTTAATGTGAATACGCTATTCAGTGCATTTACGTGAGATCCAGGAGGATGAGCGCCTGGTCCAAAGCCGATGTTTGAGGGTGTAATTCGTTGATGCTCAATTTGGGATGGCCTTCACTTCGAACGCTATTCATCCCTAATTTTTCCTTTTTGTCGTTCACTGTGCGGCTTTTTTTTCGAAGGCGATTTTTCCTTATGATCGGCAGGCAAAATGAGAGACAACAACCAGCCGACCGACCGACCACGATTTACTTTGTATGTATCGGAATTGGTCAGAATTTTGGGGCGAAATCTGATAAGCGCTTTGTATTACGTGTTAAGGGGTGGTATTAACCGGTATTGCATAATTTACCGAGTTGAAAGAATGTTTAGAAAGATTGTACGTGATATTGTGGGTGAAAATAAATTTTTATAGTCGATTAATAGGCTAGCGGTTGACTTTTGCCTTTTTCCCTTTTCACTGATTTTTGACTAACTACTCTTTGAAAAGGTAGAACAGTACTTGCTTAAACATAATATTATTTGATGAAACCCTTTTCGTTGACGACAAGGGTTTATTGTAATAATATTTATGTATTTAAGTTTGACCATCGGGTACAAAAATTTTCTTCTATGCTGATAATATTTGATGTTTCTTGACAACCACATTAACAAAATTTTGATGTGCAAAAATCAATAAAATAATTAAAAAAATTATTGTTCTTTTAAAAATATTTTTGATATTTGTGTACCAAGAGTAATGTTGTGCAAATATCAATTTCATATCTAAACATTAACAAGATTGCGGAAATTGGCCGCAATTTAACGATTCATGGCCCCCAATATACATACATACAACATGGTAACGTCACGAGGAATAACCACGAATGCCAGATCTCGGGGGTGGTCGAACTCACAAGAAGTCCTTATACGAGATTTAATTTTAAGCCTTTCATACATTATGCGACTTGTTGTACAACTTGGTTCGGTTGTAGGCAATGTTGGATCGTGTATGGGCCGGTTGTAGTACAAGATGTTAGGTTCGACAAAAATCAAAATCCCGTTGATTTTCCTCTCGCCACAGCAAGTTGAACAACATGGTTTTAGAACAAGTCTCATAATGTATGGCCGGCTTAAGAGATCAGCGCCGCGACAATTTTTGTTGTGCTTTTGGGTAATTGGTAGGTTTTTTTGCAAAATAAAAACATAACAAAAGCTATAATTGCCAATCTGGCAATCATTGGAGACCCGTATGGTGATATTCGTATCAAAATTCGAACAGTTGTACCAAAATTCCACTTTGAAGTCAAACTTTCCAATAAGATTTTTTAAAATTTATTCCAATCGGATTTTCATGTATGGGACTTTTATGTAGAATCATATCCTAAATAACTTTTGTTCTTGTACTTTTTTGATAAGATGCACCGTTTTTGAGATATTCACAAAAACCGTTTTCGTTCGTATGGGGGGTACCCCCCCTAATGGTCCATTTTTGCCCATTAACGAACTTAGCCTCGCATTTTACGAAAAACGGATCTGCGCAAAATTTCAAGTCTCTAGCTCAATCCGTGCGCCCGCAATCCGCGCCACAGACAGACAGACGGACAGACAGACGGACGGACATGCAGAAATTAATTATTTTTATCATTCTAAACACACTGGTGTAATTCATTTTTGTGTGTGATGACGGGATCTTGGCGTTACAAACGGTAAGGCAAAGTTAATATACCCTTTGGTTTCACCATACGGGTATAAAAAAACATAAGATAAAAATGCACTAAAAAGAAAAAAGTAATGTTTTGGGCGATGTGTTTTTATATTTTTACCTCGCTTATGTAATTACATTATCCTTACAGGACCCTCCGTTACCCTTACAGGATTTTAACGTCAGAATCAGATTTTGTGACCCCAAAAACACTAGATGAGAATTTTTCCGGAAAATTTTAGGAAAAGGATAATCAGGACCTTCCCTTATTCTTGCAAGGAGTGAAAATATTGTATTGTCATCGGACTTACGTATGTGTGCAAAATTTCAAGTCAATTGTGGAAGTGGGTCAAAATTAGATTGCAGATTTGACCCAGGCAGATACGAAGGCAAGCCAAATAAAAGCTTTTAAAAAGTTATTCACATTTTTCGTTTTTATTTATTTTTCCTTTTTCAAAAAAGGTAAAATGCAATCTGCAAAATATGTCACACTTTCAGGGGGAAGGGCGTCTGCGGTACTGGAGTGGTATTCCGTAATTTGTTTCAAGCGTTTGTTTCGAGTTAGAAGAAAAAGTAGTATTCGCGATTTCTGTTTCGGCCTGTCATTTATCTTAATCGGAACAAATACAGCGAATATTACTTTTTCTTCTAACTCGAAACAAACGCTTGAAACAAGTTACGGAATACCACTCCTGAACTCCATACAAAAAATCGCAAAAACTTCGAAAAGCCGAAAATTGGCATTTCATAGTTTTTTTTTTTGATATTGGCGATTTTTTAAATACTTTTACCTTTTGAAAGGTCGAAAATTGGCGTAACGTATTTTATGGACAACTCCGAAGGAGCGTTACGCTAATTTTCGATTTTTCGGACCTACTCTTCACTCTTCAGCCCCCTCGTCAATTTGTGACGTTATAGATTGTGTTTACATTGGGATTCACTTTGAGGCGGCACGTCTTTCGTCATTTTTCTGCCGTGTGCACACGGTTCGCTTCATCTGGATTCACTAAACCGGTTTCATCAACAAAACTAAAGACACAGGTTTCAACAACCAGACTCAAACCGGTTTGCGACCGATAATTTTAAGTGAATCTAAACTTCGTTCGCTCTTTTTGGTTTCTCTCCCCACTGCGTCCCTCACTCTCACGAATGACGTGCCTCCTCAAAGTGAATCCCAATGTAAACACACTCATGCGGACCCGCTCTTCAGCATCCTCCTCAGTTTGTGACCTTAACCCGTTCGGTACATGTTTTTTTCTATGGGGGTTAAAAATACTCTCTATACAAATTAATGATGTTTACGCTATCAGTATTCATTTAAAACAAAAAAAAAAAAAATTAAAAATTTTTATTTTTTAGAAATACGTCCACTGTAGTCCAGCTTTTTACTCAAAAAATCAAAATTGGGTGACAAATGCACTTAAAGGTGCACTAAATGAGAATAGAGTGTTGAAAATAAATAAATAATAAGTCAATTCAAATTTTTAACTGCGTTGCCATATGGCATCAAAATACCGAATGGGTTAAAGACAGCGCCTAATGCTAATGGCCGGTTGACATTCGGCTGGTTGCAAGCTGCTAGGCAAAATTAGCTGGACACTAGCGTACATCTAGTGAAATGCTAGCTAATTTTTCAATTGGCATCAAACTAGTTGGAAACTTCTAACTTTTTGTCAGTATTTCGTTCTGGTGTGACATGTAAAATCGCGACGGCAAATAATTAAAGCGACAGTCGAACATTAAAAACCAATGAAAACATTAATGTTTCTGGAATGGTCAAATCTTGAGTTATCAAATTTAAGACTATAAAAATCGTGTTTTATTTTTTTTGCAATCTTTAATTTTGTGCGTTTTATTTTTTTTTCATTTTTAACTTAAATTTTCTAGTGCCAACTGCAAAAAGTTACTGGCGGCTAGACGCTAATCAATAAGCAGCTGGCAACTAGTTAGTCTAATGTTAATCGCGTGGAAAGGTTTTTTTTTAAGAAAAACTGTTTTTAATTAGATGTGTTTAACATATACCGAACCTTATACTATATTCTATGATTTTTGGTTTCTTTTAGGCATAAATTACTAAACATTGTAAATGAAAGAATCGACTGAAAATGTAAGATGTTTAGCTTTTTTAGCAAAAATACAATACAACAACAGGAAACCCAATAATATTTGAACGTTTACTTTTTCCCAATGTTATTTAAAAATAAATATTAGGTAAGGATTTGGATACGTATTTTCAATATAAATCCCTTCATTGCCATTGGACAATAAGAATATGAACCTCAATCACAATTCGAAGCACATAAAACGATCATCACACTCTGACAAAGTGACATTAGTGTCGTATATTATTACAGCACATACGTCATAATGGAAATGAGGAGATAACTAGAATTTATACAAATAACATCTCAATATATCCGAAAAGACTAGAAAGAAAAAAAAAAGAATGAAACGCCTGAATAAAGGCATAAGGAAGGCAAAAAGGAAGAAATCAACCAAGAAAGGAAGAAATACCAACAAGCCCTAAAAAAGGAAAATCGACCATTCAGCCCACTCCATTTCACGATTTCACCACCCGATTTTCCTCTTCGCTCCGATAGTCCCGAATTTCCGCTCCCCAAAGTTTTGGTGCGCTCTGTGCGAGGATAATTCGTTTCGCCGTTAGTTTCTAACTGATCGCGATGGTATGGGGCTCCAGGGTGGTTGTTGGTTATCTGAAAGTGAAGAATCTATGCGAAGACACATCAACGTCCATGCCATGCCTATCGTGCGTTTATTCTATAATTTTTAACGTATCTATGACTGTATAACAATTCACTCATGGTTACATATATGTTGGCATCCATCTCCACACATGGACAATGGGAGAATGTGAAAAAAGTCTATACGAAACAAACAAAAAAAAACCCCCCAAACGAAGAAAAAAAAACGTCCGAAAAGAAATGGAAAATGGGGAAACTCATTTCAAATACATTTTCCTCGTTTTCTTCGGCGTGTTCTTATTTTCTAACAATAGTTAAGTCACGTATTTGAAGTAACAACAACAAAACCGAAAGTACCAAAATACGAACGATGCCACCAGTCGGGAATGGTGATGTCCGGGCAGTTTGGCTAGTATTGGGAAGTCCTTCCTGGTACATCTTTTTCGTTCGGTGCTTCTAAGTCCGTTCGTTCGTCCATTCAAGGAAGAAAGAACTCCATACTTCCTTGGTCATCGCTGTTAGCAATGGGTTTGGGGGCCTACGAAAAGAATCTCCCACAGCAAAGATTCCACATCAGCAGAAGAACAAGAAGGCGATGATGATGACCATGGTCGAAGAATGTCGAAGACGGAGGCGGTGATGGTGGGACAGAGGGAGTGGTGGTGAGTGAGTAGGACGACGAGGACGAGCACGATCAAAAGTAGAAAACGTATAAAAAGTTTTTCCTTTCTGCGATTTTATTTCTTTTTATTCGCACATACAAAATGGACATTAAAGCACACTCGTACATAAACCTATAACCACCGCATAGCCGATCCCACTGACTTTATTTCGGCCACACCACGTCCAAATTTTCACAAAATCAATCCCGCTAAACCCACTCTTAACCGATTTGTAGAAAGTCCACTTTTTCCGTTTTTCATTTTTACACGACGCCGCCATCCCCCAAGCAACCATTTGTATTTGGAAGAAAAACTTTATCCCTTTTTATGGATTGGGTACGAAATCCCGTTTTTTATAATCTCGTATTTAAAATCCTGTTTTTCAAAATCCCGTTTTTTAAAATACCGTGTAAGAAAATCCCGTTTTCAAAAATACCATTTTTCAGAATCCCGTTTTTTAAAATTCCGTTTTAAAAGGCAAAAATTACTTTCATTAATCAGGCGCCTGATTAATGAAAGTAATTTTTGCCTTTTAAAACGACATTAATAAAAGGTTTGAATGAGGTTACTAATTAAAATTCCAAAATACCGCAATGATCTTCTCAAAACAATTGTTTATTATATTGACATTTTTCGGAGAAAAAACAACCCAAATAGCATCGAAAGGCACGGGCACATGAGATTTGTTCTTTGCGACTTTAAAATGCAGCAATTTACGCAATCGGGACTAAAAATTTACACCTATAATTCACAATCGCGTACAAGAAGCGTAAGAAGTGACGAGCACTTCTAATGATGATTAATGATGCGTCTGCAAAGCCACAATTGCTTTAGTGGGGAAATTGGTGATCGACGGTTCGTCTATGGGGCAACATTCGCTTCATGAAAATCCTGCGGCGATAGAAATCGTATAAAAGATGGATAGGAGACATTTTTGAAACAGCACAATTTTATTGGCATCAAAATTTCATTGCAAAAGAAAAAAAAAATTTAACCGGTAGAATAAAACTAAAGAAATTTTTCGTTAAAAACTAAATAATTTGATGGCCCATTAAAATCTGTTTAAATTTCAGATATATTGTCGAAAATTTTTAATTGCAACTTAAATCACGACATGCAATCGGAAGAAAAGTCCATTATAAAATAAACAAAAAGTCTCCATAAATTTATCGCCAAAAATAGATTTTCTTAAAAATATTGCTTACAATATAGCTTTAAATTAGTTTGTTTATAATCTTAAAATTTGTTTTATTTTTTTGAATGACCTCAAAAATCCCGTTTCTCTCATTTTCCACGGGATACACTAAAAACGGGATTTTGAAAAACGAGATTTAAAAAAACCGGATTTAAAAAAAAAACGGGATTTTGATAAAATGGGATTTTTGGAAACAGGATATCGTATCGATCCCCTTTTTATCTGTTTACAGATTTTATTTCTTAGATTTTGCATTAATTCCTCTCTGTTGGTTATTATTTAAGCGATGCTAAATTATAAAAAAAATTACATTTATGTTTATACTCTATATGAGAATCATATTCTATCGAAATTTGACTGGGGAAAACATTAAATATTCCTTTTTTACAGTTTTTTCAGTAAAACTTACAGTGTAAAATACGAGTACAGTAAATTACGCCACTAAATTTATCGTCGTTTTACCCCAGTAATAGCCATTCACGTTTCGAATCCTTTCGTCAATTGGCTTCCGTGACTTAGTGGCTAGTGGTCAATATATAAACAGTCAACATATAAATGTGAAGTGACCAACATTTAAAAACATCAAAACATAAATTTTCAAAATCGCAAAGGAAGCATCGCAGTGCATGAGCTTTCTGCGACGCTGCAAAAAATATGTTGCAGCATTGACGTCTCTAGTATCTACTAGACCTACATTCGACCGAGATTTGAGTACAATTCGCACATTTGGGCTTGAGTCCCAAAAACTGTTCTGCAACTGCTTCACCGAATTCAAAAACGTGCGATCCGACTGATTGGAGACAACTCTTTGACAGATTTATTACCATCTCTCGAGCATCGTCGCTCCATTGGGGTATACGGCATATTCTATAAATATTTCCATAGGAAATGTTCCACCGAAATTTCCCAACTTATTTCTCCACGGTATATTTTTCCTAGACCCTCTCGATCAGCTGTACACGCCCACGACTTCTTCCTTGAGCCTCCCCGTTTTCGTACAGTAAAGTTTAGGGGTTCCTACATTCCGCGAACAACAAGACTTTGGAACGATCTACCATCCGAAGTGTTTCCCCCGGACTATAACCCGCAGAAGTTCAAGGGGAACATAAACCGACATCTTTTTTCATTCTGCCGACCATTCTGAGCTGTGCTTCGGCACTGAAGGGTGTTCCCCTAAGCTCTGGTTGGAACTATATAAAAAACGGGTTTGAGTTTCGAAAAAAACGGGTTTGAGTTTCGAAAAAACGGATTTGAGTTTCGAAAAAACGGGTTTTGGCTGTGGGGTCGAAGTCGGTGGCGCTGTCGGGACAAAATTATTGCTTTAAAATTCGGAGTCGAAGTATGAGTTGGTCAATTTTCTGAGAGTTTAAGATTTGAAGTCGGACAAAATTTTTCGACTCCAACTTCGAACTGGTTATTTCACCTCCATTGGTCACTAGAGAGTGTTGTCCCTCTAGTTTAGGTCAAACCTCAATGTTTTACAATTAGCACCACAAACAATGTTTGATTTGGGGTTTGAGATGATTTAAAGATTTTTTTTTTTTGCAAACCAAAAACCACTAAACCATTGAAATTTTGGGGATCCAAAATCAAACGATAAACCGCGCCAAATGCTGTAGCCGAACCAAAAATCCGATTTTTTCAGTCCATTTTTGGATTCTTCTGGTTGAGATTTTTTAATTATTTTCTGTTACAAACTAGATTTAGCGTTTATGACCTTTTTACGTTAATCTAGCACACAATAACCCATTTCCGGGCCCTGTATTTCAAGAAATATAACTTATATGATCAAGAAATGCTAAAACTACTGAACAAAAGCCAAAAGCTTAAACTAGTACCAAATCTGTAAAATGTTTGGTACGAAAACTAAGACCAAAAATCAGAAATCCAATTTAGCCATGAACCACACGCAGAAATCTTTCGGGCTGCTTATCTGAAATACACGCCTCGGACGAAACATTTTTTTCGCCCGAGGCGTGTTTTTCAGAAAAATAGCAAATTTTTTTGTGTTTTTTAGATTTTAAAAATAAATGAAATTGAAATTCGGACAATAACCAATAAAAGTAAATACGGCACAGATGAAAATGTTTGAAAAAATGCACCGCAGGTAAAAAAGACATATATTTTACAGCAGCATCCAGCCAAAGTAGAATATGTTTTGCATATCTGATGATTTTTTTTAAGTTTTTAAGGAATTATAATCCTCTGTTCCGAGTTATATAATTTAGAAAACTCGGAACAGAGGTTTAGTTTCCGGAACGCAAGAAAAACATGCCTGAATCCGGGACTGTTCCGGGTAGTCCGAAATGTATGGGCAACCATGTTATAAAAGCCTTTATGGGGGTCCTCGTGGAGCTCTGAAGAATGGGGTCATAAAAACAGTCTTCGAATTTTTGATATCACAAAAAGAGGTCCAAAATTTTCGGTCATCGAGAACAGATTTAATCTAAATTCTAAGTTTCAACCAAAAAAATACGTCGTGAGGTCCAAATTCGTAGTTATAAGTGTAAAAATATCGTTCATTTGGGTTCCTATTTCAGATTTTTTTTTCCTGTGAAGCTTTAATAGTATTTCACTTTTTTAACAATAAATATTGCTATTTGGGATTGATGTTGACCCACACCCTACTCACTTCAGTCCTGAAAATTTCTGAAAAATGGGGGGTTTTTTTTAAAAAAAAAACAAGTTCCTATTTTCGCCTAGACCCCTTCTATGTGGATCTCGAAACCCCTTTTATATGGATCTCGGCTCGACTTTTTCAATAGATTTGAAGGGTTGGTTGGTTACTTGCTGGGTTCATGCGACTTTTTAAGGAGTGGTGAAACCATTTCCAATCTTCATCATTTTTACTTTTTCTTAACTTCAAATGGCAGAGCTGTTAGTTTCTTCTTCTTTTGGGCATTTCTTCCCATCGTTTTTTTTTGTTTAAAGGAAATACCAAAGAGAAATTTCCCAATGTGAGAAAATTCGGTTGGCCAACTGAATTCGGGAATGGTGGCTGATGGTGAATAACTTTTCTTGTGATGGTTTCCTTATTTCAACTTTTCTAGTCTACCACATTTTGTATTTTGACTCGTAACGAATTCTTATTTCTGATGTGATGGGTGGATTTCTGTGTTCCAATGCAATTTTTATTTATTTATTTTTATTTCTATTCCCGTTCAATTCGGATTCTGTTTGGTTTCTCTACACGATGGTGAATTGAAGGTTGGGTAGAGAAGTGGATGGTGAACTAAAAAAAAAAACGGGTGTGATTGAAGGGGCACGCTTGTGTGGGAAGGCAAAAAGGACTCTGTTAAGAATATGTTTGTTCTCTTTGGTGTCCAAACGTTTTCCTCTGGCTGTTGGTTTTCCTTTATTTTATTCCCTATATGAACGAAAAGTTTTTATTTCTATTTTTATTTTATTTCTTTTTGTTTCGTCCCAAGTTCCCTTTTTCGTGTTGGCTTTTTGGTGTTGCTTTCCTGGTCCTGCTATATATGGAGCGAGATCCACTAAATTGTACATTTGACAGGCATTTTGTACTTTTTCGATAAGAGTATGTTTTATGGATTTTCCATGCACGTCACACACCCTTGATATATCGCGATTTTATTTATTGACATGGATACCATTTGGACGCTTGAAAGGCTGAAACTGAAAAAAAAACCGAATACCTATATTTATTTGAGGTAAGTTCAAGGTACTTGAATGCCGATCAAAAAGACATTTTCTTGGAAAATTTTCCTGAAAATACACCGTTTTCTGTGTAGTTAAATTATCGAAACAATTTATTCAAAGCAAAGTGTAGAAGTAAATTTGAAACTGTCAATTGTTAAAAGGGAAATAAAAAAATTTGGAATGATCACAAAAGTAAAACAAAACTCTAAATAGAGTCAAAAAATTCAAAAATTTTCGTAAATCATACTAATATATAAAAATGAGTTGGTGTCTGTCTGTCTGTATGTGTGTCTGTTGTCTGTGCCGCTTTCACGCGAAAACGGCTGAACCGATTGACTTGAAATTTGGCATGAGTGTCTGTGGTAGTTCTGGTTCCAACATAGGCATACGGAAAAGTAGCGCGAGGGGTGGGGGGAGTAAGGGGAGGGGGTAAAGTCATCTCAAAACTTAGTTTTTGCAATATGTTACTCTTTCGCGGGGAAACTACCGAACCGATTGGCCTACAATTTGACATAGAAAAAAAAAATCTGAAAAAACTTAATCCGGCAACAACGGGTATGCAAGCTAGTTAAGTATATATTTGATCTAAATAAACAAAAATTTTAGTCCCAATTTTTATGGACAGTGTGGATCAAGAAAATATTTTAGAAAGAGAAAAAAATAAGTTGAATCTCTAAAATTTAAATATTTTTGATACTCGACATATAAAAACAATTCAAAAATTAAAATCATTTTTAGGACATAATAAAGTATTGTATTCATGACGGAGACCGACTCGAGAACGGAGGCGGATAGAAACTTTCTAATCATTACGAAATCCATTTCAGGCAAAATTATGAGGATGTTCGTGCATCTGTACTATTGGTCTGTCCTGTCAGTCAGTCCGTTTTACGTATCTTAAATAACTCGAGAACTCGTTGATCTAGCGACTTGAAATTTTTGTGAATAAGTTTTACAAAAATCATAGTTTTCTATAAACTTTTGGAAAAGTAACGTTAGCTATAACGGGTATCTCACATAAATTTTTTTTGTTTTTGAGAAAATACCGTTTTTTGAAAATTTCTCGAAACTTATTCGCTTTTTGGAAAGAATGAAAATAACAAAGTTTAAAGGATATAGAATTTTCTACATTTTCTGCTTCAACGATTTTTTTGTATCTCTAACGGTTCTCAAGATATTGAAAAAAACCAGTTTTTTGAAAATCTCTCGAAACCTACACTCTAAACCTGGAGTGGTATTCCGTAACTTGATTCAAGCGTTTGTTTCGAGTTAGAAGAAAAAGTGGTATTTGCTATCTCGGTTTCTCTGTGTCATTTATTTCGGTCAAAACAGAGACAGCTAATACTTCTTGTTCTTCTAACTCGAAACAAACGCTTGAAACAAGTTACAGAATATCACTCCAGATTTTACTGGGAGCCCAGTAAAAAGGCAACTACGATGAAGTACAGTAAATTTTACTGTTCTCTCCCAGTAAATAAAATTTACTGTTCCTCCCAGTAAATATTGGATTGTATTCCTTGTAAAATTCTGGTACCGGAAAACTGGAAAGAATTCGAATAACAGTAATTTTTACTGGAAATCCCAGGGGAAACAGTAAAAGAAGAATATTTACTGTTTTCCTCAGTAAAATCCCAGTAAAATTTCGCTGCCAAGTTTACTGGGAAAAGACCGTCTGGTTTAGAGTGTATGCACCGGTATCGAGATATGCCATTATTTCAAAAGATCATTTTTTTTGCGATTCTCTTGAAAATTAAAAGAGTAATAAAAAAATCATAAATGAAGAATTACAGACATTAAAATTCTCTACATTTTTACATTTCAACGTAAATCGATAGTTTTTATCGTTATTGAGGTATTTTAGATTTCGTTAAAAAATCATTTTTTGATGTGAACTATTGTTTTATTCGTCGGGTTATAGTGTAAGTTGCGTAGTAACGTAGATTTTGTATAAGAAAGTCATGTGCTGTTCACACCATATATTTGCATTTTCACAGATCGAATTTAAACTATCAATGGACAGTTGATCGATCATAGGGATCAACTGTCCACAGACAAGTCGATAGACGAATAGTTATTATACCCGTATGGTGAAACCAAAGGGTATATTAACTTTGCCTTACCGTTTGTAACGCCAAGATCCCGTCATCACACATAAAAATGAATTACACCAGTGTGTTTAGAATGATAAAAAATAATTAATTTCAGCATGTCCGTCCGTCCGTCGGTCCGTCTGTCTGTCCGTCTGTGGCGCGGTTTGCGGGCGCACGGATTGAGCTAGAGACTTGAAATTTTACGCAGATTCGTTTTTCGTGAAATGCAAGACTAAGTTCGCTAATGGGAAAAAATGGACAAAAAATCAAAAAAGTGCAAGAACAAAAGGCAAGAGTTCAGTTTAGCGACAATGACGCTAGAGATTTTTCGTATATAGGGAGGGGTAGAGGGAAGCATTCCCTATCCAAAATGGGTATTTTTAGCCGTCGCTCGCCCCTCTTGCCACCTCCAGGGGTCCTCAAACTTTGTATGAAACTTTTTCCGGCGGACGGTAGGGGGTGGTAGGGGGGGGGGGGGTAGGGGGGTGTGTGGTACCTCAAATGAAAAGTATTGAAGAGTACATGAGGTCAGAAAAGTGAGGTTATATGAAAATTTTCAAATGAAATTTTGTAATTAAAACTGCGTCAGCAGTCATTTCAAACCACTTTTATAAGGTTTGCGAACCGAAATTGTGCTAGTAAAAGTAGTTTTGTTGCAAAATTCCACTTTTTTCCGATGGGGTATAAATCGAAGGGTGAGTGGTGAAACTCTATCATGGTATATATTTTTGGAATGCACTCTTCATTACCTTTCATTTGAGGTACCACACACCCCCATACCACCTCCCAGAAAAAAGTTTCATACAAAGTTTAAGGACCCCTGGAGAGGACAAGGGGGGCGAGGGACGGCTAAAACTACCCATTTTGGATAGGGGATGATAGGGGATGGTTCTATACACGAAAAATCTCTAGCGTCATTGTCGCTAAACTGAACTTTAGCCGAACAAAAGTTATTTAGGTTATAATTCTACATAAAACTCCCATACATCAAAATCCGATTGGAATAAATTTAAAAAAATTTTATTGAAAAGTTTGACTTCAAAGTGGAATTTTGATACTACTGTTCCCCGTTCACTTAAACTTCGAGCAATGCCATATCACCATACTGGTTTTCAATAAATGCCAAATTGGCAATTATAGGTTTTGTTATGTTTAAAACATCAAAGTTTATCATCACACAAATTCAAGCAATTGAATTTGCAATTTGTGATAAAGATAAGATTATTAAATGGTTGCCACAGTCGGTTTTTTTAACTGCCCGAAAATTTGTCATCACAATTATCATTGTAGGATATAAAATTAACCTAAGAGTGATAAATTGAAAAGCTGAGTTTATCAAATTTAAGCCGCTGAAAGTTCGGTATATTTTTATTTGCCATCAAAATCGAGTACCAGCAAACATATACAGATATATTCTTAAACAGTCCTTTAATCAAATGATTGCCTGCATTGCGGCTCATGCTGCATTTTTTTTCAAAACAAAATAGTTATAACGGAATGGGGAAAATGTGTTCATGTTTTTTTTTGCATGTAATAAATGAGGCTGAAAAGTTGCATTTTAAACTCATCTATATGCAATGTTAATGCCACCCCATATTCCCCTACCCCTTTGCAATCTTTCATAGTGTCTGCCAGCAGCAATCCATACCAAAAATCGATATTATTTTAATTCCTGAGGAACATAAATCTACTTACAGTAAGAGGAATTATTAAAACGACATGTGTTCGCTAACACTCTCCTCTGTCAATGCAACGTCACCATCGAATGAATGTCATTCAATGTTTTGAGCCTATTAATTATGTCATCGCGTTATGTCAACGTGACGAAAAGCCATAAAAACAGCTCTACACCACAACGACTACTATTAACAAAAATGTTCCATACGAAAAGTGTGTGTTTTTTTCCTAATATTCGGAGGGATGAATTCAGTTTATTTATCCTGTGTTAGTGACTGAAATGGGGGCTCATAATTCTCCATGGCGAATCGTGTGTCCCGGTAACCTACTAAAGCCAAATTTAGGGGATGTATTTCATCCAACCTCCCAATGGTCGCTGCTAATGTGTAAAAGCTCGATTGCAGCTTTCAAATATTGAAAGTCGTTAAAAAAGTTTAGTCATTTGACAAGCAATTCTCCTCCAAATCCCATCCCTTACTGAACTTGATTCCGTTGAGACCAAAGAAATTTGACTTTTGGGGTGGTTGAATTCGCTCTAGCTGCCGATTCTCTCCGATTTGTATCTTTCGTTGGGTGTTGATGTAAAATGAATGCAATTTTATGCGCATGCCGAAATTTTCGTTAAACTTAGAAAGTGCAGTTTTCTTGAGGTGTGGTTGTAACTGTCAAACATTATTTTCATGCTTTCATATGTAGCAAAAATTAGTAAGAATTGTGGATTGTAGTATTTTCTCAATAAATTTTGACGTACTATACGAAAATAAATTTTGTAGAAAGCAGTGGCGTCTCTGACCTCATAAAAAGGGTGATCATATTTATTTAGCGTAAATCCGGGACAAGGCAAGTGGGTGGAAGTTGAAAAGCCACAATAAGTTTTTTAAATAAAAATTCGAAAATTTTAAGATAACAATTTCATATTATCGGGCCAACATATGCACCGCAGGCGAAATTTTATTTAACAGAATGCGGCGCTTCATTAAAAGCTACACAATACCGAGTTAAAAGTTCTTTTATTTTTCCGGCTTTCAGATTTCATAAAAAAATGCAACTGAAATTATAAAAATGACTATAAAAAATACACAAAACATATCCGCCCTAAGTAAAAACGCGGTGAAAAAAATACGCCGCGGGTAGGAAAAAGTATGATTTACACAAACCTCCAGCTGAAGTAGAGTATATCTTGCATATTTGTAGTTTTGACAAATGAAAAAATTGAATAACCCGGGACCAAAATTTAGTTTCCGGGACAACATATCTGAATCCAAACAATCCGATATGTAACTCCACCTATAAATTAAACCTTTAATAAAATATCGTTCCGAGAATTTAAGAGTTTTTTTTTAAACCAAAAATTTAAAGACTCTTTAGAAGATAAATTATCAGATGAGTTTAAAACATGTTAAAAAATTTGTCTTTAATTCCTGACGTTGTAATTTTCAAAAATATTTTTAATGCTGGGTTATGAAGCCCGTATTTTAATCCTTTTTGACCATTAAGGAAATTCCATTTAATCGTTTTTTATACCCGTATGGTGAAACCAAAGGGTATATTAACTTTGCCGTACCGTTTGTAACGCCAAGATCCCGTCATCACACAAAAAAATAAATTACACCAGTGTGTTTAGAATGATAAAAAAAAGTTGAATTTAGCATGTCCGTCCGTCCGTCCGTCCGTCTGTGGCGCGGATTACAGGCGCACGGATTGAGCTACAGACTTGAAATTTTGCGTAGATCCGTTTTTCGTAAAATGCAAGGCTAAGTTCGTTAATGGGCAAAAATGGACCATTAGGGGGGTACCCCCCATACGAACGAAATCGTTTTTTGCGAATATCACAAAAACGGTGCATTTTATCAAAAAAGTGAAAGAACAAAAGTTATTTAGGATATGATTCTACATAAAACGCCCATACATCAAAATCCGATTGGAATGAATTTAAAAAAATCTTATTAGAAAGTTTGACTTCAAAGTGGAATTTTGATACAATTGTTCGTCGTTCACTTAAACTTTGAACAATGCGGATTTTCAATAATTGCCAAACTGGCAATTATAGCTTTTGTTATGTTTAATTTTGTAATCACAAACCCAAGAGCGGTAAGAGAGCATTGGAATACAACGGGACGCTTTTAGAAAAGTGGTGCCCCCGGCGTTATCAATCCTTGCGGCGACACTAAACGCAAAATAACCTGAATTGTGATGCTAAATGCCTTCTTAGAGTCTGTCCGCAAAATATGTAACTAAAATTTTTTTTCATATCAAATCCCTCTTTCTCACTCTCATCAATTTTTTTCGCAAATATTCTAAAAGAATTTAATTTTTTTTTGCATTAAACTCCACACCGCGAACTCCACACGGAGAGAAATAGGACAGATTTCTACAAAAATTAGGAATATAGGAGACAGTGAATATGTTGGTAATGGCTCCCAAACAAAAGAGGAATTCATGCCAAAAAATTGGAAATTTTCCCATAATTATAGGAATAATTCTCAATTTTTTTTGGAATCATTGTAGAAGAGTCCACTGTCTCGTATATTCCAATTTGGATTTCTTTCCGTGCAACTTCTTAAATGTATGACATTATTTTATGAATTTTTCCCTAGAATTATTCCAAACATGAAACTATCTAAAAAAAAACCGTTTTTGAATAATTAAAAATACCTACTTTATTGTTTTGTAATGATTTCCAGTTAATGTTGGGTTGGGGAAAAAGTATCGGCTCATTTTTAACACTCTAACTGCCACGACAGTTTTAAGCCTTTTTCGAATATTTAGTTGTCAGTCAAAAAGGCACTAAGAGAAAAAAAAATTGAAACAAAACTATACCTAAATGTTATTTTATTACCATAAAATGTGTGCAACTACAAAAAATCGTTGAGGTTGAAGCGAACACTTTAATAATTTTCATTGTGGCCATTGTGTACAATTAGGTGTCAGGTCTTTTTGACTGACGTGGCAGTTAGAGTGTTAATCAAAGTATATTTTTTCCAATTAAAGTTATTTTTATTAAACCAAATCGCCGTTGTGTTCGACCACTTTAAGCTATTTAAAGTGGTAGCTATTTAACTTTGCCTTACCGTTTGTAACGCCAAGATCCCGTCATCACACATAAAAATGAATTACACCAGTGTGTTTAGAATGATAAAAAAAATTGAATTTTGCATGTCCGTCCGTCTGTCTGTCTGTCTGTCTGTCTGTCTGTCTGTCCGTCTGTCTGTGGCGCGGATTGCGGGCGCACGGATTGAGCTAGAGACTTGAAATTTTGCGTGGATCCGTTTTTCGTGAAATGCGAGGCTAACTTCGTTAATGGGCAAAAATGGAATATTAGGGGGGGTACCCCCCATACGAACGAAATCGTTTTTTGCGAATACCTCAAAAACGGTGCATCTTATCAAAAAAGGGCAAGAACAAAAGTTATTTAGGATATGATTCTACATAAAACTCCCATACATGAAAATCCGATTGGAATAAATTTTAAAAAATCTTATTGGAAAGTTTGACTTCAAAGTGGAATTTTGGTACAACTGTTCAAGTTTTGATACGAATATCACCATACGGGTCTCCAATGATTGCCAGATAGGCAATTATAGCTTTTGTTATGTTTTTCTGTTAGAACCATTATTCTATCGCCATAGAACTTGCGGGGTGTTTGGTGGAAAAATGGAACCAAGTATTATAATTTTCACAGGCCTCTTTTGAATCCAACTTGGCATCAGCAAGGCAGTGTTGTATAGGCAAGATCAGGACTATACGGTGGATGCATGAAAACTTTCCAACCAAACTCTCTCAATTTTCTCGTTTCAAATGGTTTAAAATGATTTTGTGGTCGATCTTAAGTTCCTTAGCGATTTTATAACTGCTTACATGCCGGTCTTGCTCAATTTTTGATTTAAATTTTAGTGACTAAAAATGTTAGTAAAGTTTTAAAAACCTATCAAAATGTGGTTCCACGCCACTGTTTTTTCTTACGTCGATTTTATAGGGCGAATTGAATACTCTTATTAAATCGTAGAGTTAGCCCTAGCCAGGCCCAAATTTGAAGGACACATATGATCAACCCAACTTTTGACCCCCCATACAGAAAGCCTAGTGCAGTGCAGTGTCACTCAACTTAACGAAACAATTTCGAACCGATTTTATTTCACTGAAACGCTCAATTTTCTATGTGTGCGTATCCATGAAATTTTCTTGAAAGTATAAATAGGAAATTTTCATTTCCATAGGATTTCCCTCGAATATATCTACTTGAGAAAGTCCACATTCGATGGTATTGGTGTCTTAGGATGGTAAATTATTGTAGCTTTCATCCCCGTTAAAGTTTTCTTTTTATGTCGTATAAATGTGAGCTTAATACTATTTGTATTAGTGTTGGTTTTCAGGTTCTGTATTCCTCAATTCTGTCGTTGCTCTCGCTGGATAGTCGTTGCTGCAATATGAAAAAATCCGAAACGGGTGCATTCCGAAAAGATTTTTAACATTTTCCAATCAGAAAGTAGAAGAAAATTATTAGTTGGAAAATTTATGTGTAAAAATCTATGAAAACGGTGCATAAAACGGATGCAATACGTGTTAAGAAACCGTCGATATTTGGAAATTGAAGACCGAGTGTTACTGGATAAAAAGGACAACAATTAGAAAACCGGGATTTCGTTGATTTTTGTTTTCCGGATTTGTGTACAAATTTCGAGTTTTTCGCTATCGGTGAGGGTTTCCGATTCGGCCTAATTTTGTCCTATGCGGAATTGATTCGCTTTGGGACATAACATATTCTCTAAAAGGAAAATTTTATTTAATGGTAAAGTAGATTCCTTAGTGTTCCCCATATAGGTGAGAAATGAAAGATTCCAGTGATATTAACAAAATGAGAATTTTCCTTAATGTTGGAGTATGTATTGTTGTGTAAATGTGCTTAACCTCAAAAAAAATTTCGTCTTCTAAATTTCCAGCAATTGGATTAGGTTTCCAGGCAAATGCCATTATATCGACATTCGAATTTGTGAAATTGTGTTGATATTCTGAAAAAACCCCAATAGTGTCTTTTTATAATTTTTAAAGTTAATTAAAAGATATATCTTCAGAAAAAAAACATTGAACAAAATTTTTGTGCAAATCTAAAATCCTTGCGGAAATGTGAGTTTGGCAACACTATTACTGTTCGATTTTTGCCAACTTTAACCAAAATTGTAATCAAATTTAGGAATTTCGGGATTTTTGCGTACAAAATGCTGAAAATCTCATATGGAAGTAGTAAAAATGCTGAAAAATATGAGTAAAAGTTTTGGAATTCGCATCGAATAACAACAAAATGGTGTTGCCCGATGTGAAAATAACATAACCTAGATCAATATTGTCAATGTGGAATATTATAAATCTTTCAGTTTTATACATATATACACACTAACACACGAACATGGAGCACATGATGACATGTCGTAAGAATTCGACACGTACACAACGATGTCCTTCGCCTTTCTATTGTAACCAAGTGTTAGTGTGAAAATGTGTAAACGTGTGTAACGGTTTTTCGTTCGGTGGTGCAATATGGATGGGTTCTAAATATTTTTTTTTCGAGTATCCTCGCCACGTAAAATCGCTGTTCGCTGTCATTGGCGTGGTCGCCGTCATCATCGTCATTGTTTTTCGCCGCGCCACTATTTTTATTTGGGACTTTGATTGTGTTGGTGTGATTTACCATTCAACAGGCGTTTTACTGCATTGCTGTTCGTGAAAACTCGTTGCTTCGACCGAAATGGCAAAGGATATAGTCTATTAAAATGGGACAGATGGACTATGAAGTTTTTTTTACCCCGTTTTAGAATAAAGTTCCTGCCTAAACTTTTGTATCCTAGCATTATACTGAATTTTTAGGAAAAAGGATAAAAATGGAATAGTTCTTAGTGCCTATTCGTTTTTTTTTCTTTTAATTTTCAACATTCTTCCTGGCTTTATTGAATGAGAAGAATTATAGTAGTGTACGAGAAAAAGTTACAAGGATTCTGAGAAAGGAAAAACACTAGGAAGCGACACGAAGGATAAAAATATTTCTGCTAACGATGCACATGAATTTTTTCCTCAATAATTTCTTATGTGCTCTACATAAAAAATATTTTCCCTCTCATATGCTTTTAAATGCCTTATTTTTTTCTTAATTTCATTTTTATTGTCATTCGACTGAAATATTGCGAGGCTGTGTTTCTTTGGCCTACATTTATTGAGGGTGGTATGGCTTGTTACTTGTAGAAATTGTATGGCTGCGCGTAAAATATATACGAGTACTCGAGTAGTGACCGGAGTGCAAGGTCGGGTGAATACGGAGGTTGTGTCATACTCATGGATTATGGTGTTCTTTAGCATCAATGAGTAAAAATTAACTATGCCGCTCTAGCCATGTTGCGATTCAATGCTAATGACTAACTCAGACCATTCGTGTTGCTTCAACATTTTCTAAAATAACATCCTTCGCTATCGTACACAGCTATGCATCTATTTCCATTCTTTGAACACCCCAAAGTAAAAAGTGGATAAAGAATGTAGGCATTTCACCTCGGGACAAGTGAAAAATGTGACTAATGTGGGTTAAGTGAAATTGATCGCACCCCCTTACACTCCACGTGTCGTTTTTATAATCTTGTCTAGTTTTGTTACTCTGCTGAAAATGCTTGGGTGTTAATGTTATTATCATCATCCAACCTTCTAAAAAAATCTTTTGTTCTCTTAAACTTTGAACCTTTTAAAATGTTTCATTTATTTTCTTTCACCTTGAACGAAAGGATTTTGCTATTGTGATTTCAATCTCACAAGGTTTTAAACACTTTTGCTATAAAATCTATAAATCAAATTGTTCGACTCATCGAGGTTGATCAAAGATTTCATTTTTTTAAAAATTTCGAGAAATCTTGAAATATTGGCTGTTTTTAGATTCGAATTACACGATTTGTGTGTCTCAAAATACACAATGGTTCAAAGTAAAAAAAAGTTTGAAAATCAGACAATTTATCAGACACAAAAATATAAAAAAAATAAAATATTTAAAACAAAATATTCAAAATTTAGTGTCAAAATATTTATAAACGATGGGCTCAGAAGTTCTTATAGCAGCTCAGTTACTGAATGCAACCGTTCTTTTTTAGCGGCTCAGCTTCTTTACTGAGCGGCATAAAAGAACGCTCAGTTAGTGAACGCTGCGAAACGTCAAAATAGTCGACATTTCTAGCGGCTGTCGTACCCCGCATCGTGGAGTATTGAGTGGTACAACTGCAGTATTGAGCAATTTCTGAAATTGGTCCAAGATTCAATGAATCAGCAGCGCAAATGCTGATTATTGAGCAAAAAATCTTATCCCGTTCCATTAAAACTCAAGACACTTTGACAGTTGATGGTTCGCGACCATCATGCACTGAGCAGTGCTCCAGACCAGTCCTGATGTTTCGATATACTGAATGCGCCCGATGTTTCGATATACGATGTAATTCGACATAATCTGGGCAGAGCAATGACTTCATAGGTCGTTTATTTTATTGGTGAAAATAAATAAAGATTTCTTGGCATGTATACAAAGATCTGGAAGGATTAAAACATTCTATTTAATTTGAATTTGGAACAAGTTTAAAAATTGATTTGTTTGGAAAGTAACTCGACCTCATGTCTGTCGTATGATTCCTCAAAACGTCTTAAAGCCTCAACCACAATTACGCGTTTGTGCATGCGGCACCCACGCGGTGAAGGTAAAAACTACGCATTTATATGAGTAAATGTATAATGCGCGTTGCTCAGATGCGTTTCCGCATCCCTGCCGCGTAGAGTGGGCTCACTTTCTACTTTTAGACGCGGTGACAACTACTAGATGTCAAAACAAAATCATGCCGCACGCACGGACGTATGTTTCTGGCTCTACCTTAATATACAAAAAAGAATCCCTAAGCCGCCATTTACATCTAACACTTTATTCCGCCAATTTTATTTTGTGAAACAACGTTTATAATATGACACTATTCTTGAAAGACTTCGGAACTGGAATATTTTCGTAAAAAACTCCCGGAATAAATTCAAATTTTGACAACTTTTATTATCATCGAACACGATACAATTGGTTCGAATCATAATTTTAATGTTGTTGGTATAAAACACTAACAACAGCATTCAATTTACGAATTGAACCAATCGTATCGTGTTTGGTGATAGAGTCTATAGAACTCGCGGAGAATTTAAAAAAAAGTGTAAACATTTTAAAATAAAAATACAGTAATCCCTGCAACTGCGCGATTTCGCAACTGCGCGGTTAAGTATTTAATACCAAAATTTCGAACTGCACGGTAAAAATTTCGCAGCTGCGTGTTTTTTTTATAATTTTCGTTTTAAAAAACATGTTCTGAATATATATTTTGGTGAATCCCCAACAAGAAGGAATCAGCTGGTCATTTGGTATCTTCGTACATATTTGGAACTTTCGTGCTTATATTTAGTGCGAAAAACTAGCAAATTTTTTTGTGCTTGGTAGTCAACTTGAATAAGCAGCTCTTAATATGGACCCTGATATGGAGCGTGTCTTAAAATTTCGGAGAAATTTGACAGCCGCTTTAGCCCCATACGCAGAAATTCATAATGAAAAACAAAAATCGGGTAATCAATCACTAATAACAAGGTTTTTTCAAAAAGATTAGTACTACTCGTACATATCATATGTTTGTATTAATTTAAATATGTCGTTAAATAAAAACTTTCTAAGTATTTTCTTTTTTTGGAATTTTTCTAATATCTGGGACTTAACCCCAAAATTTCATACAAAGTAGGGTTCACAGTGCGCGGTTTCGGTTTGTGCGCTCTTTTTGTGGAACTTATCTACCGCGCAGTTGGAGGGATTACTGTATTCGAAAAATATTTTTTTTATTTAAGAATATTCATGAATTTTCCAAGACAAAAAATAAATTTTCTTCGAAGGTACTTTCATTGAATTGAAATAAAAGAAACTTGGCAAATATTTCAAGTTGAAAGAAATAACAATAGAATTTCATGGAAATTAAAAAAAATCTTTTATTAATTGTTTTATTTATTTCTTGAGAAAAATAATATCCAATTGCTTGAATATGTTTTATTTATTTCCTGAGAAAAATAATATCCAATTGAATGAAAATTTTCGTAAATATTAGTTTACATTGGTAGTATTTAGTGTAATTTCATAAACGGCTTAACTTTCATTCAGTTTAAATAACTTACCTGGAACTGAATCACAGTCACAGTTAAAAATAATTACAACAATGTTGGCAAAAAAAAGTGTCAACTTTGAAAGTTGTAAAAATACATCACGTATATTTAATTACATAATACCGAGTGTAAAATTATTTCAAAATGGGATTTTTCCAGCAAAATTTATAGGATAAAGGGTATATTTTGGTGAGCAAAATTCATTGGAATATAACCTCTATACTGGGTAAAACCGTATTCAAATCCTTCCAGAACTACAAGTAATAGTAGTAGAGAAGTTTATGAGAACTAAAAAGGGTAGATATTAGAGTGCAAACAACTTCCTTAAGGGATGATCCTCTAAATGGCTAAAACAGAACCCAAATCCCTTCAGCAGATTAAGAAATTTCAGGAAAGAGGGTAAGGAGGAAGGGGTATTTTAAGAACCAGCATAGCCAATACCACTCTCCATAATTTTTAAAACGAAAAAGTAAAATTTCGTTAAAATCGGCTCATTGATTTTTGAGAAATTTGGTCGCAAATAAACCGACCTTACCCTACTAGTAGTTTTGGTGCGTGACACATACCTGCCACTAGAAGTGTACTATTTATATAGTGGCAGAGACGTGCTACATACTAAAAATTCCAGTAGGGTATTTTATAATAAATATTAATATTAGAAATAGTTTATATTGTACCCAAATAATCGGTTGGGTAGTTGTAAAGCAACTTCAGACCATAAAACCCTACAGATATTTTCGATTAGCGTTGGTACTTATATTATTTTCTTGATTTTTTTCAGTTTTAGCTTTTATTAGCAACAAAAACGTGTCGAAAGATTGAAATAAATTGTAATTAAAATTATTTTGGAATTTCCCCATATCTAAAAAAAATTGTGATCTCCGTATGTGGTGAAAACAAAAGTCCAAGTTTAATTCGAATGAAAAATTAAAAATCGCGAAGAAAATTTCGTTGTATAATCAATAAAATTTTTTTTTTCGAAATTTTGTTAAGAAATAAAAAAAATAAAAATAAAAATAAAAATAAGGTGATTAATCAAGTGCATGTGTAAATAAATCCACTGATTGTGTGGTACGAATACGGGTGCATGTAGATTGGGATGAATGCGAGACATCTAGCTACATCGCTATCCCAGTTGGATACAAACTGCACGGATTTTCCAAACGGTTTCGAGGAAACACTGCAATTACAGGTAAACAATAATGTTTTTTAAATAAAATACTTGTGTTAGATATTAAAGTTTTTTTTGGCATTTTGTCGAATGGATATTTAATTTTAAAACATATTGCGGTGACTGAATTTTTAAATAAATCCGAAATTTTGTTGAAAACTTTAAATTGCTATTAAATTTGAAATTTTTCTGTGAAAATATAGACTCGTGATAAAATATAGTTACAAAAAGAAAATATAACAATGCCCAGCACACCTTGAAAAATAATACCATTAATAGTCACTAATTTGGTAACAATTTGGTTTTCATAGATGTCAGTAAACCAGTAATTATGAGAAGCGGGGCTACGTTTAAACGCTTTAATTTTATCATCTAACGAAATCGTACTTTCTCATCATGAATACAATTGTCAGTTAATTTTAGAAAATAATTCTATTAAGAAGATCAAAACAAAACACCCATTTAAACACAAATGAAAATCTACCAAGAGGAAATACGAAAATATCTTAATTTTTTTTACTCTTGTATTTTTCGATGAAACAATGCCATCAGTAACAATTTTTGGTGGGCAATTAAAAGGTTTTATTTTCCTGTAATTCTTATGTAAAAATTGCTGTTTGCATGGTAGGCAGGAAACTTAACAGCTTAAGATAAACAGATGAAAACATTTACTCTACTTACAAAAGCCAATTAACACAATCAGTCAGTAAGTCTGCCAAACTACTATAGAAACCATTCAAAACACAAACAAAAAAACAGTGTAAAATCGTAGCACTAAAAGTGGCCAGAGGGGATAAACGTAGGAATGTGGCATAGGTAGGTTAAGTAGATATCATCTTAAAGATTTCGGACAATAGTTGGTGCTTCTTAAGGTGCATTGAAGTATAGATAAGTACGGCCATCTCTCATCGTATTACGGCAATAAGCCAAAAATTCTGGTGCTTTTATTTCTCATTACAAATGGTCATCGTTGTTATGTGAAGAAGAGAAACACCGAAGCAATCCAACACCGAAATTATTTATGACACTGGAAATTTAACACACAATCAGATTATAAAAATTGGCTGGGATTGAAGTTTTACCTCGTTTCCCCTGGGCACAGGTAAATTTTGGGTTAAAGGTGAGGTAGAATTTGATTCCAGGTTTTGGTGGTATCGCTGCATATCTATATCTACTATAGCTGACCCCTGGCCAACTATTATTTACCTTTATCGTGAGTGTTTTGCGCAGACGTTCTACTTTGCTTTGGTCTGTCTGTTGCTAATTAAAAACACTTAACAATGAGGTAATTTAATGAAATAACAAAACACAAAAAAAAACCATGGAAAACATAAAATTATACGAGAGTATGAGAAAAATAAAGAAAAATAAAGAAAAATAAAGAAAAAATACCCAGAAAACATGACTAAAATGTAATACCTCAAATATTTATTTCATATTTTTCATGGCTTCATGGATACAAAAGTTTTGTTGAAGCAATGGTCGAGCCCGGACGCCTTATTAATTGTTATTAGAATAATGGAGGAGTGTAATAAAATCTCATAAAATGTACAGAAAATTAACCAAAAATTCAACTTGCGAATTTCCGGTTGGGTTTTTTTTAATGGAAACCACGAAATAGTTGCTCAATGAAGAATTTATTTTAGTTCGATTGTGCATACCAACGAAGTTTTGTATGTTACGGAGATTTTCTCACAACATTTTAATGAATTTTTAAGGAAAGTATGTATGAATAGTTTTGGGGAAAAATATCAAATGGATTTTTAAATATCACAGCTTTATTCATAACCAGCAACTACACTCAAAAAATAATAACATAATTGTTAAATCTCAACAATTTTTTTTTTAAACTGTTAAAAGAATTTTTTGAAAAACAAAAATTTGTAAATATAACAATTTTTTGTCATTTTGACAGATTAGGCATTGTTAATTTTATTGATTTAACAAAACATCATTTAAAAGTTTTTTTTTGGTTAAAATAACAATTGTTTTATTGAATATAGATTTCCCTCCAAAAATATTTGTTCCATATGATAATTTTTTTGTTTGTTTCAGGGCAAACATGCCTGACCTGTTGGGGGGAATTTGGATGTGACATTTTTGTTATATTATCTTTTTAAACCAAGAAACTCAAAAAATAGAATTCAATGCAATAAGGTCACGTAAAAAACCATGAGACAGAAATGATTCAATGGATAAACACAAAATAGATATTTTTTTTTGTGATTTTAACAACAATTCGGTTAATTTAACAATGATTTTATCCATATGACCGGTTTTTCATTTATCCAGGAATAAATTTCCCTTTCTTGATTTAACAAAATTATTTTGTTGGCTGAAATATGATAAAAATTTTGTTAATTTCACAACGATTTAATCCATACGACCAATTTTTCTCTTGTTTCGAATAACTAGTAGATAAAGTAAATATCCTTTGAAAACAACTTTCAGGGAAATAACTCATTTGGAAAATGGTTTTTCTGGGAATTTTCTGGAATTTTTTCTAACCGTGAAAAGGTCTCTGTGCATTTTTTAAAGCTCAGTCATTTTCGAGAAAACATATACCTACGACTAACTGTTCAGAGAACATTTTTGATAGACGGGAGGTTTTTTTAAATCGCAAAATTTGAAAAGGTCTTTTTTTATACCCGTATGGTGAAACCAAAGGGTATATTAGATTTGCCTTACCATTTGTAACGCCAAGATCCCGTTATCACACACAAAAATTAATTACACCAGTGTGTTTAGAATGATAAAAAAAATGAATTTTGCATGTCCGTCTGTCTGTCCGCCCGTCTGTCTGTCTGTCCGTCTGTCCGTCTGTCCGTCTGTCCGTCTGTCCGTCTGTCTGTCCGTCCGTCCGTCCATCTGTCCGTCTGTCTGTCCGTCTGTGGCGCGGATTGCGGGCGCACGGATTGAGCTAGAGACTTGAAATTTTACGCAGATTCGTTTTTCGTAAAATGCAAGACTTTGGATACGAACGAAAACGTTTTTGCGAATATCTCAAAAACGGTGCATCTTATCAAAAAAGTACAAGAACAAAAGTTGTTTAGGACATGATTCTACATTAAAGTTCCATACATTAAAATCCGATTGGAATAAATTTTAAAAAATCTTATTGGAAAGTTAGACTTCAAAGTGGAATTTTGGTACAAATTTTCGAATTTTGATACGAATATTACCATACGGGTTTTCAATAAATGCCAGATTGGTAATTATAGCTTTTGTTATGTTTATCTCATTTTCATTTTTACTTTCTTCTTCTATAGAAGGAAAGTATTGTATTCATGACGGAGACCGACTCGAGAATGGGGGGAGATAGAAAATTTCTGATCAGTGCGAAATCCGTTTCAGGCAAAATTATGAGGATGAGGATATCCGTGCATTTACCTGTCAGTCTGTCCGTTGTGTGTTTCTTGAATAACTCGAGAACGCGTTGACCTAGCGATTTGAAATTTTTTGCAAATAAATTTTAAATAAATCGTAATTTTCTATCAACTTTAGCGATAGCTTTAAGTAACGGTAGCTATTAGTTACGGCAGGTATATGTAACGGTAGCTATAAGTAACGGTAGTTATAACGGGTACCTCCCATACATTTTTTTTTGAAAAATATGGATTTTGAAAATTGCTTTCAACAAAATTCAAAGAAAATAAAATTTTCTATATCTTTCGCTTCAACGGCTTTTACGTTTCTCTAACGGTTGCCAACATACCTAAAAAAAATGAAGTTTTTTGAAAATATCTCGGAAACTATGGGCTTTTGAGAAAAAATGCGTATGACCAATTCAAAGAAAATAAAATTTCTAGCATTTTTTTTAACGCTTTTTACGTACCTGGGATGGTTCTCGAGATGTTTGAAAAAATATTATTTTTTATATATTTTTTCCGAAATTAAATATTGTTGAGAAAAGTTTTTTGTTGTAAAATTTTTGTGTTGGTCATAACATAATTGATTGTTTTTAAAATTCAGCAAAAATTGATGTAAATTTACTAATGTCGCGGTCACACGACGCTGTTTTGCCAGCGCTGCTAGATATTGGGTTAGTAGCGCTGGCAAATAGCAACAGCAGGCAGCGTACTGAGAGTGTTCACACGATTTATAACTTAGTAGCGCTGGCAAACAGCAAAACCGTCGTTTGACATTTGAATTTGGGCGATTTTTTAAATAATAAACGTAACACACAAATTTAAATGAATAAACGTAAAATAACAATTTAAAATAAACAAACTTTTCCACTTATCAGACTTTTGACAGCTCAGTAACCATGCAACAGGGTCACGTGATCCCTAGTAGCGCTGGCAAAGTAGAACGGTCTCTACTTCACTAGCGCTGCTAAAATCATCACGCTGCTGCCGTTAGTAGCAACGCACTAGGGTTCACACGGTGCTGCTGAAACGGCTGCTAACAGCCAAACAGCCACAAGCGCTGACAAAACAGCGTCGTGTGACCGCTGCATAAGATCTGCATATTTTGACGAAAACTTGTGAGGGTTATAGGAAAACGATCTCCTACAAAATTGTAGCGCTTTATTTTCTGAAATTAGTTAGATGCGGTTGGACCAGGTGAAATATTGACAGAAACTGTTTAACACAGGGGATTTTCTTTATAATGTGACGCCCTTCTTGAAGACACTTCTAACAGTTGAGACCCCTTTGAAGATCTCATATGACTCTAAACAAATTTTTTTTCGTGCAAGGCTGTCCATAAAAAACAACACGTTAATTTTCGGCTTTGCCCTCCCTCTTCGTCAGGGTTTTTCGCAGTTTTTTGTATGGAGTTTGGTACAGTCGTCATACTACCGAGGACCCCCTCCAAGTGTGACGTATTTTATGAACAGCCCCTCATGTGGTGTTAGTAGGATGTCTTTTAAACGTAAGAAGTACAACAAAGTGCAAAAGTTTGTAATCACTTCTTTTGAAAATTTAAGTGTAAACCTGAAGCGCAGGCGAGATTTTTTTCAATTTGAATGCATCATAGAGGAAAATATTCCGAAAAAACGCACTGTGGGTAAAGAAAGTGGCATACAAACCCAGATCACGTAATATTTTGTCACTAAAGCAATATTTGCAATAATTTTGGTACTATTCCCAAATCATTGTTGTTGTTACCTTATTAATTTGGGTTCAACAAAACTTTTCTTTGCATTAAAATTTTGGATTTAATGAGATTACTTACCAAAATTCAATAGAATTTTTTTCAAATGCCTTGACTGCGTGATTTTTTTTTTGCCACGAGAAAAGCAGATTTTCAGCATGGAAATTCCTAATTAAGTATAAAAAATGCAAAACTACATTGTTGAATGCTATATCACGAAAAAGTTTGGTATAAAATTGTGAAAAAAACAAGTGAGAAATATTTTTGTTGCTAACTTAAACCCCATACACGCTAAAAAGGGAGAGTCAATAAGATAAGAACTGCGAATTTTTTCATATTCTAGATTTATTCAAACTAATTGCATCGGCAATGGCGCCAATGGCAAACCTTGTTTTGAACCTCCTTGCACCCCTCTTTTGGACTTTTGGTGATTATTTTTTTAACGATGTATCAAAAAGACTTGATTCGAAAAGCATTTGTGGTTTATGTTGACTTTCAGTTAAGCATGTTGATTTATTGTCAAAAAATTAAGGCATTCGTGCCACAAATTTCGCGGTTTGCAAATAACTTTGGATTTTTTACTTTTTGGTTTAATGCACTTCCCGATCTAACGATAAAGTCGGATTTTTTTTTTAATTACCTCGAATGATATGAAATACCATAATCGGTCAAATTCTAATACTCGTATGGCTTGCAAATTATTGCTGTTACTTGAATATTAAGTTAAAAATTATTTGCATTGGTCAAGAATAATTGCGGTTAATATTATTTTATCGGTGTTTTTATATTTGGCAAAAAGGGCTTCTAAATTTAGGCTCTGTAAGAGTTTTGTGCTGTGGTTTAATTAATAAATATTAGAGGTTTTTAATTTATTTAACTACTTTTGATAAGACGTGATGAGACAGGCTGTATAGTAAATATTTTTTCAAGGTTATTCGAGAAATCGAACTTGGAATAAAGTATTTTTCCCATATTATAATCATAAAAAATCAATGAGGGGCTAGAAGGAAATATAAACAACTTGGACGATAAGGTTATGTACTGTCGCGCCAAGTCTTCGCTGCAGTGTGATGAGGAGTATTCAGAGTGTGAATGGATCGTATGAATGGTTGAATGAATGATGTCTTGAGCTGTGCTTCGGCATTAGAGGCAATTTGCCTAAGCTCCTGGCATAGACATAAAAAAAAAACTTATCAATTTGAAAGTTGGTGCTACGACATCATAATTTTATACTGCTATCACGACCCTTGCTGTTACGACGTTACAGCGAAGCCTTATAAATGTTACCATTATTAATAACAAGGGGCTGCGCACCAAACCGCTTCACGGTTCACCCCCCACCACATACGCGGCCTCCGGCCACGCGTTTTCGCGCGAAAGAGTAACATAGACGGAAAACTAAGTTTCGAGATTACTTTACCCTCTCCCCTACCTCTCGGGCTACTTTTTAATGGGTCTATGTTGGGGCCGGACCCCCGACGAACATCTATGCCAAATTTCAGGCCAATCGGTTCAGTAGTTTCCCCGCGAAAGAGTAACATAGCGCAAAAACTAAGTTTCGAAATCACTTTACCCCCTCCCCTTATTCCCCCCACCCCTCGCGCTACTTTTCCGTATGCCTATGTTGGAACCAGAACTACCACAGACACTCATGCCAAATTTCAAGTCAATCGGTTCTGCCGTTTTTGCGTGAAAGAGGAACAGACATACAGACAGACAGACAGACAGACAGACAGGCAGACAGACAGACAGACAGACAGACAGACAGACAGACAGACAGACAGACAGACAGACAGACAGACAGGCAGACAGACAGACAGACAGGCACCAACTCATTTTTATATATTATGTAGTATGATGTGATGATTCGCAATCCCTGTTTTATAAGCATGAATTTTTATTATTCAAAACCTTTTACACCAAATTTGTATCAACTCGCATATTTTTATACCCGTATGGTGAGATTTGCCTTACCGTTTGTAACGCCAAGATCCCGTTATCGCATACAAAAATGAATTACACCAGTGTGTTTAGAATGATAAAAAAAATTGAATTTTGCATGTCCGTCTGTCCGTCCATCTGTCCGTCCGTCCGTGTGTGGCGCGGATTGCGGGATTCAGCTAGAGACTTGAAATTTTACGCAGATTCGTTTTTCGTAAAATGTAAGGTTCGTTAATGGGCAAAACGGGACCATTAGGAGAGGTACTCCCCATATGAACGAAAATGTTTTTTGCGAATATCTCAAAAAGGGGTATCTTTATTTAGGATATGATTCTACATAAAACTCCCATACAATAAAATCCGATTGGAATAAATTTTAAAAAATCTTATTGAAAAGTTTCTTTTATCCGATTGGAATAAATTTTAAAAAATCTTATTGAAAAGTTTTAGTAAAAGACAGAAACGTAGGAAATTTCTTTGTCTCCAAGTTTTTTTTAGACATAAGACTACTGCAAAACCCGTAGTTTCAGAGTAAATCGCGAAAAACTAGATTCCGATTTTTAAAAAGCCGCCATTTTGGTTACTTCCGATTAACGGATTTTCACCAAAAGTTGGTAGGATCGTTCCGGTCCAGGATCAAATATGCTTGTAAAATTTCATGGCTCTAGCTCTATTAGTGTTTAAGAAATCTTAGACTGACAGACTGACAGACTAATAGACAGACAGCATTTTTTTAAATAATACTCCAATCGACTCAGGAATGCTCGAGAAAAGTTTTTCAGGCAAAATAAAGATGTCGAAATTTTTAATGAATACAATTACCTGGAAGTAATATCAGTCAAATCCAAAAAGATTGAAAAAAGTGTGTTTCAATCTTCCAGAACTAAAATTTTGATGATTTGGTGTAAAAAAATCCTATGTATCATCCATGTAATTTTTTTTAATAGATTCCTAATAGATATGAAATTTGGACGCCATCATCGACTGTCTAATATTACCTGCTTAATTTCACTTGAGAGTTTTGTCTTTAACTTTTCTCGCCTGGAGTAATTCTTTGTTCTCAATGTAAAAATATCTATCAGAAGGAAAAAAATTGTTTTTCTTTATAGATTTTTTTTATTCTCCTAAATACCGTCTAAGATCCGTTCTTTTCATTTCATCGGAGAAAAAGATCGTTCGTATCGCCTGGATCAATCTAGCCATCATCTTGTCCAGGATATTTACCGACAAAAACGAATACATTGAAAGTAATTTCTCCCTCGGCGTCTTTTCTTAAGGGGCGAAATGCATTTTATTCATTGGAATTATTGACAGGGGTACAAAAGTACATCAGCAGAATAATATTTAAGTGAAGAAAAAGAAAAGAATAGAAAGAAATAATTTGTGTTCATTTCTTTTTGGCTATTAACACCATGAATCTTTGAGATCATACACTTTTGTAGTATACAAAAATTTTACGTAAAGGGAACAAGTGATTTTTGAAGTTTTTTTTCTTTGTCCCATAAGATTGCACGTGTAGAGTCCTACTGGACAGGATTTCGATTATTCAAACTCCTTTGGTGCTGGCATCATTATAACAAAACTAAATCTGTGTTGGTCTAAGATCCATGTGCGGTTTTACCTGAACTTGAATACGGAATATAGGAGATCCTTTTCCTAACCTCTTTAATGGATTATTGAAATAGTTAGCGAGAGTGTTTTAAGGCATGAAATTATTTTTACCTTTTCTATGTTCATTTTTTCTCTGGCCAATGAAACGAATTGTTTTGGTTTGGTTTTGGTGCAAAGGGTACTTTATCTAGTAAGACGATTAATGAGATTCCTGGAATTCTTGCGGGCAATTGATTCCGTTTCAACGTTGAGCCTTTTATCGGATTTGATTGATTTCAGTAATATTGTGGGAAAACAAAAATTTTTATACTAGTTTTATATTAGTGAGTGAGCTTCAAAGACATTTTTTTGCGAAAGTTTGAAACTTATTAATTTTTTTTAAATCAAGTTGATATTACTTTAAAGAGCAGCAACAACTGCTAGTTTTTAGGGTGTTTTATATTTTTTCTAAGGGGCTGTCTATAACATACGCTAATTTTAGGGTTTTCAGGCCCCTTTTTTTCCTCGGCATGCTTTTTCAGCGTTCCGAAGTGGGGAGAACAATCATTTTTGTGGATTTGGGTACCTTTTTGTGGATTTGAGTTTAGTGGATTTGAGTACAATACCGTAGGGCAACCCCCTCCCCTCCACCATCCCAAAAGTGTGCTACGTTTTATGAATAACTCCTAATACAATTTACTATGAAATCCTATGGTGGACCTAAATATCCACACTATTGACCTTTTCTGTATTTTCCTAAAAACAAAAAAAAAACTTATTTGCTGAGAACAACAATAAATTTTGTACAAACGCATTTCCTGAGTGTCCTTCTTTGACAACATCCTCTTTTAATTTAAAATCAGCAAATAAATTCTGGAAGTTCACATGGTGTCAACACATGTTGTGGTCATCGGTTCTTAGTGTATGATTTTTTATATATTCAGAATTTCACAGCGTAGTGTGGCTGAAGTATGGCTGAACATTTCGACAAAAATATCAAATATCAAGTTTACATGAGTGTATTTATGAAAGCAATTAAGGGAAGTTTCCGTTTTTACTCTAACTACGAGTACATGCATGGTCAGATTAGATTTACCACACAAAATATGGTTAAAAAAATTTCATTTGCTGAAAAGTTTCAAATTTTAATCATGAAAACTACATCAGATTTTTTTCTCGTATTTTTTTCTTCTATAAAACCTCCATACAAGAAAATATGATACGGGATAATTAAGAAAGTGAAAAAAAAAAAATTCTACAATTAAAACAAAGTTGTTTTCTTCAATTTCATATAAGATTTTATTTAGTTGGTTTTCTTTAATTAATTCTGTTGATAGCTTCGTAACTCTCCAACTGAGATACTGACAAGTTTTCGAATAAAATTTACCTGGATAAAGAAACAAAACCTAACTCAACGTAATCTAGTCGATATGTCAGTGTAGGGTGAATGTTGCTATAGTTGATCAGGCTATATATACAGCCTTGGCCAAAAGTATTGAGCACCCTGTAAATTTTACTAATATACAAAATCTAATGCTCCAAATCAATCGTATGGTTTATTAAAGTTTTGTCGGCATCTAAAAAATAAAATTTAAACAATTGTCAAGTGGCTGGTTAGTAACAAAACATCTAGAACCTTAAAAATTTGCTTTTTTGGTGTTTTTTGATATCCGATTAGTTCGCTTTCTCAGCTCGCTGTGAAGACATACAGTTCTGTAGTGCCTTGAAGTGATTTTTTTTCAATAAATTAAATATTTTAATGTAAATATGGCGAAAAAAAGATAACTGACATTGCAACAGCGGGTAGAAATTCAACTTTTGAAGCAGCAACGCAAATCCCAAGTGGAAATTTCTAAAACCGTTAAATGTTTGTGTCGAGCTGTGCAATATGTTATCGAACGGTTCGAGAAGACTGGATCGCATTAAAATAGACACAGATCTGGACGAAAACGACTTACTATAGATCGTGAAGACAGAATATTAGTAAGGGATTCACTGAAAAATAGGAGAAAAACGTCTTTCGAGCTCGCTGCTGATTTTTCAGTAACAATTAAAAAGCCAATATCTGCCAGGACGACATGAAGAAGACTGCAGAAAGCTGGTCTAAAAGGCTGCAAAGCCAGGAAGAAGCCGTGGCTTTCCGAAAAAAACAAAAAGGCTCGCTTCCAATGGGCTCTAAAACACAAAAGTTTAACCGAGCAAGATTGGTCAAATATTCTATGGTCGGACGAATCAAACTTTCAGGGGAGTAAAATAATTCCTTTTTCTGTAGAAAAACATTATTTTCGAAGTTTGATTCGTCCGACCATAGAATATTTGACCAATCTTGCTCGGTTAAACTTTTGTGTTTTAGAGCCCATTGGAAGCGAGCCTTTTTGTTTTTTTTTCGGAAAGCCACGGCTTCTTCCTGGCTTTGCAGCCTTTTAGACCAGCTTTCTGCAGCCTTCTTCGTGTCGTCCTGGCAGATATTGGCTTTTTAATTGTTACTGAAAAATCAGCAGCGAGCTCGAAAGACGTTTTTCTCCTATTTTTCAGTGAATCCCTTACTAATATTCTGTCTTCACGATCTATAGTAAGTCGTTTTCGTCCAGATCTGTGTCTATTTTTATGCGACCCAGTCTTCTCGAACCGTTCGATAACATATTGCACAGCTCGACGCGAAAATTTAACGGTTTTAGAAATTTCCACTTGGGACTTGCCTTGCTGCTTCAAAAGTTGAATTTCTACCCGCTGTTGCAATGTCAGTTATCTTTTTTTCGCCATATTTACATTAAAATATTTAATTTATTGAAAAAAAATCACTTCAAGGCACTACAGAACTGTATGTCTTCACAGCGAGCTGAGAAAGCGAACTAATCGGATATCAAAAAACACCAAAAAAGCAAATTTTTAAGGTTCTAGATGTTTTGTTACTAACCAGCCACTTGACTATTGTTTAAATTTTATTTTTTAGATGCCGACAAAACTTTAATAAACAATACGATTGATTTGGAGCATTAGATTTTGTATATTAGTAAAATTTACAGGGTGCTCAATACTTTTGGCCAAGGCTGTATATAAAACTAGGGGAAAGTGGGATAAAACCGGGTAGCGAACTAAATTCGCTTACTAAATCTAAGCGGCAAATAATAGGGGAGACTGGGGTGTTCTGGACCGCCTTTTCATTTTGGCTAAAAACTCGCAAAAAATAACTTTTTCTGAAAATTTCAAAGCTTGAATTTGTAGTACGATAAATAACCTCTCTTTGGGTCACAGCAGTTCGGTCAAATTGTATTAAATTATACAAGTTTTATCAGTTGGTGCAAAAATGGCGTTTTTGCGATTTTGAAAAATCTCGGGGTATTGTGGACCACTTTGTAAATCGATTAAAAATGGAAAAATGTGATAGACAAACTTTTTTTTTTATTCATATATTTATTATATAACAGACAAAGTGAAATGAAGTGAAAAATTGCAATGAAAATCAGTCCGAAACGCAATGTTCGCAAGTCCAGTAACTTGCAGTCATTCCGGAGCATCCCAAGTGAACAGCTCGATCGCATACGTTGCAATGGATGGTATTTCGGCGGTTCATTTTTTTTGGCATATTTTTCTTACAAATTATGCAGAAATCGATGTATTCTTCCACCTCACAATAGGTTGAAGATGGTTGTTTCTTCTGTGATGTCTTCGATTTGACACGATCTTTTTGCTTTTTCGATTATGGTTTATCACCTTTTCTCTCCAATCTCTTTCGCTTCATATCAGCCTTCTCACGAAGGTCATTTACATCCTCTGGCGATGTCAAAACGGCCGATTTAGAAACTAGCTTGTATACCCGTCGTTGCCGGGTTAAGCTTTTTGTCTAAATTTTAGAATACGAAGAAAACCGGAAAGAACTTAAAAACTTTTTAATGGGTCTATGTTGGGGCTGGACCCACGACGAACATCTATGCCAAATTTCAGGCCAATCGGTTAAGTAGTTTCCCCGCGAAAGAGTAACATAGAGGGAAAAATAAGTTTCGAAATCACTTTACCCCCTCCCCTTACTCCCCCCATCCCTCGCGCTACTTTTCCGTATGCCTATGTTGGAACCAGAACTATCACAGACACTCATGCCAAATTTCAAGTCAATCGGTTCAGCCGTTTTCGCGTGAAAGAGGAACAGATAGGCAGACATACACCAACTCATTTTGATATATTAGTATGATTGCCGAAAATCTAATGCTGTGTTTTTGCATGAAAAAACACTTATATGCATCAAATACACGAAGTTTGCTTGTCAAATGTCAAGAATTGAGTGGTCCATAATTCCCCGACAAAAGTGGTCCACAATTCCCCGAATGCTCTTTTTTACAATATGGCAGCTATTAGTAACACAATGCAAACTTCATGCAAAGTTTCTTGTCAGTGTCGAATGCTTAAGGCTCCGCGAATATTATCAATATATTTACTTGAGTTGATTCTCGAAAAATGTGGTTAAATTTAAGCGAAACACAAAGTGAAAAAAAAAATTTCGAAGTATCACTTTTCTATTTGCTATCGAAGCGAGGTGATAGTGCGTATACACAAGTCGAGTACTGTTAGGAAAATTAGCTTAACATGAGGCAAACTGATTACAGTTATTTGCAGCTACCAACCACTACTAGGGGAAAAAAATGACGCTGGTCCGCAATTCCCCGTGGTCCAGAATACCCCAGTCTCCCCTACAATTTATATCAGACTTTTGTTTTTTAGTTCTCAAAAAAAAAATCCATGGTTTTGTTGGAATGGAAAGGGTGTGAGTGTGAAGTGGGAAATGGGGTAATAAAATGGATGGTGGAAGGAGAAAAAGGGTGGGTGCGGGACGAGGAAGTGTGTGAAGGTGTTAGAAAAGAGTGAGAGAGGAATTTTCCTTCTCCTCTGCTTTTACCAAAAACTTTCTAAAAAGTAGTCCAAAAATTCTAAAAAAAATTCGCAGAAAATTTCCCGAAACATTTCACGAAAAGTTTGCTGAAAAATTCAAATATTATAAGAATATCCATTATGCTAGATTTTATTAACAATTAAAATTTTGCTGGTACTCAAATTTGACAGTACTTGATATACCAAATTATAAATTTTAAAAATTATTTTTACTTTTGAACGCTTTAGTTTTTTTTAAAATAATGTTTTTTTAATTTTTCTGGTTGAATTTATAACCAAAAAAGTGGAGTTTTGAAGCCAAAACAGGAGGGAGGGGGGTGGGGGCTACTGGAGCAGAAATTGTAACATTTGAAAGGGGTTTTTTTGCAAGGGAGAAGTTGCCACATTTGTAAGGGTGTTTGCTACAGCATTTCTTACGTCATACACTTTTTAAACCAATAATGGCCGGAAAATTCTGCTGCTATCTGGCGAGATTCGAACTGTCGTCCTCCGGCTTCATAGGCTGAACGCTATCCCACTGTGCTACGCCGATCCAAAATGTTGAGGAATGGTTCACTTGGTTAATTTTCGATCCTTAAAATAAAATTAACGCTTTTTAACTAAATTTAAAATTAGTGCTGTAAAAATTTAAAATTTGTATCCGGCACCCTCAGTAGTGACGTCCAATACCGCATTTTTCATCATTGCCTGTAAGAGTTTCTAATGTCATTTAGCGGCATTACGATATCTGGCTACAGGTAAAAAATAAAATGTAAATAATTACTCACATAAGAAAACAATCTGTAGGGCAGCAAAATTTAACATACGCATAAGGGGCAAAACCTGGTATATTCGATTTGACCCTGAACGTTTTTAGCCCGGAGTGCCATTCAGAAAGAACGGCAACTGCTTGAGCTTTCGTATAGTAAATACTAGCTTGCATACCCGTCGTTGCCGGGTTAAGTTTTTTCAAATTTTTTTTTGATGGTCTATGTTGGAGCTAAACTTTAGGCCCATCGGCTCGGTAGTTTCCCCGCGAAAGAGTAACATAGAGGAAGAGCTAAGTTTCGAGATCAGTTTACCCCCTCCCCTTACTCCCCCCATCTCTCGGGCTACTTTTTAATGGGCCTATGTTGGGGCTGGACCCCCGACGAACATCTATGCCAAATTTCAGGCCAATCAGTTCAGTAGTTTCCCCGCGAAAGAGTAACATAGCGCAAAAACTAAGTTTCGAAATCAGTTTATCCCCTCCCCTTACTCCCCCCACCCCTCGCGCTACTTTCCCGTATGCCTATGTTGGAACCAGAGCTACCACAGAGACACCAACTCATTTTTATATATTAGTATGATTTTTATTTCAGTATAGAATGAATGGCTAGTAATTTTATGTACACTAGCAGCCATATACTCACCCTACGGAATTTCCAATATGCCTCATCAAGTGCCAAAACCAATATTAGATCGGACCGCCTCAAAAACTACTATTCAGCATATAATTTCACGCGAGAGCCAGATGATTCTCACGTGACTACCAGTGGGAACCTTTTACATATATTTAGCTTTGAGAAATATTAAGTTTGGTCCCAGGATGTAAACCTATTTTACTTGGAATTCGTAGTTCTTGTTATAAATCAATAAAAATAAATAAAAGAAATGTTGGTCCCAGAATGTCACCCAAGGAACACCCGCTCGTAACCACGCGGTCTACTGTGTAAGTCAAAGAATGACCACCGGTGGACACGTGGCGCTCAACGTGTTAACCAGCTTGACAAAGTTACTAAAAAAATCAAAATAATTCTATCAACGATTAGCACAAAAAACAAAGATTTTTATTTTTTTGTGGTTGATAACTAAACCGTTTACCCTAGGTTATCTGGCAAACGATGTTTTTATCCACATCAACAAGATGGCCATTAGATTTGTCATATTTAAGAGTAATGGCAAAACGAGCAGATCCGAACACTTCATTTTGGAAAGGAAAGAAAATAAGTATGTTTTAACAAATGGTTATTATCATCTGTGTTTAGTAAATAAAAATTTACACATGCATACCTACCTATGTGGGTAAAATATGTTAGATTATCGTAGATAACTTAGTTGGTTACCGTGCATATTTATTAATTTCTAACCGTTTCATATCGCCATGAAAATATTATGATAAATACACGCAAATTATTCAAGCAAATCGCTACTATCTTTTTTTTTATCTAGGCTAAGCAAGTGGTAATAGTGTGGTAGTAAAATAGTATCTAATAGTTATTATTATTATAATTAATGGGTTTCTCGCGCCCAAAATGCAGTATACGTAGACCTTGTACTAAATCGCATTTACCGTTATATCGTTTCATTTCATTTCATTTCGGTTCGTTTCAGTTTTGCAAATTATGATTTTTTTTTCAAAAACAAATAGATTCGGTTCACATTTTTTCCTTATCTTTATTTTGCGGTCATCTGTAAAATGAATAGAAGAAATATAAAATAAGAAGAAGAAGTTAAATATGATATGCCAGTTGATTAGTTTAAGATGGAAATCACGAAGTTTAAAAGACTTCTGTAATCCATTATTAACTCCATAATGATAATATGATGGTAAAAAAAACTCTTTTTTAATTTTTTTGTGCTGTTTTTTTTATTTATTTGCTGGATTGGTTTTTATCGGTGAATTTGATATTTTTATCGCTATTACAGCAATTTGAACATTTTTCCATTGAAATACCATCAGCCTGTCATAATTTTGCATTTGGAAATTATTTCACTGTCCCAAAATATCCTAAGTAAATAAAAGCACTTCGATTGGTATGAAAATGCACCTTCGTTTGTTTATTTATTCCTTCCTTTTTCGAAACTGCAAATCCTTAATGCATGTGCGTTTCTTATACGAGGGAAAAAATAGGAGAGAAGATGCATGTAAATTTCGATTTAACTACTCAACAACAATTGTTCCCTGAAAGGTACAAAGCAAACACTTTTTTGTTTATTACTTCAAGAGATAAGTGCCAAAATATTAAAATTTATTTTTATGCTAGTTTACCTGGGTGGTCTATTGATTTACAATTGACAGAGGTACATATTTACATGTTCGATATTTTATCCTTATGATAATTTTATCAATTGCTGGTTTCTTGCAGTTCCTGCGACCAGCAGAGATGCAAACCAAACGTTTTCTGAGTGTGGATCGGTTTTGCTTCAAGGGTGAATCGATTTTGGTTTTGATTCCAAAAATTCCAAAAATTTGGTACTAGTTTTGATTTCTGAAATTCCAGAAATTTCGATCTTGTTTTGATTTTGGTTCCTAAAATATCTAAATTTGGTACTAGTTTCGGTTTCTAAAATTTCAAAAATTTGGTCTTGATTCTGGTTTGAGTTCACTGAATTTTTAATATTTTGGTGGTTTTTGTTCGTGCAAAATACTGGTAGAGGGCATTCCACATGTTTTGGGTTTCTAAATTAACATAAACAAAGTGCTGGACTCTAAATCTGGTCGAAAATAGAAAATAATATGAGTTTTTCGTTCCTAAAAAGTCGAATTTGAACAGAACGGCACGAAACGGGTCTAAATGCAGGCGCGCACCACGTTGGCAAGCATGTCGAGTGTTGCCTAAGTGGCAATTTGAGTTTTTTAAACCCGTCAAAACCTTGGAATTTTAGATACCAAAACTAGAACCAGCGTAGTGCAAGTGGTAAAATACATGGCCCGTATTCCGGAGGTCGGTGGTTCAATTTCCGAGTGTGGCACGCTGTGAATCAAGTCCACTCAACTTGCTTTACGAAATTAGTAGTGATAGTTGGCACTTGGTGTTAACGACATTATCGGTTTAAATTGCTATCACGGCCCCTGCTGTTGATGGGATGCAACGTAAAAACCTTACAAATGTTGTAATTCATCCATGGTTCACAATCCATGTAAAACTGTAGATGCGAGGCAGGGAAGAAATTGTTATGAAACCTTAATTGAGGAGGCTCAGCCTCTTCGAGAGTTGTAGCGCCGAGGATGAAAACTAGAACCAGAAATCCAATTAACTCTTCAACTACACCAAAAAAAGTTTTTTTTTATAGTTTTAGCCAGAGCTTAGGGAAGATCCTGTAATGCCGAAGCACAGCTCAGGATGGCCGGAAGAACGAAAGGACATGTCTCTTTATATTCCCTTTGAACTTCTGCGGGTTATAGTTTTGTTATTCGCGGAATGAAGGAACTCCTAAACTTTACTGTACGAAAGGCCAGAAGGTGGGTCGCGGCCGCAAATGATTTTTGCCGCAGTTGTGGTGACGAGGAGAAGCCGGAGACCGTGAAACACTTACTCTGTGAGTGTCCAGCCCTACAAGCACGCCGATATGGGATACTTGGGGCCAGATTTTATAGTAGCATGACGGAGCTTGGCAACCACCCACTCGAGGATATGCTGAGCTTCGTCAACAAGTCGGGCTGGTTCAAATAGGATCAGCTAGTTTGATGAAAGGTCTTATGAGCACTGAAGACATCACAATGGACCTGTAGGCCTCCGAGTGTAGCGCTGTGCTCACGCCTGGGCGCGCGCGGTCTTCTTAACCTAACCTAACCTTACTGTACGAAAACGGGGAGGATCAGGAAGAAAGAAAATATACTAGCTTAAATATACTACCGAAAATTTATTGCGAAAGAATAAGTTGGGAAATTTCGGTGTAACATTTGCTGTGGAAATATCTATAGAATGTGCTGAATACCCTAACAGAGCGACGATGCTCAAGAGATGATAATAAATCTGTCAAAGACTTGTTTCTAATCACACGGAGAGAAATAATAGGACAGATTCTTACTGAATAAGAATATACGAGACAGTGAGTTTTTTGGTAATGACTCCCAAACAAAAGTGGAATTTATGCCAAAAAATAGGAAATTTTCCAAAAATTATAGGAATAACTCCCAATTCTGTGGGAATCATTGCAGAAGAGTCTACTGTCTCGTATATTCCTATTTGCACTCTAATTCTTTTTTTGCTGGGAACCCAGTAAAAACTCAGTCACTGGGAACCCAGTAAAATTTCCCAGTAAATTGAATTTACTATTTGCTCCCAGTAAAAGTGACGTTTTTATCCTCGAACAAATTCCAATCTGGAAAGATGGAAAATACTCGGAATCACAGTAAATTTTACTGGGGTGGCAGTAAATTTCGAGGTTATTTTTACTCGGACCCCAGTAAATTTTATTGGGAGGTCCGAGTAAACTTTACTGGGCCGACAGTAAATCTCGAGATTTCTTTTACTCGGACCCCAGTAAATTTTATTGGGAGGTCCGAGTAAACTTTACTGGGCCGACAGTAAATCTCGAGATTTCTTTTACTAGGACCCCAGTAAATTTTATTGGGATGTCCGAGTAAACTTTACTGCGGCGACAGTAAATCGCGAGGTTTGTTTACTTGGACCCCAGGATGTCCAACCGAAAAGCCTGCAAAAAAAAAACATTATTATTAGTATAATAATTAAAAAAACCATCATTACACATCAACTCAAATTAATGATTTATTGCTGACCCGAATTTTTTTTAACAATATTTAACTGATTACAGAGTTTTGAGACTTTTGGCGCTACAATGGGCCTTTTCATAAGAAAAAAGTAATTTTCAAAAAAAAATTGAAAAATTTGTTGTTTGTTGGCTCGTACTCTAACCCAAACACGTAGTGGCTTTGCAACATTATGCTTACGGCATGAAGAAGGCAATTTTCTCCTAGGAAAACTCGATTATTTTCAATGATCATATAAAAAGTTCCACCCAACTGTGGAGTTCCCTGAAGAATGAGGTACGGCTGCGGATTATCCTGGTGTGACACGATATTTGGAATGTCTTCGTCTTTCTGAAAAAGAATTAAGTAAAAACAAATTTTGAATTGAAGTATAAATGTAGCTTCTTTAATACCTTAAAAAATTAGTATCGCTAACAGTGAACTTTATAAAAAAGAAATTTAAGGAATTACTTACCGGAAAATTTCTGGATGAATTCTTCTTGTACTCCTTCGGTTCTCAAAAATCTGGCCAATTCCGCAACTTCACTTGTAGAGCACATTATATAGAATGAGTCACTTGACTGGTCTCACCGACTTTCACTGAAATATTGATGCTGAATCTTGCACTTGCCGGTTTAACTAAAACTCCCAGTAAAATTTCATGGGATGACAGTAAAATTTAGTGGGATGACAGTAAAATTTACTGGGATCCCATAAAAATTTACTGGGGCTCCCAGTAATATTTAATATTTAAACGAACTTTTTTTAGGGTGGCCAGTGGTACTTATTTTCGAAAAATTTAAACTTTTATTTTTAAATTTTTTTCAGTTAAAATCGTTTATTTTCCGAAAAATATGAAATTACCATATTCGTGACATTATAAAGTTAGTACTTAGGGGCCAATTTGAAGCTTTAAAGGTCCCAAATAACCAAAAATGTAACAAAACCTTGAGATTTGAAAGTTTTTTTTACAAATATTTCGAAACAGCCATCTTTAAGCAACATTTATCATTTTATATAAATTTTATTGTTTATATATTGTTGGTATCCCAGAAAGGTCTGAAATCAATAATTAATTTGTTCATCCATTTAGAAGTTGGCAGCCCTAACTTGAGTGCAATGTATCAATCAATTTCATGGGACTTTACTCGGAACCCCAGTAATTTCAAAAAAATGTGGGAAAATTAGTGGAAATATTGGAATCTGAGAAAATTACTGGGTGCTTCCCAGTAAAATTTACTGGAAACCTAGTAAATTTTACTGGGACCCCAATAAAATTTACTCGGCGATACAGTAAAGTTAAATTTAATCTAAAATCCCAGCAATTTTTTGCCGATTCCCAGCGAAATTTTTACTGGGAAAAGAGCCTCAGGAATTAGAGTGTGGATTTATCTTCGTCCATTCGGATCGCACGTTTTTGAATTCGGTTCAGCAGTTGCAGGACAGTTTTTGGTGCTCCAGCCCAAATGTGCGAATTATACTCAAGTGCCGATCGAATGTTGGGTCTTGTAGATGCTAAGGACGTCAATGGTGCAACATATTTTTTGCAATGTCCCAGAAAGCCTAGGGACTGCGAAGCTTCCTTTGCGAGTTTGAAAAAATGACACTTCATTGGAGTTGCATTTCTGCTTCTGAAACAACACTTCAATGGTTCCAAATCACGCCTAAATTTTCAAAGAGTTTTGAAGTTTTTCATAGGCAAAATAATTGTTTCGTGCCGTTTCAGTTACCCCTCCCCCTCCCCGCCCCATACCGCCTCACACATCTTGTCCTGGATTGACACAAAAAATATGGTCACTCTATAAATATATGGGGACCAGGGTTTGAGCTAGGAACTTGAAATTTAAAATTGGAGCGCATTTTTTTCTGGGTTTGGAGGTCTTGAAATATTCGCCCCAAACCGGGTATCAAAAAATCACGTCCATTTCTGGTAGTAGCTTGAAATGAGTTAAGAATGATTAAAGAATTTCAACAAAAAGAAAATCAAAATCAAAATATTTTTTTACGTCGAAGAAATTTTAAAGAAATTGATTTATCTGAATGTGTGGGAACCGTTGAAATTTTTTCTTAAAAATCAATCATCATTAAAAATTTTCACTCATTAGAAATTGTTAAATTTGCATAAGTTGCAGTTTTCAACACAGTTGATAGACTACTATTGACGACACTTAATATCAATAATACTTTCAAAAATCGTAATTTTTTTTTATATGTGCTAAGATAGTTTCTATCTCTTTTTCGTTGTTGATTTTGGGCCGAGTTTCATTTACCTTTTTATTATCATCGTTAGAGCACTCTATACACACCGTTACAGGTGGGTTCAATTTGAAAAAAGAAAAATCTTTCTTCTTCTATGCGATGACTCTAAGATGCTGCAAAAGCGTTGACACGGACTTCTCTTCAGTTACGTTACGAGTGGTGAATATAGTGTGGCCCCCAATTGGATAAGAGTACCGCGATGGTTTCGGTGTGCTGTATACAACAATGAAAGTATATTAAAAACGTATTTATGTATAATCATTAGTACATAGTTCATGTACCACAGCCGAGCATTTCCAAACCAATATGAAACCCATTATTGCTATAATGATTACCACAATATGGACGGGCGGCGACGTCCAAGTAATGATCAAGTGTAGATCTGAGTGTTGTTTTTTTTTCTCAAGACGTCTAAATAGTAGATAACTGAAATGAATCGGATTGGATATACAAAATTCGTAATAAGCCCAGGTAGTTGAAAGTCACGGTGAATCGTGATACTTAATGCTGGCCATGTAGTTGTTTTTGTCATCTTATTATCACACGAGATTTGGATGCTGCTGACTCGCTGCTTGGTTAGTATATGTCGTCGTTTGTCGTATCCATCGCCTATACCCCCTCAAACATTATTGTCGTCGTTGCCGTCTTCATAATCATCGTTTCGGTCGTGTCTTATTATTACTTCTTGAAGTGTTTTTTCTCGGTTTTTCATATATTTCGGGGCACCTATAGCTTATTTTCTCGTCTCTAAGATAATGTGGTCATGTCTCCGAATTGAGAAAAGAGAAAAATGGCCGCTTCACGAAAATAATTGGTAATTTATTCAGAAATTAAATTTTTTATTCTGCTTGGACACAATCCACATTATAAATATTATAAAAGATACTTTGGCAATGGTAAAATAAAGTAAACGGTTGCGGTACAGCGACACAACGGGTGGAGCGAGTGGGGTATTTATTCAATATTCAGATTCAGATGAATTATAAAAAAAAATGTTTTAGATGAATCCAACGAGGCATCTTCGGTAAAAACACACATCACAAAATACACGTGTGAGTGTGAAGATGCCTCAAGATTACCATTAGATGACCAATAGCTTGGGAGCTTTTTAGTAGAATATGTCATCGGATCTTGTGGTTATGTGGTATCTTTGCTAGAGGTTTTTTTCAACAATTTTTTTGGTTTCTTCTGGACAATCTTCGGTATGTGATGAGGAGTTCAAATATCGGACGCGATTGTAACGACAGGTTAAGGTGATTTGTGGAGATATGTTTCGGTATTTTTTTTTTAAACAGATTTAAGCAACGCCTACATTCGTTGTCTGTCGGTATGTAATATTCATAGCTACAAGTCGACTGACTATTGAGAGGATCTTCACATTTTGTCATCTTAGATTTTTGTACAGACTAGGAGTAAATACTAGCTAGCAATGGGATTGGAAAGCTTTTTATCTTATTAATAAAAAATTGACAATCTTTTCTTTGCTTTTTTCTAGGTGGTTTTTTTTGTTTTGACTATAGAATAAGAAAATATCCAATTAGAATTTTATAATACTTTATTTTTTACCACTTATCTGGTAAATGGGCGATTTATGATCGCTTAACTATGCTGGTATAAACTTGCACTGCTTCAAAGTTTAAGTGATTCAACTATAAATGGATTTTGAGATCATATAAACCCGATGAGTACCATGAAAGATGGTATTTTTTTTTTATTATTCAAAAATTGTTTTTGTTATTTTGGTTATTTTGTCCGGTAACACAAAAATGTTGAAACTTGTCTTCAGATTGTTATTTTTTTTTCAATTTCTGTCTCCATTTCAGTTTCGGCGATCTCGCATAGTTGAAAATTTCAGACTTTGTCAAGTTCCGGGAACTTTAATACTTTTGAATATTTCTATGTGACTTAAAATCGATCGATTGAGTTTTGTTAGTTTTTGCTCCCACCCGTTGATTATCGTTATTTTCGTTGTAAATTAAAATAGTTTTTTTTCTGTGATTATTTTTCTGTGATTATTTTTCTGTTATTTCGCTAGATAAATTTTAATTTGTTTTCTGAATAGAATTATATTGTTAGTTAACGAAGAGTATTAAATAACTTAGATTATTCTTTTTTGTTTTTGTATTTTCTGCCATTCATATTTTTTTTTAATTGCTGGAATTTCTTCGATTTTTATGGTAATAAGTAGAGTTGAATGACTGAGTCTGCCAACAGACTCCTGATATTTCTTTAAAATATTCTAATGCCTTCTTGTAAAAGAATGAAAAAATCGATTGTATTTACAATAGTCCTCGCTTATCTGCAAAACCATTTTGCCAAAAAAAAAAACATTGCAATAAAGCGGGCAACCCGAAAATACACTAAATTTTTTGCCATATATGAAAAACATTAAGGCCTGTGTCCACATGGAAGTTTATTTGCAGAAGTCGCTTCCAGAAGAGATTTCGGGTGTCACAACTTCTGGAAGTTCACTTGCAGTTAGTGTTTCCACGGGAAAAACTTCCAGAAGTCTCTGCTAGAAGCGACTTCTGCAAATAAACTTCAATGTGGACACAGGCCTTAAGAAAACTAATCGCCAAATACTCTATATGAGGGTAGACACAGTTTTTATGAAAAAAAAAAATATTTGTATCGGAGAGGGGGGAGGATCGGCCCGACTGGATTTTGATTTATGGAACGGTTATGTAAAATCATATTCTAAACACAACTCATCTGTAATTTTTTTTTCGATATTATGCACCGTTTTCGAGAAAACAGAAAGAAAGTATTTAATTTGTATTGGGGAGGGGGAAGGGGTAGTTCAACTGGATTTGGAGATAAGTTATATAAAATTCTAAACACATTTTACCTTAATAAATCATCTCGTGGAAATGCAGCCAACATCACGTGAAAACGGCTCAACTGATTTCAATGAAATTTTCTACGAGGAAATAGTAGCAGCAGACTAAAGCCCAATTCAGACTAAAGCGGTCCCTACACGTTCAATATTGCAGTCAATCATGCTGTCACAGCAAAAAGCCTATTTGCACTAGACGCTCAATCATGCACGCACGCATCATTTTATTCGAAACAGCCAAACCGACAACACACAACACTTAATATAAATTTAAAAAAAAACTTTATATAAAACAACACTTAATATAAATTTAAAAAATCTTTGTCCTTATATTTTTCGCTTTTCGTCATCCACAACTCACTTCTTTGTCCATATAACTCGAAAAAAGATTCCTAAAAAACTTTGTCTTTTATATGCGACATCTTTTCACTACTAAAAATTCCCCTGAAATGACGAAATGATTGACAGCATCGTCATACACGTGCTGTCAATCATGCTGTCATTCACAAAGCTCCCTTGAAAAATATCAAAATGATTTTGATATTGGCCAGCATACTGGCAATCATGGAATTTTGCATGATATCATCACCATAGACGTTCAAAATGCTGTCACAGCATGCGATGATTGACTGCAAGATTGAACGTGTAGGGACCGCTTAACGATTGCGATTACGATTGAAGCTTCTCGACCAATGAGATCAAGGCTTTCAACGATAGAGACATGAGAGCTTTGATCTCATTGGTCGAGGAAGCTAAATCGTAATCGTAAGCGTAATCGTAAGCGTAATCGTAATCGTAATCGTAATCGTAATCGTAATCGTAATCGTAATCGTAATCGTAATCGTAATCGTAATCGTAATCGTAATCGTAATCGTAATCGTAATCGTAATCGTAATCGTAATCGTAATCGTAATCGTAATCGTAATCGTAATCGTAATCGTAATCGTAATCGTAATCGTAATCGTAATCGTAATCGTAATCGTAATCGTAATCGTAATCGTAATCGTAATCGTAATCGTAATCGTAATCGTAATCGTAATCGTAATCGTAAGCGTAATCGTAATCGTAATCGTAATCGCAATCGTTAGTCTGAATTGGACTTAAAAGATTTTATCAGTTATTGTTAAATGTTGAGTCGTTGAGTCGAATGGTTGCAGTTTCTTGAGTTGGAAGGAGAAATTCTCGTATAACCTGCTATCAACAAAAATGATTACGCCCTTCTTTCCCCTTCAATCCTTTTCTCTTTACTAAACTGCAAAAGGCATTTTAATTAGAGTTTTGCCAAATCATTATTGATTTTAAGATTTAGCAAAAGGCCACAGTTCGAAAGTCGAGCCAATTGTAGAGTCGCCATGAGTACAATTAGAAAATTTGATTCAATTTAAATTGGCCGAGGTTTTTTTTTGTAGCTTTCTGATCACTTTCAGGCAAAATTTAAGGATATCCGTGCATCTGCCTCTCGGTTTCTCTGTCTGTCCGTTCCACGTAACTTTAATAACTCGAAAACGCGTTGAGCTAGTGAGTTGAAACTTTTTATAAATGAGTTTCACGAAAATCGTAATTTTCTGTCAACTTTTATAAAAGCAAAGTCAGTACCTTCTACACAATTTTTTTTTTGTAAAAATACGGTTGAAAATTTATCGAAAATTTTATGCAAAAATGCATTTTTAATGGTTCTCGAGATGTTTGAAAAAATATTACTATTTCCACATTTTTTTCAGATACGAAATGTTGCAGAGCAAAGTTTTGTGTTCATCATAACTGATATTTTCTATAATAAAAGCTACAATTGTCAGGGGCCAATCGTCAAATACTCTATATGATGACATACAAAATGTTTATTTAAAAAAATAGGAGAGGGGGAAAGGAGTTTGGATTTTTATGTTTGTATAGGAGAGGAGGAAAGGAGAGGAGGAAAGGAGAGGTCCGATTGGATTTTTATGTTTGGAACGATTATGTAGAAATATATATTTTTCCTTTATCATTTTTTCAATACTACTTACCGTTTTCGAGAAAATTACAAAAAAAACTGTGTCTTTTGTATGGGGGAGATAAAGTTGTCCAATTTTGCCCGTTCAAGAACTTAGCCTAGCCATTTACGAGAAAGTTAAGTATACAAAATTTCAAGTCTCTAGCTCAATCATTTCGAAAGTTATGGGGTTAATGGATAGACAGACGGACGAACAGAGGGATGGACATGCGGAAATCAGAATCTTCTGTCATTATCATTTCGGTTATTAGCACTATTCACTTTGTTTCACAAGCCATTAAAAAAAATCTTTTTATGTATATTTTAATGTCCCGTTTAATATAATGATTCTTGGCAATTTGAGTGCTATGTTAGCAAAAGACAAATTCCTCAGATTCGATATCATACGTTATTTTATCCTTTTACAATGGATTTTTTCTTGTTTTGCTACTTTTAAAATTATTAAATTCATTCTCGTAGTCACAAAAGCTAAATTTCAGCGCAGAAGTGATTATTTATCATCAACAGGGAATAGGAATCAAGTATCTCAAAAATCGTGTTAGTCTGTGTAATCATTAAAAAAAATTCTTTTAAGCCAGAATGCGCTGAGGTTCGGCAGTTACTTAAAATTCCTGTAAAATTCTTTGGATTTATTTATATTTTTTAATACACAAACAAAAACAGGTAGCAAAAAATCGTTAGAAAATTTATGGAAATCCCAATATTGTTCAAAAAATGGTTACGTTAGTTGCAAAAAAGTAGTAAAGTGGAATAATAAATAGAAAGTTGGTGACAAGTATTAATTTGAATTGTATCGATATACTCGATAATGCTTGAATGTAACAATATTTTTGTGACAACTGTGATTATTTGTAAATATAAAGATCTGTTAATATAAATGGTCAATAATGGCAATAAATAGCAGACTCAGTGCTTTAAGAAGAATAAAACTGATCACCCACAAGGCCAACTTTGACTCCTCCATTAGAATAATAAAAGGTTTTTGTATAAAGAAAATAAGAAAGAGGCCTTTGGCCATGGTTCATCGAGCATTCTCATATGTCCATGCGGATGTTACCGAAATTTACTGTTAAAATTATCTGAAATTTATTTTCTCCAAATTTTTTTTCCTCCATCATCCTCCTTTCTTAGTTAAGAAGATATAGTCGCTTAGATACATACAATGGAGACACACAGGAGGAAAAAAAACAACACCACACTAGCAGCTTGAAAAATCGGAAAAAAAAGTTTCCAACCAAAACAGCGCATAAGGTAATAAATTCTCGAACACTACCTTAAATCTTAGATTCACTTGCTAAAGACAAGACCGCGCTAGATAGATACACTTGGCTTCGATTGTGGCTTTTTTCCCCTACTTTGACTATCTATAGTTGAAGATATCGCACAGCATCGTTTTAACAAACATCGAAATATTCCAACAATAACATTCGAAAAAAAATGAAAATAGAAAAAATGAACAACATCTAAAACTGAACCGAAGAAGCCCCCAAAAAATTGAACGAGGAGTCGCAGAGACAACCGGCAGCATGAAAAAAAAGCTCCAAAAACTGGACAAAGTTGGATGTGGTGGATGTCGAGGACGGTCAACGATTTATGGTCAATTTTTGTGAAAGTACGTAAAATTGATTCCATTAGAAACTCTTAGAGAAGATCCATGAGACAATCGCCCATTGGATATTTGTCCGATTTGAGATGGCCAGCAGATGCACAATGGGGTAGATTTGATTTTATATTTTTTCGATAGCGGAAACTAATTGAAAGTATTTAAGACAAAAATAATTTGTCAAAGAGATATATTATAAAAAAAAATTTAAATTAAATGCGAATTGCGCAAAAGAAAACTTACTAAAAATGTTAAGTTTGTAGGACGGAGAGGGCAGGAAATGTCTAAATTTAACGTGACGTATTTTAATTGCGCGAAAATAAACAAAAATTGGTTTAAAGCTCAAGTTTGTGACTGTACTTTTCTTTTCACATTCTTACAAATTTACTGCAGTGTAACACTCTTGCAGACATCCAATCGCAGTCAGTGGAACTCGTTATATATAAAGGGTTGTGCATAGCCACCGTAACCCCCCCCCACCCTCTCCCAACGCCCTTATCAATTTTTTTTATCCCATAAAATGCGTTAAAATACTATCCTAGGATATTTTTTTCTTGGGAAATTCGATTGTACCAGTTTCTAAATTTTACATTTTACGTTAATCGCGCTTTTCCTGTACATCACTTCGGTGAGTGAATTTTTGAGTGAAAGTTTGAGTGAAAGTTTGAGTGAAAGTTTGAGTGAAAGTTTGAGTGGTCTTTTGTTATTTTATAGAAAGGACATTTCATGTAGTATTTTTATCGGTTGCATTGGTGTTTTATCAGTTCCAAGAGGCAGGTTTGGAGGATGAGACAAAATGTCGGTCCCATGTCTTATTTCAAACATCAACAGCTTGATAAATTTACGAGTATTCGGGATTTTTTATCTGTTCGGTTTTTGATTAGTATAAAGTATGGTTCCCGAACATGGACCACTCGACTTTAATCCTTTGTGGACCAGGATGTGAACAACAATAAATCAACAACCATGACTTTTTTCCTTGAAGATTGTTCCAGAAAGCATTTAAAAAGAAGACATGAACTAATTTTATGGAGGGGTGGTATTTACGCCTGTGGTATATAGAAGTATATATGAGGCGTTAAAAGCTAGAGTGGACCAACCCACATAATCGAGTTTTTGAAGCTTTTTCACTTTTGTACTATTATTGACTGTAAATTTTTGGAAAAAAAAATTTCTGTGGACTTTATTACTCAATGTTAAAATGTTCTTTTGTGCATCCAAACATTTTTATGTAAAAACTCACTCGCAATAGTGATTCAAACTCAAAAAAAATCACGATTTCGACATGTGGGTTGGTCCACTCTAGCTTTTAACGCCTCATATAATGTTGATACTATTGGATAAGCAAAAAATATAAGGATTTAAAGTTGGTGGTACTTAAAACTACCGACAGTCGACAAAGGGTAAAAACGTCTTAAAAATTGAATGGGTGTGTCTTTTTGAATGACACCAATGGCAGAAACGTCGGAAGCTTTCAAGATTACATTATATCATTCTGTTTGGTTGAAGATCCGTGTTCAAAATTCTGAAGAATACCGAGTTTTGCCTTTTTTTAAAAAAGGAAAAAGGCTCCTAATATAGCCCTTGAAATTTCTGACTCTATGTATAAAATATGATGAAATTTTATGGATTTTCTTAGAAATTTTAATAGCCACATTTGCTTTTTAACATAACAACACTAGAAACAAATTTTTGAAAATAAATAGAAATGAATCACAAAAAAGGACATATGGATTTTGAAAAAGTCGCCATATTGGCAACTTTCATTTAATATATTTTCACCAAATGTTGAAAGTGTCAATCATGCCGGCAAAATTTCATAACTGTCGCCCAAGTCCATAGATGCAATTTCAAGGTTTTCCATGTTAGGAGGCCTTTAATTTTTTTGCGATTTTTTACACTTATGCTGCGGTCACACGACGCTGTGTTGCCAGCCGCTGGCTGCTGTTGGTTAGTAGCGCTGGCAAGTAGCAAATCAGTGGTTTGACATTTGAATCTCGGCGATTTTTTAAATAATAAACGTAGCACACAAATTTAAATAAATAAACGTAAAATAACAACTTACAATAAACAAACTTTACCACTTATCAGACTTTTGACAGCTCAGAAACCATGTGACAGGGTCACGTAATCCCTAGTAGCGCTGGCAAACTAGAACGGTCTCTACTTCACTAGCACTGCTAAAATCATCACGCTGCTGCTGGTAGTAGCAGCGCACTAGGGCTCACACGGTGCTGCTGAAACGGCTGCTAACAGCCAAACAGCTACTAGCGCTGACAAAACAGCGTCGTGTGACTGCCGCATAACAGTCAAACAGTCACTATCGCTGGGAAAACAGCGTCGTGTGACCGCCGCATTATTGAGAATAAAATATCAGAAACCTAAAATCTTAATTTAGGACTAGGTATGGACATTTTCGGATTTGGGGTTTTTTTTTTATAAGTATTACCTTTTTAGTCAAGAGTGAAAAAATACTTTTTAGAGGATATCGGATATGGATCAAATTAAATACAGAATGTTGTGCTCATACATATAAGGTGTTAGCTCACAAAATTTCAAAAGGATCCTTTATGTAGGAGCTGAGAAATCGCGGTGGTCAGTAGCCAATATCGCGGCACCATACATTTACAGGAATTTCCATCATATAGGATATGTTTATAAAATGTTATTAAAATATTGCATAATTTCTAGTAAATAAAATAAAATATTGTACTTTTTTGAGCTTTTCTGACCACAGTGAGTCCGACAATCGCTGCTGTGGACCATTCGAAAAAAAAGTGAACCATAGGTATCTTTGACTACAATATATTTACAAGCATAGGTGCGAGCAAGTATCATCGTTGACATTAGAAACGGTACGGCTTAGAAATAGAATTTCCCTTCCAATTTTCAACTATAGGAGATTTGGGACCAACTATAAATCAATGAGCAAATCTAAATTGTGTACAGAACGTCGTAGTCTTCTTTTGCTGGTCTAGCATTGATTGTGCCCCTTCGCCTTTTGTAATTTTTTGTAACTTTTTAACTTGTATGTTTTATTAGATGACCCCGACCAAATGTAACAAAATGTAAAGAAGAAGCGTCACCAAACTTAAAATAACGATAAGTATTTTTTTAAAAAAAATCTTTTGGGAACTTGACGAATGTATCTTCAACTATCATAGTATGGCAAGCAAATAGATTACAAAGGGGAGAGAGGGGGGGCATTATTATTGTATATAAATGACCAACATAAATACGTTTTTGGGCAGAAAAACGAAAGAAAAAAAAACATGAGTAGCAAAATAAGAAAAACGAAGCAGCACAGAAAAAGATGACCATTTCTATGACGGATTTTTGTTTTGCATATCCATTGGCTATTGGTCGTTAGTTCATTATTTCTTTTATGTAGCCCATTACTCTGTGCTCCAAAAAAAATACAGTTTTTTTTCCTTTTTCTCATCTTCGTACATGTTGGAATACCTACATAAATGGAAATCAGTAATTAAATGCATGAAAATACACACAATATTTTCGGTACGCCTCTTTTTCGGAATAATCAAGTAGGTTGAAAGTGTGGGTGGCTACTCGAGGGAAAAAAAGAAAATTATTGACTCTAATTATTGTGACTATGATTTCTCTAGTTCTGGAAAAATTACGAGAAATCACGACAAAAAGCGACTGAAATTGGAGACAATTGGAATGTGTTTAATTTCCGTATTTCCTAACAAATAAATCGAATTTCTTGGTTAATTTTCTTCGTATTAGACTCAGAGTTGTTACATGATTAAATTTAAAATGATTTTGTAATGCCTGTGAGTTGTACAAGATTTGAATGCATCTTAAGTTGTATAATGGCCATAAATTAATGCTTCATTGAAATGCAAATTAGTGTAAAGTCACCAAAAGTCTTAACGACATGAAAATACGCAACTAGATATGTACCTCAGGTCAAGGTTTAATTTATTCTCTCAAACAAGTTTTGTTTATTTCGTTTTCTTCGTTTAACATAAAAAAACATTTTTTTAAATAAAACTTATTGATCTCTTGCTGACAATATTATATTACATGAGGTGATTTTTTTCTGTTGTCAAAAATTAATAAGTAGAAACGTCAATTTCTATATTTTAAAAATAAATTGTTTAAATTTGTGCGGAATTTTAATTGTTTCTACACATTTTAGCAATTATGAAAATTTGCTACTTCCTTATACTTGGTTCATGTTAGGTGTATCTAAAAAAACCATTCAGCAAATTGTAATTCGATACTTTTTGTTTAACATATAATTTATAGAATTTAGAATCTATTTTCAATAGCTTAACCCTTGTAGTCAGTCGGTATTTTAACTACCACCAACTTTAAATCCTTATATTTATTTTTTGCTTATCCAAAACTATCAACATTCTACTTCTATATACCATACCACAGGCGTAAATACCACCCCTCCATAAAATTAGTTCATGTTTTTTTTGTTAAATGCTTTCTGGAACTATTTTCAACGAATAAAAAGTCATGCTTATTGATTTATTGTTGTTCACTTCCTGGTCCACAAAGCGTTAAGTCTAAGTAGAAAACATAACAAAAGCTATAATTGCCGATCTGGCAATTATTGAAAACCCGTATGGTGATATGGCATTGTTCGAAGTTTAAGTGAACGGCGAACAGTTGTATCAAAATTCCACTTTGAAGTCAAACTTTCCAATAAGATTTTTTAAAATTAATTCCAATCGGATTTTGATGTATGGGAGTTTTATGTAGAATCATATCCTAAATAACTTTTGTTCTTGCATTTTTTTGATAAGATGCACCGTTTTTTAAGTTATATTCGCAAAAAACGTTTTCGTTCGTATGGAGGGACCCCCCCCCCTAATACTTAGCCACGCATCTTACGAAAAACGGATCTGCGCAAAATTTCAAGTCTGTAGCTCAATCCGTACGCCCGCAATCCGCGCCACAGACGGACAGACGGACGGACGGACATGCTAAATTCAACTTTTTTTTAAAAGCTTTTATTTAGCTCGCTATCTTGTCTGTTTGTTTGTCTGTCTGTTTGTTTGTTTGTCGGGGTCAAATCTTGCAATCAAATTTTGACCCACTTCCACTTGTCCGATTGACTTGAAATTTTGCACACTTATATAAGTCCGATGACAATACAATATTTTCACTACTTCGTCCTTGTAAGGATAACGGAAGGTCCTGTAAGGATAACGTGATTATCCTTTTCTCCAAATTTTCCGGAAAAAAATCTATTCTGGGGGTTTTTGAGGTCGCTGAATCCGAATCTGTCATTAAAAAGTCTGTAAGGATAACGGAAGGTCCTGTAAGGATAACGTGATTATCCTTTTCTCCAAATTTTCCGGAAAAAAATCTATTCTGGGGGTTTTTGGGGTCGCTGAATACGATTCTCAAGTTAAAAAGCCTGTAAGGACATCTCAAATCTAAGGATATATATTCGAAGACTAAAAAGAACAAAATAAAAAAAATAAAAAATTTTTTTTAAAAAAAAGCTTTTATTAAAAAAGAATGCACTAAAAAGAAAAAAATAATTTTCTGGACGCTGTGTATCACAAATATAAAAGCTTTTAAAAAGCGAGATAAAGCATATAACAATAAAATAAAAATTTATCTCGCTTTTAAAAAGCTTTTATATTTGTGATACATAGCGTCCAGAAAATTATTTTTTTCTTTTTAGTGCATTCTTTTTTAATAAAAGCTTTTTTTTTTAAATTTTTTTTTATTTTTTTTTATCATTCTAAACACACTGGTGTACATCATTTTTTTGTGTGATGACGGGATCTTGGCGTTACAAACGGTAAGGCAAATCTATTATACACTTCACCATACGGGTATAAACAGTATTTGATTAGGTACTTAAGTATGTGTTGCTTGAAGACTTTTTTGTTGCGTTTATTTGAACATTTCGATTTTTTGAACTACGCTCGCAAACATTAGTTCAAATAATCGAGATTTGCCTGTATTTGTTACTATTTACGGTTTTCTTATTTGGAATGGATAGGCCGAAGTCCTGTTAATACTAAAGCACAGCATTATGGAATAGAAGTGGAATAGAAGTATTTAAATCTGATGAAAAATCATTTCAAATCAAACGGAGAAACGCGAATACGGAAAACTTATATTGAATCAAATTTTAATTTTCGAGCAAGATTTTTCAATAATGCGAGATTCACATAAAGCGCAAATAACAAGTAAAATATGTACCAAATCAATACATTTAATTGTATAATGTATCTTTAAAAAAACCATATGGAAGTCGCCAATTTCACACCATATGTAAAAGTGCAAATTGGTGTTGTCTCTGATTAACGCGTGTAAATTAAACTCATCGTAGCGTGTTAATTTATCTAAAGGTTCATCAAAATATTATTCTAAAAATAATGTAAACAATTTAAACGTGTTGTATTAAATACAATTGTCCAAACTCAGATACAAAATAAAATTAACAAAGACGATGACGAAGTAAAAGAATCATCTTTGGAAAAAAAGACGCAATTACCGTCATGTTACCGAGAAATTTTGGTCAAAATTGCTTGACAACAACTTCATTTGAAGCAATTAACAAAAAAAAAACCGATTCATTAATGGTTCTTTCTGGTTTTAATAAGAAATTAAAATTCAAAAATCTTTTTAGTAGTTGACGAAACTAAATTGAAATGAAAATGTGTGGAAGAAATAAAGATAAGCAAAGAATCAACACCGTGGCAAACAGGTGCAAAAACGTGACTTCATTTCATTTGAATTTCTAATAATTCTCTTATAGCCTTGGACCTCATCTTGTTCATAGTTTAATAATTTTTTGATATTTGAAACTTTATTAAAAGTTATTGTTGCTCTGTTCTATTTTTTATTATATTTTTACATGTGGTGCATAAATTGTTAAAATTAAATTTTGCAGTTTTTTTTTTTTTTTCTTAATTAGCTGGTGATTTTACTATTTGATATTTTAAAACCAATTGGAATTAAGAAGTATGTAGTTTAGTAACGGTGAAGTTGAGTGCAAAAAGTCATATAATCTTTGATTGAATCGCGTTCTTTGATTCGTTGCAATTGTTTATGCGGCACATAGACGAGTCCAAATCAGTTATTTCACATAGTAGACGAGAGAGTCCATTTAAATGAGCAATCCCCGTAATATGATATTAGGGTTCCCAGAAGATGATCATCTACCAGAACTGAAGATCCATTTTTAATTTAAATGTCATGTGAAAAAAAACTGAAAAAATCTCCGGTGGGAAACTGATCCCGGTCTAACCTAATCCACCGAATTACTCGAGAGATGCAAAATTTCGCATCTCTTACACCAGAGTGTTTAGAATGATAAACATAACAAAAGCTATAATTGCCAATCTGGCAATTATTGAAAACCCGTATGGTGATTTAAGTGAATGGCGAACAGTTGTATCAAAATTCCACTTTAAAGTCAAACTTTCCAATAAGATTTTTTAAAATTTATTCCAATCGGATTTTGATGTATGGAAGTTTTATGTAGAATCACATCCTAAATAACTTTTGTTCTTGCACTTTTTTCATAAGATGCACCGTTTTTGAGATATTCACAAAACACTTTTTCGTTCGTATGGTGGTACCCATGGTCCATTTTTTCCCATTAACGAAATTAGCCTTGCATTTTACGAAAAACGAATCTGCGTAAAATTTCAAGTCTCTAGCTCAATCCGTGCGCCCGCAATTCGCGCCACAGGCGGACAGACGGACGAACGGACGGACAGATGGACGGACGTGCTAAATTCAACTTTTTTATACCCGTATGGTGAAACGGGTATATTAGATTTGCCTTACCGTTTGTAACGCCAAGATCCCCTCATCACACAAAAAAATGAATTACACCAGTGTGTTCAGAATGATGAAAAAAGTTGAATTTAGCATGTCCGTCCGTCTGTCCGTCTGTCCGTCTGTCCGTCTGTCCGTCTGTCCGTCTGTCCGTCTGCCCGTCTGCCCGTCTGCCCGTCTGTCCGTCTGTCCGTCCGTCTGTCCGTCTGTGGCGCGGATTGCGGGCGCACGGATTGAGCTACAGACTTGAAATTTTACGCAGATCCGTTTTTCGTAAAATGCGAGGCCAAGTTCGTTCATGAGCAAAAATGGATCATTAGCGGGGGGGGGGGGGGGGGGGTGGGTGGGGGGGGGGGGTACCCCCCATACGAACGAAACCGTTTTTTTGTGAATATCTCAAAAACGGTGCATCTTATCAAAAAAGTCCAAGAACAAAAGTTATTTAGGATATAATTCTACATAAAACTCCCATACATCAAAATCCGATTGGAATGAATTTTAAGAAATCTTATTGGAAAGTTTGACTTCAAAGTGGAATTTTGATACAACTGCTCGAATTTTGATACCAATATCACCATACGGGTCTCCAATGATTGCCAGATTGGCAATTATAGCTTTTGTTATGTTTTAAATAATTAAAAGATATCAGAGATTGTTTTATCAACTTTTTTAGAATTTGAATTTTAAAATTTATATTCAAACTAGCAGACCCTTCGTTGCCAGCTTAAAGCTTTTTGTATAAATTTTAGAATGCCAAAAAACCATAAATAACCTAAAAACTTTTGGGAAAAAACGTTATTCTTACAGGATCTTCCGTTTCGAATTTTGAAAGTCTAGCTCCTGACAACGCAGATCATTTTGCAAAGAACCGCGTAAAAATCGGTCCAGTAGTTTTTGAGTTTTGTAATCTCAAACAGACCAACAAACAAACATCCATTTTTATATATTAAGAATATTAGACAAAAAACTCAGAATACATGAGAAAAACTTGGACTAAAAAAAGCAGACTAAGGAATCGTTTACATTTGTCGTTTTTGCTGGGATAGCTCTTTTTCATATATGGCAGAGAAAGTTTGTTTATAGGAAAAGATCTCAGAATTCGGATTAATTCTGGCAATTTCCAGTCTGAATAATTTTTCTGACATTTGTATCGTCATCGAAATATTCGTCGAATAAAATCTCAGATGTAAAAAGCCTTAAGATCGTCTTAAAAAACCAAAAGATTTGTATGGCTGCCAAAGGATTTTTAATAAAAACCATAACTTACTCTAATTCATGTTGTGTGGTCTCTAACGGGATAGAAGTAATGAAGAATATTTATTTCTTCAAAGAATCTGGGACGCTTTTGTTCAACAATATTTAAATAAAATTCTAATTAAATTATCTGTCGGATATAATTTGAATTTACAATTTCAAATTACATCTCCGTACATTTATTAACAGAACCCGCGTATGAATTAACAAACTTTCTAAACAAAAACTCAGACGTGTGTTAAACCTACCTCAATTTTTTTCCTTAACCAAATTTTTTTTTAATTGTCTGCAAATGTTTTGCTGACCTCTAATTAAATGATTATGTACTGTCCAACTGTTTCATATCAAAATTAACCTCTGTGTCTGCAAATTGTCATAGAAATCCTTTGATTCGTAAAAACAACAAAAAGCATCGAGGCAAAAAAAAACAAGCTGAAATACTTCAACTTAATCAAGCAATTAAAATTTTCGACTCAAGACTTTATGAATTATAGAAAAAACCCGCACAGCTCGAAAAAAAATACGTTAAACTTTGTTTGGCACGCCTGCCTTATGCCTCTGCAATATAAAGGTAAAAGTCCATTTAAAAAATTGTACTGTCGTGTGTAAAAAGAAGTTAACTAGCAAACATTTAACAATCAACTAAATAAACTATAAAACTGTAAAAGGTAATAAGCTCGCGTGCTGAGAAAATGGCAACATATGTAATTTACCTGTCATTGCGCGCGTTATTGTACCTGAAAAGACTTCAGTTTCATGTAACAAATCTTTCTTCTTCTTTAATTTTTTTCTGTATGTTTCTATTTTTTGTTTTTGGGATGGGGAGATTTTCAACTTCAGGTCAAATATCATAAATTCTATTTAATGCTGGCCAACAGGCAAACAACAACAATAGTGACATCAAAAGATAATGATTAAATATAGCAAGTGACCGAATAGCATAAAAAGATTTCAACAAATTTACATGTCCATCATTTGTAGCATGTTTAGTACTTTTTGAACCTTTGGAAAATTTCAAATCTCTATATTGCATAAAAACGACTAAGGAAAAAACAACACATTAATAGTGGTAATCAAAGATAGGAAAAAAAAATCAAAAGCAACTCTAATGAAAATAAAGGCACTCGGGGGAAAAAGCATGCCTAAAAAACCCCCCAGCAATTAGAGATCTTGACGTCTTCTGATGAGCAATTGTCCAAGTACCCATTCATTGTACTCGAAAAGTCAAGACAAATTCATAGATTGCCGAAAGGCAAATCTAAACTAAGGCCCCCCCAACACCTTCCCCATATTTTGATGTGGCTCCATCGAGTTTTGCAAAGTTTTTCAAATCCACTAGCCATGATTTTGTTAATTGAACAAAATTGTTAAAGCAGACCAAAAACACACCCAGAACTTCTTGTGCAAATGCGGACTATGATCTCTACTTAAATACGCGCGTACATGCACGATGATGATCTTGAAACGGTCTTTAATTTTCGACAAGCAAATCTGTTTTCCATGATCATCAGATCATAAATGATTGAAGCTTTTTTTTCTATTGATGTTTATTGGTCCATTTAGGCAAAAGTATGGGTTGCAATTACGTCCAACAAAATGTCTAATAAATAATGGCATGTTTTTTTTTGTTGGGTCTTGTTGTTGTTTTTCCAGTTGCCGTTGTGGTTGCTTTCCAAGTAATATTCACCCCGAAATAAAGTCTCATCTTTGTTAGTTTAACATCGAAGATTCTAGAATTATAAATGCACCAAATATGCAATTAATTTGTTCGATTGCGCGGCGTATTATTCACGCTAAGGTCACACAAAGGTGAGTTCTGCGAATTCTGTCTGCATCGGATTTATCGGTGGAGCACTTGTTTTTTGGGTTCCGATCTCATCATTTCACACACTTTTTTAAATGGGGCTCCTCTCAGTGCCATAAACAAGTCATTTGTGAAGCGCCGTGCCGTGTAAATTTTAGATGCAGGTAAAAAATTAAGGTATCTGGCGGTGGGTTTAGAGATCGACTTTATTATTCGTCCGTAATGATTTTTTAAAAATTATATTTGGTTTAGAATTTAAGTGATAGGTATTTAAAGTAATGAAAGCGCGAATTAGCTTTTAGATTTCAGTGGTTTATTCATTATCACATTGACTGCCATGGCTATCATTTTTCATAGCCAGTGAAAATTGGCACTATGATTCATGAGCGGCCAAGGCTATCATTTTCGATAGCTGGGTCTACAATCTACCTGCATACATACATACATTCACACATACGTACATTCTACATACGTCTACATGTATTGGCATCTCCCTTACATTTTTGCAAAATTGGTCTGGCAGTCAATGTGTTAAGGATAAATATATTTCTTGTGTTAGACCAAAAACAATTTAGCGGTCCGAAAAGCCTACCAACACAACCACAGAAAAGTATACAAAAAAAAATGGCGAATAAGAAAATTAATAAACACATTATGTATTTGTGGTGAACAGTTTCGCGATTCAAGGACTTTGTTCTTCTTAAAACTACTTCCCAAGGGTTGTCTTTAGAGAATCCTTTAGCCAACGGCTAACTTTATCGGGTTGAGGGCTGAATTATTGCTAGCATCAAATTTTACTATTTTTATTGCGCTGCTTTTGTACCGCAGCTATAAAAGTAGCGCACGGTATTCACAGACAATAGACAAGTAGCGTGTAGCACGCGTCTTTTATGCTGCGCTAACCAATAGCTTGCCATATTGCAAGCAAAAAGTTGCAATCGCAGCTTTGTTGCTTCGCAGCACAGATTCGCAGTTTTTTTTGACAGTTTGATTTGTTTTCGCTCTATTTGGAAAATATGTCTTTAAGTTTATCGCTGTAGAAAAGTGTTTTACGTTTTAAATGTTTAAAAATAGTGATTCGGTGCTAGCAGCAGATTCTTTGTCCATTACATCGTTGGTGCAGCCATCGACGCCTGACCAAACGAAGTTCTTGGATAAAATCCTGGAAACTGAACAAAATATAGATTTTCCCCTTTTATCGTGTTTGCTTTCAATTGAAATAGGTTCAAAAATGTGGAAAATCCGGGTCAAAGTGTCAATTTTTGCTGAAATTTAGGGTTCTAAGAAGTAGCACCTCAACAGTTTCAACCAGATGAAACTTTTCTGGCAGCGAATACTTATCAATTTTAGTGTTCACAAGTAGCTGTTTTCCAGATTGCGCAGCGTTTGAAAATACTGCGGTTGCTTTAAAAGCTGTTTAGTTTTCTGTGTTGCAGATGGCTTCAGAAATTGCAGCACGCAGGTAGCACAGTTTTTCGTCATGCTGCGCAGTAAAAGTTGCCAACTGTGATATTAAAATTCATTACACGTTGGCTACCATGTGAGTCACCGGTGTACACACACTATTGTCATTACCGTCAGTTTCTCAAGTTCCATGGTTGAGTGCAGTCGTTAAATTGAGCTTACTATACATTCCTATAGTTTCGATGTTCACCGGTGCCTCACAGTGTGCAAAAGTGAAATAAGAGTTTGAGTCACCGGTGACTCACAAAGTACAGAAATGATTTTTGCGTTTTTTCCCAGTGTATACTAGCGGAATAAACGTTTTGTTGGCTGGTAGCCAACGTGTTAAAATTAATTTCAAAGGTTCAGCAGAGGGGTTAACGGGGAAGCAGTACTGATATAACTTGCAATTGTCCCATGAAGGTTCTGGCGAAGGGTTAAAGGTAAGCAGTATTGATTTTATAATGTGCCATTTACCTGTCTAATAGTAAATTTTCTACAACGGGGCAGTGGAGACATACGAGAGGAGGGAGTAAAAAAGAAAGGGCAACTTTGGCCTAACGCATATAGCACAAAACCATTGATGTGTCAAAAATACTCTATTTCGGTTAGAGGATGCTTCAAGTTAATTTTTTTAAGCTCACGGTGCATTTTTTCAACGACTTTCTAGTATACATCTCAGAGATTTTTTGCCTGAGGCACTTTTTCTTAGTCGGCATTTTCACAATTTCAGTTGCATTAATTTATGGAACATGAAAAACACGAAAAATTGACTTAATTTTCATTTAACAAAGAGAATCAATTCCTTCAGAGCCAACACTTTTTGAAATATTTGTCGCAATACACTCAAACCAATGAAGATATTTCAATTTCTAATCAAACAGCAGGAAAATAATTTCAGTTGAAACATTATTTGTTTTAAACTACAATAAATTCAAGGTAATTCATGTCTTTGAATTGAATCGAGACAACATTTGCCAAACAACATTCGCAATACAGTCCATTCTCCTTTCTTAAAAAAGTTTGCCTATACAAAAATGTTTCAGGGTATTTTAATTATTTCCGGACCATAAGAAACCAATCCACGAAAAATAATGAAAGGATCAAAGTCCGTAAATTTATTAACGAATTTAAGGGTGGAATCACAAGCTGATTGTGGTCGTGACTGAAATTACTTGTAATCGAAATCGGTTTATTCGCAGCAGTGCACCAGTGATGGTTGAGTTCTGGCTAAAATGGGCAAAGTTCTCGTTTAAAACAAATACGGAAAACCAGAATAGAAGGATGACATCATTTTGTTTTCGGAAATAGATTCGAATTTGGAGTTGAAATCCTTCTAGTTTTCCAGCGAACTATGAGTTTTTGTGGAATGTGGGTGATTTTAGGAAGGGTTGCTGCCTAGACAGTCTGAATCACATGAAGAAGTCATGTTTTATGCTGTGCACGGGAATCGATTTTGGATTCGTTTCGAGACTGTACTATAATAGCGGTTCGTCTGCTTACTAATTTGTTCTGGAAGAGGGTGAATTGTCTGGCTCTGTGAAAGTTTTTTTTTGCAATCGTACTGCTCCAAAATATGGATTTTTTTTCTAATTTTTGGCCACTAAAATTTTGTATACTACCAAAAATTTTAAGGAATAGGGGAATAGCCCCACACAGTAGTGAAGATTTTTTTCAAACAATCTTTAATACATTTCGAATGGAGATTATTGAAAATCGCGTGTATTCCTGAAAACTATATTTCTCGAAGCAATGCAGTAAAAAAAACTTTTTCGAAGCAATGCAGTTAGGGCCCAAAAATGTTGTACAGGGGAAATGTTGCACAGAAAAAGGGCAAAATAACTCCCCCTTCCACAATAAAATGCAAACAAATTTACATAAATTTTCCATCCATTCTTATCCAATTGTAAAGACTGCTTGACTCCAATGAGATTTTTGCATCAAAAGTGTATATGTAACTGTATGTAACAAAAATTTGCAAGATCGACTTCCACCAGTAAATCTTTATCGAAATTTAAGCGTTTTTAGAAAATGACGAAAATATTTTCTATTCGTATGGGAGAGGGAAAAGTAGTGGTGCCTTTAAATTTTGTTGTATGGCGGAGTTGCGTCAATCATTTCTCGAGTTTTCAATTGTTTTGTAAAAAAAAATTCAACATTGTACCATATTCTCTTTATTCAAATCTGGGACACATGACTGCTGGGACGACGGGGTGAAGAATGGGTAATTTTTAATGCGTTGAATTCATTCGAAAAGTTTGAAACAATTTAATGCGGTGCTTTTTCAAAAGAAGCTAAATTTTCTATTTGATTTTTTTGATATTTTTTCCTTCATACAACATATGTTTTCAGTCGTACCGCAGGTTATAATAAAAAATGCGCCGCAGGCGATTTTCTTTTAAATAAAGATACATTGAAGGTAGAAACTTATGGAAAAACTCCGCCGCCGCAGGCGAAATTTGTCAGGAATAAATCGAATAATCCGGGACAAAAATTTGGATTCCGGGGCGCCGCGACAACATGCCTTAATTCGGAACTGTCCCGCTGAATCACCCTAATTATACCCATTTATTCATCATATGTTTAATTATACAGTAGAATCCCGATAATTCGTATTTCAAGGGACCAGCAAATTCATACGAATTAGCGGGATATACGAATTATCGGGGTACGAATTATCAGGATTCTACTGTATAAGAAAGGTGGCACTTACCGCTAGGTTAAGTTAAGTTTTTGTTTTTGACAATATTATCTGAGTTAAAAAATAATATCGCTTCGGCGTTAAAGTGTCTTCCCCTAAGCTCTGGCGGGAACTATAAAAAAAGGTAATAAAATTGAATACGCCTTGAAAAAACCAATTTGTTTTCGCATACAAATAAAATTTTAAACTAGAAAATTTTAGAAACATATAAAAAATTAATTTACAAACTAAAAATATACCCAAAAATTAACTAATAAAAATTTACTGTTTTTATTAGTTAATTTTTGGGTGGGTTTAAAAAAATGCGTAAAGCATAAAATTGGTGTACGATTTTATTTATGATTTTCCAAAGTTCAACAACACTTTAAGTACACCCTAAAATAAAATAAACAAATTATAATCAAATTTCAATTAATTTTCTAAAAGTTGTTGGATTTTTTATGAAAATGCCTATAGATACCATTTTAGCGCAATGAAATCGTTACCTGATTTAAGTATCATCATCCCGATCATGATCATCAGTATAATGAATTTTTGTTCTTGTACGCCGGAATTAACGTAAAACCAATAAAAGTTCTAAATTTATGTAAATCTCTCAAAAATTTTTGGTGATCGTATAACACTCAGACACTGTTTTTATTTTTCATGAAATTTTTCTTTTATTTGCCTTTGTTTTTGTTTGTCGTTTGATCGAAAAAGCTGAAAAATCGAAATGGTCGACAGAAAGAATATAATAAGAGGTGGATCGAAGCTCATTAGATGGAACATAGAATAATAATATAAGCCCCATCTTATAGTAAAAGCAATCAACGCGAGCAATAAAAATAATCGAAGAGTATCGTATCTGCTAGCACCGAATTCTAATATACTCGATCCAATCCACCATCCATTTATATTATCCGTGGAGCACTTTTATTTGGCTCCATCCGAATATTGAAGTTCTCCGCGTAGATAAATAAATAATACTAAAGGAAACTGGTCTCTGCAGGTGATCTTTAAGTGCCGCATATTCGATATAAAGAGTCTAAGATCGTATTCTATTAAGATTTATTATCGTCCAACTAACTATACTCGATTGTCCAAGTATCCAAGTTCGAAACTAGTATCTTAAAAAGTATATCCTATTCAAATGTCTGTTAATTGTTTTACTGAACCGTTGGTGGTTATTCCAAAATGTATTTTGTTCGCTTTTTGTTTTTATTGCATACATTAAAATATATTTCGAATGAGACGAATCGATGGGATTGGACAATTAATGAATAACTGATCGAATGCTTGTATAATTTTCGTATAAATTTGCGCATTGAAGCAATTTTAATGTTGACGCAAACGTAGCCATAAAATTTTTTAATCACAAATTGGTTAATTTTAAAGTTCACCTCATACCAGGTTTCCATCAATAATACTATAAAAATATAAATAATATCATATTGGTGTGACTTTAAATTGAAAGTCTGAGAATTTTTGAATAGTGTTTAGGAAGGTGGAATGCAATAATGAATATTGGTTTTTACTTTTTAGTTTAAAAAAACATAAGCAAAGCTACAATTGCAATCGTCGAATACTCTATGGGAGGGCAGAGTAACTGAGGGTGGGTGGGAGGGGGGGGGGGAAGGATTGATACGATGGGATTTTGATGTATGCAATGTTTATATCATAAACACAAATCGTTTTTAGAAATTTTTCGATAGTATTGACCATTTTCGAGACAATAGAAAAAAAATTTCAAATCCTATGGGGGAGGGGGGAAGGAATGGTTCGATTTTGCCCATTCAAGAACTTAGCCTTGCTATTTACGAGAAACGCAATTGTAAAAAATGTCAAGTCTCTAGCTCAATCCTTTCGAAAGTTAGTGTGTTTAACGACAGAGGGACAGATGTACAGACAGACAGACAGACTGACAGATTGACATACAGACGGGCAGACGGGCAGACAGACATACGAACAGACAGACGCACAGACAGACGAACAGACAGACGGGCGGGCAGACAGACGGAAGGACAGACTGACAGACAGATGGACAGAGTGACGGACATACAGACGGACCGACAGACGGCCAGACATACAGACTGACAGACAGATGGACAGATAGATGGACAGAGTGACGGACAGATAGACAAACAGACAGACAGATAAACGGACAGACATGCGGAAATAAAAATCTGTTGTCATCCCAAACACTCTGGCGTAGTTCATTTTTCTGTCCGATGATTGGTTCGATGCGTTACAAACGGTATACTAAATCTAATATACTCTTATATGATATATCATATAGAGTATAACAAACCGCCAAAAAATTGCTTTGCACCTTTTAAAAAAAATCCGAAACTTCCAATTTTTGAACAAAATCGCAAAATGAACATTTCTTTTTATTACTCTGGGCAGTTCATTTCTTGAGAATCGAGAGTAGTGACGGATTGTGGCTTTATTAATTTTCTGGCACCTAGTTTAGACTTTTTTACAAGGTTATATTTAGTTTCACTTGTTTGTTTGTTTGTTTGTTAGGTTCAAATCTTGTAATCCAATTTTGATCAACTTTCACTCATCCGAATGGCTTGAAATTTTCCACAAATTTTTTTTGGGCAGTCATGAAAATTCGGATGAACTGACAAGACTAACTTTTCAGGGGTCCCGATTGACTTGAAATTTTGCACAAATGCGTAACTACGATGAAGGTACCCGTTGTGTACTCATCGTGTTACGTCTTGAATGAAAGAGCTTTGAAAAATATCTCAGTTACAAACAAAATACAGTCTGAAAATGATAAAATAAAAAAAAAAATATTTTTACAAACCAACTTTAAAGCTTATTAAAAATTTAAAAAAATTGCATAGGAATTTGGGCTTTGAAATAAAAGCAAGATAAAAAAGTATTTCTCAATTTCTCAAAACCTTTCAAATGTCTTTAAGAAATGAAAGATTTGAACAACAAAAATGAGATTTTTGTGTTGAAAATTATTCGAATTGTTGTTAAAAATTTTACTTCGGTTTGTAATTTTATTTCAGTTGATGAAGTAAAATTCAACAAAATGTTTTTTTTTCATAATAAATACATGCCATTTGTGCCACATGCGTCAATTTATATTCGTCTCTCTATTTATTAGACAACAAATTTATGTTTTAGAAAACAAAAAGTTTTTTTTAAACACAATTTAAATTTTTGTGCTAGGAACAAAACTCTTTGTTTTACAAAAGAAATTTCCACAGAGTGGCAAAACTACAAACTAATTTTTTAAGAGAACTGTTCTACAATCAACTAACAAGAAAAAAATGTGAATTAACCTACATTGTTAAACCTCATAAAATCGCCATTAAAACGAAATGGTCATTCTAAGCTTGTAATGTACTCATTTTGCACGGAAGTAATTTAAATGAAAAATTACTCACATGAATTCCAAACGAAATTATTGACTTCTAGTGTAAATCTCCCCATTTTTATCAAAAGCCGGTATTAACTTGATTCGGAAATTTTTTCTTTGCCTTTCAATTTCCGTTGACTAATGAAGAACGTCTTTAAAATTTTGAATTCAAAAAGTGATTGACTTCTATTAAGCAAATTAGATCAATCACAACTAATTTGTTTGACGTGAGTTCGTGTTTGAGAAATTGGGGGAAAAAGAAAGACCGCCGAACCGCCACGCCACGCCGCATCGATTGTGCCTCGATTCTACTTTAAATATTGAACTGAAAAATCATCATCAAAATGATGGCCGGCCAATGATGATTTACAAGTATGAGACGTGTTATAGCATCACATTAGTCCACTATGTACAAATATATATATTTTCCTAGAGGTTTTTTTTTCTTTGGAATTTTTGTTGAGTTTTTCGCTGGGGAGTTTTTGCCCTGTCATGTCATGGGTGTTAATTCTGATGTTTTTAAATGTCGGTGCACCCGCTTTCCCTTGTTGGTTTTCTCGATTCTCGTTTTGACGCCTTTTTATAAGCGCCATCAGCCGAAATCAGTGGACATTAGGCACAGAAGCGACAGTTATTATCATCAAATATCATCGTCAAAGTGGTTGTCATCAAGCGCCACCAGTGACCATTAATTTAGGAAGGCAGCAGCAATTGGGTTACCTCCACCGGTTTCGAGGCAGTCATGAAAATTCGGGCGAACTGACAAGACTAACTTCTCTGGGGTCCTAATAATCGAGACATCTTCCGGTTTTCGAGGTGTCACTATCAAGAATTCGGCTATACACATAGAACCGACTTCATTATCACTAGAATTCCCACAGATGATGATTGCGAATGACCTAAAATTTTCGACCCCTCCATTTATTCTGCAATACAACCCCAATCCAGAAAATTAGTCCGCCCCAACAATTTGTAGACAAATCTGTTAAATAGTGGAGGCCCAAATTTAATCTATTTAGCTTGCTTCGCCCATCAATCGCCAACTTGTAGTCTTCTGAGGTTTTGTTTGTCCACCAATAAACCGAGTCTTAGGCTGACCATGCACGCGTCATGACGGTTGCTGGCGCTCAGGCGAATGTAAAATGAGAAAAAAAAATAATTAATCAATCACATAACACAAAAGTTTGACAGTAGTTGACATGAGATGTCACTCGTTGACATGATAACTAATCATATGTGTCAGATTGCTACGGTCGAGAAGCTGAGGAGTTTTCTCGAAGATGCGATGCGAGTTGAGAATTATTGGTCGGGGACGCAGTTGTGGCGAGAGGTGTTGCCTTTTAGGTGGTCGGTTTCGGTGGCGGAGGAGTCAGACTTGTGATGGTAGAGGCGTCTGAGATGGTGGTGGCGGCGGCGGCAGCTTTGATGGTGACGAAGACCACTGTACGATTATGATTTCCTCGTTGAAGTTCTTTTTTTCCATATATCCATTGGTGCCGTTCCTTACATTTCATGAGATTTTGGGCTGGGTAAGATGTCATCGTGGTTGATGCTAAAGAAAAAAAATCTCTACCAGAGATTATAACTCTCATGTTTTTAATGTTATGACGATATTGGCATCGCGATGACTTAATTTTTGTGAAATTGACTCACTTTTATCGGGAAGACGAGGACAGAGGATAAACGGAAAGAATTAATATATAGATCATCAGGTGTTATCATTTTATTTTCAACATAAAATTAATAAATTTTATAGCAGCATAGCTTGGGTGAGAAACAAATAAATTCCGTTGTTCTGTTTTTCTCTTCGATTTTCCACGGAAACAATCTTCTTTTAAAAATCTCTCCTTTGTTTTCGTTCGCAACAAAAGATTCAAATATTTTGTTTAAATTTTGAAATAAATAAAAATGATATACGGCGACAAACAAAATGAGTGAATTTTTTTTTCCTAAATCAATTTTTCTATTCTGAATATTTCCGTACGCCTATAAAGTGATATTAGCATCATTTTTTATTGATGGCACTGTTTGGCAAACGGCGCCGTTTCATAAAAGTGTCTTATAAATTTAGATGAATTAAGGAAGCACATTGTTTGATCGTGAGTAATTTGAATTCCTAATATCACTGAACACTTTAAAATAATTTGACGAAAAATTTGTAAATGCTTTAAAATTAGTTCTGGTTTATTTAATATTTGGATTTGTGTCATTGTATTATTACCACGCAATTACCACCTTTCGTTCGGCCATTTATATACAAAAATTTACTCCTTTCTTCACTTCCTTAACTTGGATCAGATGGACAATATCATGCCTTATACACAGTTGCGTAACTAGGGAGATGGTAATGTGGGGGAAAGCGAGGGGCTAGTCTAGTGTTAAGAATATGAGATTATGCATAAAAAATTGTGCGTTTTACTACAAATTTTTTGAACAATCTTGCTTGCGGCGCAATTTGTGTTGTATTATAAAAATAAATCAGCGTCTTTTGGAAAACGGTAGAGGCGTAAAATCAGGGCTGGAATCATGTATCTCGACGCGTCTCTGTCTTTCGACTTCGACGCAGCTTTTGACTCTTGATTTCGCCATAACTGCTGCTTCAAATTTCGCGGAATTGTTACTATGAATCAAAACGTGATTTTGTACTGTCATTCCAGGAAATTTGATGCTGTTTATATGGCGAAGTCAATAGTCAAAAGCTGCGTCGAAGTCGAAAGACAGAGACGCGTCGAGATACATGATTGCATCCCAGTTTTTGCCGCAACACCGCTTTGCTTTGTTCGATACTTTTGGCATAATTTCGAGGCATTAAAAGTTTTCCTTTTCCCACTCCCCAACCGACTATGTGTCACAGTTGTGCTTGATATCAATCTGAGTAAGATAACATAATCCATATGGTGATATGGCATTGTTCGAAGTTTAAGAGTGATCGGCGAACAGTTGTATCAAAATTCCAATGTGAAGTCAAACTTTCCAATAAGATTTTTCTTAGTATTGGTACCCCCCTCCCCTTAATCGTCAATTTTTTCCCAATAACGCACTTAACCTTGCATTTTACGAAAAACTAATCTGCGTCAAATTTCACGTCTCTAGCTCAATCTGTGCGCCCGCAATCCGCGCCACAGACGGACGGACGGACAGACGGACAGACGGACAGACGGACAGACGGACAGACGGACAGACGGACGGACGGACAGACGGACAGACGGACAGACGGACAGACGGACAGACGGACAGACGGACAGACGGACAGACGGACAGACGGACAGACGGACAGACGGACAGACGGACAGACGGGCAGACGGACGGACGGACGGACGGAAATGCAAAATTAAATTTTTTGATCATTCTAAACACACTGATGTAATTCATTTTTGGATCTTGGCGTTACAATCGGTAAAGGGAAATTTAATACTCGTATACCCTTTGGTTTCACCATACGGGTATAAAAAGAAAGAAAGTAAGGAAAAATTTCGTCTACGGCTTTCCAAAAAAATTCCGCCTGCGGCGCATTTTTATCGAGAATGAAATTTATTCACAGAAAATAAGTGAAATAATATAACCATTCAGAGCGAAATGGTTTTCCCAAACATGGAGTATAATGGAATTTTCGTGGTGGTGGAGAAGGGGGGAAGGTGGGTAAGGGGGGAAGGTGGGTAAGGGGAGGTGGCTATTATTTGCGTAACATTTTCGCGTCACTTTATGCGAAATTTTCTTCCTACAATATTTTCTGTGAAAAGCTCAGAGAACTTCCTTTGATATTAATTTTGATATAAAGACCATGCATCTAAGATAAGCAGTTAAAAATTATTTTCGGGGAAATTTGATATGATAAAAAATGTCCTCACAGAAATCAAAAAAGAAACAAAATCGACCACAACGCATTTTTTATTCTTTTCTGCCCGTCATTAATTAGTTTCATTCTTCCTTCCATTCACCAGCGTCTCGTCCATTGCTAATGAGTACAAAATCGCAAGAGATTTTGAACGTTTTTATTCTTTTCCGCAATAATAGTTAAAAGCTGAAATTTTTATTACCGCTTATACCCGATGAATTTCCGGAAAATCAAACTTTTTCACGTACCTACCTTCAAAATTTATAGTCAAATGTAATACAATTCAATTTATGAGTTTAATTTCGATTGAAATCAATCCGCGATTTTTTTTTTTAGATTTCTGAAAGTTTAATTTTTAAAGGTCTTTTCGCCACGTTGAAATGTGAGAAAGAAAAAAAGAGCTTCGTTGAACAAAATCTAAGTAATAGGATTATCTAAAGAAGCTGAACATGTCTAATTAACTGCAAGTATCACTGACCAATTTTTATTTAGTTTTCGTTTCGAAATTAAAAGAAAACCGGCTTTCCTCTTATTTATTTTCCGTATTAAATTTAACTACTCAAAGCTAACTACATCTGGATAACATATTGGACTATAAAAATTCAACTTCAAATGAAATAAAATTCCTTACCGCTTATTCTCTGTGAAGTCACGAGAGAAAAAAAAATCCGAAAATTTATTGAACTACATAACATACGGTCAACAATTAATGGAAAGAAGTAAAATTTCGATGGGATTTAATCAAACTATCGGAATCTTCACATAAAAATGTATTTCCAAATGGGTTTCTTTCTCCTTTCCCAAAAATCTTTCTTTTCTATCCTTAATTACGTGTATATCCCATTTACCTCGTACTTTTGTCGCTGATATATGTTAAGTAAAACTCAAGTAAAACCTGAAATTTCTAGAAAAAAAAAACTCCAAAATGATAAAAAAAAAAATTGAAGAAGATCAACTAAATAAATTGAAGAAACTTTTACCCATCGTTTACCTGTGGTCCTACGAACATACTTGGAGTATCTCTTTTCGGTGATAGACAGATTTTCGTAACGAGGGAAAGAAATTCTTTCACCCAAAATTTTATGTTCTTAAACCTATCACTTTAGGGCCTTTTGACGGAATTTTTATTACCTGTTAAATGCATAAATATAGTTGTTTTTTGTATGGGTTAAATATGATTATTTTCTCTTAAAATGGATTTAATTGCGTTCAGAAAATTGTGATAAAATTTTTTATTGTTAAAATTCGATAGATTAAAAAGGTTTTAAAATATTACTCAACTCATGTAATAATTTTATGTCGACATAGAGCAACTACTGATAAATTAAAACATAAGAAATGCTACAATTGCCGGGGGCCAATCGTCAGATACTCTATATGATGACAGACAAAATAAAAAATAATCACTTGTATAGGAGAGGGGAAAGAAGTGGTCCAATTGGATTTTGATGTATGGAAGGGTTATGGAAAATCATATTCTAAACACATTCCATTTTTAGAAATTTTTCGATAAATGCACAGTTTTCGAGAAAACAGCAAAAGAGTATCCTATTTGTATTGGAGAGGACTATACAAAATTTCAAGTCTCTAGCTCAATCCTTTCGAATGTTATGATGTTCATGGACAGACATATCGCTACTTCGGAGGAAGACTGACGTTTTAAAGTTATTCTGTTATTTTGTGTTAGTATTTTTGATATTTAGAAAATATCTATCGTAACAAGCTTTTGCATGGTTAATAGTAGTAACTTTTAAGCAAATTTTACTTAAGTTTCACCATCCTAACACCTTTTACAGCCCAAAAAAATTTGATTTATGACAGTTTTTCTGTTGAAAAAACTTTCGCAACTTTTTCGCACAATGCAAGACCGACACATCTGCTCTCTGGTGGCCAGAATTATAAGTTACAATTGTGACACTCTTCTACAACAAAGTATACCATAATTACCAGTCTTCCTCCGAAGTAGCGATATAGATAGACAGAAAGACAGACGGATGGACATGCGGAAATCAAAACCTTTTGTCATTCCTAACACCCTGGTGTAAATAAAATAAAAATTCATATCTTTATATACAAACTAAAATTTTATTCATCAGTTTATAGTGTAAATTGAGCAGAGATTTTGTATAAGAGGGTCGTGTTTTGTTCACATCAGATATTTTTTATTTAAAAAAAATGAGTTTTTCAATTTCTGTAAGCTTTTTTCTTGCGATATTTACTTACAATATTTGAAATACTATGCAATCTTCAGTTCTTATATTACTGAGTGGTATTAAATCAAAATAGTACATTACTGATAACCATATTTGAAGTTTTGATCTTTAATTTCAATTTAAAACATCTTGAATTTGTTTTTCTCAAATTTCCCTCCCACTTAAAACTGGATTAAAACTCGTCACGACCCTCTAAAACATTAGAATAACCGAATTAGAGATCGTAAAACAACATTTCGATATGGAAAATAAATCTATTAAACCTACATGACTATTAGAATCCAAATTGGTTGAAAGTGGTTGAAAATAAAACATTTTTATGTTCGATAATAGCAACACCTTTTATTTTCTGTACAATTTTCCAATCAATTCTTGCATTTAATTGTAAGAAGTTCGAAAAACAAAAAAGAATATCAATCAATTTAATGATTCTTGTATAAAATTTGTTTTCACCAAAAGATTTTGAAGAAAAAAATTATTAGCAATAAATAGAGAACAAAGAACTGTTTTCAAAAACATCAGATATGTCAAACACATTTTCTAGTGAATTGTTTTTTTACTGGAAAATGTGTTCAAAAATATATTATGAAGCTTCACCCAGAATTTTACGTCTTGTAATGAATAAGTCGGAAGTTTTACCTTTGCGTGATGCTTTCCGAATTTCGAGTTTTGTGAGATCTTGTGAGATCTTTTGTGAGGCGAAATTAAGAGGTCGAAATTCTTCATAAAGACATCTGAAGGTACATTACGTGTGCCAAATTTGAAAGAAATCCAAAACATAAATTGTTTTACTCGTTCTGACATGGATTCACATAAAGCCTAAATAAATTAAGATTTCGCGCATAACTTCTTTCTAGTGAATGTAACGAGAAAACATGTAAAGACATATTTTATAGTAAATTAAATGTATTACAATTTTGTCTTAAAATATTTTTGCGTAAGTTGAGATATTTAGGAGTTTTAAGGGAATTAAGTCGAAAAAGGACATTTACATTATTCTTTTAGTTCTATTAGGGGGGAAATTTATGATAATATTTTTAAAAGATAGTCGAGCTCATTATCTTTAAAATAAGCTAAAAACCACCGATCTATTATAATAACAGAAATTTCTGTGAATTTTTGATGATAAATCCTTGAAAACTTTAAGGATCAATTACTAGAAAAATTGACGGCTGTTCGGCAATGTTTTTCAGCTCGAAATTACGCATTAGAATCCATTAACAGTATATCAATAACATACATTTTTTTCAAAATTCGTCCTATTGAGGATATAAAATAATAAAAGTTTAAATTTATATAAAATGACAAGACTTACTGCTTTTGACATTATTAAGAGGCGCGAAATTCTTCAGTGCATGTTCATCTTCAAACTATTGCAAAATGAAGTTGATGCTCCTAATTTGTTGCTAGAATTAGACATTAACACTAAACCGAGGAATACAAGAAACTTTAATTTATTCCACGTTAAATTCGCAAGGACATCCTATGGGAAAAACGCACCGTTGTCGTTAATGTGTCGTCTGTTTAACAAATATTTCAATTTCATTGATTTCAACTAACTGCTCGTCAAGTGCATTAAAGAACCAATTGCTCTTACAGTGATTATATCCTATAATATAATACGAGGAATGTCTGTCTGTCTGTCTGTCTGCACAAACGATCTCGAAAACCCGCCTAACGATTTTCACGAAACTTGGTGGTTAGGGATTTTCGGGGACAAGGAATCGATCTAGATAGATATCACCTCTGAGAAAATTCCCCCTCGCCTGGTATCTTCGAATTGGGTGGCCCGATCTCAATGAAACTTTACAGTATTACTAAGTGCGCTAAGGACTTTCGATTTTTCCACTACAAACCTGACTTTTCCCTCCCCTCGATACCCCTCGCCTGGTATCTTCGAATTGGGTGGTCCGATCTTAATGAAATTTTACAGTATTACTAAGGGGGGTAGGGGCTTTCGATTTTTCCACTACAAACCTGACTTTTCCCTCCCCAAAACAACGTTTCAAAAATCGGTGACGGCGATTACTCAATAACCACTCAACCGATTTCTATGAAATTTTGTTATCGCGCGTTAGTTTTAGTTCTAGCTTTCTAGGTCGGGAATTTAAAAACTTTGGAAAAGCTCTGTAAAGATAATGTGAATTTAGTTTTTCCCCAAAAATCAGCAAAAGTAGGATTTTGAGGTCTCCGAGCATGGCTCGGTCATCCTGGTACTATATTTTGTTTAATGATTAAAATATCTATGAGGTTGCTCTGTAATGACTATTTGTAAATAAATAAATAAATAAATTATACTCCCAAAGTACTCTTTTTTATTCGCACTCCTTTTCAGCCAAAGCCCAAGTACACACAGGGAAGAAAAAATTGTAAATATAACTACAGTAGAGATTCGCTCATTCGAATCAATCGAAACCAGACTTAATTCGAACCACGGAGATTTTCTAATTACTAGATACTTTTTTATGGTGGACATTTTGTTTAATAAAACAGTCTTAACAGCAAAAAAAAATACTTTCAAGTTAAAATTAAGTAACAATGTTCCTGCAGTTAAAAAGTATATACACCTACAGGGTGCGCCATCTGTTCCTCCGGTATGTAAACATTGAATAACTTCGCCATTTGTCAACCGATTTGCTTTCCTAGACACGTTTTGGAAACGTCAAACCAGTACAATTTTAACCATGAACCGCTTCACACCGAAAGAACGCGCCGAAATAGTGACGATGTACATTGAAAATAGTCGTTCAATTTTGGATGCAAGTTTTAATGACCGACGAGGCACATTTCACTCCCTCTGGCGGTGTTAATAAACAAAATTGCCGCATTTGGGCGACAGAAAATCCTCACGAGATTCATGAAATACCATTGCATGATCGAAAAGTGACTGTTTGGGCCGGCGTGTGCGCAAAAACCATCATTGGGCCATTTTTCTTCAATGAAGGTGAAACAGTTAATGGTAATCGATATCGGTGGATGTTGGCACATTTTGTGTGTCCGAAAATGCGTGAAAAAGGTCTGACTGACTTCTGGTTTCAGCAAGACGGGGCGCCATGCCACACAGCGGACCAAACAATACGGTTTTTGCAACAAAAATTGCCTAGACGTGTGATATCGAAAAGAGGCGATATTGACTGGCCACCAAGATCCCCTGATTTAACCCCCCCAGACTTCTTTTTGTGGGGTTATTTGAAGAGTAAAGTTTACGCCAGCAACCCGAAGACCATTGACGAGCTCAAGACCAATATTCGTGCCGAAATAGCTGCCATACCGACGGAGATGCTCGAAGAAGTGATGGAAAATGCCCGAAAAAGAGCACAGTTTGCGGTGGCCAATAAAGGTGGTCATTTGATCGATGTTGTTTTCAAAAAGTAGTCCACATAAATTGTAAAGGATTGAACTAAATAAAAAAACACCATTTTTTGCAATCTATTGTTTCTTTAAAAAGTTATTCAACATTCTCATACCGGAGGAACAGATGGCGCACCCTGTACATGACCAACATCCTATTTTTTTTAAAGAAACTTGAAATTTTGACTTCAAAATTAATGTCTGTATAGTTACAACATTACATACCACCACGAAAATGTTGCTGCTAAACGTCTTAGTTATGGTATTCAAGCTCGACAAGAAAAGTTCGAATTACAGAGACCAATATATCAACCACAATTCGAATCACAAGATACCCAATATAAAAAAAAAGTTGTTCGAATTAGCGTGGTATTCGAATTGCCGAGTGTTCGAATTACCGAGTCTCTACTGTATTTCATAATAGGGAATCGGGACTATAGCTAAAACAGTTAATTACCAAAAAAATGTCAATTTCAGCACAAAATAGTAAATTTCACCACCAAATAGTTAAATTTATCATAAAAATTGTTGATCTTGACGTCAACATAAAAAAAAATCATCAAAAAAAAATCCATTGGACAACGGATTGACAAACTACATCATAGAGCGGCGGAAACCAATTTTTAACTCCTTTCTGAAATTCGTGTGATACAAAAAAGGAAAAGGTTAAAAACTCGTAGCCTAATTCCGCGACAAAATTCGACGGGTTTTTTTCTGTTTTGTGGAAACAACCTGGAAAATTTTCTATCTGAGGATTTAAAATTCTCGCAGGAGAAGAAAAATTCACGATCACTGCAACGGCCATGAAGCTTTAACAAAAAACTATCGACTGGTAAACATAATAAATATATTCTGTTCAATTATCCTGTTGGAATTTTTGGGCCAATATTGAAAATTAAATTTGTCAATTTATTGGAAATTTATAGCAAAATTGCTGATTATTTGGCACGGCATGACATATAAATAACAGTCAAATTTGTATTTAAAAATTTATCATATAACAAAACCCTCCTTTTAGAATGTTATTTTAAATGTCTTCCATTTAATGTCTTTAAATTGAGGAAAAAGTTGTTTGATGAACAACGAAACTCACGAAAAAATCTAGCATAGAGTGTTAGAAAGATATCAAAAGTTTCCAAAGTTAAAAGACATTAAAAATTTTCTATTGGACATTATTTCGAACGATAATAGGTTAAATAAGCGGAGGTCGTAAAGAAGGCACAGTTCTTCATGAATAAATTAATTTTTCTGTTTTAACATCGTTTCGTTTCATTTAGTTGAAGATGTTGGTAATGATGATCAACAACTAACTACCTATGCTATGCTGATGCTTGGACCAACAAAAACAAGAACAGCGAAATTAACAAACTATATTTGGCTTGTATAATAGAAATTTTCTTTTCTATCTTTTTTTTTGTTCATCGGACTATTGAAGATTTGTTACTAATACTTGGATCACTATCACCACAGCAAGCAGCCAGCTTAACTAACTATAGGTTTTGTTTCTGTCATTTCTATTAATGGCATTTGGGATGAAATGGCCAAGAATCAAGAATTTTTTGTACTTTTGTACATAAGATAGACCGATATGGTATAATATAAATATACTTACAGTCCGAATCGATTGGTCCTCTTACCCGTTTTTATTATTTCACGAAAAAAAATCATCAAAAAGAACAAAAAAAACCAAAAAAAAAAATATCTAATGAAGTAATTTGAATATTTGTCTATGGTGATGGCGGTCCAGTAGCTTGTAATCGAAGAGGTTCAATGGACTTTAGTCGAATCCGTAAGAAGCTGAAACATTCAAATGCGAAATCAGATATTGTACATAGTTAATTCGTTCTATTAATTACAATATTTGAATGTGATCGAAAAGGCAACTTCAAGTAGGAGTTACTAATGTTTGATAATTTTTTTTAAATTGAATTACATCTTTATAGTTATTAAGATTTGGAAGAGACATAATTAAAAAATCAATTATTTTAATATTGTTAAATTAATTTTAAAAAAAATGTGACGTCAAATGGAAAATTTCCAAATTTTAAGAAAAACGATTGACAAAATTTTAAGAAAAACGATTGACGCCATTTGTAGACATTAATTACAGCATGACTTTTTAAAATAAATCTCTTTATTGATCCTAATCCCATGAAAATATGTTGAGATGTGAATCTGTCTGTCACAAGTTAAACGCGTAAAGGTAAATGCATGAATCTATAATCCTTGAGTGAAACTATTGTCCGTTGTAAAAAGTATAATACGAAAATAAGTGCCCTAAATGCAAGGATACTGGTGTTATCGGTAGGTTATCTTTTCGGGAATTGATCCTTTTTCACATCTTTTTGACGTGAAGACAATTCCATGCGTAGAGAATTTTGCTGTTGCCCTAAAACGAGAAAGAAAGGATAATTTTGAATGTTTTTGTTAGGACATGTGCGTATTAAATTCTTAACTTGCACAAGAATCACAAAAAGGATAATTTCAAATTGTTTCCCTCTCAAAATGACATTCAATTTTTATATAGGCACAGAAATTCAAAAATTGATTAGGATTTTGTAGGATTTTTCCTTCTTTGTAATAAAATGAAAATAGAATCGATTTGAAAATATGGAGTGAACGTGTTCGATAAAAAGGAATTGAGAATTATATTTAATATTTTTTAAATTGACAGTACGCTTGACTTCTATTTATTTGTTTAGAAAAATCTATACGAATATATTACAATTAAAAAGGGATGTGTGTAAAATAGGTCAAAATTTTAGGGTTGGTTTGCGATAGTGTCTTTGAATATGTTGAAATAATTGTACACATTTAATCAATAAGTATGTCTATTTTAATTATTGTTTCAACAATACGTTAAGAGGTCTTTGAATTATGTGACCAAATTTTTATACTCTACTAGCAGACCCTTCGTACCAGTTTAAAGTTTTTGGATAAATTTTAGAATGCCAAAAATCCATAAATAACTTACAAACTTTTGGGAAAAAACGTTATCCTTACAGGACCTTCTGCTTCGAGTTTTGAAATTTCAACACCGGATTCATGATCAGCGACCCCAGAAACCCCATAATGGCAATTTTTCTGGGGAAAAATGGGAAAAATGATATTAGCGTTATCTTTACAAGACCTTTTGTTTCGAATTTTGAAAATCTAACATACTCGTAGCTAAAAACCTGCTCCTGGCAACGCAGATCATTTTGCAAAAAAAACCGCGTAAAAATCGGTTCAGTAGTTTTTGAGTTTTGTAATCTCAAACAGACAGACAGTCAAACAAACATCAATTTTTATATATTAAGATAGATATGAAAAATGAATTTATTCTGCGATCGATGGATAAAATTGGCAGAATAAATTCTAAATAAAATTTGGGGATAAGTTCAAGAAAAAATCGTAATTGTAAAAGGGGCCTCAAACTTAGTATACCATTGGTGACGTTTTGAACCAATCGTCGGGCACAAATATGAATTACACCAGAGTGTTTGTCATGACAAAAGATTTTGATTCATCTGTCCATCTGTCTATCCATTTGTCTGTCCATCTATTTGTTCTTCAACACCATAACTTTCGATAGTATTAAGCTAGAGACTTGAAATTTTTATAGTTGCCTTTCTCGTAAATAGCAATGCTAAGTTCTTGAACGGGCAAAATCGGACCATTCTTTTCTTTATGAAACAGTTTTTCACGATTTTCTTGAAAACGGTGTATCGCATCGAAAAATTTATTAAGCCAAAATGTGCTTAGTCTTTCATACATCCAAATCCGAACGGACCTATCCTCTCTCTCTCTCTCTCTCTCTCTCTCTCTCTCTCTCTCTCTTTCTCTCTCTCTCCTATACCAATGGATTTTTTTAAATCGAAATTCGGTGTGTCCTATTATATAGTATTCAGTGCAACGCCTCTCTTTAAAAAAAATTATTGAACACAAATTTTGTGTGCTTTTAAAAGACAAATTAGAAGAAAGAAAGTTTGCTGCAATGCAAAGGCAAAAAGAGTATCTTGGCTCTTCGGTACATTTGTGCCGCGAGCGAATTTAAAAGAATATTCTCTTTTTATGCAGAAATTATTAAAGAAAAATGCTGCGCAAACAAAATTTTGATTTTAAAAAATGAGCCATAGACAGAAATTATTAAAAAAATTGCACAGGACTCTACAGTTTTTGAATTCATAGGTTAAGTACACCCTTTAATTGACCTCTTTAGGGAGGATAAAAAAAAGAATTATGTGTAAATGTGGAAATTATCCCAAAATCCAGTTCTGAGCCCCCCGTATTAAATTAAGTATGCCTAGTAACTTATAGAAATAAGAATTGAAATCGGTTTCATCACGTTGTGAAATGTGGTTTAACCCATTTCTTGCCAATGGTGCATTTTTGCACCAGTAACTTTGAGCAACTTTGAGCCTTTTTGTGACCACATAGGAGTCAAAGTTGCTATTATGGAATACAAATTATGGCAAGAAATGGGCTCAATCGCGCACAATTCTTGTTTTAGTCGGAAAATTAACAGGGGTGCTCAGAACTGGTGCCGGGGCTCAGATCTGGATACTTTACCCTATAAAAGACCATGGAAGAAAATTTTGATTATATTCTGAAGTTCCAAGCCCGGGAAAAGGCAAAGGCCCCGGCCCTTACCACACTTCCTTAAGATGCCACTCCACATGAGAGTAAATGCCAGCGAGAACCTCTCGATAGCAGCTACTCGCATATGGACAGGTCTCTGAGAGTCGCTCGCAGAAACTCGCAAAAACTCGCGAGCTGTCAAAAGTGATTCTACTCTCTAGTCGACGCGCACCCACTGAACTCTCGGGGAGTTGCTCGCCAGATACGAACGGCGTTTGAATTTCGCTATTAGCTCTCGAGAACTCGCCAAAGCAAGATGTCAAAAAAATCAAGATATTGGTTTTAAAAAGATAAAAATCGCCGAAATTAACTCTCAAATGGATAACCTCCTACGATAAACTCTCGAGAGTTTTTGAGAGTTACTCTCATAATTACTGTCATTTGGAGCGGCACCTTTAGATCAGTCCTGAGAGTATTTGACGACCCTGGTAATTGTAGTTTTTTCTTATGTTCTACTGTAGATAATTTAAATTTACAATAAATAGACTAATAACCGAAACTTATTTTTACAAAAATATTTAATAAAAAAACGCTTTAGGATATTTTGAAGGTATATTGGTACACTGAGAGAAAAGAATGGCGCCAAATGATATGAAACGCCTATGATTTTACTATTTTCACTATAAAACGGCGCCATTTGAAGAAATTGTAAAATTTACAACTCGAATGGTAAAATTTACAATTCGAGTAGTAAAATTTACAACTCGAGTGGTAAAAGTATGTGTCGTAAATGTTATTTTATATTTGAAAAGTGTGATTTTATCCTGTTGCATCATAGTTTTGTATACAATTTTATATTGGGAATAGCACAATTGAACTTTTTACATGAAAAATTTACATAGCTGATATTTACAATGCGAAATGCAAATATTACTATGGATTTTTTCCCTCAGTGTATGTAAAAATAAAAAAAAAAGAAATTAGAATAAGTTTAAGTGTAATATCTTTAGTTTAGCAATAAAAAAGATAATTGTGTTAAAATATAAACTTTAAATAAATCTTATTTTACACCACAGCCCGTAAAAAATAATGGAATCAAATCCACAAAATAATTTAATTTCTAAATAAATTCCAATAATTTTTGTATGACATTTTGTTAAAGAGTTATTAACATTTTTTTTTGTTGTTGTTGCTGTTATGTTGGAATATTTTAAGCGATTTGAACACATTACAAAACACACAACATTATAAAATTATATACATCAGATCAGTTACATAAATACATTAAAGTCCATGACCATTTGCTATACATTCCCTCATAATTTTTAGATATACAGCGAAAGAGACATTTAGACATGCCATTTATGTACCAAACTCACATACCAACATTAGATCCAATGGGCATGAGAAATTGGAGAATGATATATCCCACCACAAAACATCGAAAATTTACATAAAAATATCATTTTGTCAAAGATAACGTTTGTCCCTAATGACAAAACCACACATACTCGTTTAAATACATTTTAGTTATTGTAAAAAGGCAAAAAAAATTGTTTTTTCACTTTAATAAATCAGAAATAAAAGTATTATTTACCCTTTATCCCGTAACCAGTTGACCAAGTCTTTTTCCTACCTATTTTATACCCACTCCAGCTTCCAATTATAAAAAAAAACATTACAGCCTCATAAACATAATTAAATTTGAAATAATTATAAATTATGTGTAATTAGAAGACGGGTAAAAGTGACAAAATTTAATTCATATTTCATTAAAATTTACAGGAATCCTCACCAACACTCACCTTAATCTCATCGAAAGTAAGTAATGTGGGTCCAAAATCTATGTAGTCGCCATTTGAAATCTCTTTTTTCACCTGTCTGTCGTATTGTTTCATTTTTTCAGTTAAAAAAATCGTTTTACTGTATATTAATTTGATTAGTTTGTGGTCATTTGTCGAAAAAAACGCATTTTAATTCATTGGAAATGTCGTTCATTGTCGTTCTCAGTGTTCGTTGTCGTTATTTCATAATCTAGCATCATAAATGACGATCTTATGATCATGAAAAAAAGTCACGTAAATCATTGCTCTATGTTTGTTCAAATAATGTTTTCGTTAAAATACATTACTGTTTACATAATTTAATTGATTAATAATTTTTCGATTTTTTTTATAGCATGCGCATGTTTTTTCCGTTTTAACAATAATGATGAAAATTTGGTCTTCTATATGCTTAAATTTGGTTTTCAGTTAATATAGGCCTAAATTTTGAGTATTTTTCTTACCAATTCGCTAAATCATTCTGGTATTTTTTAATTAGGTACCGTTGTTTTAAAGTCAAAAAGCTTTTCGTGTTTTGAATTATTTTTTTTTTAAATTCCTTAAATATGTTTCGAAATTCAACCTATTTTAAACTAACCGATTATTGGATTTTTACTATATATTCTAATCTATGTGTAGTAAAACTTATTAGAACCAAATTTTTACTGAAACTTTTAGTATTTATTCTTATTATACTCTAAAAGACTCTACATTTGTTTCCAGTACTACAGCCAGGAGGGGGCGGGGGTTCTAGGAAATGGGTGAATAAAGCGGTGATACTTTTGAGTATATTAACTTTTGGAACCCCCCCCCCCCCCCCCCCCCCTCTCCACCGCTTTCTGGCTCCGTCATTGGTTATTTCTGATTTTTTTTTTAATCGAAAGCAAAACATTGGTCTTGAGTTTTATACTCGTATTAAAATAGAAAATTTTAATTAGCACACCAGCGAAACCTGTACAAGCCGGAATCGGACGGGAGTGGAAATTTATTCGGATAAGGTGATCACAGCTGACTCCAGAGGCGTGTGCACAGGGCCCGGACCCCAGGAATAAACTAATACTGTGAAGCCTGTCTAAGCCAGATCGTGGATAAGCCAGAAACCTGTCTCAGCCAGACAAATTTCCTCATCCCGTACTAGTTCGACTTATACAGGTTTTACTGTATTAAAGTGTCCATATTTATAAAAATTTTATCGTCATGAATTGATATTTTTCCCATGGAGAGCACATTTAGGAGGCACTAGCAGTATATCTTTTCTTGAAATAGTAAAACTTTTGAATGCAATGCACTTTTTGCAAAAATTTTGCCCGTGGCCCTCTTTTTATACCCGTATGGTGAAACCAAAGGGTATATTAACTTTGCTTTACCGTTTGTAACGCCAAGATCCCGTCATCACACACAAAAATAAATTACACCAGTGTATTTCGAATGATAAAAAAAATTGAATTTTGCATGTCCGTCCGTCTGTCTGTCCGTCTGTCCGTCTGTCTGTCCGTCTGTCTGTGGCGCGGATTGCGGGCGCACGGATTGAGCTAGAGACTTGAAATTTTGCGCAGATTCGTTTTTCGTAAAATGCGAGGCTAAGTTCGTTAATGGGCAAAAATGGTCCATTAGGGGGGGTACCCCCCATACGAACGAAAACGATTTTTGTGAATATCTCAAAACAGGTGCATCTTATCTAAAAAGTCTAAGAACAAAAGTTGTTTAGGATATGATTCTACATAAAACTCCCATACATCAAAATCCAATTGGAATGAATTTAAAAAAATCTTATTGGAAAGTTTGACTTCAAAGTGGAATTTTGGTACAACTGTTCGAATTTTGATACGAATATCACCATACGGGTTTTCAATAATTGCCACATTGGCAATTATAGCTTTTGTTATGTTTTTAAATGCGTCCATGGCGTATTTGTAGTTCACCTATTTTTGGGTTTCAATCGGAACAAATCATTTTATCGGGTAAATCGTCTTTCTTTGGTATCATGTCTCATTGGCACACTATAAGGGGAAACCAATTAAGACTGAATTACTGCCCAAATAAAAAAATACGTTTCGAATATTTTTTATAATTCTACAAATGTGCAAACTTTCATTAAAATGTGAGAGTTTCGTAGGTTTGCTTGTTGGTAGTAAAATTTACTATTTTGTGGTTAAATTGACTATTTTTATAATTGAAATTAACCATTTTACTTATAAATACATTGAGAAGGAACAATCCGCGAACTTAGGGGAAATAGGAGTAATTTCAAAATAATTTTGACCGATTTTTAGAGGTTTTGATCGACAGCACGCCAAACCGTATATAAAATATCAATTGTGAACAACACAAAACTTTCCTCTGCAATATTTATTGAACATATCGTTCAATAAACAAGAAATTGTCCTATCATTGAATTTTTACAAAAAGAGAGTTATTTTATAATTCTATCAAAATGGAGTTCAAATATTATTATTTAAAGAATTTTAGAAATAAATATAATATCCTTTCTAACAACTTATAACTGAAAAATAGTCTCCTGTAACATTTTGAACTTCTTTGATAGGACATTTTCTTGATTATTGGTCGATATATAAAATCGTTTAACCTGACTGACTGACTCATTAATGCCCAGCCCAAACCCCTGAAGCTAGAAACTTAAAACTTTTACAGTATGTCCCAACCATCACGAGGGGGCTACCTAAGGCGTGGTTTTCCTAAAATTTTATCGTTAAGGGGGTACCCGGGTAAGAAAGGTTTGTGTGTTTTTAAACCATGATTTTCGCCAAGTAAGGATAACACAAATATCCTTTTTCCCATTTTTCCCGGGGAAAAATGGCATTAGAGGGTTTTCGGGGTCGCTGACCACGAATCTGGTGTTAGAATAATTCGCAACGGAGAGTCCTGCAAGAATAAGATTTTTCTCAAAAGTCTTGAAGTTCTTTCAGGTTTTCTTCGCATTCTAAAACTTGTAAAAAAAACTTTACGCGGCAACGACGGGTATGCAAGCTAGTTTACAAATAATTTCAAGTGACTAGATCAACGCGTTCTCGAGTTATTTAAGATACGTACCACTAACAGACCGACAGGCAGATGAGCGGACATCCTCATAATTTTGCCTGAAACGGATTTCGTTCTGATCAGAAATTTTCTATCTGCCTCCGTTCTCGAGTCGGTCTCCGTAATGATCTCCATAATAATACTTTCCTTCTATCGAAGAGGAAAGTGTAAAGTGCATTGCTTTTGGCCGGTACCTTAAGGAATATTTAAGGAAGATTTAAGTGTACGGCGAACAGTTGTATCAAAATTCCACTTTGAAGTCAAATTTTTCAATAAGATTTTTTTAAATTTATTCCAATCGGATTTTGATGTATGGGAGTTTTATGTAGAATCATATTCTAAATAACTTTTATTCTTGCACTTTTTTGATAAGATGCACCATTTTTGAGATATTCGCAAAAAACGTTTTCATTCGTATGGAGGGTACCTCCCTTATGGTCCATTTTTGCCCATTAACGAACTTAACCTTGAATTTTACGAAAAACGTAAAGTTTCAAGTCTCTAGCTCAATCCGTGCGCCCGCAACCCGCGCCACGAACGTACAGACGGACGACCACACAGACGGACAGACAGACGGACAGACAGACAGACGGAAAGACAGACAGACAGACGGACGGACGGACGGACATGAAAAATTCAACTTTTTTATCATTCTAAACACACTAGTGTAGTTCATTTTTGTGTGTGATGACGGGATCTTGGCGTTACAAACGGTAAGGCAAAGTTAATAGACCCTTTGGTTTCACCATACCAGTATAAAAATTGAGGTATAATCCGTGGCTGAAAAACGGAACTGCTTTTGAGTCGTTTGTGATTACCCAAGTTACCACAGAGTTTGCTACATATTCGAAATCAAATTCTAAGGAACCCTAAATTTGTCTGCTACTACCATTGAAATACAAAAGTATTTTTCAGTTATGTGAAAATGTCGCCATAGCCTTAAATTAATCATCTAATAATAATAATTTTAGTGGTCTAGATTTCAATGTTCCATAACGAAAAATACATTTTTCTTAAATTTAAAAATAATTGTTGGGTAACGCCTATTCTACCATATGCTCGCACCTAAATCATTCAAAAATATTTACTCTACTCTGGTCCTCATAGGTTATTCTGTGCCAGCAATTATATTTCTCACTAATACTTAATTTTTTTTCAACTTTCTTCATATCAGAATATTAATGTGTGTGCTTGAAATAATAAACGTGAAAACATTGAAAATAAACATCTTTGTCATCTGACGTACTTTGTTTTTATTTATTTCGTCGGATTTTAGTTCGAAATAAACAACAACCGCACTTAAATAAATGAACGCAATATAAAAAAATTAAATCACACCCGATTTTTTTTTACAATTTTGAAAACAAAAAAGCAACGTTCAACTTCAGTCCAATCAAATCTAAGGAAAATGTCTCATAGATGAAAGAAATATCGCAAGGTTTTTTTTATGTTCCTCGCAACAGCAATTCCTCGCAAATATTGTAAAAAGCACAAAAATCAAAATAATTCCCGCATTAAAATGAAAGATCAAAATACTAAAATGTAGGAAAATTAAAAATATAATCAAATTGTTCGGTCTCGGTGTCGAGAAAAAATCAGAATCAAGACTCGGAATCAAAATTAGAAAAAACGCTTAATGCGAAAGAAGAATTGTTGAAATCTTAAATTAAGATGAATGACTTCAAAAATAAAATGTGAGAAAAACTAAAATGAAAAATATTTAATCTTATGATAAAAATTCACAAACACAAGTACAGTTAAAATCATTTTGAATATTTAATATTTATTCGCTTCGGAGACATTTTAAAAATCGAAAGACATGTAAAACAAATGAATTTTACAATATTTTTCTCTTGACAACGTGTATAAACAGCGATTTTTCAAAGGTTTGTTTTTTTGTGGGCCAGAAATTAAAATTTAAATATCGGTTATGATGAATTCGCAAATTTGCTGAAAAAAAAATTGCAAATCGATGTTGATTTACAACATCATTGAAATAAAAAGGGAATCGAAAAGCCATGACAATCTTTTGTTAATAATAGCAAAGTTTTGGTGGAAATCACATTAAATAGATAAATATGGAGAAAAGTAGATAAATTGCCACAAAAATCGGACACATTATAATTTAGAGAGGAAAAAATATATTTTTTTTAACGAAACAAAATGAAAGATTGCAAAGTAGCAACGAACATATTCAAATTTCAATGCGGGCAATCAATAAAACTGTACCTTTTCAGCATTTTTGCATTTGAAAGGTATATTGATGTTGTTTGAGATTGTTGATGTTGTTAATATGGCTTTATAAAAACATGTGCGGCTTTAAACGAAACAATATAGAAGTAAAAACAGATACTTAAGGTGAATTACCGATGAGTGACCTGCAAGAAAGATACCAATTGTCAATCACTGAAATTAAAACAAATATATGTGTGTCTCCTAAAGTTTAAAACCACTTTTAATTCTTCTTCCTAAGATCACGATTTTGAAGATTTAAGGACCTTTAAAGGACCTTTTTGCCTTTGTATTGAGACGTAAGTTACACATAGGTAGGATGAGCATTTTTTTTTTCTCGTGCGAATCTTGGACAAATTACCTACCGATGTATAGGTTGAGAGAGGGAGGAGGTTGACGACGTGTTATGACATTTTTAATACTTGGAAATTTATCGTGAAAATTTTGAAAAACTGATGAGAGGGAAGAATATTTGTTTCAATTTTTCTTTTTCGTGTCACAAGAATCACAAGAATGATATAAAGAGTGGGAGAGGGAGAGGGAGAGGGAGAGGGAGAGGGAGAGGGAGAGGGAGAGGGAGAGGGAGAGGGAGAGGGAGAGGGAGAGGGAGAGGGAGAGGGAGAGGGAGAGGGAGAGGGAGAGGGAGAGGGAGAGGGAGAGGGAGAGGGAGAGGGAGAGGGAGAGGGAGAGGGAGAGGGAGAGGGAGAGGGAGAGGGAGAGGGAGAGGGAGAGGGAGAGGGAGAGGGAGAGGGAGAGGGAGAGGGAGAGGGAGAGGGAGAGGGAGAGGGAGAGGGAGAGGGAGAGGGAGAGGAGAGGGAGAGGGAGAGGGAGAGGGAGAGGGAGAGGGAGAGGGAGAGGGAGAGGGAGAGGGAGAGGGAGAGGGAGAGGGAGAGGGAGAGGGAGAGGGAGAGGGAGAGGGAGAGGGAGAGGGAGAGGGAGAGGGAGAGGGAGAGGGAGAGGGAGAGGGAGAGGGAGAGGGAGAGGGAGAGGGAGAGGGAGAGGGAGAGGGAGAGGGAGAGGGAGAGGGAGAGGGAGAGGGAGAGGGAGAGGGAGAGGGAGAGGGAGAGGGAGAGGGAGAGGGAGAGGGAGAGGGAGAGGGAGAGGGAGAGGGAGAGGGAGAGGGAGAGGGAGAGGGAGAGGGAGAGGGAGAGGGAGAGGGAGAGGGAGAGGGAGAGGGAGAGGGAGAGGGAGAGGGAGAGGGAGAGGGAGAGGGAGAGGGAGAGGGAGAGGGAGAGGGAGAGGGAGAGGGAGAGGGAGAGGGAGAGGGAGACGGAGAGGAAGAGAGAGAGAGAGAGAGAAAGAAAGAGAGAAAGCCAATTTCTTACAGTTCATACAGCTCGAACTTTTTGTTAAATATAATCCCAGGAAAAAAAATGCTTTACTCAACATATGAGTAAATGCTGTGTTGAGTACTTCAGAAAGAAGAATTTATGTTCTTTGATTTTATTTTACAAAAAATTTAAGCTGTATGAAATTTGAGCACTCGCTTATATAGATTTGATTAACCCTTTCAGACCTGAATTATTTTTAAAAAAAATTTGGTTATGATAAAATTTGTGTTGATAAAGTGGGTAAATAAGAGTAAGAAAATATTGAAAAAAAAATCCAAGATCTATTACTGTTTTCGATAGCTTGTAATGTGTACAAACGTTCGCAACCGGTCTCAAATACGAAATAATCTTATGAAATTGTTATATTTGGGAAAAACTTTAATGTGTTTAGAAATGTAACCACCGGGTCTGAAAGAGTTAACTTGTGTATCGAAAAAAACCAGTCTTACGGATTGTTATCGAAATCCTCTAAAAAATTAGATAGTTTAAGATTTTCAACATCATGCCTGAGTCAGTAGGAAACTCCATGAAAAATTTCAGCACTCTAACTTGCCGGGAAATCGTCTGGAAGGAGATCTGGAATACTTAGGCATTTTATCATATACTAGCTTGCATACCCGTCGTTGCCGGGTTAAGATTTTTCAATTTTTTTTTTTGATGGTCTATGTTGGAGCTAAACTTCAGGCCAATCGACTCGGTAGTTTTCCCGCGAAAGGGTAACATAGAGGAAGAGCTAAGTTTCGAGATCACTTTACCCCCTCCCCTTGCTCCCCCATTTCTCGGGCTACTTTTTAATGGATCTATGTTGGGGCTGGACCCTCGACAAACATCTATGCCAAATTTCAGGCCAATCGGTTCAGTAGTTTCCCCGCGAAAGAGTAACATAGCGCAAAAACTAAGTTTCGAAAATACTTTACCCCCTCCCCTTACTCCCCCACCTCGCGGGCTACTTTTTCGTATGACTATGTTGGATCCAGAACTACCACAGATACTCATGCCAAATTTCAAGTCAACCGGTTCAGCCGTTTTTGCGTGAAAGAGGAATAGACAGACAGACAGACAGACAGACACCAAATCATTTTTATATATTAGTATGATTTTAATTTTATATAGATATGAAACATAACATCCTATGGTACAACAGAAATAGGTAGGGGGTTCAAAATTGTAAAAAAAATTGGTTTGTTAATTGAATAAGTTAGAAGTTACTGGTTATTGCACCCTATGAAATAAAAGTGCCAAACCAAAGATTAAATAACTAAAGACAAGAAACAACAGAATTTTTCATAGACGAAATTTAGCTGTCGGATTTTTCTCTGACCTCAACATTTGTTCTAGGATTCTTATCTTTATTTACCTAATCTTTGCCAAACGATGAAAACTCGTATTTTATAATAAAAACTTCTTATGGTGTATTATTTTCCTCATTAAAATATCAAGTCTTTCGTAAATTATCTATTTATTATTATTTGATTTTGTCACTATTTTCTACATTCAATCTAAGAAATTAGCAATCAGTTTTCTTAAACACGATTTTTTTAAAATGAAATATTTGACACTCCATGCTGAATTTCACGAAAAAAAAGTTCACGTGCTTCAAGTAATTTTGTACATCTGTTCGACTAGACGAGACAAGAAAAAATTGGTCGATGTCATCTTATAAAAATAACTGAAACCGCGAGAATGATTTTAAATTACTCTCATACAATCAAATCGAAAAACCAATCGCTCGAATTGTAAAAATTTGATGAAATTCTTGAAAAATCTCATTGTAAACCGCGACCAAGTAAGAAAAACCTGAAACTTTTTTTTCTAGAATATTTGAAAAGAGAAAAGGAACAAATTCTTATACTTTCAGTTAATGAATCCGAAAATCTTTGCTAATTTCATCGAATTAAGCGACTCCAGTAGCGCGTATAGGAATTTGAATTTCTGATATTTTAGACTTTGTCACCTTGTCTGATGGCAACAATTAATCATTGGTTGGAGTTTTTATGCAAAAAATCAGTTGTTAAAAATTAGAACACTGATCACAGTTAAATTATTCAGGAAATTTCTCATGGGAAATAAATGGCATATTTCTTTAACACGTCTAGATGCAGATTTAAATTAATTTACAGTTTTTTTCAAATTAGAGTTTTAGGAAAAGTATGCAAAATTCAACATTGTTGATGTTAAAGTCAATGGGCAGATTTTTTTTTTCCTTTTTTGAATTTTTGTTTTTGTGTTAAACTGCTGTGTTAAATTTGGCTGTGCTATCCAATTTGCAATCGTAGTAAAAAAATAACATAGTTGAACAAAAAAATTACAAAACTTTAAATTTCATAAAAAAATTGTTCTGGAAAGAATTAATAAAGCCTAATTCAGATAGAATTTCTACATTATAATTTTGAATATTTTCGTAAATTTCAACCTAGACTCGTTAACGTGCCGTGATGTCATCTAAATACACAGAACATTAAGTCTCATGAGCAGTGGCGGCCATTGGCACAACGTCATCTTTCCGAAATAATTATTGTAATAAATAGTACTGGGCAACTTAGTCAAAAATTACACTATTTTTATTTTCTTTTACATAGTGCTTAAAATCCTTGGCGAAAGTGATGATCGCACAAGGAAAGTTGACAACACCGTAAGATTGGAATGTGTTATTAGAGCTTTAGTATAGGAGTGACATCTGCTGTTCTAATTGGATTTTTTTTTAAATTTATCAACGTTTTTAACGCTTAAAGCAACACACAGAAAAGTAAATAGTAAATCTGACTGTTTATACCCGTATGGTGAAACCAAAGGGTATATTAGATTCGCCTTACAGTTTGTAACGCCAAGATCCCGTCATCACACAAAAAAATGAATTACAACAGTGTGTTTAGAATGATAAAAAAAGTTGAATTTAGCATGTCCGTCCGTCTGTGGCGCGGATTGCGGGCGCACGGATTGAGCTAGAGACTTGAAATTTTGCACAGATCCGTTTTTCGTAAAATGCGAGGCTAAGTCCAAAATGGACCATTAAGTCCAAAAATGGACCATTAGGGGGGGTACCCCCCATACCAACGAAAACGATTTTACGAACGAAAACGATCAAAAAAGTGCAAGAACAAAAGTTATTTAGAATATGATTCTACATAAAACTCCCATACATCAAAATCCGATTGGAATGAATTTTAAAAAATCTTATTGGAAAATTTGACTTCAAACTGGAATTTTGGTACAACTGTTCGGGTTTTTAATACGAATATCATCATACGGGTCTCCAATGATTGCCAGATTGGCAATTATAGCTTTTGTTATGTTTTATAATTAGGAATCGTGACTATTACTAAAATAATATTCTTTTCTTTCGGATACCATTCTTGCATTGTTCTTTAATATGATATGAAAAAAATTGGGGACATCCTCTAAGCGATTTTTTTTGAATATTTTTGCAGATTTTTTGACCATAAAAAATCGCTATAAACACATAAAAATAAAACACTATAATATAATCATTAATAGAAAAATTCGAATCACTTCTATCATTGATGATCCAATGTAAAAAGTTTTTTTTATGTCAAATATTCAATAAAATTTTAGTAATTTCAGAAAAGGAAAGGAAATACCAGTTCATAGCATTAGCTTATCGCTTCTATTGGTTTGTCATTTCAGCGAGAATCCCCTCTCGTCCCCCACGCAGCCTTTCTTATACCAAGAAAGTGGGGTATCATCATCTAAAATACTTTTATTCATACCTTAGCATGTATTTTTATTGGCTACATGTATCTACTTATCATTATTGTAGGAAAAAATACAAGAAATAATAAAAATAAAAATGTGAAAAAAAAAACACAGAGAGGAGAAGAAAAAAATTAAATTATGAGGGAATTAAAGACAGCCGATTTCTTCATACGAATTTATGTGACACGGAGGCCGTAGTATCGATTTTAAAAAGTTTTTATTCAAAAATTACCGACAGAAAAGAGAAAAATATAAACCAAGCATAGACAATAATACAATAATAATAAAATATAGTAAAAGCAGCAACAACAAAAAAGGCATTTTTATATTGAAACGAACGTTGAAACCACGACCAGCAGCAACACTAACATATTTATAATCAACATTGGCAACATCAAGATTTACAAAAACAACAATGTCGATAACACAACGGCTCGGCTAGCTATCAAGAGAATAAATGTAATTTATGCAATTTGTTTATTTTATTCCTTTTTGCTCATCATCATAGTCAAAAGCAAAAATATTCCGTTTTTGTTCGCGATTCCGTATATGCGATATCGGTATGGTTGATTGTGTGTCCGAAAAAAAGCTTTCCGAGGTTTATATTTTCTTGGTATGTTTATGCTAAGATATCATGTGAACTTCAAATCGATGTTATCTCAAAATGAAATTAGAATTTTTTTTTTTGGAATTTATATTGCGAGAGGCCATATAGTAAAATCGAAAAGAAATTTCGCTAAATGAAACATGGGGATTTTTTTCCGCGACAGTTCATATTTCTGCAATATATACGGAATTTTTATGCTGTTTTGATAGGTTTGATTTAACTGAACACTTTCGAGATATGACCTACAGGTGTTATCAGAACGGATAAGTTATGTTGGGGTAAGTTAATCACTTGCCAGTTCTATTTTATTATGAAATTAAATAATCATATAATTGCAAATATACAAAATAATAAAATAAAAAAACAAAACATAAGAAAACCTGCAATTGCCAGGGACCAATCCTCAAATACTCTATATGAGGACAAGCAAAAGTTTTGTTAAAAAAAATCCATTTCTACGGGAGAAGGGGAAAAGAGTGATCTGATGGGATTTTGAAGTTTGAAAAAGTTATGAAAAGCATATTCCAAAAACTTTTTGTATTTATATATTTTTCGATACGGTGCACCGTTTTCGATCAAATCGCAAAAAACTGTTTCATTTGAATGGGTGAGGGAGGAATGAATGGGTGAGGGAGGAATGAATGGGGGGAATGAATGGGGGAATGAATGGGGTGAATGAATTTGTAGGGCGGGGGAGGGGGGGGGGAGAAGTGCAAGAATAGCCTTGGTATTTACGAGTTACGCAACTGTAAACGATTTCAACTTTCTATCTCAATCCTTTCGAAAGTTATGGTGTTCAACGACCGAAGCACAGACGGATACACAAATGGACAGACAGACGGATAGACAGATGGACAGACAGACATACGGACAGACAGACAGATGGACAGACAGACAGATGGACAGACAGACTGACAGACGGACAGGTAGATGGACAGACAGACGAATAGACGGACATGCGGAAATCAATTTTTTTTGTCATACCAAACACCCTAGTGTTGGTCATTTTTGTGTCCGACGATTGGTCCGATGCGTTACAAACGGTATACTAAATCTAATATACTCCTATATGAGTCTCATATAGAGTAGTAGCTTGCATACCCGTCGTTGCCGGGTTAAGTTTTTTTTTTATGGTCTATGTTGGAGCTAAACTTTAGGCCAATCGGCTCGGTAGTTTCCCCGCGAAAGGGTAACATAGCGCAAAAACAAAGTTTCGAAATCACTTTACCCCCTCCCCTTACTCCCCCACCCCTCGCGCTACTTTTCCGTATGCCTTTGTTGGAACCAGATTTACCACAGACACTCATGCCAAATTTCAAGTCAATCGGTTCAGCCGTTTTTGCGTGAAAGAGGAACAGACAGACAGACAGACAGACAGACAGACAGACACCAACTCATTTTTATATATTAGTATTAGTATTAGTATGATGATGATAAACACTGCATTTAAACACTAATAGCTTCGCTGAGTATGAAAATGTTTGAGAGGGCCCATATAATTTGTGATATGAGCAAAACTGACCCCAACTGAAAATTGTTATGTGTGGTAACATATGTTACGCTATCACTTGCTTCCAAAGTACTACATTTGCTAATTTTTATTCACAAAAATTGGAGAATTTGCACTAAAAAGCTGCAGTATAAGCATATGCTCATTTTTATGCATACGGCCATTATCTTCGGAAAAATGTAAAAATTAATTTCATAACTATGCAAAATTCTTCCCATTTTTCCATATGAAAATAAATTCATTGGATCACGGTTTTTATGTACAAGTAAAAGGGGTGGGGTGAGTGTTTTGATTTTATGTAAATCCGTAATTAAATGACTGAGAGAAGCGGAAGGGTGATGAAGTATGTCTGAAAGGGAACAACATATCTTGTATATAAAAAGTAGAATATTTAGTTTTCATAGTTGAAAAAAAGTGTTATATAATCAAAAATGTGTTATATAGTGTTATATACTCAATGTGTTATATAATGCACAACCGAATAAAGAAAAATCTGCGCGAAAAAAACTCAGAAATAACTCCCCCATACATCAAAATTTAATTGGAGACAATTTTTATAAATACAATTGGAACTTTCCAAAGTCACAGCGTTTGAGAGTTATTATTGGACGATAATACCTGTTAAATACAAAAAAACATATCAAAATTGGTTGAGGTTTACTGGTAGAAAAATTATCTTAGAAATCTTTATCACAAACACACTGATATATTGCGGACTCGTCGAACTGAGTCGATGGGGTGAACGTGCGGAGCTCCGTCATGATTTCGATTTTTCAAGTGATTTTAGTAGCTTTTGTATATGTAAGAAAAGTAAAATATTAAAAAAAAACACATCAGTATAACATGCCTGAGTTCTGACATGTCCAGGACGAATCCAGGTCAGCATAAAAATGGAGCTCTTTTTCAAATGGCCAGTTTAAAGTCCGAGTAGATTTTACTATAACAATGGACCCTCAGTGTGGTCTAAGTGCATGAGGGCTTAGTCTTGGAATCAATCAATCAATCAATTATAACTCCAAATCTAATGTTATTAATGAAAAAAAAGTTATTTAAATTTCATAAAATAGGAGAACTTCTTGGAATAAAATATTTTTTTCAAAACTATACAAATAACAATATTTGCCAATTGTCGTCAATAAATAAATAAACTAAGCAAAGACCTTAATTCCATTTAATTTTAATTTCGCTAGCATGTGCGCAAAATAATTTTAATAAATCTGAAATGATATAAATGTCGCTTATGAATGTTTTACTTCGTCTTTTCAAAAACAATAATAATCAAATAAAAAATCTCTAATATTAAACATTTCTTTTTTATTTCAATTTTTTTTGTAAGGTTGTGATTTGTTTGCTTATTGGTCAATCTACGATGAAAAATTTATATAATCGTATATAAATTTTTCTTCCTACTCAATTTTATCACTACCAAGTAGTATAGTCTTATTATAAATAATCTCAACATACAATTAACAAATAAAATAAAAGTTCATCATGAAAAAAGCTGCGCAACTGAAGGAATCAACAATTTTTGTATAAAAATATTACAATACTTTCTGAATCGGATGGGTGTGGGGTAAGTGGGAAAGTTTTGGACGGAAAAATACTGAAAAATATTGCCCGGCTCCAAAACAAAACACTTTCGGGTTGGTTTTACGTATGAGCATTATTACGTACCGCCAGATAGTCTAAAGTCTTCTAATATTTATGCACGACACATGGAGACTCTATAAATAATATTAAGTACAATTACATTTTATTTTTGGTGTCGAATGGAATAAGAGCACAGAAAAAATGGTTTTATAGAAAAAAAAAACAACAACAACAAAAGCATCGACCAAGCGTTGAGAACAAATGTTCACTATGATAATACGTTCATGGTCCATCAAATTTTTCGAAATCTTAAGGGCATTTTTATACGTGGTATTCATATTCTTTTCCCCTCATTTGCGATTTAAAAGCATTTCTAATCAAACATTTGATTTTAGAAAGTATTATAAAATATTCTGTAAACAGATTTTTGATTATCCATTATCTGTTTGTATTGAAAAGACAAATCACATTAATAACAATTTATTATAAATAAACGATGATATTTAAAAGTTTGTTGCATACAAACAAAAATCGACTGTATTTCAATGACTGAGAAGCTATTTCTCAGTATATTTGGAATCATTTAGTGCCTGTTTACATGGGCGATTTTTAATCGCTTAAGATGCGCGATTGAAAAATCGCTCACTCGAAATGCTCACGGCCGCTTTTGGAAGTGTTTACATATGCGATTCAGTCACAGTGACAGAAAATCGCTCACAAAACTCGCAGGTAAGCTGCGACCAGCAATAGCTTTGTCGCGCGATATTTTCTTGATGTGTGCGTGCGTGGACTGTATATACGGAGCACAAACACTTGTATGTGAAAGTAAGATTTCGAAGCTGGAAAAGGTGGAATTCAAAGAAAGCAAAATTGTTTGGAAATCGAAGTTCCTTTCATTAATTTAATAATTTTAAGAATGCTTTTTGACACTGAGCTCTTTATTACAACCACCCCTGTGAGATATGGCGTCATCTAAATACACCGATTTTTTAGTCACCGCAATTTTTTATTCCCGAGACTGAGCGATTAAAAATCGCGCATGTAAAAAGGCACTTAGGGGTCCTTAAATGTTTAAAACGATTTTTAATTTTACGATTCCCAGACAGGGAAGATTTTTCAAACCATATTATCAATTCCGGTTTTCATTTGCGTCCAGTAAATAATTGTAAATAATAAAGGGTGTAAATTTTTTCCACTAAAGTTTAGTTAGTGTTCGTCAAAAACTGTCTGACATCTCGAAAATTCGAACAGAAACGGATTATGGAATTTCACTAGTCTACAATCAGGGTATTCACAGTTCTCTTTAAAATTGCGAGTAAATTTACCGCTCGGTAATTCAGTCAAATTTAACAGATTTTTACCGAGACGGTAACTTGGTTCATGTAAAAATGAATTACCGGATTCGGTAATTGTATACATGCCTTGAGTCGCGTTTTCCGGTCCGGTTATTCGGTATCAAGAATCAACCGCGAGTGGCGCTAGTAATGTTTTTAGTTGTCAAATCTTCTCGCTGGTTATCTCATCGGACTGCAAATTTTTTCAATTTTGATAGCCGTTGCCACAATAGAAATTCAAAAGAATACATCAAACATGGATTTAAAGGTATGTGACATATTTTACAATCAAATTCGCAGTTCATGATTTGGTCACGTATCAAATAAAAGCGCTGTTCTCAAATCTGTGCTGTGGGATGTTCACAGCAGAATATATTCAGTCTTTTAATATTACCGAAAATACCGAATACCGAAAATTAAAAGAGGACTGTGAATACCCTGATTATATGTGAATACCGTTATTTGGACTAAAAAAAAGTTTTCGAAAAAATTCAGTTGCAGGTGCAGTCAAAGAAGTTTAGAAATTGATGGTTTGTTTTTCTCGGAAAGTACTCTTTTGTGAAAAAATGCGTATAGTCAAATTTAACGAAAATAAAATTGCATCTTTTCCTTTAATTTTACCTACGTTTTAACGCATTTCTAACCCATCTCGATTTAAAAAAATACTATTTTTAAACTAAATATTGCAGAGGAACGTTTTGTGTTGATCACAACCGATATTTTTTTAATATGATTATATTTTAATTTCGCTTTTTTCTTGGAACCAGCCTGTTAGGATTGTACCTGTTGAAGTTACGCTACTGGTTACCTCAAACTAAAAAAATACTTTTATTAAAATTTTAGGTAATTTCATAAAACCACCATATAAATAATAATATTCGCTCTATTGTTCAGCATGTGTTAAATTTCCGAGCGACATTTTTCTACTAGCAACTAATTTGGATTCTCGAATTGCCACCAATTTGTATAACAGGGTAGTTAGTGGAAAGAAAAAGTCAATTCAGATTTTCGCGATTTCAAATTTTTCGAGATGCTGCTGGATTTTTTACTTCAGAAAACCCGTGACTTTTCAATATCCCTGTAAGTTTTATTACACGGCATTACCTTCGAGATGCTCGGAAAGTAAGCTTTTTTACATATTTTTTGAAAAGATTTTTTACTTTGCATAGGGGGCTCAATAATGAAAGTTCCCACAGGGCCCAGGTATAGCTTTTTATAGCCCTGCTAAAAATATTCGCTTTTAAATACTCTGACTATGCGACCGATTGTGGTGAAATTTTAGCGAAACATTTTCTAAGCGGATGGAATCGAAGCTGAAATCTTGTGTGTCATTGCAAAACCTGTAACTTTTCGTTCTACCCTCGTCCAATAACCACAGTAAATAAAAGTCCCATCCAAATGGCTCGTTCAAAAAGTATCTTAGAATTTGGTATAAAACTGAAATCTAAGGAGGAAAAACTGAGTGAAAATATTTGATTTCGATTAATGAGAGCGTCTTGGATGATGACTGGAAACTCTTTGCGGGGTCTTTCCTTCTTAACAACATCTAATGATTCTTCTTTGCTACACTTTATTTCGTTATAAAGAAGACTTATTTATGGATTATGAGAAATTGGATTGTGTACAACAAAAAGTCTTAAGGAGGCGGCAAATGTATGAATATTTGGAGCACAGGAATTTCAAAAGTATCGTAAAAAAGCGACGTGTTCGCTTTGATATTCCTTCTTCTTAACATAATTAGGCCGAGGGACGAGGAAAATCTCACAAAAAAAAATACATATTTATGCGAGATGACATTTTTTGTTGTTGCTTTTTCATGAATCATTTACACACTTGACGTAAGAAATTTTTTTTTCGGTGTGCCGGAATATATCTGAAAATGAAGCACATTTAGCAAAGAATGTCAATTTTCTTCTCGATTCGCTGTAATTGTTATATGACGCATTGTAATTTTTATTTAAAAATTTGAAAGTACGCATTCGTACATTTTTCGCCGTAAAAATAATTCATGTTCATGTGCGATTAATGAAAGTTACGAACATGTGAAGCGCTCACACGTTTGTCCTTCCATTATGGAAGTATTTTTTCGGGAACAGCTTAAATGAATAAATTTTAATTTGTTTTTATGGTAAAATTTTTTAATTCACATTCACCTGTGATCCATTTACTGCCATTTACGTTCACTTAAAACATATTTGCAACAGTGTTTACCTTTTATGAGTGACTAAGAGGAATTTTCTTGGAAAAAGGGTTGAAATCAAGTAAATTTAGTTGAAATGATTCGTGAATCACCGACTTGCAATTACTTCAACGTTCAATCGAATGGACCCTTTTTAGTGATTTATTTACGTTGCATGTAGCAGAAGTCGGTCCTTGTTAACATTTATTGATGCAATCATAAGGTTTTCCAATGAAAAATTATCGCGCAAAACATACGTAGCAGATTATACCGAATTAAGTTCTGGTTCTCATTGTTCCTTTTTTAAATGCCTTGGGTTAGTTATTTTTTCTTTTGCTAAAATTATAGCAACGCAGAAGAATGAAGACAATGAGAAGGGTGAGATAGTGGAGCAAGGTGAGCTGAAGGAGTTTTTAAATCGACCGGAAGCGTTTAAAATATTTCCTTGTGCGTATTACGCATTAAGTTTTACTTTTAAATTCTGTGGGATTCAATAGTGCTAACTATATTTTACAGGAGTTTGATTTTGACATCGTTGATTCAAAATTTGGAAGTGTTTTGATATTATTTGAATTTCTCGACCATATGACTTTTTAATATTACAGTCAAAGTCCTCTAACTCGAAATCCCTGTAATTCGAATTTTCCTCTATCTCGAATTTTGACCTTTTATTGCGCTCCCTTCAATTTTTTTGCGCTCCCTTCAGTTTGTTTTAAAAACTTCTAAAAACGAATAAATATACATATTATGTACAAGTACACCCATACCGCGATATACGGCCCCTCGTTTTACGGCCGCTTTTTGAATTGCGTCTCAATTTTGAAATACGTTGCACATTGATTCGATAAACGGTCAAAATTCGGACAATATTACATTGAAATGCACTGCGATCAATAAATGCAATACTTTCCTAAAGGAACGTTCCGGTGTTTCGATATACGGCCTAAATTTTTGGAACCAATCTCGGCCGTATATCGAGGTATGGGTGTATTTAAAAAAAATTGTTTCAATTTCTCTAACTCGAAATTCCTCTAACTTGAAACGATTTTGATGGCAGCAGATAAATCGTGGTAGAGGACTTTAACTATATTTGATAATTTTCGGTCTTTCGGGGGTCCTTCGGGTCCCTGAATCCGATTATGGAGTCTAAAAGTCTATAAGTCATACTTATCAAATACGAAATAACTAAAAAGATAAAACAAAAAAAAAAATTATCTTTTTTTTAAAATGTACGAAAAAAAAACTTTTTGAGTATCAGAAATAAAAGCAAGATAGAAGCATAAAAAAATAAAATAAATATTTATCTCGGTTTTAATTCTGATGCACAGTGCTCAAAAAATTATTTTTTTCCTTTTGAGTACATTTTTTAAATGCTGTTTTGCTATTTTCGCTCTATTTCTAGAGATATGAAAAAATATCTTTTCTGGGCTAAAAACATAAGAAAAGCTACAACTGCCACGGATCAACAGATAAAATTTAAAAAAATCAATTTGTGTTTTCGAGGGGAGAAGGAGTGGTTCGATTGAACTTTGATGTAAGGGAACTTTATGTAAAATCATATTCTAAGGGCATTTTGAGTTAATAAATTTTTCGATACAACTCACCGTTTTTGATAAAATCAAAAAAAAATATTTCAGGGGTGTTTTTTTTAGACGTGTGGTTTTCAAGAAGAAATAAAACGCATATAATTTAATGTTATGGCCAAGAGTTTAGCTTTATTGCCATTATGTTTTAAAAATGATTTCGGGCAAGTGGCCGCCGCGGCTGGCTCGAATAAATTCCAGCCGAGAGGCCAATTTTCGACCACTTTTTGCAGCAATTGGGGCCGTATGTCAGCAATAACGCGCCGAATATTCTCTTCCAAGGCGTCAATCGTCTCGGACTTATCTGCGTAGACAAGCGACTTCACATAACCCCACAAAAAATAGTCCAGCGGTGTTAAATCGGACGATCTCGGAGGCCACGCCACAGGCCCACGACGCGAGATAATGCGCTCACCAAAAGTTTCCTTCAATAAATTGATTGTTTCGTTGGCTGTATGGCATGTAGCGCCGTCTTGTTGGAACCATAGGTCGTCCACATCAACATCCTCCAATTCAGGCACGAAAAAGTCATTAATCATGACTCTATAGCGTTCCCCATTGACTGTAACATTACGGCCGGTTTCATTTTTGAAGAAATATGGACCAATGATTCCCTCTGCCCATAGAGCACACCAAACAGTGACTTTTTGAGGATGTAACGGCGTCTGAAGAATGGCTTGTGGATTACCATCCCTCCAAATGCGACAATTTTGCTTATTGACGTACCCATTCAACCAAAAGTGAGCTTCATCGCTGAACAAAATTTTCTTGTGAAAATCGGGATCGGTGGCCATCTCGTTTTGGGCCCATTCACCAAACGTGCGACGCGCTTAATGGTCGTTTGACGAAATGGCAAACCAAACTGAGCATAAATCAAGTGACAACTGTCAAAAAGACCAACTCCGAAAAAAGTAGTGCCTGATTGAAAACCACACGTCTAAAAAAACACCCTTTATAAGGCATGGATAAGGTGATGTCACGAATTTTTCATTTCAGTGTTATCATTTATCAAACGATGGAAAAACCATATTTAAATCTGCAAAATGTATTCTATTTCGGCTGAGGGTTGCTCTAACTCAAATTTTTTATTGCTTGTGGTGCATTTTTTCAATAATTTTCAACAAAGGGCGAATGTACCACCAAAAAATTTGGCCTGCGGCTCATTTCTCTTTATTGGTATTTTTATTCTTTACATTGCGATTAACCGTAAAGATGTTTTTACCCAGTAAAAAAACCTGGGTAAAAACATGGTGAAGGACGTACTGGTTATAAAGTTAACCTGGCTAATTCTTGAATCGGTTTTTATGAACCACTCTGCATATTTGAAAAACTAGAGCCGTTCTAACCAAACCAACGTCAGATTTGGATTTAGGGGTGCCTCTAATATCAAGTTCACTAGAAAAATAGTCCACCAGTTTTTAACCCAATACATATATATAAATTATGTAGATTTTTGCATTGCCTTTTTTTTTACTGTGGCAAGACCTGTTGGTTGCTCTTTCCTAAAAATAACGTAGAACGGGTATATTATTTCCCAAAAATAGGGAGGATCGAAATCAAAGAAAATGAGGTTTGAAACATAACAAAAGCTATAATTGCCAATCTGGCAATTATTGAAAACCCGTATGGTGATTTAATTGAACGGCGTATCAAAATTTCATTTGAATTCAAATTTTCCAATAAGATTTTTTTACAACTTGTTCCAATCGGATTTTGATGTATGGGAGTTTTATGTAGAATCATATTCTAAATAACTTTTGTTCTTAGACTTTTTTGATAGGATGTACCGTTTTTTAGATATTCGCAAAAAACGTTTTCGTTCGTATGGAGGGTACCCCCCCTAATGGTCCATTTTTGCCCATTAACGAACTTAGCCTCACATTTTACGAAAAACGAATCTGTGCAAACTTTCAAGTCTCTAGCTCAATCCGTGCGCCCGCAATCCGCGCCACAGACAGACGGACGGACAGACGGACAGACAGACAGACAGACAGACAGACGGACGGACGGACATGCAAAATTCAATTTTTTTTATCATTTTAAACACACTGGTGTAATTCATTTTTGTGTGTGATGACGGGATCTTGGCGTTACAAACGGTACCCAAATAGCATCGAAAAGTACGGGAACATGAGATTTGTTCTTTGCGGCTTTAAAATGCAGCAATTTACGCAATCGGGGCTAAAAATTTACACCTATAATTCACATCCGCGTAAAAGAAGCGAAAGAAGTGACGAGCGCGTCGCACTGATTAATAATGCGTCTGCAAAGCCACAATTGCTTTAGTGGGGAAATTGGTGACCCACGGTTCATCTTTGGGGCAACATTCGCTTCATGAAAATTCCTGCAGCGATAGAGCAGCATTTGATGGTTTTCGGGTCGAAATAGTCTGCCACTAAAGTTTCATTAAAGCTCCCCGTCTGAGAAACACAAAAAAAATTGATGCCTTCGGCCTCCATATTTCTCACTGACATTTGATGGAAACGATTTCGTTTCGAGAATTAAATTTCTTATTTCAGGCGAATGACTGAAGGATATTGCATAAAAAGTGGATAGCATACATTTTTGAAACAGCATAATTTTATTGGCATCAAAATTTTATTGCAAAAGAAAAAAAAATTTTACCGATAAAATAAAATTAAAGAAATTTTTGATTAAAAACAAAATAATTCGATGGCCCATTAAAATCTGTTTAAATTTCAGATCCAATATTGTCGAAAAATTTTAATGGCAATTAAAATCACGACATGCAACCGGAAGAAAAGTCCATTATAAAATAACACTCCACAAAAGTTTCCATTAATTTGTCGCCATTAGATTTTTCTCGTTCGTCTTCTGCTTACGTTTTTATTTGTTCATCTCTGTTGACTCACCAAGCTAAGTAAGAATTCGAGGGAGAAAGAAAACCCGCTCGATGATTTGTGTAATTGTGTGATATAATGCCGTCAGATGACGCTCGCGCATAAAGCTTGAGGCAACTAATTACGTCCCTGTCGTTATAATTGCGGCGCCGCAAACCGCTGAAAAGTGTTCCCCACTATGGGTGCCGTTGCGCGTCTCGTTGGCACAACTAACGACGTGTTTGCGGCATAAATTGCTTATCGCCGCGATTTGCATGGTGACGAAATATGGGGATGAACACCATAATTGCTGCTTAAAATGCTATTTGGGTAAGGCAAAGTTAATATACCCTTTGGTTTCACCATACGGGTATAAAAACCCCAAAATCCCCAGAAATAGGAAAAAATCGATAAAAATAAAAAAAAAACGTGAATTTGTGTGCCGATATATTGGTATCCAATTGCTTTCTAAAACCTAAATCTCAGGCCCGCTCTGTATACCATGCACCCTTACTACCTACAAAGCGATTATCCGAACCAAATTAGCTTTTAGAAGCTACGCTGTGTGGTACCCTAATTATAATGCCATTTCACATAAGTATTTCATACATTAAAATTTTGACGCGTTGGTTTTTACAAATTTCGATTAGAATATTATGATAAAATTTAATTGTGGAAATTCTTATTAAAACGAGACAGAATTATGAAATTAAAATTGAAGAAAACGTCGAATTTTTGTAAATAACCGTTAATAGAAAATTGAATAAAGATTTTTTTTTGTTTTTTAAGTCAAATCTGCTTTATATTAATAATTTTTTTCCCGATTTGAATGAAGAGTTCATAACTCCATATATTCTCGATTGAATAGAAAATCATAAGAACTCATAGCAATAATTTAGGATTACAAGATTTTTAAATATCAATAAAGTAATATTAAAACAAAAGAAATCAATTATTCCGTGAATTTTTTCCCTCGAATTTTCAATATTTTTAATTTATTTTTAATTCCATCTCATCTCATTTTTGCCATTTTTATATCAAAAGCCAAATGAAAATTTCAAATTCTTTTGATCATTCTTTCGATCACACGTCACTCCGATAGCTACTCTAGTAAATACTAGCAATTTTAACTAAAATATTGAATACTTCATTAATTTTAATAATATTCGATACGAAAATAAATAAAGATACGAAGGAAGCCAGAGATCCAAGGCGTTATTATTAAGAATAAGAAAAATAATTTTTCCCAAAAAAAAACGGTAACAGTTGAAAGCTTTTGTCAAACGACATTAGATATGATTTTGTTTTTTGCATAAATCACGTTATATGAACAAAAGCATAAGCTTGGAGAATAGAATTCTTACTTGTGTCGAATCGAAATATTGTGGAATATTCTTTTTGATCGTGATATTCGCGTTTTTTTGTCGATTTTTTTTCCGTGATGGAGGGACAGCAATTAAAGATTCCCGGATAGCGATAATAATAGCGATAATAAAGCGAAAAAAGAAAATTTCCATTATAAAGTCTGTAGAATAGACACACCAAATCTCCCTTGGTCTATATGGTATCATAATTTAAATCCATCGCATCGTAATCTTACCTAGGCTAGGAGTCTTATATAGCCTTATATTATTAGATTTAAGGGGTTTGTTAGCCCAATGCCAATTATGTAAATAATGGCGGCGGCGACTGGCGAACTTTTCTCTCTTTCAATTCACTAATTTGAATTTCATATTAAAAATTAAAGTCCAAGTGTTGTCCAACGATTAATAACGAGAATATTGTTCGATGATATTTCATGTTATTATTATTAAGCTATGTATCACAGCGGTTGCAGTATATTTTTATTTTTTACTTCGTTTTTTTCGGAATTTCTAATTATTGTGGTTCAGGTTACCGATGACTATACTTAGCTGAAAAAAAGGTAAGAAGATTATTAATTTATGATCGGTGTAATAAATTCTCTCTATAAACATATGAGTATGCATTTCTAACATTTCAAATAAATTTCAATCGTTAGCTATTATCATGACCAAAGTTATTTTTAAATTGTGATTTCATACTTCGTATAGAGACATTTCCAAAAAAATAACCAAAGCTTTTGAACTCTAAATTCTGTGATAACGTGGATTCTTTTGTTAGTTGGTGACTTATCAACAGTAGGTAGGCTTTTGAAAAACATTTAAGAAAAATCGCACTTTATTGTTCATTAGCTTACGTATTGGATCTCCTACAATAAAAACACTTTTCTGGACAGCGGAGACAAAAAATGTTTTGGTCTGTAATTCAGCATTTTCAAATACGACCGACATTTTTTAAGCATTTTCGTTAATTTAAAATATAACAAAAGCTATAATTGCTAATCTGGCAATTTGTTCGAAGTTTAAGTGAACGGCGAACAGTTGTATCAAAATTCCACTTTAAAGTCAAACTTTTCAACAAGTGTTAGGATGACAAAAACTAGGCGCGATGAATTAAATATAACAATACTAGATATTATAGAAATCAGTTTATTTGTTATTTATAGGGTAAAGTCGGGTGATATGGCACCCTTTTTTTAAATCGGCATAACCCAAAAAGTAAAAGAGATTTTTGATTCAAACAAAAACGTTTTTATTCTTAAAATCAACTAGTAAAACAAAAATAAAAAATAAATAGGATTTCACTCCTAAAAAAGTAAAAATTTTAACAAAATATAAATTCATTGAAAAAACCATATCCCCCAAAAGTGTAGGGGATACGGCACCCTACCTTAGGTGATATGGCACCCTACTTGTTTTTTAAGTCCTTTTTGCCACACGAGTTGCAAGTGTTGACAAATGATGTGCATGAGTCATGGGACCACAAATGGCAAACAATGCATTTAACCCACTCGTCGGGTTTAGTAGTCTTAGCATAGTCTTCACCACATCCAGTGCAAATGTTTTCCTCAAAATCTTCAAACCTATCGGAGTCGTCTTGTAATGCAATATTTTCTTCTTCAGATGTGGTTTCATCTACCATCGCTCGTTCTTTCGTAATTGATTTTTTTTTGATTAGTTACGTTTTCTGAGGAAGTAAGGATTGGAGCCTTTTGTTTTCTCGGGTTTGGCACCCGTTCCATATCACCTCAGAAAAAAGGTGCCATTTCTCCTTTCACACATCGCCAATGATTTTCATATTTTACTGAAAACTCGCGCTCAATCAAGTCTGTTTCATACACACAAACGAAAACACATCAGATTCTGCTTGTTTTGGTTTGTGAACGGTAAACTTGCTCCAACTGTACTTACCAAAATTCAGCCACTCAAAAAACAACAAAAAGTAGTTCGTCTAAAATTTCAACTTTTTTTTCCTGTTCTGTCACACAAAAACAAAATGAAAAGAGCTTTTGTTTCGCGGTCTTCACACTTCGGCCTTATTGGAGAAACTGAACTAAGTTCTTGGAGAATGATTTTGATTCTAGTGTTGCCAATGGGAGAATTTGAAAGGGTGCCATATCACCTAAAGTGCCATATCACCCGACTTTACCCTATGTTACAAAGTAAAGATGAATATGTCTTGCGCCGGTCCAGTTCACTCCTGTAAATAAAAAGAAAAACGCGTAAGTCTATAAGAATTAGTGAGGGCTTACAGTTACCCTCCCTTTAACCCGGACAGACCAAAAATACACGACGAACGTGTCTCTTCCTTTCGGACCTCAGACGACAGGGTAGTCAGCGACACACGCGGACAAGCGACACACGCACAAGCAAACGACACACGTTTACCTTCCCTGATTCGTCATCTTGCCCAGCCTCACAATAATCTGACGGACAGAAAGACAATCTTAACCACCGAATACTACCCTTCTCGGACCATCCCCAAAACACCACAATAATAATAATAAGCTAACTAACTACACTACAGAATATTTAACTATAAGCACTCACCCGTTTAGCAATCCGTGTTTGACACAGCGGCCAGCCATCACTACTCTGACCACTAGTAGCCAATTACGATATGCGATTCAAAGTACGTACGAGTGAGCCATACAGCAAATCATTAATTATATGAAATAATTACCCTAATCCGTAACACTAGAATTTTTTAAATTTATTCCAATCGGATTTTGATGTCTGAGAGTTTTATGTAGAGTCATATCGTAAATAACTTTTGTTCTTGCAACTTTTTGGTAAGATGCACGGTTCTTGAGATATTCGCAAAAACCGTTTCGGTCATTTGCCCATTAACGAACTAAGCCTTGCATGTTACGAAAAACGAATCCGCGTAAAATTTCAAGCCTCTAGCTCAATCCGTGCGCCCGCAATCCGCGCCACAGATGCACAGACAGACGGACAGACGGACGGACAGACGGACGGACATGCAAAAATTAATTATTTTACTTTTGATAATGTTCGGGCTATGGGTCATATTGGAATATTGGAATATTTTTTTCTTCCACCGAAACCATGTCGATTTAAGTACCAGATTTATCACAAGCACAATTGAATAATACAATGAAATTAGATTTTAATGAAAGCAATGAGGAATCGGAATTTTTTTGTTTTGAAAAGTAAATTTCAAGTTTCTATCCTGAATATCAATGGCTGGATCTCATCAGAGTGACGCCATGATCTCTGTTACTGACCTGACCACGACGGATGAATTTGAGAGAAGAGAGTTTCTTTTAAATATGTGCATTGGTCCCCTTTTGCATAAATATGGTTTAAATATTACTTCGGAAATACGATTTTGAAACATTAGAAAAACAAACAATTCTTTTTAGAGACAATTGATAAAGTCAAACTGAATATTTTCAGGGTGCAGCAATTTAAAGAAAAAAAGTTTTTGTTAGTTGGTTCCCTTTGGTTCTCAGCACCTTAAAGTATCTGAATTTTAAAGTGGTTCAATGGACGGGGGCGTCCATAGGATATTTTCTCAGTTGGACGTTAAATTCTTTTTGCAATTAAAGCATCCTGTGAGTGTAAAAATGAAACTTTTGTTCAAAATTTTGTTAATATTTTTAAAATATGTTAAATTTTTACCTTCCTTTTCTATAGAAAGAAAATATTGCATTCATGAGGAAGACCCATTCGAAAATGGGGGCAACAAGAAAATTTCTGATCACTACGAAATCCCTTTAAGGAGCCGCTCCATTACCATGACTTTTTACCATGACAAAAAAAATGAGACACATTTATGTGAAGATGCCTTGGCGAGAAAGGGAGATAAGAATCAACTGCAAAAATTTGTCGGCAAATGCAAAAATAATTTCCCCTCTTTTGTTATGGCGATTTTATGGCGATTTTATGGCGATTTCTACTACAACCACACATTGTCCCTGTAAGTGAATAGTAAGCACGGACACATTCAAACTGTTATTATAGCGTGATGTCATTTTAAAAGCTTTTTCTCCTTCGCATGCATAGTCAAAAGCTTTGTTACCATGCCAATTTGAACATTATATTCATAGCATAAGGTTTGATATGATTGCTATAAAATTGTAAAACTGGAAGGGATAGCGTTTAACTTGTATTCAGTTATTCCTATTTAGATCTACATAAGTCTATCTTGCTCTAGTTTCCTGCATTTTTTTGTCATGGTAAAAAGTCATGGTAATGGAGCGGCTGCTTTATGAAGATGTCCGTGCATCTGTCTGTCGGTCTGTCCGTTGTACGTATCTTAAATAATTTGAGAACGCGTTGACCTAGCGACTTGAAAATCTTTGTGAATAAGTTTTACAAAACACGTATTTTTCTATCAACTTTTGGAAAAGTAACAATACTCCCAAGAAACAATTTGTAACCGCGGTTACAAAAAAAACCTTCAATTTAGGTTACATTTTGGTTCATTTTAGATGGTTTCCGAATAAACCCGCCAAAAACGGTTATTTTGAAACCAGCTTCTAAATAGGGTTTCTGAAACGTTTCTGAAAGGTTACAGAAACCAAATGTGAAAATTTGAGTTTTGTTACCATGGTTTCAAATACGTTTCTTAACCGGAATGTAACCTCAAATTGTTACTTGGGCTATTATTGTGATTGAAATTAACTATTGTAGCAAAATTCACAATTTTCTTATTTTATAATGGGTAGGATCACCATTTTTTATCTGTGTGTAGGGAATAGAATAGAAATGTTTAGAAAAATACTGGGACAAAATTCCAAATCCTTAGCACCATTCAATACGGCAAAAGGCGCTGTCCTTAAAAAAACGTCGCGAATTTTCATCGTTGTGCCCCCAGCCTCCTTCCCTCGTTGCCCTCTTTAGTAATTTTTTACATTGGGTTTAATATGGTGGGTTATACTACCGCAGACTCCTCCCTGCATCTAAGTTTGTGACGTATTTTATGAACAGGCACAAAAAATATGTCTGACGAAATTCTTTAGATAATTAAAATATTCCTTGAAATTTTTATTGCTTGCAGTTGGAAACCAACTTTTGAATAAACTCAGTCGAGTCGAGACGATCAATATTTGACCATAAAAATATTTATTAAATATATTCAGAGATTTGATAATATTTTCTATATAGGCAAACCAAAATTGTGGTTAAATGCAAAAATAGCCAATTTCCTTACCGAATAAAAAGCAATAAAACTCTAAACCTATAAGTCAGAAGGCATTTAAGTAAACCTTTTTTGTGATTTGATCAGTTTATAGTTTTTTGTACCCAAAATTTATTTAAATTATTAATATAACAAAATGTTGAAGAATTTTCGATTTATGTAGGTATATTTCAGAGAATAGTGATATTGCATTACAAGCGACCATAATCCACAAGTGAGCATATGCGAGTATCATACGATGGTCCAGCAAGAAAACAACTAAACGTCTGTAAGAAAAAGTACATAATAAAATTCAAAATAAATAAAAAAGACACTTGAATCACTGAAAGTGAATCCATGAGGGGTTCAAAACACCTTTTTCTGAACAAAAAAATTTGAAGAAAAAAAAACGTCTTTAGCATGAAGATGTTCGAACAACCACCAAACGGAATGGATACTATGTCTTCTTTTTCGGATATTTATTACCCAGAGTCATACACTCTTTAAGAGCATATTGTAAAGCATATCGCTGGGTTATTATACAAAATATCGGTATCCATATTACTTTTTTAGACCCGTCCAACTCAAATGTTCTTCATGAATTTTTTGGTAATTTTTTATGAGACTGACTGGTCAGTCGCATGGAGGAAGCTAGCATTAGTTTACAATGACTTGAACGACATGTTTCAAGTAGAAAAAGTACAAAAAAAACCGAATGAAAAATCAAATAAATATAAGTGAATAAATATTGAAATCAAAGACTCGAGAAAAAAAAGTCATCATGATCGTTTTGATCATTTGAGACTTGGATTTTAATAGTTATAATAATTTCAGATGAGAATCTTATTTCTTTAACCACATGGTGAGATTTTTCGGGTCTGGTTGCTTGTTGCTATGATCAGTGATCAAGTGATCGTACTGTAAGTTATTTTTCCTCGCGAGAATAACAAAAAAAACATGTATTTTGGGAATGGAGAATGGGGTAGAGTTGATTTGAGGTAATAAAATATTTATTATGAGCAATTAAAATCTGAAAACAAATCGAATCTGGTATTGCGGGATGGGCATCATTTATTACAATCGAAAAATTGTACATGAGATCGGAATTTGTTTTCGATTAAACGTCGTTTTCATCTGGTTACGATAATCAATAAAATCTTTATAAATAAAAGAAGAATGTCCAAGTTTTTAATCTTTTTTTTATATAGACGGTTTAATGAAAGAGTCTACGAACAATAAATCAGAAATTATGAATAGCAACTTCTTATGGCGGATATATTCAAAAACAATGAATATTTCGTAGAAATATGGTTATTATATGTATTTGGCTGCAAATATTTTTTATACTTAACAAAAACACAGAGCGCGTATTTCAAGACTCTTCATAAAATACGTTACAATATTAGGAGGGAGGGATGCAGAGGGGCCCGAAAAACCGAAAATTTCACTGGCGTAAATTCCTTTTATGTTAAAAATAAACCAGAACAAAACAATTTTAACACTCTAACTGCCACGTCAGTCAAAAAGACCTGACACCTAATTGTGCACAACGGCCACAATGAAAATGATTAAAGTGTTCGCTGCAACCGCAACGATTTTTTGTAATTGCACACATTTTATGGTAATAAAATAATATTTAGTTATAATTTTGTTTCAATTTTTTTTTCTCTTAGTGCCTTTTTGACTGACAACTAAATATTCGAAAAAATATTAAAACTGTCGTGGCAGTTAGAGTGTTAATATCATGTGTGCATCAATATCCAGAAAATATCAGTTGTGATTAACACAAAACTTTCCTCTGCATTATTTAGTTTCGGAAAAAATATGTGAAAAATATTGTAATATTTTTTCCAGTATGTCGAGAACCGTTAAAGATACGTACAAACCGTGAAAGGAAAAATTTAGGAAATTTCATTTTCTTTGAATATGATTACATTTTTTGCATAGTTTCCGAGAGATTTTCAATTTCCGAGAAATCATACTAATATATAAATACTAATATATAAAAATGAGTTTGTGTCTGTCTGTCTGTTCCTCTTTCACGCAAAAACGGCTGAACCGATTGACTTGAAATTTGGCATGAGTGTCTGTTGTAGTTCTGGTTCCAACATAAAAGTAGCGCAAGGGGTGAGGGAGTAAGGGGAGGGGATAAAGTGATATCGAAACTTAGCTCTTCCTCTATGTTACCCTTTCGCTCATAGTGTGGAATCCGATGTAAACGATCTTTGACAGCTGTAAACTTAATAAGATTTTATTTAATATGATTTAAGGGGGAAATTTCAATCATTTCTAACCAAAAGTATCCCCAAGATGAATAACTCAGCCACCTTATTATTACTAATTTAACTAAAAACGGAATGTAAGGTGCGATAAAACTGCATTTTAATTGAAATTAATTTCTGAACTGTGAATAAGGTAAACAATGTATACGACGAAATGGTTTCGATTCAATCGCATCGTTTACATCGTTCATCATCGTACATCGTATCGTGTCCACTATGGGCTGGGTTTGAAGTCCACTCGCAAACGCATACGGCCACCGAAGTCAATTAACAATGCGAGTTAAAACGTGAATGGTTTCTATCTCGTGTTTCAAGGCATTACTTTTTCCCATACAACACATTACGTTGGTAAGTGCTAAGAATCTTTTCAGACATTACTTCTTCCCTTACAACCCATTACATTTGTAACAACTTACAATTCTCATCGATGAAAGCATCGATTATCCCGTAAGTGATAGCAAATTTCTGACTGAGACATTACTTTATGCTTTACAAGCCGTTACATTTGTAAGTTCTTACGGTTTTCTTCGAAGAAATAACCGATTATCAAGTAAGGGATGACAAAAGTTCCCATTGGGGGCGCTTTCACTTAGTTCAGTGGTTTCCGTAGCATCGTACATCGCACCGCATAGTTCATCGCATTCAGTTTGTTTGCAGCCTGAGAGACATGTAAAAATGGTTAAAACAAAAAAATGTGGAAAAATTTATATCCTTTAAATTTTGTTATATTCATTTTTCCTCAAAAGCGGATAGTTTTCACAAAAAAACATAACAAAAGCTATAATTGCCAATCCGGCAATTATTGAAAACCCGTATGGTGATATTCGTATCAAAATTTGAACAGTTGTACCAAAATTCCACTTTGAAGTCAAACTTTCCAATTAGATTTTTTTAAATTTAGTCCAATCGGATATTGATGTATGGGAGTTTTATCTAGAATCATATTCTAAATAACTTTTGTTCTTGAACTTTTTTGATAAGATGCACCGTTTTTGAGATATTCACAAAAACCGTTTTCGTTCGTATGGGGGGTACCTAATGGTCCATTTTTGCCCATTAACGAACTTGGACTTTCATTTTACGAAAAACGGATCTGTGCAAAATTTCAAGTCTCTAGCTCAATCCGTGCGTCCGCAATCTGGGTCACAGACAGACGGACAGACGGACAGATGGACAGACGGACGGACGGACATGCAAAAATTAATTATTTTTATCATTCTAAACACACTGGTGTAATTCATTTTTGTTTGTGATGATGGGATCTTGGCGTTACAAACGGTAAGGCAAAGTTAATATACCCTTTGGTTTCACCATACGGGTATAAAAACGGACAGACTGACAGACAGATGTACGGACATTCTTATAATTTTGCTTGAAACGGATTTCGTGTCGATCAGAAAGGTTTTATCTGCCCCATTTTCGAGTCGGTCTTCGCCAGGAGTACAATACTTTCCCTCTATGGCATATACAAGTAAAAATCCGAAATCTAGTCAACCTTAAAAATATTTGTGACTGCTAACAACTCAACAGATTAAGGTCGGATTTACAAGTCTGGAAAGGTAATTATTAGGGCTGCCAAAAATATGCACTAAAAAAGGCGAAATATGCGCATATAATATGCACTAAAAACGGCAAAATATGCACTTAAATATGCACTTTAAAAACATTAAAAATCCGAAATATAGTATATTTCACCCAAAATAGTGAACGGAACTTGTTAAAATGTGGTTAATTCGATTTATGTGGAAAATAAAAAAATTGAAAAAATAATAGTCTGTCAAAAAGATTGACATTTTGACTAACAAAAAAATTTTTTACTTGTTTCTAAATTGCAACTATTAAATTTTAAGATATTTCGAAAAGATGTTCAATACTTCATATTGTCTATGGTATAATCGGGGTTAAAACTTGTAGAAAAATCTCAGTTGTTGCTACCACAAAACTTTCTTCCACAAAATCTACGACCCTGCGCAATTTACCCTATCCCTATCGTTTTGTCAACCAAAGACGACCTCAAAATGTACAAAATGTGAAATAACTTGAGAACGGTAAAAGATATCGATTTACGGTAAAAGGTAAAAATGTAGAAAATTTCATTGCCTTTAATTCGTTTGTCAAAAGTTTTTTTCGAAAAACTGTTAGTTTGCAAGTAATTCGCAAAAATATATTTTTTACATTTTAATAAAAATATTTCAATAACGGTAAAAGATAATGGACAACTGTAAAAGACAAAATTGTGCAGAATGCCATTCTCATTAATTCATCTCATATATACAGTAAGCAAAAAACCATTTTTTTTCGAGATAATGGAAAAAAATTTTTTTTTTTTTTGAAATAACGGTTTATCTCGATAACAGGTTGAGATATCGAGTTATAGCTAAGGACAAAAGTGTGGGAAATTTTATTTTCTCCAAAAAACGCGTAGTTTGGGAGTAAATCGAGAAAAACGAAATTGCGATTTTTGAAAAACCACCATTTTGGATACTTCCGGTTAACGGATTTCCACCAAAAGTTGATAGGATCGTCCCATTCCAGGACCAAATATGCCTATAAAATCTCATGGCTCTAGCTCTATTAGTTTTTGAGAAATCTTGTACACAGACTGGCAGACTGACATACAGAAAGACATTTTTGTAATATGACTCCAATCGACTAAGGAGTGATCGGGAAATGTTTTTTTAGGTTAAATTAAAAGGTTGAAATTTTTCATGAATACAATACTGTATTATACTTCGTAGAAGAAAGTAAAAACACATATTTATTTATTTTTAATATTTATTCTAGCTGAAACAGTCGAATTATAATTTGAATTGTACAAAAAAAATTTGGTTGTTCATGAAAATTGTAAAATATGCAACTAAATATGCATTATATGCATTTATATGCATTTATATGCAAATATGCACTAACGTGTCAAATATGCGAAATATGCAACAACAAGTGACCTTCATTCGCTTCTAAACTTATTGATTCGGATGAATAAAAAACTCCCGGAGCCGAAATCATAACGAGAAGAAATATGCAAATGCATATTTTTGGCAGCCCTAGTAATTATGTATTCTTATACTCTATATGATATACCATATGGAAGTATATTAGATTTATTATACTGTTTGTAACGCATCGAACCAATCATCGGACCCAAAAATGAACTACACCAGGATCACAAATAATATACAGATGAACAGAGCTCAAAGAAAACCATGTTATATGAAACCAAATCAAGCGAGCTTTTAAAAGCCGAAAAACTTTTTCCTCTGGGAGAGAACCTTGTCTTCGGTTCTTTTGAGATGATTTCAAGCTTTTGTAAACTTGTTTTATACAACCCCACCGCCGCGCCAAACATACAAAAAATTCAACACATTTATTACATTCACTTGTGTGTGTTCGGCATACGATTTGACGAGAAACTATCTCTCCACTCTCGCTCAAAATTTAAGTCAAAAGCTTTTGTCGGCTGACCTTCTGTCGCCTGATCGTTAAAAATTGTATCATGAGTTTCTTTGAGCTCCGGTCATCTGTATATTATTTGTGCCAGGATGTTAGGGATTTTGATTTTAATTTCCGCGTGTCTGAGCGTCTATCCGTCCGTCTGTCTGTCTGTCCATGAACACCATCACTATCGAAAGGAGTGAGCTAGAGACTTGAAATTTTGTATAGTTACGTTTCTTGTTAATGTCTAGGCTGAGTTGTTGAACGGGCAAAATTGGACCATTCCTTACCCCCGCCCGCAATTCGAGAAAATTGCAAAAAAGTGTTTTATTTCTCACTTTTTTGCAATTTTCTCGAAAACGGTGAGTCATATTGAAAAATTTATAAAGGTAAAATTTGTTTAGAATAGGATTTTACATAACTCATCTGTACACAAAAATCCAATCGGACTGCGTCCTCCGTCTACATACCTCTCCCATTACATCCTACAAATTTAATACTTTTTTTCTATTTTCTCGAAAATTGTGAGTTGTATTGAAAAAATTATTAAGGCAAAATATGTTTAGAATATGATTTCACAGAACCGTTCCATACATCAAAATCCAATCGGACCACTTCTTTCCCTCTCTCCTATACAAATGGATTTTTTTAAATAAACATTTTGTCTGTCATAATAGAGTATTTGACGAGTGGTGTCTGGCAATTGTAGCTTTTCTTATGTTCAAATTTTTTTTAATGTTTTTTTTAACACCTGTGGAAGACGTGGTTTTTTTTTTACTTGAGTGGTCATTGGGTATCGCTGTCACCAATTTTGGAAACGTTGTTTTGAGAAATTCGCGATTAAAGTCGATTTTTCCAAAGTTTGCAAATAGGCATAGCTCCTTAAGGGAATTTTTATCCGTCATTAGAGATGATTTATTTAGAAATTTGTGTAAAATTTTACGCTCTAAGATAATGTAACGAAAAATAGAACGGCTTAGATCTCTTAAAAACAGATTATCACTTTGACTGGTCTATAACGAAGGTCAATAAGAATTTCAAAAAAAAGCAGTGATAATTTTGATATCGATTTTATTTTTCAAAGTTTGCAGTAAGCAAAAAAAAAATTTAAAGGCTTGCAGCGATGCAATGAAATTCTTCACCTGATGGCCGAAAGTGCCCTCTCAAAATCACTTAACCAAAATATATCTCCGTCGAGTTTATAAAAGATATTCAATCAATAAGAACATAATAAAACCATTAATTTGTTAATGCAATTTTAAATTGAATAAGTCTGTCAGTTTCACCGAACATTTAGCCGAAAACCAATGAAATCGAATCTCAAGAGCGGAAAAAAAAACTTAAAAAGTAGTGAAAACGAACTAGTTCGGTAACTGCAATCGATCACTTCCACCCTCACCTCTATAGTTACCTGCATTGACCTGCTCTTGGTGTTACTCTTTATATTTTAGGTATTCGGTGAACAGTGCAAAAAAAATTTTTTTTGAAGGATCGTTTCGATCGGTTTGAGATTCCAAGGAATCCGACGGCGGCAAGCTTTCAGTTGACCAGCTATAAGTTATACCGCGAGTCCAAATAAGAAGCCAAGGAAACCTGAAAAGTTGCACGCCAAGTTCAAGTTCAACTCCATCCGAAATTGAAGATTAATGCATTTCGTGGTAAGAAGCAACTACAACTGCGTACAACTAAAAAGATTCGTGCTCCTTTTTGGCTAACAGATTCACTTTCAAGGGGCCTAAAACCGTTTGTGTACCCGGCAAAGATCCCAATGGTGCATGTTGGATAGTAAGAAGAATCTTGTAAGATTTGCACAGGTAATTTGGATGGACGCGGCCAATGGACAGGTATCTTCGCCTTTTCGTTGGATGATGACGATCTCAAAGATGATGATCATCACATTAGAGTAGATCTCGTGTCTGTGGTGCAGTTTGCGGGGGAGATTAGTTACTGTGTTATCTCGGTATTTCTTTTCGAGAATTTCGAGCATTACTCTTAACTTAAGATACAAGTGGAAATAATTAATGAATACCATGCAACAGTTCCATACTGCTGTCTATAATCCCTTTTTCTTATATCACGTCCACTTCGTTTAATGTTGCCAAGTTTTGTGCCAAAGATGCTGCACGGTAATAATCTCAGGTAACCAACTTATAATATAACAGGTATGTGGATTTTTTTTGGGACTTCACGTTTCATGAATTAAATTGAAACTTTTGTTGCACCAGCACTTCATTTTATTTGGTTTAATTTCGTATCTTCATGTCGTTTCTTTATTATTTTATTATTTTTATCTTATGATTTCGAGTCGGAGATATTTTTCACGAGTGCTAAATATTTCTGCTTTTAATTTGATGTTAGTTTTTGGGGGTCTTGTCTGGATAAATGTTGGGTATATTTTTCTTGATTTTTCTTATTTTTACCATTGAGGACATGCCAAGTTCATGGACATCATCGTCTAAGCGCAAAAAAATCTCATTTTTGACCTTCTTCAATGATAATTCGACTGATAGAGGTATTCTTTCGGGTTTTTCAGAAAACAAGGACTACGTAGTCTATCGTATGGTGATATTTATGACTTAAAATTTAAGAACAATTTCATATTGAATTATTTTTCACAAAAACATTTTTTAAAAATGCTTTTTTTAAAAAAAAATTAAAAATACCTAAGAGTATTGAGGGAAATTGTTAAGGGGCTGTTCATAAAATACACCACACTAATTTTAGGTTCTCGCACTCTTCTCCCGCACTTTTTCGCGAATTGGTACCACCGTCCCGTCGTCCTAACCATATTCTTTCCACCTAAATTTATGACGTATTTTGTACAAAAACCCTTCAAAGATTCAAAATAAGACTTTTGAGAAGAATTTTTTGAAAAATGTGGGAAAAATTTAAGCGATATCTTTACTTTTAAATTCTTCTTTTTTTCATAAATATATATTTTAAATTTGTTTTTGTAAACAATCTGTTTTTAAACTGTCATCTTGGAAAGTGAGAGTAAAAGAAACCGCAGTAAGAGGCTGTCTATAACGTATCTTACGTGACAGAATTTCTGAACTACATCCGAAAAATTATGTCAAAGGAGTAAGGCGCGTGGGGGGGGGGGGGGATTTGGGGGGTCGAAAGTTTGATGTGCCGTATTTTATGAACAGTCCCTAAGGTACCTGAACAGAACGTAATCGGAAATCAGGACTATCATGCTTATTCACAAAAGCTATTATTGCTTGTTAATACCCATAACAATTGTTTAAATAGAAATCGGTATTCACATTTCACTTTGCTTGCTATGAACTTTCGATAATAGTTGCGTTTTTTTAATGTTCTGGAGCAGTTCAGAACAAGCTTTCCATACAAAATCCTGCACCACCTTTTCAACTCGAACAGCGCTTGGAACAAAGGGAAATTTTATACGGTAATGTACGGTAATGAAATGCTGCTAACTTCAACATAATAAATCTGACATTTTATTCTCAATTGAGGATTTTGTGTTGGTGGTTTGTTGGTTCTGTTCGACAGCGAAATAGTTTTAATCATGGGAGATAGCGAATCGTGATTATATCAAGAAAATATAGCAATAACGGCCTACTGATGTAACCAACATGAAGTTAGTTGCCATTCGAACTCGATGAAATTCCCCACTGACTCTGGATCGTTTTTTTAATGTTCCGTGTTCTAGAACATTAAAAAAACGCAACTAATATTGTTAAGCTAAAAATTGTCAAATAAAACCGTATTCAGAGTGCACTATTGCTTGTTAGAATTGGTTAAAAGTGTTGTTACGATAACAAAAATAAATTTTAGTTGTTTGGGAAGAAATATTTTTTATTTTTCAAGCAAAAAAATTGGTTTTAGTAAAACACACTTAAATGCAAGACGCTTAAATGTAAAACTCGTGTAATTGGACGCCATATTTGTGCCTGGAGGATTTTAAAGTATTTTTCATATAAATATATACGGATAAATTAAACACGCTTAATTGCAATACTTGCTTAAATGCAACCATGTTCATACCCCAAAAGTATAAATTACATGAAATTTTACACGCTTAAATGCACATGTGCAAAAATAAAATGTAATCACAACAAAAAAAATGTGATTTTTGTTATTTTTATGTGATAAAAAGAATTAAATTGATTCTTTGTTTTTGTGTAGCCTAATTGAATTTAAATGTTTATTACAGGAATATTAAAGTTGCATGTTTATCTTTGACTCGCATGTATTTCTCCGTGCTACGGATAAATGAAAAAAAAACACGGATAAATGCACATGAAATTCTGCGAAGTTCGATGTGCATTTAAGCGTGTTCTACTGTGTTGCTTTTTTAAAGACATATCGTCGGTGATAGTGCAATACCGCGTATGAGCAGTTTGTAAATACCGCGTATCTACATTTTGAATGTTTTACGGGGGAAGAAAAAGTTTGATATTTCTAACCCTTTAAAGAGATTTTCTCGTCTAAGATTTTTTGGGACCTCATTATGACAGTCATATAATGAGGTATGGGTGAATGTTTTTGGCTCTCTTTAGTGATTGAAACATTCACGTAGGTGAATCACTAGTGATTCACTTAAGTGAGATAAGGGTGGATGTTTCGCGCTACAGAAAGTTTTTTTTGATAGAATTTTGGTATTATGAATGATAAAGCTATTTAGCTTTAGTTATACAAATTGGTATATCGGCATAGTTATACAAATTGGTATATCGGCATAGGTTTTTTGTTTGAAAATCTGCTACTATTAGTATCAATCTGCTACTATTTTTGGTCCAATCTACTTCCTTCCTAAGGCAAATTGGGGCCATCCCTGGCTGGAAATGGCACAAAAATTTCTGTAAACTCACAAAAAAGCTCTCAAAATGCAGAGAATACTTTTTGGATCAACCAATTTTAAAATCTTCAAAAAAGTTTTCAGATTTGCGCTGAAAGATTTTAAGGGCGAAAAACTATTCGTTCCCAAGCGGTACCTACGCTTTTTACGTCATTAAAAAGAACGTCTTATTTTTTTGAAAAATCATTTAAAAAAACAATAAAAACACGTCCATATAACAACCGTTTCTAAAACAAAAAAAACATTTCAAAAATTAGAAAAGAAAATCTGTTAAAAAAATCAAGTTTTTATAAGTGAGAAAACAAATTTTGTTAATTTTTAAGAAATTTTTTAAGATAATTTTTACTGGAAAATTCGCCAAAAGAAACTTCTTACACGAAAAACGCATTTAAACACTCTGGTAACCCCATCCAAAAGTACACGCGTGACAAGATTTCTTTATCCGCTGGATTTTTCTCCCTGTGCATTAAAATTAAATGTACCACTACAACAACTATTCATCCCGGTTGTTTTGTTAGTCCAGACTCAAAAAAATTGCCCTTGAAATTTTTGTTATTCTGCTTTTGGTGTTTATTCCTCAACTTTTGCAAGTCCGCTTTCTGCACTGCGATTATTTTTTTTATTTTGTATTTTGTTTATTGCCAATGTTGTTCCTCCTTTTTTCTCTTATTCAGAAGCGTTTTGACTTCGTATATTGGCCAACATTCGTCGACGATAAGTCGGTCTCTGTGTTAACAATGCAACCGGCTCGGCCCATATCTTCAAAGATATACGATATAAACCTATCTTATGCGTATATGCAAATATATAGGGTATTTTACTGCTTATAGGGCACCATATGTGGACGGGTAATAGACATAAGTTATATATGACACACATTTTGGACCATATGCAGACCGCAATCGACAAACGAGAAAAACGCATTCGACAAAAGCCAGACAATAGTAACAAACAATAATAACGATGACCATTGAAGTGACCAAAAATGATTTTGGCACTGGTCGATTAAACGTTGAAGGATATGATATGAATTATTTTTACTATTTTAAAATATTTATAAGGTCAGGTCCCCAAATAGGAACCCCTCGATTTTAAAACTGAACGTATGGACTTTTTGAATGAAACAAACAAGAGGAGACGCGAAAAATTCTTAAGTTTGAATTATATAATTTTGGTTTATTTTTTTATAACGTCAACACTTGGCCTGACTTCCTCTATCCCTCGTAAGACGTCGTTCCGCTTTTAGGTGACTCAACACCATCCAATCAAAAAAGAAAATTAAGAAATCGAACGTAACTATAAATGTGAGTATGAGTTAACATTGACCATACTAACATACAGATACACGGAAAGAAATCCAAATAGGATCATACGAGACAGTGGATTGTTCTGCAATGATTCCCTAAAAATATGAAACCTCTCCTATAATTATGGGAAAAATTTTTATTTTTTGGTTCCCATTCTGTTTGGGAGTCATTACCAAAAAATTTCACTGTCTCGTATATTTCTTTTTTTGTAGGAATCTATCCTATTATTTTTGTCCGTTTATCTTGTCGATTTGTCAAGCCAAACCATTACGCGTTATAATTTGTAAAATCTCAAAAAAATATTTTTTTTATTCAGCCTCACTTATTTCGATTTGTTACCATGTTTAATTACAGGCTTCACTCTCCAAAAATAATATATAGATAAAAAAAACTGAATGTGGAATTATTTTTTGCTAATTTAAATAAACGAAATATTTTCCACAGACAAATAATGACATAATAATTATTTTAATGATACTGTAATGAGTGTACAAACTCGGTATTTTTATAAAATCAAAAATGACGTGAAGTCAGTTGACAACTTGGAGGAAATCATTCAAGACCACAGTAATATGGATTTTTTCAAAATATTTTTTTGGATTTTAATAAAACCAAGCCAAGTAGAGGTAATTTTGATACTTATTAAAATTTTTATTAATTATTTTTTATGTTTTTATGTACTACAAAATAATAGTCAGCCTGGCATATGGAAATCTCGAATTCTACGCACATCGATTATGTCCCATACATCAATAGCTACACTAATGTTACGAAAAAGTCTTACATTAACCAGAAACTTGAAATAACAAAAGATTTGAATGAGCTTCTTGTAATGGCGGAAATAACATTATTTCGGGGAAGAGCGAAGCTCTACGGATTTAATAATTCGAATGATATTTGTAAGCGTATGAGGAATAGGGACTCATTGACTTTTTATATATTGGATAAAATTGCAAAATATGGAAAAGTTCCTAAGAAATGTCCTATAAAAAGTGATACATATTACATACAAAATCTAACAACGAATTCGGACATTCTTCCAAGATCTTTGTCTTATGGAAGATTTCCTTTCAACAAAGGAATATACAATATTAACATTTATGGTGAAAACAAAATTTTATTGCATTTTTTGTCATTTACTATGAATGTAATCTATTATTAAAATATAGTAGTGCATATTCACAATTTTATGTTTTAATGTATTGTGATGAAAAAAATTAAAACATCCTCGCGGAATACAATCTAGTTGTTTTTTTAACTTTAACATATCTTTGCGACAATCCATGTAATTGCACCTTTAAGACAGCTACCCGCATCTACTTGAAAAATCACTAATATCTAAACGATGCTTACATATTTTTAAGTACGCAGAGTGCTTAAAAATAGGTAAATATGTTGGCCCTTCATTATATTATATCAAGCATTAATCAAAATCCAACTTGCGTTTATTTAAAAAAATCATTTTTTAAATATAAGCTCATAAGGCTGATTATACCTGATGACCTATGATATCATCACCATCCCAAACATTTAAAATTCAAAAATAATAACTTTAATTACATTTTTTTCGTAAATCAAAGCCACCTAGGAAATTAGTGCTATATTGAGATTGAAAAAAGTTTGTTAGAAATTTGGTTACATAAAGATCCCCCTTTCTATTTGAGATATTTCATGATTTTATTTGAAATTTGTACCACATTATTTTTTTCCAGATTCCGAGTAAAATTTACTGGGTTTCCGAGTAAAAATTACTGGGGTCCAAGTAAAAAAAAGTCAAAATTTACTGGGGTTCCGAGTATTTCCAAGCTTTCGTGACTAGAATTTGTTCGAGAACAAAAAATCCGAATTTGCTGGGAACAGACAGTAAATTCAATTTACTGGGCATTTTTACTAGGATCCCATTAAAAAAGAATTACCAGCAAAATTTTACTGGGATTTTACTGGGGAAAATAGTGAATATTCTTTTTTTACTGCTTTAAAATTTACTGATCGACAGTAAAATTTATTAAAACACAGTAAACTTTACTGAAAAAACAGTAAATTTTTGGTATTTTTTTTTCACGTTTTCCGACAAATTCTACCTGATTCTAACAGGTTACAGTTTCATCTCAGTAAATTTGCCATCGTCTTACCACAGTAAAGGTCACCCACCTTTAGAATCCCAATTGACTTGCATAGTTTAGCGGTAAGTGAAGTTGCCGACAAAGGCAGAAGTCCCGGGTTGTGACCCTCGGCAGTGGTAAGAGATTTTTCAACACAACATTTTGATGGAAAATAATATATTAATACCAAAAATAAAATATTTAATAACAAACAAAAAATTATATGACCAAAACCATTCTAATGCGTCAAAAATTTTAAAAAGCATTTGGGAGGTTTTTCAGATTTTACTGTGAACCCAGGGATTTCCAGTAAAAATTACTGTTATTCGAATTCTTTCCAGTTTTCCGGCACCAGAATTTTACATGGAATACAATCCAATATTTACTGGGGGAACAGAAAATTTAATTTAGTGGGAGAAAATTTACTGTACTTCATCGTGGTTGCCTTTTTACTGGGCTCCCAGTAAAATCTCGTTTAACCCTCATCATCCTGGGTTAATTTACAAACAAAAACACCTGGGATGAGTTCCGCGGACTCATATGAAAGTTATATATAAAACACTAAATTTAACAGTATTAGAATATATTTTTTTTCACATAATGTTATGTGAGGCCATTCGTCCAGATGTAAACGGACTTGATTTCCATTTAGTGCCATCCCTTCCGGCAAAATCAGATTCTGGTTCCGCGCTCTCTTCACTTTCGAACGCTGATATCTCTTGTTCGTCGGTTACGTCCGAATCAGTTTCAAAATTATCTTCCTCATTATCAGATAAATCACTTTGATTATCTTCCAAAACGTAAACCCTGATAGAGTGTTTTTAACGCACTAAAAGCACTGAACGGGTGAATTTTTGTAAATGTGTATGATTTGAACGGAAAATTTCATACTGAGTCTTTGGGACTCATCAGAGGAGGTTAAGTTCGTTTTTTGTAAATGATCCTGTGAAAGCTATGGTTGTTGAGTAAAAAAATATTTTGTTTTTTTTTTTGGAAAACAAATATATTATACAGGGTGGGCCAGAATAGACGCGGGGGTTTGAATTCTTTATAAATTTTTTATTTTAGCGAAACCTATAATTTTTTTTTCAAATACATGTAGTTGATTGATGGGGAATATTTTTGGTCTAAACATGGAAAATTATATCCCGCAAGTGGTGGTCATTTTCTGCTTCGCAAATCCGTGCTCTTTCCAAGACATTTTCCATAACCTTTCGTGTTATGGCCTCGATTTCACTGCGAATGTTGGTTTTCAATTTGCTGATGGTTGTTGGCTTGTTGACGTACACCTTTTCTTTCAAATATCCCCAAAGGAAACAATCTGGAGTCGTTAGATCAGGTGAACGCGGAGGCCAATTGAAATCGCTTCTTTTCGAAATAATGCGTCCGCCAAACATGTCCCGTAAAAGAGCCATTGAGCCCACCGCCCACCGGTTCGTTGTTCTATTGTGTACAGGTCCATTTTAAATTGCCCAAGTCTTCTTAACAAAATGCTGAAACAAAATTAAAAAAATAAAAATAAAAAAAAAGTTATAAAGACTTCAAACCCCTGCGTCTATTCTGGCCCACCCTGTATTAGAATACATATAGCTCTGCGTATTTAGAAAAAATTTTTTTTGCCATTTATAACAAAGCAAAGTTGAAATGTGTCCCAAAGACTCATCCTAGGAGGATTAGCGTTAAGGTGATGGCCCAATAGAAGCTTTGCTTGCTTCGCTTGCTTTACTCGCTCTGACAGCTGAATTGAACTCCGTGTTTCCTTATCGTAGCTGGCCCAATACAAAAGCGCTTAAAGCAAAGCGAAGCAAGCAAAGCTTCGATTTGAGCAATTTTCAGTTAGACGCTTTGCTTTATGCACTTTGACAGTTCTGACAATTCAGTTTTTCACCTAATCGATGGAATAAAACACAAATAGCATACTAAATGCATGATAAATGCTTTATAAATTAATTTTTATTGTTAAAATGTTTGCACAAACTTTTTTTTCACTCAGAAAATATAAATACAACACAATTGCCAGATGTCAAAGCGCTCATAGAAAAGCGTACACTGGGCTTAGAGTAGCTTTGCTTGCTTTGATCGCCTCAAATACTTCAGCAAAGCAAAGCAAGCGAAGCAAGCAAAGCTTCTATTTGGCCATCACCTTTAGAGTGTACGATTTCAAAGACAAAATCGGTTCTTCAATTATAGCGCCATAAAAAATAGATACGCCGCTGCTTGTCTGTCCGCTCGTTGAACCACATTTCAGGCAAACATGTTGTCACTTCTTAGGCAGTTGGGTAAAAATTCCGGGTCTCAAGGATGAAAATATACTGATAAAATTATACCATTAAAAAATTCTAAAATAATTATGATTACTCAATTTAATTCTCAAAATAATTTAATCAAATAATTTAATAGCTCAGTAGATGTATTCAGGGTAAGCAGGGTCGAGACCACAGTGACGTGAGTTTTTTACAATAATTTTGTGCTTACGATAAAATTATGATAAAACCACATTGTAGAAAATTTTATTGCGATTTTGCATCTACTTGTTTAATACAAGGAAATTTCGCATCAACAAAATGCTCAAAAATAGTTTAATTTTTACTGACTTCTTGGCGTAACCCGGCCCTTACACGCGTCTGTAGAGCTGACACAGTCGCTGACACAGTCTCGTGTAAATGCACTGATTGCCAGTTCGCTAAATGTCTTCTAATTCGTTGTCAGTAATTTGACATTTGGAGTCTGTGCTACTGACAGACTTTACAGTCGCGTGTAAGGGCCGGGTTAGTTTACATAGATTTCAGGGTAAATTTAAAATGACCTTAAGACCTTAAGGACGTAGTAGTTTACATTTACCCCGTTTTAGATTTTTTGGTTGTCTTATTTAGAATTCCTCCTTTCGTAAACAAATTTTCCGTAAACTTTTTGAATGAAATCAACGAAACGAGACGCGAAAAATTCTAAAGTTTAAATTTTATAAGTTCAGCTTATTTTTTATGACGTCAAAACTTGGCCTCACCCCAATAATTCCCTATTATTATTGACCCCAATAGTTTTGCAATAATTCCCTAAAAATACGAAACTTTTCCTATAATTATGGGGAAATTTTCTATTTTTTGGCAATGGTTCCCATTCTTTTTGATGAGTCATCACGAAAAAATTTCACTGTCTGGTATATTCGTATTTTTTGTAGGAATCTGTCCTATTAATTCTCTCCGTTTATATGAATGATCGATTTCTCAGACAAAATCATTACATTATAATTGGTAAAAATTCACAATGCAGCCGCACTTATTTCGAATAAAAGGAAAATAATGGCACAGTAATTATTGCAATGAATGTACAAAATCGATATTTTTAGAAAATGAAAAATGACATGAAGTCAGTTGACAACTTGGAGGAAATCATTCAAGACCACAATAATATGGATTTTTTCAAAGTATTTTTTTGGATTTTAATAAAACCAAGCCAAGTAGAAGTAATTTCGATACTTATTAAAATTTTTATTAATTATTTTTTATGTTTTTATGTACTATAAAATATTAGTCAGCTTGGTATATTGAATTCTCGAATTCTACGAACATCGATTATGTCCCATACTTCAATGGCTACATGAATGTTACGAAAAAGTCTTACATTAGCCAGAAACTTGAAATAACAAAAGATTTGAATGAGCTTCTTGTAATGGCGGAAATAACATTATTTCGGGGAAGAGCGAAGCTCTACGGATTTAATAATTCGAATGATATTTGTAAGCGTATGAGGAATAGGGACTCGTTGACTTTTTATATATTGGATAAAATTGCAAAATATGGAAAAGTTCCTAAGAAATGTCCTATAAAAAGTGATACATATTACATACAAAATCTAACAATTAATTCGGGCATTCTTCCAAGATCTTTGTCTTATGGAAGATTTCCTTTCAACAAAGGAATATACAATATTAACATTTATGGTGAAAACAAAGTTTTATTGCATTTTTTGTCATTTACTATGAATGTAATCTATTATTAAAATATAGTTTCATGAAGGTTTGTGCATATTCACAATTTTGTCTTTTAATGTATTGTGATAAAAAAAAATAAAACATCCGCGCGGAACACAATCTAATTGATTTTTTAAATTTAATATTTCTTTGCGACAATCCGTGTAATTGCACCTTTAAGCCAGCTCTACCCGCATCTATTTGAAAAATCGCTAATATCCAAAAGGATGCTTACCTATTTTTAAGCACACAAAGTACGAAAAAAATCTATTGGCCCTTTAATACAAGCTCACAAGGTCTCATATTCTCATTATACCTGATGACCCACCCCAAACGTTTAAAATTGAAAAATAACAATTTTAATTAAAAAAATGTATTTTCGAAAATCAAAGCCACCTAGGAAATTAGTGCTGTATTCAGTTTGAAAAATTTTTTTTAGAAATTTTGTTACATAAAGATCCCCCTCTCTATTTGATTTTATTTGAAATTTGTACCACATTATTTTTTCCAGGTTCCGAGTATAATTGACTGAATTTCCGAGTAAAAATTACTGGGATCCAAGAAAATAACTTCAAAATATTCCGGGGTTTCGAGTATTTCCCAGGAGTGGTATTCCGTTACTTGTTTCAAGCGTTTGTTTCGAGTTAGAAGAAAAATTAGTATTCGCTAGCTCGGTTTGCCCTGCCATTTATTTTGGTCGAAACAGAGACAGCAAATACTACTTTTTCTTCTAATTCGAAACGCTTGAAACAAGTTGCGGAATATCACTCCAGCTTTCAAGACTGGAATTTGTTCCTTTATTTACGTAAATAAATCTTTCGTAGACTTCTGATAGGAATGAACATTTGTTTTGCTTTAGCTTTGCAATTATCAGTCGTAAAAGTATTTTCTTTTAAACCTGCATAAGGTCCAGTGGTATCACCGTGAAGGTTCATGGTTGTTTCGGACTCAGGGGAGTGACGCAACCCTTGTCAGACAGAGTAGTGTCAACTCCTCCTGTTCTCTATTACGTAATTTTTTTATTTATTTGATGGATCATAGGAACTTACAAAAAGTATATATATTCAGGAATATATTATATAATGTATTGTATATTCCGACAGGAATGCGGAGAACCGAATATTACAACTTGTGGCGTATTTTTACTAACTGAAACGTAATTTTACAATGAATTTACTTCGTTTTTAGAGTAATTCTCAACTGATTTTCTACAGTGCATGCCAAGTTGAAATAATTTATATTTATAACAAAATATTTATTTATATTTGTTACAAAATATTTATTTGGTTTTCTGAATAACGAATGTGGACCCATAAGCGTTGTAAAGTTAAAGCAATTTTACAACGATTATCGTTGGCACAAGATTTGCAAACGATAATTGTTGTAAGATTTCACTGCCTGGATAGTATTACTACAGTAATCCCCGGTTAACTGCTTCTCGTTTAACAGCACAACCCTTTCAAGTTGACTGCGAATTTTGGAAACGAAATTTGTGTGGACTTTATTACTCAATGTTGAAATTTTCTTTTGTGCATCCAAACATTTTTATCTAAAAACTCACTCGCAATAGTAATTCAAACACAAAAAAGTTCACGATTTCGACATGTGGGTTAGTCCACTATTGCTCTCAACGCCTCATATCTAAAAACACATTATAAAAATACAAATTATTGTCAGAAAAACTTAAAATTGAATCGGATAAAAAGTTTTTTTTTCAAGTTTTTGTTTAAAAAACCACCAACTAAAAAAATCCTTAAAAAACGTTGAAAAACTTCGTAATAAAAAATCCTTTAATACAAACCATGAAGTAAATTTAGAAATGGTGTGCGTCGTGACAGCTTTGCTACACAAATCCAACGACAAATATGCTTTCCCAGCGTACACCAATTACAAGTATATCCCGAGGATTATATTATTTTTTATGCTTTTTAAAGGATTTTCTTTTATTTCGGGGTTTTCCGATTTTTTTTGCCGACACTTCGCTACGCTCGCATTGTACACAAAAAAAATGCCAATTAATCCAAGTTGCAGTACTTGTTCGATGAATTTCTGATTTATTGGACAAATCAAACATACTTATCGGTCAGTTTTTAAGTACTTTGGTATCTTCATTAAATTTAAGTGGAATGTAAGCTGTTTTGTTCTATTAGTGCACATGTATTAAATTCCACAATTTCCGGTAGTTTTTTTTTCTTTTGACAGCTCGCTACGCAACAAAGCCTGAGAATTTTTTAATTTCTTTTTGTTTTTAAATTTTGAGAGCTGGAACCCCGAATTTATCGCTATTTGTAAACTAGTTTTTTTACTGGGCAAATCATTTTATAATTAACTAGCTTGTATACCCGCCGTTGCCGGGTAAACTTTTTTCGCAAAAATTTTCTTGCGCCAAAAAAACAAAGAAATAATTTAAAAACTTTTGAAAAAAATCGTTGTGCCTGCAGGACCTCCCGTTCCGAATTTTAAAATTCTAACACCAGATTCGCGATCAGCGGCTCCGAAACCCCTTTATTGCCAGTTTTTTGAGGAAAAATGGTAAAAAAGATATTTGAGTTATCCTTACAGGAGCTTCCGTTGGCAATTTCATCACCAGATTGGTGTTCAGCGACCCCAAAAACCCCTCCCCGCGAAACGGCAGGAGCGAAGCACGTTCTGGAAAGTTCATTAGATAAAAAAAAAATTTCCGAGTTTCAACCGAAGTTTAGTAGTTCGGTTGAAACTCGGAAATGTTTTTTTTATCTAATGAACTTATCTAATGAACTTATCTAATGAATGAAAATGGTCCATGCTTGACTTTGGGCACGAAACTTGGCTGACACGTTGTTAACAATTTCCCTTCCATTGTATATAATTTAAAATATGAAATCATTCGCCATGAGGAATTCGGTACAATCGTTTGTTCATAAAAAATTTCATATCAAGAAAAGCAAATATTTTTCAAATTATTAACCAATAGCTTGCATACCCGTCGTTGCCGGGTTAAGTTTTTTATATAAGTTTTAAAATACGAAGAAAACCAGAAAGAACTTTAAAATTTTGAGAAAAATCTTATCCTTACAGGACTCTCCGTTGCGAATTAGTCTAACACCAGATTTGTGATCAGCGACCCCGAAAACCCCCTAATGCCATTTTTCTCCGGGAAAAATGTGGAGAAAGGATATTTGCGTTATCCTTACAGGACCTTCCGTTTCTAATTTTGACAATCTAATACCAGATTCGTGGTCAGCGACCCCGAAAACCCCCGAGCGAACCTTTTCAGCCTCCTATTGAGCAGGATTCATGGCGAAAACCACGGTTTAAAAACACCCAAACCCCCTTTAGCCCCCGTTTACCACCTTAGCAGTAAAATTTTGGAAAATCCCGCCTTAGTAAGCGCCTACGTGATGGTTGGGACACACTGTGAAAGTTTCAAGTTTCTAGCTTCAGGGGTTTGGACTGAGTCAGTCAGTCAGTCAGTCAATCAGCCAATCAGGTTAAACGATTTTATATATATAGATCGATTAAAATTGAAAATCATATTTTCTAGACTGAAAATATGTCACACAAATTTTCATAAGATACATTACACAAATTTGGGGAAAGGATTAATTCTATACGACAAAGAATTTTACAGAAAAAAATTTGTATTCAAATTGTGCGTTTTTTTTTGTATTAATGAGAGGGGTAAGCAGAAAGGAAAATAGTGTATTTTTAAGCACTTAAATCCTGCAATACTCGGAGCCCTGGGTTACTACATTCTTAGTCAGAAGTACAAAAAAATTACTGAAATAAATTAAAATAACGAAAATGCTCACCAAAACTTTATTCAAAAACCCAGAACTAAAATTAACAAAAATAATAAATTTCAAATAAATTTTAAGTTATTAAGAAAAAAAAATACATTGCTCCACATTCTAGGTGTAAATTAAGTTAATTGTATATGACATATAAACCAATAAAGTTTTTTCTTCACCATAAATATTAACAGTGTAGATTCCTTTGTTGAATGGAAACCTTCCATACGATAAAGGTTTTGGAAGAATGTTTGAATTTATCGTTAGATTGCGTAAATAATAAGTATCGCTTTTAATAGGGCAAGTTGTGGGCAATTTTCCACAATTTTCAATGTTCCTTAGGAGTGAAAGTATAATTAATACTCCGCTTTTTGTATTCTTACATATATCGTGAGAATTGTTAATAGTGGATAGTTTCGCGCGTCCGCGAAAAAGTTTTACTTCTGATACTGTGACTAACTCTTTTAAATCTTTTGTTATTTCCATTATCGCATCTATAATATACCCTTTTGTAACATTAGCGTAGATCTTCACGTATGGAACATACTCAATCCATGTGTAATTTGAAAATTTTACGTACCAAGCCGACTATTAGTTGGAAAATAAATAAAACACAAAAATTTATTGATAAATAAGGATTTTACTAAGAATAGAAAAAAAAATATATTTACTTCACATGGTGTTACCAAAAACCAAAAAACTATTGTAAAAAAATACATTTTTCGGACGAAGAGGACTAAACTGATTGCCTTCAAAACATCAACTGGACCGAAATTTTTCACCTTTTGAAAGTTAAATGCAGTTATCAAAGATAATTTCAATTTTTTAGTCAATGGAGTGTAAAATTTTCGAAAAAGATGAAACGATATTGTGAACTTTTTTCTCAGCAAATTGCATTACAATTTTCCGGCGGTACTTGACTTTTCCGGTTTCCGTTGTACCAAATCACAGTGAAACCTGTAAAAGCCGGACTTGTATGGGACCAGGATATTTGTCCGCTAAAGACAGGTTTCCGGTTTATCTAGGATCCGGCTTATATAGCTGTCACTGGAATAAAACTGAAAATTTACGAAATTTGAATTTCGTGTTTCATAAATGATAACTTTGTAACATAAATTTTTCGATTTTTTCAAGCCAAATACTGAATAGACAAAAAAAACACAAAATAGTTTACGGAAAAGAAGTCGAAAATTCGACCACGCGTGGTTAGTCCACAAGTAAACTTGATGGCGACTAAAAACACCATTCTTATTCCTGTGAACCCACTATTGAGCTATTTCTAGAGCCTCTGGCGAGAAATGATCCGTTTTCACCATTTTGTATGCCATCCTTATCGGATATTCCTGAATTTTTCAAAAATGCTCCACCCTTTCCCTGCCATGTTGTTTGCTGAAAACCTGTAGGGCGAATTCTAAGAAATGGATTTGATTTTAAACCGAAAACTAGGGAAAAAGAGAGTAAAATCACTAAGCAGGCGTAAAATTAATGAACCATTAGTAATTGTGCTATTACTTAATTAAACAAGTAACTTTACGCAAAAAAGTGCGTAAAATTACTACCAACTGTGATATTTTTACGCCTTGTACAAAGAATTGCTACGCAGTAATAAAATAGTCTAAAGTTTTTAAAAATACTAACGTAAAATGTCTCATGGATTTTTACCTGGCCTCGTGTCCAGCTCGTTCGAGTTCACCATGTTCAATTATTCATCTCACTTTAGATTTATTCTACTTCCTCAACATTGAATTTTAATTAAGATATTAAGTGTCGATATATTTACCGTTATCGATATATTTCAAATTTTGTAAAATAAAAATTCATTTCTTTATGGTTTTTACATTATTTTTGTGTGATTGCAAAAAATTACAGAAATTATTTTGTGATTTTTACATTCTTTTTGCAATTACACACTTTATACTTGATGTTTACATACTGTGTGTAATTTTACAAAGGAAAGAAATTGTGTGAAAATTTCGGCATTACCAGAAGCACAATGCCTTCTCTCTTCAAAATAACTTTCTTTTCGGTAATTTTCAAGCAAGCCATTCGACTATCGGCCCTATTCTGCCGAATGTCAGTGACGGTCAGTATATTTTCGTGGTTTAATTTAAGATTTTAAAAACTTCCCATTCAATTGATCACGGAAAAAAATATCATCTTTTATGCCAAAATCGCTATACAAATTGCGACTTGTGACCGGTCATAACGCCAGAATAAGAGTGTATATCATTATTTTTAACGCAAGGTCGCAGACCAATAAAACCCGGAATAAAAAATTGCTTTAACCATTGAATCACAAAGCAGTCAGAAATGAAACCTTTTATCTAAATATCTAAAATCGTTTAACCTGACTGACTCACTGATTGACTGACTGATTGACTGACTGATTGACTGACTGATTGACTGACTGATTGACTGACTGATTGACTGACTGATTGACTGACTGATTGACTGACTGATTGACTGACTGATTGACTGACTGATTGACTGACTGATTGACTGACTGATTGACTGACTGATTGACTGACTGATTGACTGACTGATTGACTGACTGATTGACTGACTGATTGACTGACTGATTGACTGACTGATTGACTGACTGATTGACTGACTGATTGACTGACTGATTGACTGACTGATTGACTGACTGATTGACTGACTGATTGACTGACTGATTGACTGACTGATTGACTGACTGATTGACTGACTGATTGACTGACTGATTGACTGACTGATTGACTGACTGATTGACTGACTGATTGACTGACTGATTGACTGACTGATTGACTGACTGATTGACTGACTGATTGACTGACTGATTGACTGACTGATTGACTGACTGATTGACTGACTGATTGACTGACTGATTGACTGACTGATTGACTAACTGATTGACTGACTGATTGACTGACTGATTGACTGACTGATTGACTGACTGATTGACTGACTGATTGACTGACTGATTGACTGACTGATTGACTGACTGATTGACTGACTGATTGACCGACTGATTGACTGACTGATTGACTGACTGATTGACTGACTGATTGACTGACTGATTGACTGACTGATTGACTGACTGATTGACTGACTGATTGACTGACTGATTGACTGACTGATTGACTGACTGATTGACTGACTGATTGACTGACTGATTGACTGACTGATTGACTGACTGATTGACTGACTGATTGACTGACTGATTGACTGACAGATTGACTGACTGATTGACTGACTGATTGACTGACTGATTGACTGACTGATTGACTGACTGATTGACTGACTGATTGACTGACTGATTGACTGACTGATTGACTGACTCATTAATGCCCAGGACAAACCCCTGAAGCTATAAACTTGAAACTTTCACAGTATGTCTCAACCATCACCTAGGCGCTCACTATGGCGGGGTTTTCCGAAATTTTACTAAGGAGGGTTTGAGTGTTTTGAAACCTTGATTTTTGCCATGAATTTAGCTTATTAAGAGGCCGAAAAGTGTGACTCTGGAGTTTTTGAGGTCGTTGATCACGAATGCGGTGTTAGAATTTCAAAATTCAAAACGGAAGGTCCTGCAAAGATAACGCAAATATCGTTTTCCCCGTTTTCCCCGCGAAAAAATTGACTGATCACGAATCCGGTATTAAAATTTCAAAAATCCTAACGAAAAGTCCAGTAAGGATAATGTAAATATCATTTTCCGTTTTTCCTGGGAAAAATTACATTACGGGGTTTTCGAGGTTCAGAATTTTCTGATCACGAATCTGGTATTAGAATGTAACCGAAGGTCCTGCAAGGATAGGATTTTTCTCAAAAGTTTTTATGTTCTTGGTTCTTTTCGTATTCTAAATCTTTTACAAAAATCTTCAACCTGCCAACGACGGGTATGCAAGCTAGTTTTTAGTATTTAGAGCATGTGCGAAATGGTCAAATTGCGTGCTAATTCCCCTTTTAATTCCAGTTTTTATTGGAAAGTTTCCAGTTTGCTGCCATTCCTGTGCGAAACGATCATTGGAATTAAGTGCTGAATTTTTGACGTTTGACAAGTGAACAAGAGTGAAAAGATTATGTAACTTGCATTCGAAACTGAACAGCTTATTAATTTTTATTTTGCATGGTACGGAATGAATGCCGAAAACCAAATAAGTTATGAGTCTAAGGCAGTTATATAATTTTTATACCCTTATGGTGAAACCAAAGGGTATATTAGATTTGCCTTACCGTTTGTAACGCCAAGGTCCCGTCATCACACAAAAAAATGAATTACACCAGTGTGTTTAGAATGATAAAAAAAAAAGTTGAATTTAGCACGTCCGTCCGTCCGTCCGTCTGTCCGTCCGTTCGTCCGTCTGTGGCGCGGATTGCGGGCGCACGGATTGAGCTAGAGACTTGAAATTTTGCGCAGATCGGTTTTTCGTAAAATGCAAGGCTAAAATCGTTAATGGGAAAAAATCTTATTGGAAAGTTTGACTTCATACGAACGAAAACAATTTATCAAAAAAGTGCAAGAACAAAAGTTATTTAGGATATGATTCTACATAGAACTCCCATACCTCAAAATCCGATTGGAATAAATTTTAAAAAATCTATTTGGAAAGTTTGACTTCAAAGTGGAATTTTGATACAACTGTTCGCTGTTCACTTAAATCACCATACGGGTTTTCAATAATTGCCAGATTGGCAATTATAGCTTTTGTTATGTTTTAATTTAAAGATGCGACGAGTTGTCAAGAAACTAACAAAATAATAAGAAGATTTTGCCACCTCGAAAAATCTCTAAATAAGAAAGTAGGGGAGAGTGGGGCTAGTATTAACAATTTTCGGGAAAATAGCTCTAGTTTCTAATAAAAGTATTATTTTGAAAAATGGGTTTTGGTATCGAGTAATATGATCAATTCGCCAGCATCCACTAAAGATTTTTTTCCTGTATTATTAATAGTTTTTTAATGCAGCACTTTTTTAATTTAAAAGTCCATTGTTAGTTTTTGCCCCATTTTTGGGGCTAAAATTAACAGCTTCGGGGTAATTAGTAACAAAGGGGGCAAATATTAACATTAATAATATATTCCAAATAATTTAACTAAAATCGAATAAATTTATAAGGTTTTTTATTTATTTATTTATCTTTAATCGTGTAGAATATTTCTATTCTTTAAATGACATGTATCTTCAAAAGAAAAAAAAATATAGCATATTTCAATTAGCATAAATGATTCAAAACAAAACATAATTATAATAAAACATTTAAGAATACTTAAAAAAAACATGACATTTCAGTCTTAATCCTTAAAAACAAAAACATAGTTCAGTAATACAAACATCACAAAAAATTTTCAATTTATGGAGAGTTAATCATTATCGGAATCGCAATTCCTACATCTAAATAGCATAGTGTCACCTTTTACGCATTTAATGTGAGCCCATCCCTTGCATATCATACACTGGATCCACTCCTCTCCGGGAAGAGCCTTTCCATAACTTTTAGCACATATAAGACAAAAGCATTCTTCCGGCTCGCTTTCTTCGCTGTCAATTAAAAGTCTCCTTTTAACTTTATTTATTTTTTTTTTTTCATTTTTTCTGATTTTCCCAATTTTTGCTTTCAACTCAGCCTTCTTTTTCCTGTTTTCTTTTTGTGTAATACTATTTAGTTTCTTTTTTTCTCTTTGTTCATGTTCTTGTTCTAAATAATTTTTAAAGGGGGTATCCGTTAGAATTGTTGACTTTATTGTTCGTCTTCGAGAAGTTGATTTCCGAGGTAAAGCTTTTGGCATAGGTCGAATTTTTGCAGGAGAAAAAACTTCATGATTTTGCATGCCAGAAAGTCCCGCAACTGAGTTATCATTCGTTATTTGGTCAATAATTTCAGTGACACTTAAATTTAATTCTGGTGAATATTCCAAAAGTTCAGGATTTTCTAAATTTAATGTCAAATCCCTCTCTATTGCAATGTCTTCATTTGCCATAGATTCATTTAATGTGGTTTCTTGTGGCTCATCAATACTTGATATTGGATTCTCGCGATCGGTTACGAATGATGGCGCAAAATCAATATCCTGAAATACTTCTTCGTTTAGAGGCCAAATGCCTGATTTTTTGAAGCCGCTCATAATATTAGATGGATTTAGAGCTAAAGGCAATGCATCCTTTGTTATTCCTGGCAAATCATAAATTGTCATGGTTTTTCCTGGATTGTTGTGGAGCCAAACTGTTTGAAACTTATTCATGTAACTTTTGAAAGGTCCGAATACTCCAACATCTAACGGTTGCAGGCGATGAGAACAGTGTGGGGGAAAAGAGAGCATAATTATGTTATTTACCTTGGCCTTATTTATTACCCGTATGTTGATGTGTGAACTGTGATTGTCGAGTAAAAGTATAACTGGTTCTTCTTTGGTGGTCTTAACGTGCTTAATGAAATGATCAAGAAATATCAAAAACTCTTTTTCTTGCATCCATCCCGACTTATTTCCCGCTCCAATACAATCTGTCGGACCATTTCGAATAAAAACTTGTGAATATCTGATTCGAGGGAAAATAAACATAGGGGGGATAGAGTTTCCCGCCGCATTTACAGCAACTGCTAAAGTAATGAGGGTTCCTCTTTCTGCTGATGTGACCGCCCCCACTTGTTTTTGTCCCCGTTGAGCGACAATTTTTTTAGGTTTCTGAACTGTTGTAATGCCAGTTTCATCCATGTTCCATATTTTATAAGCAGGGAAGTCGTATTTATCTAATACTGATTTAAACTTATCAAAAAATTGCGATATATTTGTCCTGTTGAATGATGTCGCTCTACTGAGTGAAGTTGCTTCTGGTGCTCTTATAGCTAATCTAGGATTTCGCTTGATAAATCGATTAAACCAATCGGCTCCAGCCTTTTCATTTTTTTGCCAAGAAGGCGGTATGTTACCAATATTTAAAAATATGGCACATTGATATGCTAATTTTCTGACGTCCATAGGAACTAAACCAAAATAAATATTGGAGCAGTTTATTAAATAGTCTGCAATTTTTGCTTCCTGATCAGACGAAAACACCAAACGCGGTTGCTTGTATCCCACCGAAACAACACGGTCATCCTTTTTTTTCTTTATTAATTTATGTAATGTGACGTGACATATATTATATTTTTTTGCTGCTTCACGTAAGCTAATTTTATGTTCTGTTACTTCTTTTACGGCTAATTCATACACTTCAAGACTAGTCGTTCCCCTGTCCGTCTTCCTTTTATAATTTCTCATTCTAAAAAATTAATAAATAAAATAAAACTAAATGACGAAGTTTTGTAATCATATTACTTGTAAGCACTTATCCACAAAATCAACAAAGGGGTAAGTATTAACATTGTTAAAACTTACCCCCGAATTTTGTTAATACTTGCCCCAACGCATTTTTGGATAAATTAATAAATTTAAAAAAAAAACTATTTACTAATATTTAAAAAAAACGGTACAAAATCAAAACTAATTCATAGCAGAATATTATAAAAAAAATGTGTTAGAAAATTACGATAAACTTACTCAGAAATCAAAATTAATATTACTCCTAAAACTTATAATTAGGTGGCAAAAAACAATGCACCGCTTTATCTTCATCAGCCAACGAACGATGACAAACTGAATATTCTTGTTCAATAGTGTTACACATAAAGATCAAATAGAGCTAGGAAAGAAGATTACACGGTTTGTAATTTTAGCGCAATTTGAGTGTTAATATTTACCCCTGTTAATTTAATCCCCACTCTCCCCTACTAGAATTCGCATGGAATTAGACCGTTTCGCAGACGCCCTTGCTTATTTTAGGTTTGTGCGTTGAAAAATCAATCTGTTCGAGGAAATTCGCTAGAAAATTAGAAAAAAAATCAAACTTTTGAAAAGCCTAATTTTTTTACTTTAAAAAACAAATTACTTACTCTAAAAACGAATCATTCTTCAACATAACATTTTTTTCTCACTTCACAGGTTTAATCTATACTAGACTGTTTATTTGAACATTACTGTTAATTTAATTTTTTACAATGCATATTTAGATTGTCTATTCACCCATGCAATCATAATAAACAGATTACAGGTAAAATTGACTTCCATAAGTCAATTCGATTATAAATTAAAAACATAACAAAAGCTATAATTACCAATCTGGCAATTATTGATAACCCGTATGGTGATATTCGTATTAAAAGCCCGAACAGTTGTACCAAAATTCCAGTTTGAAGTCAAATTTTCCAATAAGATTTTTTAAAATTTATTCCAATCGGATTTTGATGTATGGGAGTTTTATGTAGAATCATATCCTAAATAACTTTTGTTCTTGCACTTTTTTAATAATATGCACCGTTTTTGAGATATTCGCAAAAATCGTTTTCGTTCGCATAACGCCCCCCCTAATGGTCCATTTTTTGACCTAATGGTCCATTTTTGGACCTATTGGTCCATTTTGGACTTAGCCTTGCATTTTACGAAAAACGAATCTGTGCAAAATTTCAAGTCTCTAGCTCAATCCGTGCGCCCGCAATCCGCGCCACAGACGGACGGACGGACGTGCTAAGTTCAACTTTTTTTATCATTCTAAACACACTGGTGTAATTCATTTTTTTGTGTGATGACGGGATCTTGGCCTTACAAATGGTAAGGCAAAGTTAATATACCCTTTGGTTTCACCATACGGGTATAAAAAAACATGATTTCATAATGATGTTTAATTTAACAATTCGCTTAGTAAAATTGTGGTAATTATAAATTTTACGCACCATTTATCCAGTGGAAAAATGTTGTACGCAAAAACTCTGTATGAATTTTTATTTCAATTAAAAAAAGTTTTTTTTTTTTGGACAGTGCAATTGATAGTTTCCAAGCAGTTGGTAACAACTTTAGTGACATGAATTATTTAGCAATTATTTTGTGGTTAGCAATAAACCCAAGCGAAGTATAAATTTGTTCTATTCTTACTAAAATTACTATATATTCTTCTTTTATTAAATTAAATTATGAAACAACAGTCAGCTTGGAATATTGAATTCTCAAATTTTACTCACATTGATTATGTACCCCACTTGAAGAGTTATGTTAATATCACAAAAAAGACATATTTAGAATTCGGACTCGAACTAACAAAAGATTTAAACGGATTTCTTGCAAATGCAGAAGTAAAACTTTTTCGTGGAAAATCAAATGTATACAGTTTAAACATTTCCCAGGATATTTGTAAACGTTTAAAAAAGAAGGAGCCATTAACTCTTTTTATATTAAACAAACTTGCAACATATGGAAGAATTCCAATGAACTGTCCTATAAAAAAGGTACTTATTATGTACATAATCTGACGATAAATTCAGGCATTCTTCCAAAATATTTATCTCATGGAAAGTTTCCGTTCAACAAAGCAATTTATATTGTTAACATTTATGATGAACAACACACTTTAATTCATTATGAATCATTTATAATAAATGTAATGTATCATTAAAATATGGGCGAATAACCAATTTTTTAATAAACAAATTTTTGTGTTCTAATTTTATTTGAGTTATCAAAAAATACAACACTGGAAAAAATGGGAAAATGGGAAAATGGGAAAATGGGAAAAATGGGAAAAATTGTATTTCCGGTATCCTTACAAGACATCGAAGTTTCGAAATTTAAAATTCTAACACCAGAAACGCATTCAACGAAAAACCTCTAATGCCACTTATTCCGATGGAAAGTTAGACATGGATATTTGCTGGACCTTCCGTTTCGAATTTTGAAAAACCATTTCGTGGCGAGCACCTACGAGATAATATGAATCAGTGTGCAAAATTGCATGGCAATCGGTTTTGTGGTTCGGGAGATACTGTGATGATTGAGTGAGAGATGGTAGTGGACTTTTATACGAGTATAGATACGAATCTGAAATATATTTTCGAGATAATCGCAAAAAAAAACTGAATTTTTTGAAATAACGGTGTATCTCGATAACGGCTTCCAATACGCAGTTCTAGAGAAAGACAGAAATGTAGGAAATTTTATTGTCTCTACCTTAAGCGCAACACACAATGGGCACGACACAACATTTACGGCGATATTTCAAATTTTAAACTCATAGTACACTATGCTACTGTATACAATCAATCACACCAACTTTGTGGTCGTAAAAATTGGAATCGAAGTTAACTGCTGTCGGTCAGCTCGCCAACAAAATTGCTAAAATTTCCAGAGGTCCTTCTACAACACATTCCTGTAAAATTTCTGGTCAAAATTCGCAAAATTCCCCGAGTTTTAGGCGCGCATGCATATTTGACATTATAGTACATGGGTCCCTTATCCCTTCAGAAGGTACGTGGTTTTTTGTGACGTAAGTGGGCGCGTGGGCGCTGATTGTAGCTCATTTTAATTATGTTATCGAATATAGTATTTTGATATTTTAAACGTCAATTCGTAATTAATTAGGGGAACCCGGAGCTAGAATTAACAGGGGTAAGTATTAACAAGCCTATTCCCGCCGAAATATACGAGCCAGAATCTCGAAATTTGGTTTTTGTCCATCATTCGATAAGGTCAATCATATCGCGACTCATCAGTCATAAACAGTTAATTGCCAGTGAATGTTTAGCACAAAGACCGAAATTTAGCTGGTAAACGAACTTTTTATGGTTTGGAATATTTTGATTTCTGTGTTAGTTTTTTATATTATTGAATATAACTTTGCCGATAATGTAAGTTAATGAAGCTATAATTAATTATATCCTTTGGTTTTATTACAATCCTTAACTATATTTTTGTGTGTGGTTAATAATTCAAAAAAAGTAGTGTCGGGGCTAAAATTAACAAACCCATGGGGCAAGAATTAACAATATAATGTCATAGACATAGAGTAAGAATTCTCATACTATGTTTTTATAGATACAAATTATGTACAAAAAAGCTTCGCTGAAACCTATAATAATAATTGTTTTTGTTTTTTAAAACGACTTAATTTTTTTTTCTCAATTTATGTTCCTTGAAAAGGATATTTATTTGGTTCATTTTATTAGTTTTTGTGATAATTAATATATTTGAATTTAAAAGGATATATATTTTGTTTATTTTATAATTTTTGTGAAAAAAAAAATCTTTTCTTTTAATTATTTCCATGTTAAAACTTGTGTTAATACTTACCCCATCGTTGTTAAAACTAGCCCCGTGACCGGGGTTAGTTTTAACAGATGACATTTTTTCATAAAAATGATTTTTTTTTCATATAGTGACTACCTGGTTGAAACTTTTTTTATTTCTTATGATACCTGAAGACCTACAGTATAGCTAGATATAAACACAATATCAAAAATATTAGTTGTTAAAAAAATATGACCCAATTTCCAAATTTTGTTAATACTAGCCCCGGCTTCCCCTATACTTAATGGTTTATTAGGAATCGTTTCTACCGGTATTAGTTTCAACATCAATGCATTTATGTAATTTCACAACAAAAATGCAAATTAAATCATAATAAGGTCAATTTTTTAAGTGCGTGGGCTACCATAATCGTAACCCTAACTCGACTTTTGCGAGTTTTGACATGAAATTGAACAGCAATGTGCTTAACAATCTAACAACAAGATTCAAATAATAAAATTAATAGGTCAAAAGTAATAAAAATAAAAACAACCTCACCCATTAGAGTTAAAAACAGAAAAAAGTATTGTATTAATTTTTTTTGAAAAAAATATATTGATTAGTTACTTTTCAAAAATGGTCAATTCGAAATATTTAAAGTTTATATGATTTCGGCTTTTCTCTGACTATGACCCGATCGCCACCGCCCACGGGCAAATTACGGGTAAAGGCTTTCCTCCATTACCATGGCTTCTGTAACTGCAAAAAAATGCAGAAAACTAGAGCAAGATAGACTTATGTAGATCTAAAAAGGAATGACTGAATACAAGTTAAACGCTATGCCTTCCAGTTTTACAATTTTATAGCAATCATATCAAACCTTATGCTATGAATATAATGTTCAAATTGGCATGGTAACAAAGCTTTTGACTATGCATGCGAAGGAGAAAAATGACATCACGCTATAATAACAGTTTGAATGTGTCCGTGCTTACTATTCACTTACAGGGACAATGTGTGATTGTAGTAGAAATCGCCATAAAATCGCCATAAAAAACAGGGGAAATTATTCTTGCAGTTGCCGACAAATTTTTGCAGTTGATTCTTATCTCCCTTTCTCGTCAACGTATCTTCACATAAATGTGTCTCTATTTTTTTGCAGTTGCCGAAGTCATGGTAATGGAGGAGAGCCTTAACTTGTCTTTAGATGCCTAAACATATCCATTCGATTAAAAATTAAGAAACAAGATGCTTTCACGTGCAATGTACCAATTTGCTCTTTTACACAAAAATACCCAAATTGAAAGGGGCTTGCAGAATCTGAAGATGATATCCAAAAAAATTGAAAAAAAATCAAAGAACTTATCAATAGCAATAGACAACTTTTGAGTCCTAGAAAAATTGATTTTCAAATACCACCCTAATGTAATCACCAAATTAATTAAGTTTGGAAAAAACTTGATTTTTATCAATCTTATTATTTTTTTATGCGTCTCTCGGTTAATTCATGCAAAATACTGATGAAGTAATAGCAAAACCGCCGCAAATATAATTCATTCTAATCGCAAACGGACCGTAACCACCACCATCACCGACATCGTCTCCGTTGTAGCCCAAGGCGAGGAAGCAGCTAAAAATGATCATTGCTGGAAGGCAACAGTTAAGAAGTTAACTGCAACATATCCCAAGAATCCTGAAAATTCTAAAGAATGGCAAGAAGAAGGCCACGGCCATGGCCATCGAATCCGAAGCAAACCAAGCGGTTCTGCATTTTTCATTGCAAGACTTTTGCAATCTTTTTGTACGATTTTCGCTTTTGCTCAAGTTTTCGGGGTAATTTTTTGTACACGAGCAATTTTATTTCACTTGAGAGAGACGCGAGGGAGATGATTTCGGCTGGTTGTTCCTTCCACATATTGCGATATTACTTCTTTTTTGCACGGTTCTGGTTTATCGGTTAGAGTCGAAAATTTTGAAATTCGCGACCGCAATTCCTGGAATTGGGGCGACTATAACATGTCTTGTCTTTGCTAGACAGATAAGTGGGCGCGTACATAATTTTATTATGCTCTTATTGTGGCCAGCCGACGTCGTGTATGCTCGTCTGTTCGCTATGCTGGCAGTAGTAGTAGTTAGAGGTCCTTCTGCTCAGTTTTTTTTTTGGCGAATTATTCAACTGCAACATTTTATATGCTCTTACAGCTGAGCACAAGGGTACACTATTTCTAAAAATTTAAGAAAAAAAGGTCGCATTTTATTGTGATCGTTCAGACATATGTGCACTGTTACACTTTTTAATAAGCAAACTATTCGGCAAATGGTCAAAAATATATGCTCGAGACACCATTGTCATGGGCTGCAGAAAATACGGCAAAATAAGAAAAAATCCGTTTGATGGTCTTCAGTTCCTAATTTCTAATACCATAATTTATGGTAAGAAGGTAACAGTTGCACTGTTGAAGCAAAAAAAAAAAAAATTCAAGGCTGTCTGATTAATTTCAATATATTTGATGGCAATAAATCAATTGAAATTCCGTTATTTATGGATTTTAATGTTGTCTAAAGTCAGATTTGGGATAATTTAAATTAAGCATTTAGAAAAAATTAAAAATAGTTAAATTTAAAAAAATTGGACTTTTGTACGTCATTTTCGTGCCTTAGGAGTTTTTTTCCCTTTTCTGACGGACAGTTTGTTTTGAACACCACTCGCAAAATCCACCGTTTTTCTTAAGGTTAGTGCTGTAAGGCTTTTTTTGAAAGAACATTCTAAAAATCGGGATTAAATAATACAGAACTATGGGTTTTTCGGTGAGTTTTCAGATAGTAGTACTTTTTCTTGAGATGAATAATTAGGGTGGCCATACGTCCCAGGACACCCTGCGGCATCGGAACCTAACTGGTGCCCCGAATTATTCAGTTCAGTGTTATAATTTAATAAACCCCCAAAAAAATATCAAAAAATACGCAAAACACACTTTACTTTAGTGGGTTACTGTTAATTTAATACGCTTCCCTTAATGCGTCATTTTAGCACATGTATATCAAAATTTTTCACCTGCGGCGCATCTCTCTTGATTTGTATTTTTGTACACAGGCTTAATGTTACATTTTTGATATCCATCCTCAGTTCACCTCCTTCCCCTACAAACATTTATATTGCATATTAATACTCGTAAAAAGACAGCCCTACTAGCATTTGTAGTGTATGGCACATAGCTGTCTAAAGAAGTGTAGGGGAAATATAGACAAAATGAAAATAACTTCTTTATTTTATGGATTAGAACAATAAAATACATAATTTAGTATTTTTGATTAAATATTTATACCATCTTCTTTAAATTTTTATTAAACTATGTGATGTGAAGAGTACATAGCTTTCTTATGCAAAATCTATGTTCCCGCAAAATTTATAACATGATGAATAAAATATTAGTTTATAAAAAACAGAGTTCTCTTGAAAGATAAAAGTGTAGGAAATTTTATTATATTCTGTTTTTGAAATACGTAAGACTACTGAGAAACGCGTAGTTTCGGAGGAAATCGCGAAAAACGAAGTTGCAATTCTTCAAAAGCCACTATGTTTTTACTTCCGGTTATCGGTTTTCTACAGGATCGTCCCGTTCCACGACCAAACATGCCTGTAAAATTTCACGGCTCTAGCTCCAGTAGTTTTTGAGAAATCTTGTACATAGACTAACAGACAAACAGACAAAAAACAGACGAAAACAGACAAACAGACAAACAGACGAACAGACAAACAGACAAACAGATAATAAGACAAACAGACAAACAGACAAACAGACAAACAGACAAACAGACAAACAGACAAACAGACAAACAGACAAACAGACAAACAGACAAACAGACAAACAGACAAACAGACAAACAGACAAACAGACAAACAGACAAACAGACAAACAGACAAACAGACAAACAGGCAAACAGGCAAACAGACAAACAGATAAACAGGCAAACAGGCAAACAAACAAACAGACAAACAGACAAACAGACAAACAGACAAACAGACAAACAGACAAACAGACAAACAGGCAAACAGGCAAACAGACAAACAGACAAACAGACAAACAAACAGATAAACAGACAAACAGACAAACAGACAAACAGACAAACAGACAAACAGACAAACAGACAAACAGACAAACAGACAAACAGACAAACAGACAAACAGACAAACAGACAAACAGACAAACAGACAAACAGACAAACAGACCAAAACAGACAAACAGAGAAACAGACAAATGGACAAATGGACAAATGGACAAACGGACAAACGGACAAAACGACTAACAGACGAACAGATAAACATATAAACGGATAAACAAACAGACAGAGAAACAGACAAATAGACAGACAGACATTTTTGTAATTATCATCCAATCGACTAGGAGTGCTTGGGAAACATTTTGAAACGAATTATTTGGGAATGGTAAGATATTTTCTCTGAAATTCAACAAATTCAAATATATAAAATTCATTTAATTGTTTTCAATGTCAAATTAAAGTCAGTTACCTTGATCTTCAGTTTCATTAATTTGAATTTAGCTGAGACCCAATTTATTCGATTCGATTTATTCTCAACCGATAACCGAAATCGCTATTAGCGTCATTGACGAAATCTTAAATAAAACCGAAAGTTAGTCAGCATAATACTTAATTTACCTCTTCATTTCGCCTCTGTTGGATTTATGTCACACAACCACACGTGCTATAATTTTTATTATTGCCCACAAAGAGCGTCTTACCGAAAGACCCACAAAATTCCTTCGATCATAATTTTTTGTGGGGGAATTTTTTTTATGGTGTTGTGCGGTCACTTCTGATACACGAGAATCGATCGGAGCGTTATTAATACCTGAGAACGTAATTTAGAAGGATTGTCTTGCATTTGTTGTCCAGATGCAGCCAAAATTTATTTTAAGGTTGTCTTGCTCACAACCACAAGGATGCTTGATCACGTTTGATTTTAGATTTTCAAAGTCAACTGGATGCGACTTGATCCATAAGATTCCGTGAAAAATATCGGCTTGTTTCGGGTGCAATCTTCTGTGTCAAATTCTATCGTCTCAGCGCTAAATGCGATCTAATGAGAGATTTTTTTATCAATGTGCAAAATATATTACAAATCTGGTAAAAAAAAATTACGAAATAAATAATCTTATGTAACTTTTGAGAAAATCGAGTAATGAAAATAATAATGGGAGTAATTACTTTAACCGGAAACTATAAATTATTATTTATGGTAATAATTTTTTTAATTTCTTTGTTCCATTATTGTCAAATGTTTTTTTTTTGTTTTTGATCACAACGATCAGAGACAGAAATTAATTTCCAATGCAGAAGCTGTCGAAGTTGTCTTACCGAAAAAAAAATTTAAATACGCAAAATGACCATCAATTTTTGACTAAATGGAACTCTAATTGAATTATAAATTTTTGGCCATTGTATATCTTTCTCTTACTTCTACTTAACTTGTATTTAGACAGTACTGGATGGACAATAAATGGATTTTTGTCAAACTTAATAGATGTCAGACGCGATAGTAGCGCAATTGTTGACTGATTTTTGTTGCCTACCCGATCAAGTCGAGCTGAAAATGATTCGGTAGTCGAAGATCGCGCCAAATGATCGAATCATGGGTAATTGACAAAATGCCGAGACATGAATTGAAACGCAATGGAAAAAAAACTTCGATAAATTTATTTAATTCATGTTTTCGCTTTGTGTCTCATTTTTTTTACCAATGGATCTTTTAGATGGGTCTCCAATCACATTTTGCATTATTAAATATCTTTAAGTGACATTGAAATTCCAGGAAGCGTAATCGCCAATCGATATTTGCAAATTACCGAATTGTTTTTGAAATGGAATTTGCTGTTTTTTTTTAAAAATATTGAAATATTGTAGTTAAATGTTCTAGCATAAAAATTATTTGAATGTTGAAATAGTTTTTTTAAATATGTTTTAGGTTTCGGAAGGTATGCCCTATTTTTCACGTAATTTTCTTAATATATTTTCGTTTTTGATTCTTTGAATATAAAAGTCCACTCAACTTGCTTTACAGAATTGAGTCGTCATAGCTTGTGCTGTTGATGGGCTTCAGAAATCCTTACATATTTATTTATGGTTCACAGCCCATTTAAAATGGCAGTGTCTGCAGGTTAAAAATTTGCTACTAAACTTCAATTGAGGCTCAATCCCACCGATGTAGTATAATAGAGAGATAGGGACAGAAAAAGAAAGGGAGAGATATAGATAAAGATAGAGAGAGGAGAGTGACATAGGGAGAGGAAGAGGAAGGGGGAGGGAGATATAGAGGGGTAGAGGAATAGTGAAAGAGAGATATATATAGAGAGATATATGAAGAGAGATAAGGATGTAGAGACACAGTCATTGAAAGAGATAGAGAGAGAGAGAGTGAGAAATGAGGAGGGAGAGAGAGAGTGAGAAATGAGGAGGGAGAGAGAGGGAAGGAAAAAGAAGGAGTAACATAGGGAGAGAGGTAAAGAGAGGGAGAGAGGTAAACAGAGGGAGAGAGATAAAGAGAGGGAGAGAGGTAAAGAGAGGGAGAGTGGTAAAGAGAGGGAGAGAGGTAAAGAGAGGGAGAGAGGTAAAGAGGGGGAGAGAGGTAAAGAGAGGGAGAGAGGTAAAGAGAGGGAGAGAGGTAAAGAGAGGTAAAGAGAGGGAGAGAGGTAAAGAGAGGAGAAGACGTGAAATTTCGAACAGAATCTCGTATACGAGGAAATATGGATAGTTTCACATCCGAAAATTTTTCTTCTATGGTTAATTTCTTACCAAAGATAGACTAGCGAAAGTATAATCCCAAAAAACAGCATTTTCCGCTCTACGTGTATGGAATCCTTCCAGTCTCCTTTAGGTTCGCGCCAATAAATATCTAAAAGTAAGTACTTTCCTAGCACGACAGTAAAATAATGCTACGTCCACACTCATGTACGCGAATTGCGGCAAACGAGAGGTGCGTTCACCTTGCCTGGCTGCGATCCTCCTAATTTGGACTACATTCGGCTTGGGGCCGAATTTTGGCAAATCAAGGCAAGCGCATGCGTTAACCGCTCTCGCCCTTGTAGCCTTTTACTTAAATAAGTTCACTTGGATGCTTGACTTCATTGCGAAAACAACTAATTGCAGTGTGGTATTTCTTGTCATGGACCAACATTTTGCCCCCCCCCCCCCTCTTAAGTGTGCGGCCCCGAGTACATTACCTCACACGCTAGCCACCTATTTATTTTACTAAACAGGAATTTAAAAAAATAAAACAAAATAAAACTCTTCGTTTATTTAAAAAAAAAATCGATTCGAAATTGATTTTTAATTTAGTATTTATTTAGTTCTCGAAGAGCGACTCCTTTACCTCTTCCACACAAAGCAACTGGCAACCCCTGCACATTGTGTTAAAAAGGGAGTCAGAATTTATTTTACTTTAATGATATAAGAACAAACCACATGAGATTAATGTTGTTCCCAAGTGAATAAAAAGAAAATAAACAAAATTTCATGCAATGTACACGTCTGGAAAGAACACTCGATGGATATTTTGGTAATGGGGCGCGTATGCATTTCGCATGCGGATACTTAATATGAAAACGTGTCCCCAAAATGTAACCAAATTTAAGTGAAATCCATATGATTTTTTTTCGATTCCATACATTTGCACTGCATCTAACTACCTATCGTCGTGTATGCATCTTTCGCCGATCTCTAAATTGCATGATCGTATGTTTCAAAAAGCATTGCAAAAGGAAGCATGATCGCATAATAAAACATGAGACACAGAACGAGTTAAACGCAACGCAAGACGGCGACAATTTATTTAATTTTTGGCAGCTAAATTATTCGACTCGGACACGTAACCTTGACTTTGAATTCTTTTGGCTGGTGGATTCGCGATTGGTTGTTTTTTTTTAATTCTTTGTACATAAATGCGAAAGTATCGTTCTTACATACATATGTAGGTCTGCTTGCCTGGTGGACGACTCGTAGTGCACGTTTGATCATTTAAGAACCACGAATATGTAGGCACAGTCTTTATTTTTATTATAACTTCCTCTCCGCACTTAAGACTTATCGTCTGGTTGCTTCCTTCTTCCTATCGCCTTCATTTAATGCGGTCTGGCATGTTTCTTATGCACTTCTTTTATAAAAAAATAAACAAAAATAATCACTTTGCTCCTAAACATGATCTTATGATTATGAACGGGTGCATAAAATGTCTGGGCGCAAATATCTATCGTTAAGTTTTCAATTATCGGTTATTCAAAAATTTACTACAATATATCAGGATGCCCTTGAAAATGTAAAACCAAACTAAGCGTATTTGAACATATTTGAAAAATGTCTTAGAAATCAAATTTATTCACGAAGTTTTTTTTAAAATAGGAAAAAATCTGCACAAAACATTTTGGGTAAATTCCAGAATACCGGACCAAGTGGACCAAAGCATCACGGATTTGTTTAACACATAAGGCAACTCCCCCCCCCCCCTCCCCTCCTCCACCTTCCACAACTCTTACCGCCCACCTTCCACAATTCCCCCCCCCCCCCCCCCCCCAATCCTTATACCCCCTCCCCCTAAATTTGTCATGAATTTTTTGGCTTGACATCTTAAATACTTATTCATCATGACAAACTTCTTTAAAAACGGGGCTGTGGATCGGAGCCGGAGTCTGGACAAAACTTTTGCTTTAAGAATCGAAGTCGGTCAATTTTCGGAAGAGACGGAGTCGTAGAAAATTTGTCGACTCCAACACTGAACAGCTTTTTTTTTTTTACCTCCATTGGCCACTAGAGAGTATTCTCCCTCCAACCTCAATTTTGTGCAATAAAAAACGATGTTTTATTTGCGGTTTCATGCGATTTAAAAATTTTTTGAGCCAAAGGAGTCGGAGTTCTAGACTTTGAGGAGTCGGACTCGGATATTCTAAAAGTTCAGGAGTCGGATGCCGAGTCCGACTCCACAGCTCTGTTTTAAAATCGAAAATAATCCTTTATGAAAATCGTGTTTTAAGAAGCACAAATATATTTTCCTGCGTGCAAATTTTGTGAAAAACCCTATCTAAATAAAATAATTTACAATTTTGAAAATAAAAAATCCTATTTTTCACGAGTTTAGATAATATTTTGAAAAAAAAAACGTTTTTTTCAAAAACGTTTAAGTTTAGGGTAAAAAAAGCAACAAAATTTGTATTGCTTTGACAAAAAATAAATACATGGATAAAACCCGTACTTATAAAACAAGAATAGGGACCAAATGCATGATAATTCGTAAAACTATCTTTTATTGTGGCAAATTTATGCAGACGTCCAATGAATTTATGACAATTTGGATTTGTCTTTCAATAAAACAATTCTCTAATTCTCCATCGAAAAGGGTTTCTTCATTTGTTATTTTTTCCATTTTGATTAATGGATAAAATCGCACAAAAAAAAATCTGACCTCCTACAGAGATTCGATATAAAAAACGGTATGAATTTTACCTTTTATATATAAACAAGATTTTTACGTTTTCTTAAATTGGTAATTGTTAAATTATGACTTGCCTTTTTATGTCATAATAAAACTCGAAATTTCTTCTAAATGGAAAATTCTAATATTTAACCCTCTAACCGGAATATTACCGAGAAAAATTCACTAAAATATGACTTTCAACTTGCGACAGACCGTAACCAAGACAACGTACAGGGCTAAATTTTTTCCAGCATGTAAAGCGATAACTTACAAAAGTCAGTGTAAGACGTTCCGGCGATTTCCGGCGATTAAAATTGTTACCCGTTATAAACAAGCGAATTCCCTGAAGCCCGCCTTAAGGCGGGCATTCCGGCTAGAGGGTTAAGGAGATATTTTAAGCATGTATTTTTGGTTATTCAGATTCTAGCGGAAACATAATCTATGGGTAAAAAAAGAATACGATTTTACTCGACGTCAAAGGGTAAAAAAAATACTATTTTACTCAAAATAGCAAATAATTTTACTCAAAATAGCATCTAGAATTCTTAATGTAGTTCTTCAAATTTAGTATTACTAAATAGAATATTTTTTCCATATAAAACTTGTGATTAACCACTAAAATATTTTTTTTTAATCATTTTGAAAAATTACTTCTAAAGTTTTACTTCTAAAGTTTAGTACGAAAATTATTTTTAAAAGATTTTCTAGTGAAATTAGTTTAACGGCAACAATTGGTTGACATCATAGAAAAATTCGACAAGATGCCTTTAACAATTGTAAAATTTTCAGTTTACTTTTAAATAATAATTTTTTATTTTTTCAGATTTAACCGGACCTTACTACTTACCTTTGACCAAAATAATCTCGTATCTCCGTACATCAGCCATAATATTTGCAGGACCAAAAGGTACCACAAAAAAAAACTAAACAAAATAGTTAAACAGATCATGTTTGTCCCCATGATTAGAAATCATAAAACAATATTTTATTCAAAACCAATATCAAAATATGTTTTTTTTTGCAAATTTAAAAGTCATTTAGCTTTGAATATAAATACATAAACCAGTATGATAGAAATACCATTTTAGATCCATTTAAAGCAATTGTAATTATTGCAAAATCCCTATAGATATTCCATATTTGTCCTGTAAAATACAATTTCAACATATTTTATCAAAAAATTCATCATTTATGTAAAATGTGTTACATCCCATGAATGTATGTGTTAGCACAGTCCAATCTACTCCTTTTAGTGTGCAAAAAATGTTTTTTTGTTTTGAAAAACAAACCTTCGATGTTTTATTCGTATAGCCCTTATAAAAAAGGGCTGTTAAACGTTTTAGTATAGATGGAAAACGGAAGAAGGCCATCGGCAAATGACGGCAGGTGTTTGAGAGGTGCACATTAGTTAAGACCAATTTTTACCCTTTTAATAGACCGGTAGGATCGATGACGTTCGAAGAAAATGTGGACATCATCTGCGATTAGCAGCACAAGTCAAAAATTCTTTTTCTACTCTTTTTTTTTCTTTCAAAATTTTCGCTTCTCTTTAAGATTAAGATAACATGATAATTTTTGATCATCTGCACTTCGAATTAGGAATTTTTGGAGCAAGCCTCGAGATAAAGAATTTTATTTGAAGTTTTGCGAAAAACCTGCGGCTGTAAATAATTGGAATGTAGTAAAATAGCTAGTTTAGATATAGTAATGTTTTTTTATTAAATTTTATTTAATTCTGTAAATAAAATCGATTTATTACAAAAGGTTTTTAAATATTTAAAAGTGCTACAGACAATTTTTGAGGATTATAGGGAAATGTAGGGTAGGACCGGGCCAGTTGAATTACTTTTTAGAATTTAGGTTGTTGCGCGCACATAAAGTGACACATCGCTCCAATGGTTAAGCCATTCGATAGAGGGATTCCTTGACTACATTTCATAGAAGAAATTTTTTTTAAATGTTTTATTAACTGCCCTCCAGCTCAATTTAAAGGGTGATTCAACATGCCCGCCGATTTACAAGGGGTGCGGGTAAGTTGAATAATTGTAAGAATGAAAAAACGTTATTTCTTAAGAAAAAAAAGAATGAAATAAAGTATTTTATTAAGCAAAAAATTAAATATACATTACATAACGTAAACATGAAAAAAAAATTTACGATTTAGTTAATCGCTTGTTTGGTTTTTTAATTGTCCAATTTTTGTTTTTTTTTTCTACTGCGTTTTTATAAAAAAAACTAGGGGCTGCGCCCCGAACCGCTTCCCGGTCCACCCCCCACCCACAGGTCGCCTTCGGTCTCCTTATCCACGTCGTCCTTCGGCCAAAGAGGAACACACAATAAGACAGACACAAACTCATTTTTATATATTAGTACAACAAACAAAAATGGATAAAAGAACAAAGAAAATGTGAAACAAACGTCAAAAAAACAAAAAATACGTAAGAGAAAATGATTCAACTTGCCCGCCAAGCCGTTATTCAACTTACCCGCAACCCACTTTTTTGATATTTTCTCTTAGAAAAATCACAAAAACAATAAGTTTGAATGTCTCACGAGGTTTTTTTTATTCTAGAGGTGTTGCACAACACTTTTAATACAAAAAATTTCAAGATTAACAAAAATTTATATGAGAAATGGGTAAATAACTATATAGTATAATATTTACTTTTAGAGCCAAAAACACACATATTCCTCTCACTTACGATATAAATAAGATATCGCTGTCAACATTTTATGGCAAGTAGAGGACATCAGTACTAACAACATACTAAAATTTCAAAAAAGTTGACTGGATAGTTTTTTTAAATTTGGCAATAATTCAACATGCCCGATAATTCAACATGCCCGATATTTCAACAAGCCCTGTCCTACCCTATTGTAATTCCTGCATTATTTCGAATAACGACAAATGGAGATTCTGTAATCTTTAGCCAAAATAAAAATTTCCTTAATGAATATAAGTGACTGTCCAAAAAATACGTCACTCTAATTTTCGACCCTTTGAGCTCCTCCCCTCCCTCTCTCTCTCGACCAGCTTTTTCGCGATTTTTGTATTAAGTTTAGTACCGCTATCACCCTCCCACAGACATCTTCTCCTGAGTGTGACGTATTGACGTATTTTTTGAACAGCCCCTAACCAAAAACAATTTGACAGCTCATTTACATTTCTGGTTACTGGCCGGATAGTAGCTCGTCCGTATACACACTCAGAAAAATGTCCAGGTCAACTTTTTGTCAGGTTAACTCTGACCTTACAGAGGTTTCTGTAAGCCAGCTAGCGGTCAGAGTTAACCCATCTAAGGTCAACTCGTGCAGCTCCCAATGCCCTACTTCACCTGCTGGTGGCTTAATTTCAAAATTTCTCCGACCACAGGTCAACTCAGTTTTACTTGCCCACATGCAGGCGAACGCGCGCCTGCCCGAGGCCAATTACGCCGTATGTAGGTCGTCGAGTTAGCCTCCATTTTTCTGAGTGCACATATATATTTGTCTGTAAATTTGTCTGTAGCGTCTGCGCTGAAAAGTAGAATTTTTCAAGATTATGTTTTTATGCCAAATGTTACATAAAGAGATTTAGGTGCCCCCTAAAAAGGTCTTCGCTAAAAAACGTCTTCAATTTTTAGCTGACGAAAGAAGATTTCACTTTTCAGATCCAGAAACTCTTAGTGAGTCCAGAAAAATTCGTCGCAGGGCCACCAAATTCAAAGTTACCCCACGCCAAATTTAAAGTTACGCCACTCAAAATTCAAAATTAACCCTAGCCAAAAAGGTTAAGCCAAATTTTGGCAAAAAAAAAATTTGTATTACGAATTTCCCGAAAAAAAGCTTTTTACTAATGTCGTAAATCTGGATCTTCGAAAAAGCATTCTTCAAATTATTTAAATCATTTTATTAACGCCATTTTATTATCATATTCTTTATTTAAGTCATTAATCAAACGCTTACGTAAAACTGTAAAAAGAAATCTCCAGGATTTGATCATTTATCCACATGTCTTTACTAGATTTTTTCCTTACGAAAATTAAATACTCAACCAAAAATTCAATGACTAGGGTGACCACACGCCCCGAATTCGACAGAACAATACGGGATTTAGGGATGATGTCCCGGCGTCTCAGAATCTAAATTTTTGTTCCGGATTCTTCGATTTAATTCTGAAGCCAAAAATTTTCCTCTACGGCGCAGTTTTTCCATAAGTTTCTATCACCATAGTGCAGGGATACGCAACTAGATTTTCGGCGGGCCAAATTTGAAATTTGAGGTTATATCGCGGGCCGCAGCAAATTTTTTGCAACTAGTAACGATAGTGCTTGACCGGTAAAAAATAATTCGGCGTTATGTGCTAATAATTCAATTTATTTTAAACTTTTTTTACGGGTCAAGCTTGGACGTCACGGGCCGGATCGAAAGGCCTCACGGGCCGGATCCGGCCCGCGGAAAAAGATTCCTCTGCAATATTTAGTTTCGGAAAAATTTGTGAAAAATAGTATAATACGTTTTCAAATATCTCGAGAACGGTTAAATATATATAAAGCCCGTTAAAGAAAAAATGCAGGAAATTTTTTAAATGCAGTAAAAAATATTAGTTTATAGATCCATATTATATGAATTGTTTCTCAAAAGCGCATAGTTTCCGAGAAACTTAATTTTTTTTAAATATATTGAGAACTGTTAGAGATACGGAAAAACCACTTAAGCAAAAGATATTGAAAATTTTATTTCCTTTAGATTTGTTTACATGCATTTATTCTCAAAAGCGCATAGGTCTCGAAATGTTTTCAAAAAACGGTATTTTTCCAAAAAAAGAATTGTATGGGAGGTTCCCTATAGCTACTATTACTTTCCAAAACTTCAAAGAAAATTACGATTTTCGTACAACTTATTTACAAAAAATTTCAAGTCTCTAGCTCAACGCGTTCTCGAGTTATTTAAGATACATAAAACGGACTGACTGACAGACCGACAGACAGATGCTTGTCTGAAACGGATTTCGTACTGATCAGAAAGTTTATGTCTGTACCCGCTCTCGAGTCGGACTCCGTCATGAATACAATACTTTCTCATTATAACAGAGGAAAGTAAAAATCGGCTGCGGCGCATTTTATTATAAAGTTTTTTATCATTACGGATATTTATCTCTAAAAATTTTCCATGCGGCGCAAATTCTTATGCATTCTAAAGAAAAAGAATGCCACAAAAAGTGACGGTAAAATTCACATATTTTGGAAAAGAGTTGACAGTCGAGGTGCGCGCTGTTTTGACTCTTTACGTACTTTTCGGTTAATTTCACCCCTCCCCCCTCCTCATTAATAATTTGTCCCGGATTCGAACAAAACAAAATATGATCACCCTAATAATAACCAAATATTTTTAAGGAATTTTCTACTTCTTAAACTAAGTTTCGTTTAATGCAATTCAATAAATTATATTTTAGATAACGAAATGTAAGCCAGGAAGATCTTTTACTAAATCTTTTTTTAATTTCCGGTAGTTGAATATCTTATGTCGCTTGCATTTGTCCGGCTCGCAAAGCAAATCTGTGCATCTTCTGTATTATTATTGTTGGGCGAATGATATAAATTTCAATGTGGATACGAAATAAAATCAAAACCATCAACCGAGCATACAATTTTGTCACCTTCTGCGTAAAGTCGAAGAAATTTAAACACGTTCGCTATGTTTTATGGCTCATTTTACACTTGCTCAAGTTTATTTTTGGCTTTTTATAATCTCATCACGGATCTACATCATAGAATCAACTTGAAGTATGTTATATAATTCAATAGAAACTCCAAGACTACCGTTTTTTTTTAGTGCAACAGAGGTGAATTTCCATTATACTACTAAATATTACGTTCCAGCTTTGTATATATAAAAATGTATCATTCGACCATTTTCTTCTTATTCATGTTTTTTTTTCCTCGCATAATTTCTAGTCACTCTTACTTTTCTTTCGGATATTTTTGTTTTCGTTCGTTCTTAATGCACAATGAAATTAGTTTAATGGGATGCAGTCTTGACGTGAAGAAGAGAATAAAAAAAAAATACCAACACCAAAAAACTTGAAAATAGTGGCATTTCACTTTATTTAAGACTAAAAGGTTAAAAATTGAATCAATTTTGTAGTCGAGTTTGAAAATCAAAGATGCACGATGGAGTTGTTGCGTTTTCAGCGCGTGCTATAAATTCCACATAAATCTTTTCGATGATCTAGTGCTTCTTGAAATGGGATTTTCACTTAATTTTTTTTATACTACGTGAAACTTTCGATAATAAAAAAAATATCTCCATTTTTTAGAAGAACTGTCAATTTTTTATTAAATGTGGGTTTTAATCTATTTTATCTATCTATTATGTTAAATCGATGTCCTGTCGGAATTTATTACACTTAAATTTCGAAAGGACATCTAATTAAAAAGATGTCATAGAAGATAAGAAAAACTTGAATTTGTCAAAAGAATATTCAGTATTTAACGTTTAACTAACGAGGTGCAATGTCTCACAAACACATTACGAAGTTTTGTTTATCATTTTCGAACTTTACAATTTTTTTTAAATTTAAAAAAATCTTCAAAAACATAGCTTTAACCACCTCACGTTGAGATGATACCTGCCTTACATAATGAAACCTCCAATGATAAAAAATTTGATATTTGTGTTGAATTTTTTTAAATTTGGCACATTTGGAAATTTGGCTTTTACCAAAAGATAAAACCCGTCCGAGAATGACGAAAATTGAACTACCCCTTTCAATTTTTCTCCCCTCATCTATTCAAATCGGAAAGATTTTTGCAATTTTCTCGAAAACAGTTTCAAACAATTTCTTTATACAAAAAGTGTTTAGAACATGATTCTACATGCCATACATGAAAAGACAATCGGACCACTCCTTTCCCCTCTGCCATACAAACGAGGAAGATTTTTGAAATTTTCTCGGAAACGGTTTTTTTTTTCAAAATTATATATTTAAGGGATTTTTGGGACGCCCACAGCTCTCGAATTCAAAAAATCGCATCAAAATCGGTTAACCCTTAATTTATGAGGTGAAAATCATGTCCAATGGATCCACATGATCCAAATGCACTACGTTCTAATCACATACCAAATCCGTGCTTTTAACTCGGCATGCAACACCATACTGTATGAAGGTACTGAAGATTTCAGAGTCACTGTGCTGAAAACATGAGAGATAGCAACGAGAGAAAAGTCAATGTCAATTTAAGGTTAAGATTTACTGGTAGAAGTCGTCCTTACAAATTATCGTTAAATTCATATACCCACAATATACACAGTTAAAGTTTATAATAAATGTTTTATGCGTTTATTATAAAAATAAATAAATTGTTTTGACTTTCTCTTATACGTTTTACCCTAAGATATTATTTAAATAAATTAAACATGTCTAAAGTGTTTTACTCACGAGATCTAGTTTCCTAAAATTTGTTATGGCAACCCTATTTGTAACAATTGGACAGGAAAACGGGAACCTTTTTTGTTCGGTTTTTCGCCTAAACCGATTTTTTACAATAACTTTAATCCTCGCACACGCAGAAAGTTTGGTAAGATTTCACTTTTGAGTGGTCCAGAAACTTTTAGGAGGTCCGCCAAATTATCTCTGCTTGTGTCCTTTCTTCTAGAACCGTAGACTAAACACATTTAGCAGTAGTTTTCTAAACCCTCTGAATATCGGTAGGATCTGCTAGAACAGAATTTCCAGCTTCATTCGTGGGTCCAGGAGATTCTTGAACGAATAAATAAATAGTTGCCAGATCCTCCACACTGATGTTTTAAGTGCTTATGGGCTGATTTTTACATCGGCTTCACATACAATCAAAGGTGCCGCTCCACATGAGAGTAAATGCGGGCGAGAACCTCTCGATAGCAGCTAGTCGCAAATGGACACGTCTCTCAGAGTCGCTCGCAGAAACTTGCAAAAACTCGCGAGCTAGTTTCTGCGAGCTGTCAAAAGTGATTCTATTCTCTAGTCGACATCTCTACTCGACATCTCTACTCGACATCTTTACTCTCTACTCTCTAGCACCCACTGAACTCTTGGGGAGTTGCTCGCCATATACGAACGGCGTTTGAATTTCGCTAGTAGCTCTCGAGAACTCGCCAAAGCAAGATGTCAAAAAAATCAAGATGTCAAAAAAATCAAGATGTCAAAAAAATCAAGATATTGGTCTTGAAACGAGAAAAATCGCCAAAATTAACTCTCAAATGGACAACCTCCTGGGAGTAACTCTCGAGAGTTTTTGAGAGTTACTCTCGTATTTACTCTCATGTGGAGCGGCACCTTAAGGTTATGGCTTCAGGAGATTCGGAAAAATTCGTCGCAGGGCCACCAAATTCAAAGTTACCCCGCGCCAAATTTGAAGTTACGCCGCTCAAAATTCGAAATTAACCCTAGCCAAACAAGTCAAGCCAAATTTCAGCAATTAAATTAAATTTTCTATTACAAACAGTTTGGTTCTTGGTGATAAATTAGATTTTCTTCGCATATCAGTATACGCTATTTCGTTGATAAAACTTCTTTGGGGAAAATGTTTTATTTTCATTTACAAAAAAAAAAGAAATTTGCCGATCCAGACATTTCAATTTCAAACTATCCAATCTGTTGCATTTTTGAAACCTCTCGATGAAATTAATAGAAATTTTAATCCAAATAATACAAAAATAAATGTGTGCATATCGAATTAATCAGTTTTTTTTATTGCTACTTAAAAAGTACAACAACCCAAAGCTGTTCTGTCATACAGGAAGCTGATCAGATTCTTGAACAAACGAAAACACAAAAAAAAGTTGGTCTATAGGGCAAAAAAAAAACTTTCACATAAAAATGTCATAAACACTTTGACTTCTGTCAAAGTGAGGAGAAAAACGCATAATTGAACATAAATTCTTGTCGCCCTGAATTTAATGGTTGCACACGTTTTTATCACCAACGTCACTTCGTGTGTGTTTACGTGTGATGTACGCTTAAGATGCGCACCGCACGCTTTTTAATACAATCATTTTGAAACCTTTTTGAGGTGATGTCCGCTTCTTAGTCTTTTTTCACGGCATTTTACTCTATTATGATCCTTAACCCTCTTCATCTCAAGCCGAAGAAAAAAACAACACTTTGCATCTCCATTGGTAATTTTCATTCGATTAAACTCGGTTCTGTCGTTTTTATACGCATACGTTGATCGTGTGGATTTTTCCGGCTGTTTTTCTTATTATTTTTTTCCTCAATTTTTCTTGTTTTTTTTTTTTGCTTTATTTTGGTATAGCAGTTGCACGCGCGCTTCCTTCAAACGACAGTTACATCTATCATTGCAATAAATTTCCCATCGTAGATGCAATTAGACTCCAAAAATACATTGTGTACCGCGCCCGGTAAAAACAACGGTGGCCGGGATGTGACAAATACAGCGGAATCGGATGGCATCATAGCCTCAAATGTATGATGTTATGCTTGCTTTAATGTTGCAGCATAGATCGACATGGGAACAGTGTTTTGTAGCGAAGACATCAGACCGAGTCAAAGTGTCGAGAAAGGAAAAGTTATGTTTGAGTTTCCCTTCATGTAAAGTGGAGCTTAATAAATATGAAACTGGTCGGAAAATCTATTATTTACCCACCCACGTGAGAAGAATTAGACGAACGGACTGTGTCTCTTGGAAAGAAAAAAAAACAGATAGAAAAAAAACGGCCTCGTCTTATTGGAATGGAGGTGTCCATATAGCCTTACCAAATCCCTGTTCTATTCTCCACCGTTTATACACGTGCTAGGCTTTAAATCCATTGTGCGATGATTATGTTGGATGCTGTATGCATGGAGACCCAAATGATTAACATACAATTTTTTTTACAATCTCTATTTTTGGGGACGGACGGTGTTATGCACAGGAGAACGCGTGTAATGCCTATAATTGGACAAATCCACTGAGGGTTTCGTTATTTTTAAGAAAAAAAAAATACATCACTTACTTTTTCTACATTTACTAGATTAGCTACAATTGGAACAGTATGACTATGAAGGGGTTAATAACATTTTGGTTATTTTTAAAGTAAATATTTTGTTGTCACTTTTCATCTATCAGTTGCTGTCTCTAAGGAAAAATTCCGAGTTACATCGGAAGTTGCTTTGTAATTAATTCGACCGATTGATTTATGATACATATATTTTTTTAAATTTTGCACGAAAAGATTATTATTTGCGGGTAAAGAACTGTCCATGAAATACGTCACACTTTTAGGGTCGGGAGGGACAATGCGGTAGTTTCACAGCAACTCCAAACAAACAATTGCGGAAAAGTTTGACGTGGGGAAGGTAACAGTCCGAAAACCTAAAATAACGGGACTTTTTATGAACAGTGCCTAATTTTATTTATGAAAATCTTACGACGTTTTTTCAACGAATAAAAAAATCTTTGCTTAATTTTTTATTCTTTCCTTAAATTTCTATTTATATACCGCGACCAAAAAACAGATCGATATTTTATTGTTTCTGAATAATATAAACTATACTTTCTGTACCTAAACTCCATACTAGAGCATTTTTTTTTTGTAGCAAAATAATAAAAATTGGAATATTTGTCGAAAAATTTGAATATTTACTATAATGGGTCCATAAAACCCGTCGTGCTCATATTTGCCTTTTCAGACTTGCCTCACCCCTCCACCCCTTTCTTTTGTGATTCTTTGGGTATTTAATACCGCCACCGTACTACCTCAAGACCCTGAATATGTCACGTATTTTTTGAACCGATCACATATGTAACTATAACAATGAAATGTTCAATTTCGGAAAAGTGCAATTTCTGCAAAATTTTGTAAAAATCGGTCTGGCCGTTTTTGGGATGATTGACAACAAACAAATTTCGGATTGGGACTTTGGTAAAAATCGGCATAATAGAATAAACCAAAACATATTCGTACAAAAAACAATTCTGAATCGACAAAAAATGATGTAATTAATTGCACTAAAATAATAATTTTATTTCCGCAGGTCCTTTCAACTGTCCGTCTGTCTCTCCGTCTGTCTCTCCATCTGTCTGTCTGTTTATCCGTCTGTCTGTCTGTTTATCCGTCTGTCTGTCTGTTTATCCGTCTGTCTGTCTATTTATCCGTCTGTCTGTTCGTCTGTCTGTTCGTCTGTCCATCTGTCTGTCTGTCGGTCCGTCTGTCTGTCCATCGGTCTGTCTGTCCATCTGTCTGTCCGTCTGTCTGTCCGTCTGTCTGTTCGTCTGTATATCTGTCTGTCTGTCTGTCTGTCTGTCTGTCCGTCTGTATGTCCGCAAGTCTGTCCGTCTGTCTGCCCATCTGTCTTTCCGTCAGTCTGTCCGTCTGTCTGCCCACCATCATTTCCTAAAAGATTGAGATAGAGACTTAATTTTTTTTACAGATTCATTTTTAGTAAATAGCAAGGCTAAGTTCTTCAACGGGCGAAATCAGGCCATTCCTTCTCCCCTCCTCATACAAACGAAACAGTTTTTTTGCAATTTTCTCGAAAACGGCGAGTTGTATTGAAAAATTTAGAAAGGAAAAATGTATTCAGAATATGATTCTACATAACTCATGCATACAGAAAAATCCGGTTGGACCACTCCCTCTTCCTCTCCCATACGAATGGAATATTCATGCAAATTTTCTCGGAAACGGTAAGCAGTATAGAAAAATTTATAAAGGTTAAATGTATTTAAAATCCAATTGGACACTTCTCCCTCGCCCCATACCTCCCCCATCCCATTTCCCCCTTCCCCTCCAGCACAGATGGATATTCTGTAAAATAAAATTTTTTTCTTAAAATTTGACGATTGGCCCCTAGCAATTGTAGCTTTTCTTATGTTTTTATGAAGTATTATACATAATACTGTCCTTTGCCATTTCAAATTTTAAAAAATCAATTATGAACAAAATAGCGTACATTTTAAAGTAAAGTATCGCTTTCAAGATGAGGCTGGTGGATAATCCACAATGCAGGGGCTGCGGAGAAGAGCGGGAAACGGTGGAGCACTTTTTGTGTCACTGTCCAGCCTTAACCCGTACTCGCGTCAAATGCTTCGGCTATCCCTTTCTAGAGGAACTCCATGAGGCAGGAACTCAGGGCTGGGAGCCGATTCGAAAATATATAGCACTGGCGGGATGGCTAAACAACCGTACTTGAGCTCAATCTGCTCCAGCGAGGGACATCGGAGGTGTACAATGGGCCCAACTTGAGGCCTGCGTGCGTGGGGTTCCCTGGTGAACCCCCCTCCTATCAAACCAACCAACCAACCAAAGTAAAGTATCGATTTTATGGTAAAAATTGGCCTATTTTTTGACTGTGAAAAATATAAATAAGAAAACGGTTCCGCCAAGGTCTAGATAAACTACATAACTTTAAACAAATCGGTTGAGTGGTTATTGGGCAATCGCTTGCACCGCTTTTTGAAACGTTGTTTTGAGAAAACCAGAATTAAAGTTTTAAGTTATGTCATGAATGCTCCAAATCCGGGTGCACACATAACTTGAAAGTCGCATAACTTCGACAGTGTTCCTCCGATCAACTTAATATTTTGAGAAATAAGAGTCGAAATGCTGCACTTTGAAGTTTACATGTAGAAATAATCCCTTAATAGTTAAAAAAAATTGAATTGGTTACAACTATTCTCGATTTTTTTAGAAATTTCTAAATTAATTTTAAAGTATCTTACGGATGTGTATGCATGCATATTATGCCCTTAATTCGAATGAAATGAAAATGAAAATTTGAATGAATTTCAGGCGAGGCTCGTGCAATTTTTATAATACTTAACTACCGTTATGGCCTAAAGCATAACAATGTTCTGTAGCATATTTATCGTCTGCCCTTCATTCAATTCCAGATCATCTCAAGGAGCCGATTTCCTTGAAACTGTTCTTTTATCCAAAACATATAATTACGACTGTGAATCGCCACAAAGCTATCCGCTTGCTTACAAATCGATCGCTGATCAGTGATCCTCCATTCTTTGTTCCCCATGAAGATCAATAAGAATTTGTTTTTTTAGCGTTTTTTTTTGTAATTTAAGGGAATTGGGTCTTCAGAGATCTCCATTGTGCCAAATCTGCAGCAGCATCTCGAAAGGATGACATTGAAAAGGAATATTCCGATTAAGATGGGATAATAGTTGCTTAGAATAGTCTCATTCTTCTTTATGATTTCATGCGTTTTTTTTTTGGAATTTAAATGGTTGTTAAAAAGAAAAAACAAGTGAAATAATTTCAAATGAATTTTAAAATTTCATCATTGCATAGTTACGCTTTTGCTCTTCTCGAAACACATTAAACTGTCAGATATAATTTTTCATGTTATTTTATGCCGGTGTTTAGTGCAAAGAGAAATTATCTACAATTTTCTTAGCGTGCTATGGAAATTTTTTATGTAAAATCATGCTAAAAAATCTTGAAGAAGCTTTGCCTAGCCATATTATTTTGTATCATGCAACTTGAAGAAAAAAAGTTCTCACATCAAAAAAAAATATTTTTTAAATGGTTATCGTTGTTTTTTTTTCAATTTTAATGCGAACAATTTACATATGAAAATACTAGCCCAAATATTTCATTCTGCAAATTAGATTGAAATTCTAATTTTGATAGAAAAGAAAAAACTACGACCCATTGGAAATTTTACTAGAACGATTTTCTAATTGCAAAATTCTTATATTTTGCACTCAACGAATTCAAACAATCGCTTTAATTTCAAATCTGACTCCTTGCGCCATCTAGTGGCAAATAGATGAAATACTTTGTTAAAAGCTCTTTTCGAATTATATTAGGGGAATAACACCTCTTATTGGAAAAATCTTTGCATTGGGATTGGACTTATGTTTCTTTCCATTTTTGCAAACTTCTGGAAGTTCGTTTTTCTGTGTTTTGAATTTCTAAACATCTCTTTGGGCGTGAACAAAATAGATATTTTTAAAAATGAATATAATTTAGTTTTGAGGAATGTGTTATCCTATATCACTTCTTTATCATATCATACTAATATATAAAAATGCGTTGGTATCTGTCTGTCTGTCTGTCTGTTCCTCTTTCACGCAAAAACGGCTGAACCGATTGACTTGAAATTTGGCATGAGTGTCTGCGGTAGTTTTGGTTCCAACATAGGTATACGGAAAAGTAGCGCGAGGGGTGGGGACAGTAAGGGGATGGGGTAAAGTGATATCGAAACTTGGTTTTTGCGCTATGTTACTCTTTCGCGGGGAAACTACCGAGCCGATTGGCCTGAAGTTTAGCTCCAACATAGACCATCAAAAAAATGAAAAAACTTAACCTGGCAACGACGGGTATGCAAGCTAGTATAATATATCTGTGGCAACGAGTCATAAGAGCCTAAGTCGATTTTCAGATCAAGATAAAAAGATCTGTATTTACTTTAATAGACAGAGCAATTTGGCTTAGCCTAAAAACAGACTTATGCCCTTATGACTTGTTGCCACAGATATAAAAGACAACGTCTGCTGTCAGTCCGTCTGGCTATCTATCTGTCTTTATATAATGTCCGGGTTTGGCTCAAAAACCACTGGTCCGATTTTGATGCGGTTTTTTTTTCTAAACGTAGCTTAGATATCTGGCCAGCTTATAGACTATATTTTATTTCACCACCATCCCTCGTTCCCCCGCAATCATTTATCCCCACCACAAACCTACTTTTTAAGGTATTCAACCGAATTACGCGTAAAGGACTCAACCTAATTAGCTGAAAATTTACATAGTTGTAATAATACTCCGAACTTATTAATAAACCTTGCGGCTGTTAAATATTCTACCTCTCCTGTTATCTCCTAAATGGATTTCGATGCGGTTTTCATTATTGAGTAGGTCGTATACCAGGAAATTTTTTTCCAATAAATTTAAATACACCTCTGTTCTGGAAACTCCCTCTCTTGTTCTCTTTTGAACTACTGAATGGATTTTGATACTGTTTTCATCGTTAGACAGATCATTCTCCTCTCCTGCTTTCTCAAAAACTAGTGAATGGGTTTTGATAAAGTTTTCTTAACACTTAACAGGCGGGTTGTTTTCCTCTATCTTTCTCGGTTTCCGGAAACTTCTTAAGAAAACAAATAAAAATACCGAGGGGTCTGGGGTACAGCCGATAGTAAAGAGTCTTTCAACAAGGACATATCAATTTTGTATTTTAATAAAAACGCACCCTAAAACTTTTTTTATGATCTGGCAATGCTAAAACGTCAGTCACGGTTTATATTTTTATCATGGTGAAGTTCAGGAACGAGCAACGTTTGGAAATTATTAAAACTTACTACCGAAATTCTGAGTCGGTGGTCGCAATCGTGTAATCTCGAGAAATGGTCCGGTCGAATGGCCACCTCGCTCATGCGATTTAACGCCGTTGGATTTCTTTTTATGGGGTTATGTTAAGTCGTTGGTTTATGGCAACAAGCCAACAACGTTAGAGGAACTCAGGAACAATATCGAACGCGAAATTGCCAACGTTCCGGCCGATATGTGTGGAAGAGTGGTGGAAAATTGGCTCCAAAGAATCAATCAGCAAACGTGCTCGCGGTGGCCATATGAACGACATTGAATTTCATACTTAAATGTGACCACTACACCTGGAATAAATTTCAGCCCGATATCTCAATTATTCTGTGTTTTATTTAAATACAAAATTGTTATGTCCTTGTTGAAAGACCCGATATTTGATTAATTTGTGTAAATAAAAGAGTAATATGTGAGTCTCTATCTGTACAAAAACGCCTGTTGTATAATTTTTGCAAGTTTTGAGTCGTTCTAGGGTTAGTGAGTTTAAATTCCAAAAGCTGGCTTGTTTGTTACCCGTAATCTCAAAAACAACATGAGCAATCTTTTTGAAACTCAGTAATTAAATTAATTGTAAACCGTGTTCAAACATAGGCTAAAAATAATTTTATTTGGACATCTCCAAGTGGGAAGCTTTTTTTCGATTTTTTTTTTGAAAATTTAAGCGTTGTATAACTGTAGATTTGTCATGTTTTTTTGGGAGCGTCGTAATTCATACACAGAGCTTCTATAGAACAGAGGTTAAAATCACACTGAGCGACAAAAAATATGGCGTGAAATATGGGACTTTATCATTAGCACAAGCAGAAAAAAGCTTTCGTAAAGCTTTCGAGCTAATGATAAAATCCCATATTTCACGCCATATTTTTGTCGCTCAGTGTGATTTTAACCTCTGTTCTATAGAAGCTCTGTGATTCATATAAACAAAAAAAAATAGAATATTACTTAACATATCCTCTCATACATAAAAATTCAATAGCGTAGCTATTTCACCGTTTTTTTAATGTTAGGCGGGACAATTCCGGTTTAAGCCATGTTGTCCCGTAAACTAAACTTTTCTCCCGAATTTTTCAATTTAGGTTGTTTAATAATTTTTTAAATAGCAAAAAAGTCATCACTCAATATGAAACACACTTCAAAACACTAGATTTCAGGAGAGAGTTGTAATAACTTACAATTTTTTTTAGCATGCGGTGCATTTTTCCACGAATTTTCATTGAAAGCGCGTATATTTCAAAAAAAATTATCGCCTGGGTCACATTTTTTTAACGAGTTTTTTTTTTTAATTTCAAAAAATTTCTCTTTATTGATATTTCCATAATTTTTTGTGCAAATTTTATAGTAATTTTTTCAAATTCTTACATAACAACTATAAACATAAAAGGATATTTTTTAAACCAAATGTTTTCTCGTGCGATAACAGTACAGTAGATTTGTAATATTTTTTGATTTTATAAATAAGGGCTTTAAATTTATCAATTACCTACACTCGTAAAACGTTTAATTTTGTAACATTTAACACTCTAACTGCCACGTCAGTGAAAAAGACCTGACACCTAATTGTACACAACGGCCACAATGAAAATTATTAAAGTGTTCGCTGCAACCCCAACGATTTTTTGTAGTTGCACACATTTTATGGTAATAAAATAACATTTACGTATAATATTGTTTCAATTTTTTTTATCTTAGTGCCTTTTTGACTGACAACTAAATATTCAAAAAAGGGTTAAAACTGTCGTGGCAGTTAGAGTGTTAATATTAATTCATTTTGTTCGTTGCTGCAGGTAATAATCGAGAAAATAAACAATAATTCACTTAATTGAGTTTCAAAAACTAAAAACAAAAATACTCTTGACGTTAGTTTAAGTCCCAACTTTTTTTCCATACAATTTCTATTTCTATTTCACAAATTTTTTCCTCAATCTTGTCTATTTGAAATCTTAGATTAATTACTATAACTGAAATAAACAAACAACGGGAGAAATAAATATTTAAAAACTGAAAAAATGCATTTCACAAATTCCTTTAGAAATCGTCATAATCACTAATGAGAAACAATTTTACCCATTTTGCTTTCGTTCAACTGGGAGATTCTTAATAAAGTTTGAATCACTTTAAGAAGACGTCACGAGAGTTTTGAATTCTCCCGGGAAATGATCAGGGCACTCGTTCTTGTACTTGTGCTTAAATAAATGTATTTTAAAGTTATTTTTATCATCAGTGTCTGGGCGATGTTTTAAATTCTATCCCACTAACATAAGTGTAGTCATAGTGCTGCCACAATTAGTTTTAATTTACAGATGATAAAAAAAAAACTTTCGAAAATCTAAAAGACAAAAACTGTAATAAATTTTCGTCCATCATTTGAAAAAAAAAACATCGAATTCTTAAATTTGTAAGATATTGCAAAAACTTCGAATGTGTAAATATTCGACCCTAGAGAACGCTGAGGCTAACCACTTTGATATTTTTTCAAAACTTTTACGTTTACTGTTGTTTTCCCACACTCCGAAAAATGTATAAGAAAAAACGCCGTTTTTTCACAAATCCCATCTTTCTGGCAGCATACGGATCCCGCGTCGAAAAAACTGCTCGTTTCTTAACGCCTGTGTCCACATGGAAGTTTATTTGCAGTCGCTTCTTATTATTGAAGTCGCTTCTAGCAGAGACTTCTGGAAGTTCTTCCCGTGGAAACACTAACTGCAAGTGAACTTCCAGAAGTTGTGACACCAGAAATCTCTTCTGGAAGCGACTTCTGCAAATAAACTTCCATGTGGACACAGGCCTTTAAGGGGATCCACAAATAGACCCAATTTTTGGCCTCTCCGTAAGAACGGAAGTGTTGCTCAGCCAGGCCATGTGCCACCGATCGGAACAGGTGGTAGTCGGAAAGAGCGATGTCTGGAGAATATGGCGAGTGGGGTAGAACGTCCCAATTCAGTGTTTCCAGGTAGGTTTTAACGATATTACCAACATATGGTCACGCGTTGTCGTGCTGCAACCTCACTTTGTTATGTCGAATTGTGGCCGTTTTTCCTTCAATGCTCGTCTCAAACGCATTAGTTGTGTTCGGTAGCGAGCTCCTGTGATGGTTTCACCCGGTTGTAACCGCTCATAATTTTTCACCGGTCCGGGACGCTCCTTATCTTCCACGTCAAAATCACCATTTTTGAAAAAAAAAAATTGTTGAAACCATTCGCAACACGTTCTTTCACTAGTAGAAGCCTCACCATAAGTTTCTACACTCATTCGACGCGCCTCAGCCGCAGATTTTTTTGAATTGAAGGCAAGAAGCAAAACTTCCCGCAAATCACGCTTATTTGGCTCAAATTTCGACATTTTTACGCACAAAGAATATATGACGCCGATAACAATTCACAAATTTAATGATAAGGAATTGTTGCCAGATGCCTAGCTTTTCGGACATTTTTGACTAGCATTTTACTGCTAGCGCCATCTATTGAAAAACGGCGATTTTCCATTTGTACTCCCATTTATATTGGTTGTCAAATTGTGCAAAAATGTGGCCACCTGTGGCGGGACACATTCAAAATTTTGCCGATTTAATTTTTTAGAGTAGGGCGTAAGGAGCTGCTCGAGATGACCTGAGATATGGGTTTCGAGGATGTGATGTCATGTAATGCTTTACTCCGTCTAACTCAAGTTCACTTGTCAAAAATTTGATTTTGATCACCTTTTTTATTTTTCTAAATGCAGTTATTCGGAAAAGCGGTTTTTCGATTTACAAGATAATACTTAAAATCAAATTTTTATTTCTATGTATATTTTCTGTCCACCTGGCAGCCCAATTCTAAACCATTTAAATTATTGTCCAAAAAACTGGTCAGTTTCCGTGCAAATGTAAATAAATCTTCTCTACTGTAATTATTAGGTCTACTGAGAAATTGTCCTCGACATTTTTATGTATATCTATGTGGCAACATAATGCTGTTTGCTCTTCTATACACATTTCTTTTTTTGTATTTAAATATTATATAGAATTTCCTCTCGCTCTTGTTGATCTATTGAGAAAATCTATCTCTTTGGGTCGTTTAAAGCTAAAACATCATCGTCATCTGAACTGAATCCGTTGGTATGCGCGCGATCCCGATCTGACGAATCATCTGTTTCTGACGAAGTACAGAAAAAAGTGATTTTTCTTTTCCCGGGGCGCAAAGAGTTTTTTCTCACCGCCGTCAAACGAGGCATATTTTCGTGGTTCGGGAAAATTTTTCTTGTGGCTTCAAATACTGATCACCAATTGGCAAAATTTTGTTTACATAATTTCAAAATCGTGGAAAATCAACATAGTGCATTGTTTGAATATTGTTTATAATTACTGAATCCCGGAAAATTCCGATTCGTTTCCTGTATGATTTGAAGTTTTTTTTTCTGTTATTTTTGGGTTCACATTCGCGCAAGAGTACTTCGAAGAAAATTCCAATAAACGGGATGACAAAATTCTCAGTGTTGGCAGATTACAGTGGCTGATATTTATTTATTGTATTTTTCATTGATTGCGCTTTAAATAAATAAACAGACGTAAGATTGTAGAAAGTGAATTTTGTGGTGACGTTTTTTTTTCATCTGATCGGTGACTTTTGAGCCGCTAGTGTGAAAAAAATTATAGTAAAATGGCGCATTTTAAGCGGCTTCATTTAAATAGAAGTAAGGATAACAATCACCACAATCAAAAGCATCATCATCACTCAACGTATAAACCGGCGTTCATGAGAAATCGGAGGGTAAGACCATTAAAAAAAATATTATGTCTTTCAAAAATTACCAAATTCTGTCTTTTTTTTTAAATTTAATTGACGTCATTAAAGCCGAGTGATATTTTCTCGCTCCATATTAATATACGATTTTATACGATTTTTTTTCAAAATTTTCAAATATATGGAAAAATTAGTGGCCTGATTTTTTGACTTTTCTAAGTTAGCAAATTAAATACTGCGAGCCGTCTAATATGATAATTATACCATGATATCAAAAATAAGTATTATCGTGATATACTCAATTTACTTTGTTTATGAAAGATTTTTTTTTAAATTTGTGATTTAAAAATAAATAAAGTAAGCAGTTTGCGGTAATACAGGGCACCAATCATGTATTCCGACGCGTCTCTGTCTTTCGACTTCGACGCAGCTTTTAACTCTTGACTTCGCCATATCTGCAGGTTGAAATTTCGCGGAATCGTCACTATGAATCGAAACGTGATTCTGACTGTCACTCCAGGAAATTTGAAGCTGCTGATATGGGGAAGTCAAGAGTTAAAAGCTGCGTCGAAGTCGAAAGACAGAGACGCGTCGGAATACAGGATTGCAGCCCAGGTATGATTGCGGTAGAAACTCCATACAAAAAATCGTGAAAAATCGTGAAAAATTGTAACGAAAAGGGAATGGTGGGGGAGGGTGAGTGAAAGGGGGGGGGGGGGGGGGGGGAGGTTCGAAAGTTTGAAAATTAGTGTGGCGTATTTTATAGTCAGCCCCTATACTTTTCCCGAAAAATCTGCACGCTAGAGTTTTTGAAATTTGGTTCGTATTGATAAAATCGCAAAGTCACCTGAAATGCGAAATTTCAAGCAAATCTCAGTCCTCCGTCGGCCCACCAATAATTCCCGTGTAAGAACATCTGCCCTATAGCGAAAAGCTCCAGGACTAGCAAACAAAAACCCATAATTTAAGGCACATTTTTCCTTTCCTCTGAAGTCAAAAGGCATTAGCCAAAATTGCAGTTCAATCAGTCGAGAGATTTTAGAGTTAGAAATTTTAAAAGCAACGGATAGCTAAAATTGTGTGAATTACCAAGTATTCTCCAACTATTAAAATTTCCCTTTTGGGAAATCCCGATAACAGGAAAATAACAATTTAAAACAAATCTATTTAACATGAAGATTTCTTACATTACATTGAAAAAAATGTTCCATCCATTTAATGAATGTTTAAGTATGATGAATGTTTAACTATGAAGTGATAAAATTTATTAGGGTGACATCAATTTCTGCAACAACAAAATTTGCATACAATTTAACCCCTAAACGTGGCCCCCATCATCCTCACGCTCTTCTTTTTTTAAAGGAAAATTTCCCCCACACACGTGAGTAATCCACACGAATATTGTAAAAGTATGTAGCATATTTCTCTGATTATTATTTGCATTGAAAACTATCAAAACACAAACGGAAATGAGCAAAAACTTGTCAACGACTACCGAAAATAGTAAATACCTATTGACAATCGCCAGATGTTTTCAAATCTAACCACAAAAATCCTATATAGGTGAAAAATATAGTCGTGTGTTTTGAAAGGGCGCACATGCTATCACAATTACTATCGCAAATGGACAAATACGTCGTACACATCGCGACACACGTGCACATTATCATCAGTTGGATACCCTTTAGAATGCTTCCCGTACTTCCCTTTCCGGTCGTAAAAATCAACTCCCTTTTGTCGGCGCCATGGTATTTGTTATCTATCTGCAATACATTATGATAACCAAAATATGAATAGAGTTTCCTAGCGTCGTGACGGTCGAATTAGTGAAATTCGGAAAATCTCTATATGTATGAAACTGGAATTTCAAAATGTGGTGGCCTTTATCTCTCCGTATTGATGACATGTCAAAAGTTTTGCTCCCATATACCTATTTTTGTTACTTCGACGGGAAAACTCTCCCACAATTGGAAATCTCGTGATATTCCAATTTCAGTGTCCCCTGGAAAATGAGGAAAATCCAAATAATTACGATCGATACGGCGCATGTCGAATTTTTATTGAGTCACGTACAGTTTCGTATAAGATTTTTCGTAAGTCCCAATTTAATTCGGTGGCAAAAAGAAAATCATTTTTATAAAGATTTTTATAAAGAACTAGCTTACATATCTTACGTGGGCGGGTTAAAGTTTTTTGTATGAGTTTTAAAAATATCACAAAATCCCAGTTATTACTTTCTCGGAAAATTTCGAGATAAAATTTGAAATTTCAAAGTTTGACGCGACCAGCCAGCGGTTCAAAATCTCAGACCTTCCATTCTGAATTTTGAAATGCTCGCATCAGATTCATGCTCAGCGGCATCGAAACCCTTCAGTTTCCCTAGGAGAATGCCAGTTTTCCCTAGGAAAAATGTGAAAAAACGATATTTGCCAGTTTTTCCTAGGAAAAATGTTAATAACGATATAATAGGATAGATATTAGTGATAATAGTGGGCGAAAATTTTTCTGTGGGCTGACCTAGGTTAGGTTGGAGTTGCTGCCAAAAAGGCACACTTACACTCAGAAAAATGGAGGCTAACTCGACGACTTACTTACGGCGTAATTGGCCTCGGGCAGGCGCGCGTTCGCCTGCATGTGGGCAAGTAAAACTGAGTTGACCTGTGGTCGGAGAAATTCTGAAATTAAGCCACCAACAGGTGAAGTAGGGCATTGGGAGCTGCACGAGTTGACCTTAGATAGGTTAACTCTGACCACTAGCTAGGTTACATACACCTCTGTAAGGTCAGAGTTAACCTGACAAAAAGTTGATCTGGACATTTTTCTGAGTGTAGGCCAGAATTGACCCATTGTGATACCACGCGAATCTTGACGATCCATTTCCCTATACCTCGAACAATTTGGAGCTTCTGATGAAGCGAAGTAGATCTGCGACGCTTGTGGCGCTTAGGTCTTCCAGATCGTTTAGGAAGAAACTGCCCAGATGAGTTCTTCTGCGTTGTGCTAGTGCTGGGCAATGACAGAGAAGATGAGTTGTCGACTCCTCTTCGTCCACATCTCCACAGCTTCTACAAAAATCGTTTGAGGGAGCTCCGAGCCTATCGGCATGTCTACCTATTAGGTAGTGCCCTGTTATTATTCCCACTACCGTGCTGATCGCATTTCTTTGTAGTGATAGGAGTCTGTTGGAGCGTTTCTTGTCCAGCTTTGGCCAGATACGTTTGGTGACGGTACACGTTCTTTCCCGTGTCCATCTTAGGTTTGCATTGTTTAGAGCTTCAGAACTTAACAGTAGTTTGCACGTTGCCATAGGTATACCTATGCTCTCCTTTTCAGGAAGAGCTGGCGCAATTGTGCCTCTCCTAGTAAGTTCATCCGCTTTCTCATTCTCATCTATATCACTATGTCCGGGCACCCAAACGATGTTGATATTGAAGTATTCTGACATCTCATTTAGAGACTCCTTACACTCCTGTGCCACCTTTGATGTAAGTGCGATAGATTCTAGGGACTTTATTGCCGCTTGGCTGTCGGTAAAAATGCTAATATCTCTAGATGATACAACATTATTTTTGAGCCACTCGGTGACATCTTTGATTGCCATCATTTCGGCCTGAAATACGCTACAGTGATCCGGTAGGCGGAGGCATTGACTGATCTTTAAATGACCAGAGTAGATCCCCCTGCCCACTCTCCCATCCAATTTGGATCCATCTGTGTAAAAGTGTACTGTGTTACAGTTTTGTATGGTACCATCCTCCCATTGTTCCCTGAAAGGGATGATAGTGGTAAAGTTCCTTTCAAAGAAAGGTTTGGATATATAGTCTATAGTCTATATTTTTCGGGAACGACTATATATAAAATCATATTTGTTACCTTACAGAATTTACCTAAATTTGTTATCTTACAGAATTTAATAAATTTTGCAATATGACTCACCGTTTTCGAGAAAATAGAAAAAAAAAGTATTCAATTTGTATGGGGAAGGGGGGAAGCAGTGGTCCAACTGGATTTTGATGTATAAATAAGTTATATAAAATCCTATTCAAAACACATTTTACCTCTATAATTTTTTCAATATGTCTCACTGTTTTCGAGAAAATTGCAAAAAACTATTTTGTATGGGAGAGAGGGGAGAGTGATCCAATTTTTCCCATTCAAGAACTTAGGCTAGCCATTTATGATAAACATAACTATACAAAATTTCAAGTCTCTAGCTCAAACCTTTCGAAAGTTTAAGTGTTCACGGACGGAAAGACGGACGGACATGCGGAAATCAAAATCTTTTGTCATCCCTAACACCCTGGTGTAGTTCATTTTTGTGTCCGATGATTGGTTCGATGCGTTACAAACGGTATACTAAATCTAATATACGCCTATATGATAAATCATATGGTCGGCTAAAAGTGAAATTGTGCTAAGTCCATTATACCAAATTTGACAGAAGAGCAAAAAAAACCTTCTTAAATCATTTTAATTTTCATTTAAAGAAAACAGAGTCTCATTTAAAGAAAACTCAGTGTTATTGAAAGAGAATTAAAACGATTTAACAACGTTTTCATTGCTCTTCTGGAAAATTATACCAAGTGGACTGGCACAATTTCACTTTTAGCCGACGATATACACTGTAGAAAATGAATTTGAATTTAAACCGAAAAATGGGGTAAAAACGGGGTAAATTTACAAAAAAGTCGTAAAATTTCGAAAAAAAATCAGAATTTAGCTCGCACACCATTTAAGTTGTAAAATCACCCAAAAAAACATTAATCTTAACTAGAAATAGGGTAATTTTAAACCTTGCGTAAAATTTCGACCAATATTCATATTTTTACTCTCATTTTGCTGTAAAAACACGTTCATAGGGTATTTTTGCTTTATTGAAGGGACAATTTCATTATTTCACAATGCAGTTTACGGATATTCGCTCTGTCTTAATGGAGCTATGTTGCCTTAACCTTATAATTCGCATAAGGTTTGTGGCATCGGAGTATAAATACTCGAATCGAGTTTTACTCCACCAAAATCATGTAAGCCTGCGTGGAAGCTGGTAAAGCAGGCTCTGATGCCGGTGAGCCAGCTTCCATACCAGAAACAGACTCTTGACAGGTTTTCTTGGCAGACATTCCCGACCTGTTGGGGGGAAATTTGGATGTGAAAACATCCGCAAAAATAATATAATTATTATTTTTTGTTTTTGCAGACCGTATAAGCCGAGAAATTCTAATACCATTTTCGGTGTAATTTTAAACAAAAAATGTCGTAAGTTTACACCAGTATTGTACTCTTACGTCTTATTTATTTTAAAGTTCCCCCGTAAAAGTGGCTTTTGTACGCCACAAAATGAGTAAAAATGCATAGCTTTTAAGCCATTACGACTCGGTTTAACTTTACTACTATTATAGTAGGAAAATGGTTTCCTACTATTTTAGTGGTAAAATTACAATAAAATTTTCTAGAGTGTAGAGTAAAAAACCGACTTCATGGAAACAGGGGAAATTGTGATGCAAATATTTTTTTAAGAACAACAATTATTTTTAATGTCGGTAATCAGCAAAATCGTTCACTTTAAATTGGTGTATTTTGGTTTTTGATGGTTTTTGAGAAAATTGCTTAAATTTTAAGGTAATGACTTCAATCTTTCGCCTCAACTTGTAAAGTTCGCAGTAAACATTACAACATTAAAAAAATTATTATATTAAAATTTTTTTTGAGGGTTCAATTTCATCACTTTTATTTTTAATACTGGATTTAAATGTAATATATCCGATTATCAATATAATTACACATGATTACTTTTATAAGTCTAAAATAATTATGATTACTGGCATTCATGGTAAAATTTGGATAGTTCAGTATATTTTTCCAACGCAATCAGTCAAGCTCCCAGTGACATGTATTTTTTTGTACTAATTTTGGTCTACTTAATACAACCAAGCCAAGTAGATAATTTTTTTTATTACAATGAAATTATTACTAATCTGTTCTTTACTTTCATAAAAAAAATAGTCAGCCTGGCATCTTGAGTTTTCAAATATTACAAACATTAATTATGTCTCATACCTTAAAGGCAACATTAATGTTACGGGAAAGTGTTATCTGAATATAGATATCGAAAATTCAAAGGATTTGAATGAGTTTCATGTTATTGCAGCAATTGAACTCTTTCGGGGAAGAGCAAAACTATGGAATTTCAACTCCACTCATAATATGTGTAAACGTTGGGGGGATCCACTATATCTCTATATTCGAAAAAAACTTGCAAAATTTGGAAAAATGCCTACTAAATGCCCTATTAAAAGTGGTTCCTATTCTATGCGCAATATGTCAATGAATTCAAATACTCTTCCCAAACCGATATCAAGTGGAAAGTTTCCGTTCAACACAGGAATCTACAATATTAAGATTTTTGGCGAACGAAAAGAATTAATACATTTTACTTCTTTTACTATAAAGGTGATCTATCATTAAATTGTAAATACTGTTTTTTTTAAATAAATTTCAAAAACATTTTTTTTGAGTTTAGTTTTCTAATAAGGAATTTTCTGATACCAAAACATTTTTGTGATTTCAATCAAGTTATTTACGGAGAGATTTCCAGATTTGGGTCATTTAGGTGTAATTTGCAATCATTTAGGTGTAATTTGCATGTTATTCAGTTCATTGAAGTAAAAACCCGCCTTAATTCATCTATTGATAACATCACACCTTTCAAAGATAAAAAAATCGTATATAAGTATAGCTGCGGTAACCATATTTATTTTGTGTCAATCTGGGACAAGTTGATCGGGAGGGGAAGGGAGGGAGACGATGGCTGATACGGAACATTAACGAAACCACAAATTTTATATAGAAAATTAAATTACTAAATTAAATTACTAAATTAAAGTTATTAAACTGAAAAAAAATTTATTTTGTTTCTTCTCGATTTCTGTTATACACATATGGTAATATTTTTTTTTAACAAAAATGAAGTTCCTTATAAGAATTCATTTTTTTGCAAGTTTCCGGAACCTAACCACCCATTTTGTACTGACTATGAGTCTACTATACCACGGTTTCTTACACCACCAGGAACTTCCCTACTTCCCTATCTTACTTCATGTAATTTTACTTCATTAACTCGAAAGGAACCTTCGATAAGTTGAAGTTTTTCCAGTTTCTGGTCGAAGGTTTTCTAGACAGCAGAAGAAAAAAGAGTTTGGCCTTTCTTTTTTTGTAATAACTCAAAATTTCTCGATATCACCCTCGATTAGTTGAACTTCGAAACCTTGAAAACTCGAATTTTTAGCCCATTTTCGTCCATTATGCTGAGGAAAGATCAATAACTCACAATAATTCAATTTGAATTTGGAATTACCGAAAATTCGCATAAAATCGCATTAATATCGACAAATTTTTCTGTCGGTATACAGTTCCAATTTTTATCCCGAAAGGATTTTCGGTACAGGCGTACCGGAAAATCTCAATTTTATTTTATGTGCAATTTTTAATTTTCCCCAATAATGTACTGAAAACCAAAAGTACTTGAGTGGTAACGCATGTTATTCTGTTTGTTCCACCATTCCTTTCATAATGCTACACACTCAAACAGAGTACATTTGGAAAAATCTTTCGTATGTGATACGTTCTAAACGCATTTGTGTATGATTTCATTGACAATTTTCCGAAATTCAAATATCATGAGGCTTTTCACATACCGGCCCGCCACCCCTTTGAATGTTATATTTGTGGGGATTTTGCTTATTGTAATAGTTTCGGCTCACCCCGTCGCACATTCCGAATCTCACAACACAACGTATTTTCGTAGAGTTTTTCATTCCATGAGAGTGAATTTTTCCAGTGATTCTCGCCTGTCAGGCAATGGAAAAGGAAATTGGGAAAAGTTTGAAGTTTTGATCTTCTACTTGGATTGAACGGCTCCACGGAAGAGTTGTGTTCTCGTACTGAAATTGAAAAAAAAACGCATAGAATTAAGACGTTTTTCTGCGATTCGGTGAAAACGTGTTTTTTTTTGTAATTTTCAACGGGAATTCAATATCGTAAGGACATTTTGGCAAGTGGTTGAAATTTGACAGTGAAAATATAGACTGGTAAAGAACGCAAAAATCTGTTCCTCCGAAATGGAAATGGATTTGTAACACTATACAATTTTCCAGTGTGGAAAGTGAGTTTTTTTTTCATTCTTTTTCCACTTTGCTCTCAGCGAAGACGAAGGTTCATTTGAGACATCAATCGAAGCAGGAAAAAGGGATTTCTTACTTAAATTGGCCGTAGATTATTTAGATTTTTATTGTTTTCATTGAGTTTTTGCTAATTTCGGAAACAAAGTGCTTAACAATCCGATATTGAAGCTGGATAAACAGTGAAAAAGTAATTTGCGGACAAATTGAAATGAAATAATCGAAACGTAGTTTATTGCGAATCTAGTGACAGAGAGAAAGATTAATTCTTGTATCCTTTTTTTTTTGTTGTTGGTCAGTGTACAATCATTTTTATGTTGTGCCATAAAAGGAAAATATTTCTTCTGTGTATAAAATATAAAATATAATATGGCATTTAATAATAAATTGCATTTGTTATTCTAAATCCATTGATGTTACTTGAATAGTGTTAAATTTATGTTGTTTGTTGAATAAATAACTTCGTTCCTGTTAATCCCACACCCCCTTTGCCATCGCATTGAGCATAAATTTTCTACATACATTTCTGTTGTAAATTAATGGTGCTTATGATCCTGCAACTTGAATTCAAAAGTATCGTTTAAGTGTAATTGTTTCTCTGTTAGTTTTTCTCTTGTTGTTTTCCCAAGAATTAAAAACTAGCAACTAGCAAACAGTATAAAGTAATTGAAAAGGATTAAGTGTCCTAGAAAAAGGAGTGTCACTGTGTCGCCGTCTTGATAATTTTTCCCGAGACAAAATGTTTCCCTCAAACTGGTGTAAGAGGAGCTGATTAAGGAGCTGGCCGGCTGTTTTTCTGATAAAAAAATAAATAAAAACGGAAGTGACTTCGAGACTCAGAAAAGTCTGACGTGTAAATGAAGAATTGCATTAAAATAAAATTAAATCAACTGTGTTCAAAAAAATTCCGGAAATTATGTCAATGACTTAATTGCATGTTGGTGAATCTTTAAATCTTTAAATTGTGATATATCTTCTAAAATACTGAAGTAATTCAAATATTTATTGACGTCAAATTTTTAAATAGTTTAGAAAATCAATTTAACAGGTAATCTGTAGAAAAACGTTCATTTAAAGATTATTATTATAAAAACAATTAAAAAATAAATAACAAAAACCAATAAAATAATATAAAAAGGCTCCATCAAGTAAAACTTCCAATCAGCTTCCAGTTGTCGTTTTATATACATACAACAAACAAGAAAAAAATTACTCTGGCAAATTATTTCCAATGATTGTGCCCCTATTTTGATGTGGAAAAATTACACGGTCCCACTATTATACTAGCCAACAAAAATGTTTTTATATGATATCCAAAAGTCATGTATTTGTGTCATTACTGTTGTGTTTGTGATATATTTCACCCTATAATAACGCTACAAAATAAACAATAAAACCGAACTTAATTTACAGATGTAATAAAATGAAATTTTCCAATTCTGTTTTCCCCAAGTAATAACCAAACAATTATTGTTTATCAAATATTGTTTTTGTCGATGAATTTTTATACATATATATACGTGTAGAGTACAGGAATATACCCACAACCCTGTAAATGTTTTGTCCCAAATCCAGGGAAAACCTTTCAACTTCAATCCAAATTGCATCAATGCTGAGATAACGTATTAAAACATTATGTAAATTGTAGTTTTTTAAATAGTTCGTTCCTTTTGGGAAATTTGTTTTATAAGAAATATAAGTTTGTGAAAAATGATTCCAAATATATGTTGTCATCACAGCATGCTGTGATTATTATCGACTTCGTATCTTTTTTTTAATAACCATAAATACTAACGTAAACTATGTTGTTGTTAAAAATATTTGATTAAAATTTCAACACAAAAAAAAAGTTCTAATGAATATTCTGTTTTTATTAAACAAAGTTTCAAAGAAAATTTTCGGGATAGTTTTTTTGGATACCTAATTTATCAGATTAAAATTCGCGCAAATGTTGGATATCTAAGGAAGATCACATAAAATTCAATAAAATCATCACGTAACAAAAGGCGTGAACAAGAAATTTTTACGTTGGTGGATTTTTGGATAAACCGAGCAAAATATCCGGTATAGAAGGAGACTGGAGGGCTGATCGGCCCATGGTGCAACGAGCCTCTTCAGATGCCCCATCCGTGTCGGGGGGCCATCGAGAGTCTCGAATGGGGCTCGGTATTGGCTATGCAGCTTACCAAAGTGGTTATAACAAATTATTCACACAGGTAAACTACACATTTGTAATGCAACATTAATTGTGAGACATTTTGGTGTTTAATATTATTTTTGAAAAAAAAATCGAGGTATCTAATTATATTTTTCAGCAGCTTGTTTCTAAAACTAGAGTAGAAACTTGTGAGCAGATTTTCTGCAACATGAAGAATCCGAGGTTCAAATTTAGAAAAAAATACAGTACATGAGCGTTGTTAAAAACAATTAATGCTAGACAGCAGCTTAATTTCCCCCTATACTTCTAATCTCTGAACCATTGACTGTGTTTACATTAGGACTCATTTTAAGGCGGCACGTCTTTCGCTCCGGCCAAGTGAGGGTGTGGGGCGCAGTGGGGAGGAAAACCCAAAAGAGCGAACGAAGTGTAGATTCACTTAAAATTTTCAGTCGCAAACCGGTTTCAGTCTGGTTATTGAGACCTGTTTCGTTTAGTTTTGTTGGTGAAACCGGTTTAGCGAATGAAGATGAAGCGAACCGTGTGCACACGACAGAGAAATGAGGAAAGACGTGCCGCCTCAAAATGAGTCCCAATGTAAACACAGTCATTGAAGCCATTTCTATTCTCTTTATCTTTTAATAAGAAAGTTGCACTTCAAGAAAAATGTTCGCCCACTACTTTTGACTCCCACGTTGCTCCTTATATTCCTTTCTCTAGAACAGGGTCAGTAAAGCTTTGAAAGCTCTCGGGTATTCACTACCGCTGACAAGCGATTTACTTGTTTATATGGCTTGCTCTCTGAGCCAAGTTCAAACTTTGTTGAAAGCTCTTTTTCATTATTTTTGGTTTTGACACACTGTTAATTGTTTTACTTTACGTTAAAAAAAAGTTTTGCTAATGAAAAACTTTTATATGAAATTTCCGAATTACAATCGGAAAATAAAAATAATTTCATAAAATCAAAAACATTAATTTGATCAATTTATATTTTATGGAGTGACTGAAAATGCCTATTTAAATAGTATTTTTTTATTGTTTTAATTCCCTGAAATCATATTAAACATTGCATTGTGTTATCACACCGAATAAGGAAACAATCATATCCAAAACCCGTGTCGTCTTTTGACACAGTACGCTTCATGATTTTCAGCAGTGTTAAAATTGTTCCCTACGCGAAATATACCACTGCTTCTGTCAATGTCCAAATGACAACTGAGCTTATAAAAATCTCTCGCATAAATGGCCTTACTTTAGAACTCAGCAAAGCTCCATGGTATGCAAAATGCACAAGTGGAAGCAGAACGGGTCATATGCAAAGTGAAACAGATTATTTCTTTCATATGCGTATGTATGCAGTTTGCGTACAAGCCAGAATGAAACGGGTAGCATGAAGAATCGATGGATAAAAGGGTAAATTGAGCTTCGAAGTTACCCTTGGTGCACAGGGCTTACGATTCCTGCTCTAGAATATCTGAAAGAGCCTGTTCACATTGGTTGAAATAGTCCGCCTAAATAGGACAGAAACTGGCAACATTAGGGCAAGGTGAGGAAGTGGGACTGCTGATAGGAAAGTCACCCTTAAAACTAAAATCTCCGTTCTCAGAGTTCCGCCTGGCGTTTGGGTGTATATCACCCCAAGCACATTAAAACTTTATTGAAAAGTCATCGAATCGAATATTTTTTTGGATTGCTATCATAAATCATTTTTCATTTGATTCTTGAGCAGCCAAAATGTCCCTAAATGACATTGAAGCTAGTTGTGTAGCCTTTGCACTGGCTGTGAACTTCAAAAAAAGAGTTTAAAAAAACGCAAATGGATGAAGGAGTGCTTAAAAACAGAACTACCTACGAACATTTGTTGAATGACTTAAAAATAAGCCATGGTTAGGTGTACTCTCAGCGATATTTCATACGATACTGAGCCAATATTGTGCAATATCGCCCTCAGACTATACAATAAAACCTTATTGTGCAATAAAAATCAAACCGATTTTGATTCCTTCAATATATTGCACAACCGTTCAATATTACCCCTAGACGGTCAATATATTGCACAATATTGAAATATTGCACAATAATATTGTACGTCTAGGGGCCACATAAAAACCAATTTTTGTGTTTTGAAAATTGAAATTTAGAAATTGATAATTTTGAAATTTGAAAATTGAGAATTGACCACAAAGTCGGCTTTCACTTTTTTTGATAGTTCGAGCCGTTTTTGAGAAAATCAAGAAAAGACTTTCACCTCAGAGAAAAAATCCACTTTTTAAGACCAAATCTGGCCTCACTATCTCTCATAACTTTTATTGAAACATCATTGGGCTAAAATATTGTTACAACCTTTCCCTTTGGGAGGTTCTGAATTTTTCACTATACAGGCGTTACTCGATTTAAGACTTTTCAATACACAACGCTCAGTGTTTTGTTCCCAACCTCAAGAATTCGATATCCACAAAAAAAATCCAAAACGTTTCTAAATGTAACCAATAATATTATGAATTTGCTGCTCTATAATTTACATAAGTACAGACATAAAAAAATTATGAATAAAAAAATACAAAACCTCGATATACGACGCCTCGATGTACAACACAAAATCACGAAATGTTTTTCACTCAAAAACGTTGTAAATCGAGTGATTTATCAACCTTAAAATTACCCAAATTTGACAAAAATCCGAGACAAAAAAATGTTTTACTCGTCCACTTTACATTGATTTCCTCATATTAGATTTATTATACCGTTTATAGCGCATTGAATCAATCGTCGGATACAAAAATGAAGTGCACTAGGGTCTTTAGGATGACAAAAGTTTTGAAATTTTACATATATAGATTTCTCGTAAAAAGTGAGGTTAAATTCTTCAATGGGAAAAATCGGATTATTCTTTCCCCCTGGCCCAATACAAATGAAACCAATTTTTACGATTTTCTCGAAAACGGTGCATCGTGTCAAAAAATTTATAAAAACAAAATGTGTTTAGAATATGATTTTACACAACTCTTACACACATCAAAATTCAATCGGGCCACTGCTTCCCTTCTACTCCACTAAATGGAATTTTTATACCCGTATGGTAAAACCAAAGGGTATATTAACTTTGCCTTACCGTTTGTAACGCCAAGATCCCGTCATCGCACAAAAAAATGAATTACACCAGTGTGTTTAGAATGATAAAAAAAGTTGAATTTAGCATGTCCGTCCGTCTGTCTGTCCGTCCGTCTGTCTGTCTGTCTGTCCGTCTGTCTGTCCGTCCGTCTGTCTGTGGCGCGGATTGCGGGCGCACGGATTGAGCTACAGACTTGAAATTTGGCACAGGTCCGTTTTTCGTAAAATGCGAGGCTCGTTAATGGGCAAAAATGGACCGTTAGGGGGGGGTACCCCCCATACGAACGAAATCGTTTTTTGTGAATATCTCAAAAACGGTGCATCTTATCAAAAAAGTCCAAGAACAAAAGTTATTTAGGATATGATTCTAAATAAAACTCCCATACATCAAAATCCGATTGGAATAAATTTTAAAAAATCTTATTGGAAAGGTTGACTTCAAAGTGGAATTTTGGTATAACTGTTCGAATTTTGATACGAATATCACCATACGGGTTTCCAATGATTGCCAGATTGGCAATTATAGCTTTTGTTATGTTTTCTAATAAAAATTTTCCCTGCCCTCATATAGAGTATTTAACAATTGACCCATGAAAATTGTAGCTTTTGTTATTTTTTTCTATGAATTTAGCTTAAAATTGAGCGCCCAAATCAAATTATAAATTTGACATTTAAGTTGGTGATTTAAATAATCATATTCAATAAAACGGGGTACCCTTGAACTAATTTTTTAAAATTAAAATGGAAAACTAGAGTTATCTAAAAATATTTTTAACCGAGTCGATATTTTTTTAGCCTAAAAGAAATCAACCAAATCTTAACAGGCATGGAAAAATCACTGTTTACAAAAATAATATTGAGTGAAAAGCATTTGTTTATACAATAACTTAAATATATTCACTGATCAGAAATGTCTGGCGGAAGATTTGAAATTCTAAATGAAAAATCGAATGATTGAATGAAATCAATGCGATAACCAGAAAAGTTGATTGAAATCTGCCAATCTTTATAATTTTTCGGTTTTAGAAGTAAAGTCAAAACTTTGTTTGATTATATTGGGATAATGACGTCATACTAAAATTTTTTTCTTTGAGTATTCACAATGCAATTTTACACAACTTTCTCATACATGGAAATCCAATCAGACTACACATTCCCTCCACCGTTATACAAGTTTTATAAAAAAACAAAATCATTTATAACTCATTTTCGGGCCGGTATCAAAAATTTTTTATTAGAATATTATGATAAAATTTAATATATTTGAAATTTTAGAATCACTTCATATGGCAACCTTTTTAACACTCTAACTGCCACGACAGTTTTAAGCCTTTTTCGAATATTTAGTTGTCAGTCAAAAAGAATGCACTAAGAGAAAAAAAATTGAAACAAAATTATACCTAAATGTTATTTTATTATTACCATAAAATGTGTGCAATTACAAAAAGTCGTTGCGGTTGCAGCGAATACTTTAATCATTTTAATTGTTTCACTGTGCACAACAGTTAGGTGTCAGGTCTTTTTGACGGACGTGGCAGTTAGAGTGTTAAGGCAGCGATCTATTAGAAAATAAAAAAGTCATTAGCGGTCTACTGTCTACTTGGTGTGATATAATAGGCTTAGTGGTAAGGGAAAATGAATGAATGTGCATATGATATCGTTGCACCTATTTGAAGATATCTCAAGATGAGTAAGAGCTGTCGATTTATGGTGGAAAGCAAAAATGTAGAGAATATTATTGTCTCCATCAAATTTTTTTTTGTTCCAGTTTCACGAAATTTTTGGAAAGAAATTTTTACTACTTTTCTTTAAACTCTGGTTTATGGGTATGCGCATAGAATTAATACAAACAGTGTTTGTTTTGATTCCAGCGTAAAAAAAACTTGCTCGGGATTTTTCTAGGAAAATTGCGAAAATATTTTTGATTGTTTAACCCGTTCGGTATTTTGATGCCATATGGCAACGCAGTTAAAAATCTGAATCTCTATTCTCATTCAGTGCACCATTAAGTGCATTTGGGACCCAATTTTGATTTTTTGAGTAAAAAGCTGGACCAAAGTGGACGTATTTGAAAAAAATTAAAATTTTTAATTTTTTTTTTGTTTTAAATGAATACTAATAGCTTAAACATCATTAATTTGTATATAGAGTATTTTTAACCCCCATAGAAAAAAACATGTACCGAACGGGTTAAAGACAATTTCATTCAAAAATTTGTAGCACACTACGGGCTTGTTGTAAATTTTACTTTTAGTTTGTAAAACGAGAAATTTTTTTGAGTGATAAAAACAAAGTTTGTGGTGGAAATATTTTGATTAAATTTTCCATGATAAAGAAAAATTCCGGAATGGGCAAAGAATACATTTTGAGAATGGGAAAAGAGTATACATAAATCAATTTGTTATATCTCCAAAAAATTCTACGCACCCCAAGGATTTTGGCACCACACGCCATTGCTATGACTCGGCCATTCAATTTTCTAATTCAATAAGATTTATCCCGCGGGCTAAGTAAACTGTCACCTCAGTTGACGTCTTGGCCATCCCTGTCTTATAGGGTATTTGACGACTGTCTGCCCATTGTAGTTTTCCTTATGTTTAGAAAACGGAGATTCTCCTGAAAAAATTGCAGTGTTTAAACGGTCTTACAGCATATTTTTAGTGGTTTCATGAATATGTATGTTAAAAATCGTATTTAAAATATTAGTGCAAAAAACTTGTGTAAGAAATATAACCATGTCACATTGCGTCAAACGAATTAGAGTGGAAATAATCCAAAAAGATTTCAAGAAAAGATTTTGTCAGAGGACAAAATTTTAATGAGAATTATTCAATCCTTACTAATTGTGAGTGATAAAATTCCTAAGCTAAAAAAATGCACCTGTTCAATTTCCAGGTCATTTAACGTCTGGTGCCCATAAATAAAGTCAAAAGATTTGTTATCTTAAAAAGCTTAAAAGACGGAAAATATAAATTTCCTCTTCACTGAAAAGTACGCTTGAACTAATCGGAACAATCTTCCTTCATGGCAATGATATCCAGTTTCGCTTCTAATTATTATTATCCAACGATATCGATTTAGGGAAATTTAAAAAGAAACTTGCTATATTTTCTGAACACAGCCGAAAGAATGAATAATTGGCCAAAATAAATGTTAAAATAATCAATGATTTGATTAGTATTCGAAAAGCCAATTGTATTTAATTACCGCAAAACATAGTATGCGGTTGTAAGTGCAGGCGCGCACCGCGATAGCAACTATGCAGAATGGTGCCGAAGTGGCTTTTGAGTTGTTAAAACACTTTTAACCCTGTTCCTGTCAGGCTGTGACTGTGAGTCACTATTCAATTTCGAACCAATATAGATGATTTAATACATGTTTTAACGCAAAATCAATTTAATGTATTTTATTATTGGTCACTACGCTACTGTTATATAGAATAAATTTTATGTTTTTTTGTTAAATTGATTTTGCGTTAAAACATGTATTAAATCATCTATATTGGTTCGAAATTCACAGCCTGACAGGAATAGGGTTAAGTTAGCATTTCAACATGCATTAAAGTAGGTTTAAGTAAAAATCAACAAGTAGTAAATAAGTAAGTCAAAATACACTTCGTTGTCAGCTCCTAACATATATGGGCTAGTGTGCACTCAGAAAAATAATTCTTAATATCTATGAAAAAGGTTTTAAATTGTATGAAAATTTAAACGCATGATTTGGAGCCTCGTTTACACTTGCGATGAATTTCGTTTATCTATCGCAGAACAAATTTATTCAACAAAAGCTGTGAAAAATTTAATTTATTCCTTCGATTTCATATTAAAACATAACAAAAGCTATAATTGCCAATTTGGCAATTATTGAAAACCCGTATGGTGATATGGCATTGTTCGAAGTTTAATTGAACGGCGAACAGTTGTATCAAAATTCCACTTTGAAGTCAAACTTTCCAATAAGATTTTTTAAAATTTATTCCAATCGGATTTTGATGTATGGGAGATTTATGTAGAATCATATCCTTAATAACTTTTGTTCTTGCACTTTTTTGATAAGATGCACCGTTTTTGAGATATTCGCAAAAAACGTTTGCGTTCGTATGGTCCATTTTTGCCCATTAACCCTTTCGGTACATGTTTTTTTCTATGGGTTTTAAAAATACTCTCTATACAAATTAATGATGTTTAAGCTATTAATATTCATTTAAAACAAAAAAAAAATTAAAAATTTTAATTTTTTTCAAATACGTCCACTGTGGTCCAGCTTTTTACTCAAAAAATCAAAATTGGGTCAAAAATGCACTTAATGGGGCACTGAATGAGAATAGAGTATTGAAAATAAATAAATAATAAGACAATTCAAATTTTTTAGCATGATGCCATATGGCATCAAAATACCGAAAGGGTTAACGAACTTAGCCATGCATTTTACGAAAAACGAATCTGAGTAAAGTTTCAAGTGTCTAGCTCAATTTTTTACTATTATCAAATTACATTACATATTTTTTGTGATGCAAATTAGATCATGAAGGCAACCTTTTTCACAAACCATTTCCATTGGATTTAGGAAGTGTTCCTAAAAACAATGTTTATTCTTACATAAAGCCTGTGAAAAATATTTATGAAATTATGATTATGTGAAATCGCCTTAAAAAACATAAGAAAAGCTACAATTGCCACAGAGCAATCGCAAAATACTCTACATGCAGACAAAATTTTCATGAAAAGAATTCATTTGTATGGCAGAGGGGAGGGGGAAGGAATGGTCAGATTTTGCCCGTTCAAGAACTTAGCCTTGCCATTTAGGAGAAACGTAATTATACAAAATTTTTAGTCTCTAGCTCAATCCTAAACACCCTGGTGTAATTCATTTTTGTGCCCCACCATTGGTTCGGTTCGTTACAAACGATATAGAGTATAATTATGAAATAAAATTAATGAGGTTGTTTATAAACCAAATGATTTTTCTTGTGTTTGATGGAGTCTGTCCTAGTTTCAATGAAAAAGAGCTCGTATTAAGAATAATGAAAATTTTTTGAGTGTGCGTTTTAAAAACTAAAATTGCCACTTTAACCCCATTCTACATGCTTACCAACTCAAGGAAATATGAGTTTTCCAAGTGGTTTGCAATAATATGAAATGAATTTCCATGCAATAATTTCAAATTTTATTGCGGCAGTAATTTTTGTTGATGTTTCGCCAGTTAACACATTTTCCAACCATAGTATGAATACCACAAACGGAAAATGGGAAAGAGTTACTTACTCGGATCATTATGTCAACATGCCAAATTACATTAAAATTGCTTTCGTCTGGAAATGAACTGGCGAATTTACAAGTCTCAACGGTGGTGTCCTACTCACAAAAAGAACGCAAAAAGAGCTTACCCCCTGGTGGCCATCAAAAAATTTCATTTCGTATACAAGTAGATCCATCTAATGTCGACTTGCATAGTTACTGACTGGATTCTTTATAATACTTCTGTCAAGTGATGTATTATCGGGTTGGACGGAGAAAGTATGTAGTATCGTGAATTAATGTATTTTTAATATTTATTTGGGTATAAAATCATAGTGGGAATATAGAAAAGGGCGTATTTTCTGATTAATTGCAACTCCAAAGCTCACGAAAAATATTACTAAAATGGTAATGTGACTATTTAATTATATAAAAAAGAATAAATCGATTTTATATAGAAAATTTTGCTTAGTTTTAGGAAAGTCTCAATTTAAACATACAAAAAGCTACAATTGCCAAGGGCTAATCTTCAAATCATACAAATATTTATATATAAAAAAAAATCAGTTGTGATCAACACAAAACTTCCCTCTGCAATAGGGTAAAGTATCTAGATCTGAGTCCTGCACCAGTTCTGAGCACCCCTGTTAATTTTCCGGCTAAAACAAGTAACACATAGAAATAAGAATTGAATTCGAAAAATAATTGGTTTCATCACGTTGTGAAATGTGGTTTAATCGGCTCAATCGCGCACAATTCTTGTTTTAACCGGAAAATTAACAGGGGTGCTCAGAACTGGTGCCGGACTCAGATCTGGCTACGTTACCCTATTTAGTTTCGGAAAAAAATATGTGAAAAAAATGTTTTTGTTTCAAAAATCTCGAGAACCGTTAAAGATACGTAAAAACGATTAAAGCATAAAATGTGGAAAACTTTATTTTATTTAAATTTGGTGAGTTCCATTTCTTCATAAAAACGCATAGTTTTCGAGGTTTTGAGAAATTTTCCAAAAAGTCGTATTTAAACAAAATAATGTATGGGAGGTACCGGTTATAATTACCGTTACTTGTCCAAAAACTTATTTACAAAGATTTTCAAGTCGCTAGGTCAACGTGTTTTCGAGTTATTTAACCCTTTGAACCCGACTTTCGGCTGTTCACATTTTTTATGTTTTTAAGGTATGACCGTTAAGAAGGAGATCTAATTTAACATATATAGTGGTTTCAGAACATAGCTTTAGGCGCTTCATCCTGAAATGTCCTGGGATAATAAGTCCAATTAGTTTCGTGTATTTTTGATCTATAATCCTATAATCCAATAATACATATAATCCCAATTTAAGAATTTCATATTTTTGTCAAATTCTTGAATTCCAAAAAGACTTACCTGGTGTAAATATACCCAATGTGTAGAAAAAAACATTTTTTAAAAAATAAAGACTTCTAATTGTGCGAATAAATTGCTCACATTAACATAAAATTAACAACACTTTTGCTACTTATCAAAAGTTTTTGCTCAACTACACAAACAAGGACAAGAAGACAGAATATCGGGATTTCAAAAAAAGCCTTCATATTACTTAATGGGATAATTCAGAACCAATCTGTAAAGCAAATTTATATAACAGTTTTTACGCAAACATTTTTGGGACGCATGATCCCAAGAGGGTCCAAAGGGTTAAGATACGTACAACGGGTAAACCGACCGACAGATACACGGACATCCTCATAATTTATAGCTTGAAACGGATTTCGTACTGATCAGAAATTTTATATCTGCCTCCGTTCTCGGGTCGGTCTCCGTCAGGAATACAATACTTTCCCTCTATAGAAGAGGAAAATAAAAATGATAAGGTGTCTATGTGTCTGTTCCTCTTTCACGTGAAAACGGCTGAACCGATTGACCTGAAATTTGTCATGGATGCTCGCTGTACACGTGGTTCCAATATATTTGAAAGTACCAAGAGTGCTGGAGGGAGCAAGGAGAGGATATAAAGTGAATCCGAAGCTGGTTTTCCTCAGATTTATTACCGTCTCTCGAGCATCGTCGCTTTGTTGGGGTACTCAGCATATTCTGTAGATATTTACATGGGAAATGTTCCAACGAAATTTCCCAACTTATTCCCCCACGGTATATTTTCCCTAGACCCTCTCGTGCAGCTGCACGCGCGCACGACTTCTTCCTTGAGCCTCACAGTTTTCGTACAGTAAAGTTTAGAAGTTCCTTCATTCCGCGAACAACAAGACTTTGGAACGATCTACCATCCGATGTGTGGATGATAAACCCGCAGAAGTTCAAGGAGAACATAAACCGACATCTCCTATTGTCTTTCCGACCATCCTGAGCTGTGCTTCGGCATTAAAGGGTCTTCCCCTAAGCTCTGGCTAGAACTATAAAAAAAAATAAAATAAAAAAAAATGTTTCGCGGGAAAAGTTTCGAGCCGATTGGCCTCACATTCGGTATAGATGGTCACCGGGGGTCCAGATCTAACAAACACCCATTGAAAAGTAGCCTGAGAAGTGGGGGAAGTAAGGGAAGAGGGTAAAGTGAATCCGAAGCTTAGTTTTTTCTCTATGGCTATCTGATTTATATTTACCTAACTGAATACTTTAAGCCGGGCGAAACCGAGTACAAATTCTAGTACTTTATATGAGGAAACAAAAATGTTTATGAAGAAAATTAATTTGCGTGAGAGAGGGCGAAAGGAGTTGTCCGTTTGGATTTTGATGTTTGGAACGGCTATGTAAAATCACATTCTAAATACATTTTGTCTTAATAAATTTTTCGATACGATGCACAATTTTCGAGAAAATAGAAAAAAAGCATTTCGTTTGTATGGGAGAGGGAGAAGGAGTGGTCCAAATCGATTTTGATGTGTTTTGATAAGTTCCGCTAAATCATATCCTACCTAGACTTTTACCTAGACTTTTCTTAAGAAGAAAACAATAGTTGCCACAATTTTATCTTTCACTGTTATCCGCTATCTGTTATCGTTTTGAGGTATTTTTATTAAATGGGAGAAAATATATTTCTGTGAATTGCTTACAAACTAACAGCTTTTTAAAAAAAAACATAGTTAAAAGAAAGATTAAAAATATTAAAATTCTCTACGTTTTTACCGTAAATCGATGTATTCTACCCTCATCGAGATATTTCAGAATTTGTAAAATAAAAATTCATATTATATCCATTGAGTTTTTAGTGTAAAGTGTGCACAAACATAGATTTTGTATAAGAAAGTAATATTCCGTTCAGATCAGATACTTTTTTTATTTTTTATATAAAAAAATCAAACTTTTATTTTTCGTTCAACAACTGTACTTTAGTGCTAATTTCATAAAAATCTGTCTGTACGAATTTGGAAATGTCTTTCCATACAACCCAATGGAACACCAAATATTTAGCTATATTTTCCATCTGCACATAATAAAAATTTAGTTACTTTGGACTAATAGAACATTGTTCTGGGACTTTAGGGACCTCGAAACCGAACTATCAACATCACCGCAGCAAATATGTAAAAGTGCTATGGACATCATCTTATCGTGTCATGTCTTTAGTAAATTTCGGCCATACATCCTCCACGGAACATAATTCACCAATGTGAATCCCTTAAGGCACGTGGATGTCGAAACGGGTCATCACGTGAAATACATCCATAAAAATCGATTTTTCCCGCTACATCGAATCACACCACCACCTCTAATTCTAATTCTTCCTTCCACTTTCAAGCGATAGCAAAGGAAAAATCCCGTCTCGCACAAAGACGAAAAGGAGGAGTACAATAGCCAAGCAATAGAAAATTTCCTTCATCATTATCGGTTGAAGATCTTCCCAGCCATCACGATGTGATGTGATATTGTGAAGTTTGTGTTCTCCATTGGGGGTTCTTAGTTTTACTTTTCCGCTACGCCGATACCCACCCCCGTATACAGATGGTTTCGAATCGAGCATACTTTTCAGGTGTTGGTCTAAATGTCGATATATATATGTAGGAAAATCTTTGCATTTTCTTTTTCGTTATTTTAATAATGGCTAAGGATTCTCAACATTCGAAAATTGGCATCGTGCCAACAATAATATTGCGAGGGGCCATTACCAAAGCAAAACCAAACATCGGGAAAATATATTTTTCTATCGGTTTTTCATTATTTTCATTATTCACCAAAGTCTGTCTATGAGTTAGTTTTTCCAGGCTTTTTCGGGCCGGCTAGCTATCCGATAATGGAATTTAGGCTATGCATGTCCAATAGGGTGTTTCATTTTTCCAAAGATGTGATTTTCATATGACTTTGCTTACGCCCCGAGTCTCAGTGATGAAAAATATATATATGCCAAATTTTAAGAAGATTGGATAATATTTAGGGGTTGCACACTTTGATCACTTTTCGTCAAACTACCTAGTCTAGCCATAAATACTGACACAAGGAAAAATTGATGCCAAATGAGAACGCATTGGTATTTTTCAAAACTTTTTTTTATATTTATTGGGCCACACAACAGCCACAAATCATAGATCACATTATTCAAAAATACCGCCATTGGATTTAACACCACGCCTTTAACGATGGAGCCAACAGGGCTGCAAAATACGCGCTCGATCTATTTGAAAGTTATCCAATGTTTTTGTTGAAATCCTTCTTCAAGGACTGAATATTTTGGTGTCTTTTTGGCAAATCATGCTCACTACAGTCCAACGGGTCTATAGTTCAACGACTTAAGGTCTGAACTTTCGGGGGCGGACTTTTGGAGGCATGAAGTCATGAAAATTGTTTTTGAGCCTTTTTCGTGAAAAAGAAGCGCAAACGGCAGCCAAATTTGCTCAAGAAACTGTTTAAAATGTATAGTTAGGCATGTAAACGAAAACTGGAATTTTCCACAGGGGACTGGAATTTTCCACAGGATTCATTTCTGGCTCAAAAAGCCAAATGACCACAAAAAATGCTTCAAAATCAAATTTATGATTTCATTAGAAGCGAAGAGTTGAATAACTCAACGTGTTGGACTATAAACTATGATCTACTTTAGAGAATATGGTGTGCTAAAAAACACTCGCTAACATTGAATCCATGCAGCAGGAATCTAACCACAGCTTTGGACAACTTTCAAATCGATCGAGCGCGTATTTTGCAGCCCTGTTGGCTCCATCGTTAAAGGCGTGGTGTTAAATCAAATGGCGGTATTTTTGAATAATGTGATCTATGATTTGTGGCTGTTGTGTGGCCCAATAAATATAAAAAAAAGTTTTGAAAAATACCAATGCGTTCTCATTTGGCATCAATTTTTCCTTGTGTCAGTATTTATGGCTAGACTAGGTAGTTTGACGAAAAGTGATCAAAGTGTGCAACCCCTAAATATTATCCAATCTTCTTAAAATTTGGCATATATATATTTTTCATCACTGAGACTCGGGGCGTAAGCAAAGTCTGCAAAAATTTTAGATTTTATTTTTTGCCTAACAAAATGAAACACCCTAATGTCCAAGGCTTGGCCAAATGCACAAAATTAGAATCACGTTCGTGGGCAAATATTTTTGTTTACAAATTGAAATTGGTATTTCGAGCATAGTATATTTTAACACTAAAAATAAACTAAATAAAATTGCACCATTGAATGCAATATTGGTTGTTAAAGAATTGAACAGGATTTATTTTTTATGACTTATTAAATAAGTTTTAATTTAATATTTGCAAGCTGTCGATTTTTATAGGTGGTATTCAGTTAACGAATATCAAAATAAACGTGAAATTTGAATAGGAGGCTCTTCATAAAATACGTCACTATATTTTTCTCCTTTTTGAACCCCATCCCCTTTCCCCCTCTATCGTTTTGGTTTTTCACGATTGGAATTTTATACGACCGTCACACTACCGGAACCGCCCTCCCGCTAAATGTGTGACCTTTTTTATAAACAACCCCTAAGCCATATTTTTAAAAATTTAGAACAATTAGATTTGATGCAAAGGTTTCAATGAAATTGGGAATATTTTGATTTAAATCAACTTTAAAAAAATTAAAAAAATCTAACTATTATGCTCCGTTTACATCTGACACTTTATTCCGTGAATTTTATTCTTCGACAATAAATTCATGTTGCACCGCGACAAAATCCCCAACTTTATTCCTGAACACGCTCAAACTCGGATTTTTTCATATAAAGTCGCCGGAATAAATTCAAATTCCTATAATTTTTGCTAAGTGAATTTATTCTGTGATAGATAATTACAATTCGCGGAATAAATTCTCAATAAAATTCGCGAAGAAATTCTTTTTGTTATTATTTTGCATCATTTCCGGACGTTTGGCTAATTCTGGTTTGTTTTTTTTACATGTAAATACAAAAACGGTTGCACGAAATTTCATACAACTCTACAGTCATATACCAAGTAATTTGAACACCTCCTTCGCTCTTCCCCCATATAAACGCGTTAATAGTTCTCTTGAGAGTTACTCGCAGGAGGGTGTCCATTTGAGAGTTAATTTCGGCGATTTTTCTATCGCTACTAGCGAAATCGAGCTTCTAGCTTCTAGCGTTCTCGAGAACTACTAGCGAAATTCAAACGCTGTTCGTATCTGGCGAGCTACTCTCCGAGAGTTCAGTGGAGGCCTGTCGACTAGAGAGTAGAATCACTTTTGACAGCTCACATACAGGGTTCCCACCCCAAAAGTGAAAAGCGGAGTGTTACTGATCGAAAAATAGTAGTGTCAGAGGGATTTCAGTAGTGTCAATTTTTTTAACAGTCAATTAGAGTTTTATTGAGACCACACATTTTTAATGTTACCGTCTTATGTTTTATTGCATATCATGAGTACATTTTTATATTAGTACAAAAATCAAATTTTTTTAAAATTAAAGGAAGGAATTAAGTATTATATGTCCCTTTTGTTCAAGAATTGAGTGCGTTTATATTTTAGATAAACAATCTGAATGATTACATATTACATAGTTTTTACTTTTCCCCAGATAAATGAACTTTTCAAATCTAGAAATTAACTTTCTTTGTAGCACGTTTTTTATAGGGCGAAAAAGGTAGTGTTTTGAGTTTTTCAGTAGTGTAAGTAGTGTTAGGTCAAATTATGTCGAAATAGTAGTGTAAAACTACGATAGTAGTGTAAACGGGATCCCTGCTCACATAAACTAGCTCGCGAGTTTTTGCTAGTTTCTGCGAGCGACTCTCAGAGACGTGTCCATTTGCGAGTAGCTGCTATCGAGAGATTCTCGCCGGCATTTACTCTCATGTGGAGCGGCACCTTTACTGGAATTTTTCACACAAAATCGCTGGAATAAATTCGAAATGTTTTGTTAAATGAACTGGATCTGCAAAGTGTCACGAATTAAGTTCTGAGAGAGATATTCCAGCAAAAATCGCAAATGTGAACGGTTCCTTACATATTACTAAATGTTCACATTTGCGATTTTTGCTAGATATTTCTCTCAGAACTTAATTCGAACAAAAAATAGTTTTTAATCATCAAAATTAGATGATATCCAACCAATTTTCGGAAAGTTTGGTATTTTAACTCATGTAACATTTTCATACAGCTTTAATTTCTTGCCTATTAAAAACAGGACATAAATTGTTGTTTTAAAGTTTAAAGTATAGAATTTATTCATTATAAATTTGACATTTATTTTCTACGTATCAATTTTGTAGGAAATTTAAGTTTAAGAAACTTCTTCACGTAAAAGTGCGGATACGCGCTAATACAAGAAACGCTTTGCAACAATTATATTTTACAAATTAAATTGTTACAATTATAAATGGAGCTTTTATTAGGGATGGCAAACGCAAAAACAAAATCGTAACGTTATTCATTTCGTTATGGTAACGAAATTCAAATTTTATTTCGTTACGTTATTTCGTTTGTAACGATAAAAAATTTCATTTCGTTACGTTATAACGTTATTATTTTGTTACACATTGTATTCAAGCTAAAAACTAAAAATAATGCACTTTAATAATAGTATTTATCACAAAAATTCAGTTCAGTTTCCATAAAAATAAATTATATAAAAAAATTAAAAGAAAATACAAATAAAAACAAAAAAAATAATATAGTGATTCTTAAGTTAAAAAATCAATAAAAAACTTAAAAAAAATACAAATCGTACAAAAGTTTTGTTGATTAAAAAAAATTTGCCCAACAAAAATGACATTTTTTGTGGCAATATCAAAGATATTGAATTTTAGGCTATTTTGATGTCGCTGATTCTAAGTCGGACTTTGCTTTCTCCAGATTCTCTCCACTTCCGGAGATACCAAAAAGAGAATATCTTAGATACTAAAAAAGTTGCTTAAAAGATGTTCTTTTCCGTATCTCCAGAAATAGAGTGAATCTGGCCAAAACAAAGTCCGATTTAGAATCAAAATATGATTTAAAATACTACCCCAATAATTTTAATTATATTTTATGCAGGTGGTAGGTCTGTGGGGTTATACTTGATGAACTTTTGCGGAACTTTTCACAAAAAAAAATAATAAAAAATAAAATGCAGCAAACATAAATAACGAAAAAATGATGTTTTCGTTACGTTTTTCGCTATTGTAATGGAATTAAATTTCTATAACATTATAACGTAATTTTGAATAAAAACCGTAAAATCGTTATTTCGTTACGTTACGATAACGTTTCCCATCCCTTGCTTTTATATAAACAACTATTTGGGATGCATTATTGTATGTTTATTATTATTTTTAAATAATTTTATTGCTAGGTTAGTGATTTATATCTCTAACATTTTTAAACACAGGATATGTTAAACATAAGTTTAAACTGACAAAAAAACCATAGCAAACTGTTTCATTCTAACAGATCAATTTGTAGCATTTACGCGTATATCTAAATACTGAAATTAATTAAAATAATAATTATTTTTAGGGTTCTGCCGATTCAAACTATTCACAACCTTCATCCGATCTGTCGCTAGACGAGGAAAAGGAATCGCTTCGGCGAGAAAAGGAACGTCAGGCCTTAAGCCAGTTGGATAAAGCTAGGGTGAGTTTCAATGTTGATAGTTTTTTTAAAATTTGATTTCAACAAAAATAATGGATCTTTCAACAAGGACATAACAATTTTGTATTTAAATAAAACTAATTGAGATATCGGGCTGAAATTTATTCCAGGTGTAGTGGACATGTTACATTTAATTATGAAATTCGATGTCGTTCATATGGCCACCGCGAGCACGTTTGCTGATTGATTCTTTGGAGCCAATTTTCCACCACTCTTCCACACATATCGGCCGGAACGTGGGCAATTTCGCCTTCGATATTGTTCCTGAGTTCCTCTAACGTTGTTGGCTTGTTGGCATAAACCAACTACTTAACATAAGCCCATAAAAAGAAATCCAACGGCGTTAAATCGCATGAGCGAGGTGGCCATTCAACCGGACCATCATTTCATTCATCATTTCATTTCATCATTTTCATTATCATTTCATCGGACTCAGAGTTTCGGTAGTAAGTTTTAATAATTTCCAAACGTTGCTCGTTCGTGGACTTCACCATGATAAAAATGTAAACCTTGACTGACGTTTTAGCATTGCCAGATCATAAAAAAAGTTTGAGGGTACGTTTTTAATAAAATACAAAATTGTTATGTCCTTGGGGAAAGACCCTATACATATTAAAATGTTGCTTATGTGTGCGTGTGTGTTTTTTAGAATAAACCTGTAGCGTTCGCTGTGCGAACGAATGTTTCGTACGATGGAAGCATTGACGATGATTCTCCAGTTCATGGAAGTGCGGTATCATTTGACGTTAGGGATTTTCTTCACATCAAGGAGAAATATGACAATAACTGGTGGATTGGACGACTGGTCAAAGAAGGCTGTGATGTGGGCTTTATACCCAGCCCCGTTAAGCTAGAACATATACGAATGCAGGTAATTAATCATTGATGAAAAAGTCGCCCAAAACTAGTATTAAATCCAACAAAGTCCTATACAAAAAAACTCTATGAATTTTGAGAAAAACCTATCACACTCAGAAAAATGAAGGCTAACTCGACGACCTACATACGGCGTAATTGGCCTCGGGCAGGCGCGCGTTCGCCTGCATGTGGGCAAGTAAAACTGAGTTGACCTGTGGTTGGAGAAATTCTGAAATTAGGCCAACAGCAGGTGAAGTAGGGCATTGGGAGCTGCACGAGTTGACCTTAGATAGGTTAACTCTGACCGCTAGCTGGCTTACAGAAACCTCTGTAAGGTCAGAGTTAACCTGACAAAAAGTTGACCTGGACATTTTTCTGAGTGCATCCTTAAAGAACCTTCGGGTACAAATTTCACATTTTGGACATTAGATCTCTTTAAAACCTCTAGTGCAAATTTTCCTAAAAAAAAATTGTGTCATCCATACACGGATAGATGTAATAGGACAGGTTCCTACAAATAATAGGAATATTCGAGACAGTGAAATTTTTTGGTAATGATTCCCAAAAAACGGGAATTCATGCCAAAAAATAGGAAATTTTCCCGAATTTCTAGGAAAAATTTCCTATTTTCCCAAAAATCTAGGAAAAATTTCCGATTTATAGGAAGTTATTACCAAAAAGTCCACTGTCTCATATATTCCTATTTTCATTTCTCGTAGAAAAGCCCTATACACGAAGATTTTCCTACGACCTTCACGTCCTTGTCGGCCCATTCTGAATCCCACGGCCTTCGTGCTCGCGCTAAAACTACCTATCTATTGGTAAAAACCTGATGAAAGTCGTTTGAGCAGTTCTGGGGATAGCAGGGGATGCGCGGGAAGATTTTAGTGGACAAAAAATTAGTTGAAAGCAGGGTTTAAATTGCTTTGCTTAATTCTCGTGCTGATGCTGATGCTTTGCTGTGCTGAATTAAACGTAAATGGCTTTGCTTAAAGCAAAGCACTTCAGGAGCATTAAGCACCAGCAAAGCAAAAAAATGCTTCGTCGAAGCAATCAAGTGGGAAATGCTGTGCTGAAATTTGCTTAAGCAAAATTTAAGCAGTGGTGAAATTTGCTTAGAAATGCTGTGCTTAAGCAGTGCTGAAATTTGCTTAAGCAATGCTGATTTGCTTTCCTTTGTGTTTCTTATACAGGAATATCGATTTCTTTTTTTGGAAAATAGTACGGAGCAAAATAAAATTAGGGAGGAAATTCCTGAACAGCACATGACTTTCTTATACGAAAAAAAAATTTTTTTTTGAGGAAAATAGTACGGAGCAAAATAAAATTAGGGAGGAAATTCCTGAACAGCACATGACTTTCTTATACAAAAAAAAATTTTTTTTTGAGGAAAATAGTACGGAGCAAAATAAAATTAGGGAGGAAATTCCTGAACAACAAATGACTTTCTTATACGAAAAAAAAATTTTTTTTGAGGAAAACAGTACGGAGCAAAATAAAATTAGGGAGGAAATTCCTGAACAACAAATGACTTTCTTATACGAAAAAAAAATTTTTTTTTGAGGAAAATAGTACGGAGCAAAATAAAATTAGGGAGGAAATTCCTGAACAACAAATGACTTTCTTATACGAAAAAAAAATTTTTTTTTGAGGAAAATAGTACGGAGCAAAATAAAATTAGGGAGGAAATTCCTGAACAACAAATGACTTTCTTATACAAAAAAAAAAATTTTTTTTTTCGTATAAGAAAGTCATGTGCTGTTCAGGAATTTCCTCCCTAATTTTATTTTGCTCCGTACTATTTTCCTCAAAAAAAATTTTTTTTTTCGTATAAGAAAGTCATGTGCTGTTCAGGAATTTCCTCCCTAATTTTATTTTGCTCCGTACTATTTTCCTCAAAAAAAATTTTTTTTTCGTATAAGAAAGTCATTTGTTGTTCAGGAATTTCCTCCCTAATTTTATTTTGCTCCGTACTGTTTTCCTCAAAAAAAATTTTTTTTTCGTATAAGAAAGTCATTTGTTGTTCAGGAATTTCCTCCCTAATTTTATTTTGCTCCGTACTATTTTCCTCAAAAAAAAATTTTTTTTTGTATAAGAAAGTCATGTGCTGTTCAGGAATTTCCTCCCTAATTTTATTTTGCTCCGTACTATTTTCCTCAAAAAAAAATTTTTTTTTCGTATAAGAAAGTCATGTGCTGTTCAGGAATTTCCTCCCTAATTTTATTTTGCTCCGTACTATTTTCCAAAAAAAGAAATCGATATTCCTGTATAAGAAACACAAAGGAAAGCAAATCAGCATTGCTTAAGCAAATTTCAGCACTGCTTAAGCACAGCAGAACGAAGTACAAAAAGCAAAGCAAAGCAATAAAAATTTTCGATTTTCAGCACAGCACTGAAAATAAGCACAGCATTTTTTAAGCACAGCATTTCTCCGTCACAGCAAAGCAAAGCAAATTTTAGCTTGCTGTTTGCTGATTTGCTTTGCTTTTTCAATCCCTGGTTGAAAGCACAACCTATTTAATGATATTCCTTGTAGCAATTTAGAATTAAGCAAGGAAGTGAGATCCTTTATCCAGCTCCGAAAACCGCATACCAATAGGTCGAACTGTTTATAAGTAATCAGGTCAGAGGTATCGGAGGATATGGCCTATGTTACACACGGCAACTTTAAACCGATACAAAATACAAAAAAATGCGCGTTTGTGCTACACGCGGAGACAAGTTGCGGAAACTTCTGTATATTTCACAGTCAGTGTTTCATGTGTGTGTGAAGTTGTGTGAAAAACGAACCCGTTCTTTGTGATTTTGTGCTTGTGTGCGTATTTTGTCGCCTTGTTTCTACTTTCGGAACTGGCGACATTAGCCACCGCTTCCCTCGCTTCTCACGCCTATACTTCAGAAAAGTCGCCGCTTAAAGTTGCCGTGTGTAACATAGGCCTAAGGTCTAAAGTATATTATCCTTTATTCTGCAAGTAACTCTGCCCCTGTACAAAAATTTCGTTGAAATTGGTTGTACCGTTTTTGCGTGCTGCTGGAGTAAATATTCAGACATTAGAGTACACAATAAGTCTATATTTTTTGTCAAACACATAACTACAAATTTCGCCAAAGATATTTTTCAAGGCCCCAAAAAATTAAAATCCTTGTGAAAAGTTAAAGATATTTTATTAAACTGTACTCCAAAAAAAAGATAATCATTATTTTTTTTTCTTTTATTTTTTTTTTTTAAATATGTTGTTAGTGAAACCTATATAAGCCGAACCCTCGGTAAGCCGGAAACCGGTCTAAAGCCCAATTCAGACTAACGATTGCAATTACGATTGCGATTTCGACTGAGCTTCCTCGACCAATTAAATCAAAGCTTTCATTTCCCTATCGTTGAAAGCTTTGTTCTCCTTGGTCGAGAAGTTTCCATCGTAATCGCAATCGTTAGTCTGCATTGGGCTTAAGCCTGTCTAAATTTCCTGGTCCTGTACGAGTTCGGTTTGTACAAGTCTCACTGTAATATTATTTTCAAAGAATTTAAGATTTTTTTTAAACAATTTCTAACATTTTTAAAAACTATTTTAGGCGTCCGCTGCAAGATCCTCACGACTGTATGCAACAAAAGGATCATCTAGCGGTAATTTAGGCGGTCCAGGAGTACCAGGTGCGGAGCCCTCACGAGGTAGCACACCCCCCACACCTGGTATGACACATTTATCATTTTATTATTTGTCGTTTATTATTATTCTATTATTATCTTTTATTTGAATTAAACATTTTTAGTTTTTTTTTATTATTATTTTAAAGAGGAAAAAAATATTAAGCAGCAAATTTTTATTTAAAATAACTAATTATTATTTTAATGATAACAGATATTTTTTTTGTATAATGTTATAATTAACAAATTTGCCGTAAAACAGATATAAAACTAATCTATTATTTTTTTTTAAATTTAAGTGTATTAACAAATATTTTTGCGATATTTCTTTAATACAAAAAAAAAACATTTCTAATTAATTCAAAAAACAACTTTCTTTGCGGATGTTGTTATATGTGTAATTTATACGTTGCGAACACAGGTTTGATGTTTCAGATAAGTTTTTTGTATTCGATTGGAAACCTTTAAAAGGGTTTTAACAAATTCAATCGTTATTAATTGAAATCGATTTCATTACTATCTTCTATATAATAAAGTGATATTTTACATCATATTTCATATTTTCAACAATAATTCAAACGTGTTTATCATTTTAAGTCATGACTTAAAGAAACATCAAATTAATGAATTTTTGCAGGATATTTACAGTAAAACTGATTTTTTTAAAAAACATGTACTCGTATTTAAACTCTTTAAGATTATCTTTCAGTTACTGAGTATTTTTAGTACTACTTCTGGCTGATTTCTTTTGTTTTAAACTTCAATTTTTATCAAACTTTTTTTTTACGGTTATCAATTGTGCTTTAATAAACTATTCAACTATAAAATTTTGAACTCAAAGCTGTCCACAAATTATTGACTTTCAATGCCAAATCTTTTTAGAATCATAAACTTTCGAAAATCTTAGTTTTTCGGTGCGAATCCTCAACATTATTCAGTGCAGCGAAACCCACCAGTTAGCTGATATTTCCTGCACTGCACTCCATAAACTTTATGTGCTCGATACTAGGAGCGCATGGGTAGGGTAACCATACGTCTCGGATTTTGGCACGCTGTTCCGGCCTCACGGAATCTAAACTTTAGTCCCGGATTATTCGATTTAGTTTTGTAATTGGACTTTTTGGTCTGCGGCTCAGTTTTTACATGAGTTTCTGACACGCTGTTCCGGCCTCACGGAATCTAAACTTTAGTCCCAGATTATTCGATTTAGTTTTGTAATTGAACTTATTTATCGCTAAAAATGTTGCTTGCGGCGCATTATGTGCTGTTTTCTAAAAAAAAAAAAATTTGCAACATTAAAAATTGTAGTTGGGGCGCACAAAAAATAGCTCCTATAAAAATAAATACAACTGAAGTTCTGAAAATCAAAATATTAATAAAGATAATTGCACCGTAGGATAAAATTTTTAGAAAATATGCGCGCTAGGTAAAAATACGTCGAAAAATGTGCATATTTTCCATAATTTAGTTAATGTTTTTCCGGTTTTTAACACACTAAAATATTAAATTGAATAATCCGAAGCAAAAGTTAAGTTTTTAGGACACTGTGAGAACATACTTGCCGGGGCTATCCCAGTTAATACAGGACGCATGGTCACCCTAAGCCCGCCCGTACACTTGAACTAAGTTAGCTCAGCTATGTGCCTGTTTAGACGTGGACGTTTAGCGGTTCATATTATCCTCAGTTTGATACGTGATGAAACACGCCACGTTAAGCTCTAAACAGGAACATAGCTGAGCTAACTTAGCTAAGTGTACGGCCGGGCCTAATTACTCGTAAAATGTCTAGGTCCCGGTTGCGCGTTCTTTTCTTAAAAAAATAAGTAATGCTTAGACCTACTTAAACGATAGAAATTCTGGGACTTGAACCATTTAAATTGGACACAAGTTGTTTAGTTTCGAATGAAACTTCTCAAAATTAAAATTTGATATTGTAGCTGATTTTCACACACGGCTGTAAACACTTTTAATTAATCAAACTAAAATTAATTTGATTTTTTTTTTAAAAACCATTGAAGAAATGTAATTTTGGACAGCGTAAAAAAAGCATATTTGATAAACCATCTTCAAGTAAATATTTTTTTTTAAAACCAATTAAAAAGACAGAAAAAAATATGATTTTTCTTTTCTCTTATGAGTTTCTGATTTTTTTTTAAATTTAAATTCCTTTTGGTTTCAATCGTTTTTTGTTTATTATTCACAACCATTTCATACACAGTCCTCTGAAGTCCCAATCCCTTAGCAAAACTCAATTTTCCCCGATCCTGCATGTCTTTGTAGGTCTAGCAACAATTTATTGAAAAAAAAACATGTAGTTGTTTATACACTAAAGGCAAAAAATGTAGAAATTAGTGCATGTGCTTCTTTTGTGAAACAAACAGATTTTTGAATGAAACATAATTTTAATGTATAATATCTATATTTTGTCATTTGGATATTTATCGTTCAAATTTTATGAAAAAATGACAATTTTAGAAATTTATTAGAGATTCAAGTGAATTTTTAATTTTAATTTAAGTTTAAAATTAAAAATGAAATATTTTATTTAACAAAAAATCAAAACGTTTATTAATGAAATCAAAAAAAAAAATCATCATTATTCAAATTCAAAGGAATTTAATGAAAATTCAATCTTTGTTTTTGTAATTGATTTGCGCAAGTAGTAAGTAGAGAGTTATTTTCATCATTCGAAAAATTGTTTTTGTGAATACTAATATTAGGCGATGAATCAGATTCCATGGGACCATCTCGACATGGGAAAACACCATTAGCGACACCACCAACCAAAGAGAAACGTAAGCCATTCTTTAAGAAACAGGAGACAGCATCACCGTATGATGTTGTGCCATCGATGCGTCCTGTTGTCCTAGTGGGTCCAAGCCTTAAGGGTTACGAAGTGACTGATATGATGCAGAAGGCCCTCTTTGACTTCCTAAAACATCGGTTCGAAGGACGGATAATCATAACGCGTGTCATGGCGGATATATCATTAGCAAAACGTTCACTAATGAATAATCCATCGAAACGGGCAATTATGGAACGATCGAATAGCCGATCATCATGTCTAGCCGAGGTACAAGCCGAAATCGAAAGGATATTCGAATTAGCAAGGACACTGCAATTAGTCGTACTCGATTGTGATACAATCAATCATCCGTCACAATTAGCAAAAACTTCACTAGCGCCAACTATAGTCTATTTAAAAATTAGTAGTAGTAAGGTGAGAAAAAAATTAATAAATTTTATTGTCGTCAGTTTTTTTTAATTTTGGAAATTTACAAAATGGAAAAAAAATCCAATATGGTAAATTTCCCAAAAAAATGTTCCAAAATTTAAAAAAAAACCATAGACAAAATTTGCAAGCTTTTGAGTTGCAAAATTTTATTTTTTTTATAATCATATCAATTTCTTTCAACAATTTTAGGTTTTACAGCGATTAATTAAATCACGAGGTAAAGCACAGGCGAAAAATTTGTCCGTACAAATGGTCGCCGCTGAAAAATTAGCCCAATGTCCGCCGGAAATGTTTGATGTGATATTAGACGAAAATCAATTAGAAGATGCTTGTGAGCATATTGCAGAATATTTAGAGGTAATTCATCTAACTAAAATGTTGCGAAAAAACAATAAATTTAGGGAAGTTACGGTGACTTTTAACATTTTTGATGAGGTGAAAACCTTTTAGAAAAATTACAAAAATATTACAATATCATAGTAGAACAATTTAAACAAAAAACATAACAAAAGCTAGAATTGCTGAGCTGGCAATTACTGAAAACCCGTATGGCGATATGGCATTGTTCGAAGTTTAATTGAACAGCGAACAGTTGTATCAAAATTCCACTTTCAAGTCAAGCTTTTCAATAAGATTTTTTAAAATTTATTCCAATCGGATTGTGATCTATGGGAGTTTTATGTAGAATCATAACCTAAATAACTTGTTTTTGTTCGTATGGCGGGTACCCTCCTAATGGTCCATTTTTGCCCATTAACGAACTTGGCCTTGCATTTTACGAAAAACGGATCTGCGCAAAATTTCAACTCTCTAGCTCAATCCGTGCGCCTGCAATCCGCGCCACAGACGGACAGACAGACGGACGGACAGACCGACAGACAGACGGACAGACAGACGGACAGACAGACGGACAGACAGACGGACAGATAGACGGACAGACAGAGGGACAGACAGACGGACAGACAGACAGACAGACAGACAGACAGACGGACAGACAGACGGACAGACAGACGGACAGACAGACGGACAGACAGACGGACAGACGGACAGACAGACGGACAGACGGACAGACGGACAGACAGACGGACAGACGGACAGACGGACAGACAGACAGACAGACGGACAGACGGACAGACGGACAGACGGACAGACGGACAGACGGACAGACGGACAGACGGACGGACGGACAGATGGACGGACATGTAAAATTCAATTTTTTTTATCATTATAAACACACTGGTGTAATTAATTTTTGTGTGTGATGACGGGATCTTGGCGTTACAAACGGTAAGGCAAATTTAATATACCCTTTGGTTTCACCATACGGATATAAAAATATGTTACCGCCGCCTGGAAAATCAAAACAATTTTTGATTTCAAAATTTTGTTATTCAATACAAAAAAAACTCTGTCCATTTTATTACTGTTTAATTTATTCGATTGACCATCCGATCAGCTGTTCATACCTATTAAAGACCGAAAGGAAAAAGAAAATAACAAACAAAAGAATATCAACATGACTTAGAGAGTAAAATGTTCAACCAAGTTGGACCAAACAGATCAAACAAGCTTACGATCATGTTCGACATATAAATCTCAGCACAAACAATTACACTATCATCGGCGATAGCTGTTATTGAGTTGGTCATTCGGGAAGAGAGTTATAATCAGCCATATTGATAATTTCAATTAGTGGTTGTTTGTTTTACTTACTCCCACATCAATTGTATATCACGCAACTTGTATTTCTAAAAGAAAAGGTTGTTAGTCGTAGTATATGCAAAGAAAGTAGTTTCCCATGATCAATTTTACGCAAATAATTATCGGAAATCATCAGTTAAATGTATCAAAAAATTCGCATTTTTTTAATTCGATTTTTAAACATGATACCACTGATGATACGATATTATTTGATTAAGTCATATTAAAATTAACGAATTTGACTCACATACACCCACTTACACCCATTCCTTATTGCAAATCTCTATCCGGTTTCTACATTAGACATTGTAACTTAGTGTCAGATAGACACATTTTTAGTTAGAGTAGAATCCAGAACCACTATAGGATTAATTATCGGATATTTAAATCTAGGCAGTTCAGGGGAAAGAGTAAGTTAAATTTTCAATTAAATTCTGTGATTAGAATAGTCTCAAGTCGGACTAACCTTTTTAGCTGAGAATAAGAAAGGAAAATAGCCAGGAATTTCTTGGGCTAAATTGCACCGCGTGGTGAACCGGAAAGTTTCCGGCCTGTAGTTTCGGGAGAAATAGAGGAAAAATCCGTTTCCAGAATCATCCTTCTGAATTTCAAGAATCAGCGTTTCCTGGCGATATTGGTTCCTGTAAAATTTTAAGGACGCTGAGGAAGAAATAAGACCGAAGCAAATTTTCCATGGTCCAACGTCTGCAGCTGAAATCAAAAACTACGTAGGAAAAAACATAAAAATTTACTCAAGTAAGGTCTTTCTAATTTATTAAAAATAAGACGATCGGGCTAAAATTAGTGAAATTTTACATATTTAGTGCAGTTTTGATATCCGCGTGGAAAAGAAAAAAACGTAACCTCTTCAGTCTTTCCCCATTTAAAATAAAAATTAATGATAAACGAAAGAAACATTTAAAAGAAAGTATAATATATTAAAAGATCTGCATAAAATCTTAATGCTAGATTGTAAATTAGATAAAAATTAAAATAAACTAAGCTGAAATAAACTAAATTCGAAATTTTTGGGGATGAATACCGCATGGTCCTCATAACCGTTCCGGGAACAACCGTTCTTCAATTCCAGTTATCGCTAAGAGGCTAAGATTAGGATGTTTAAATTAAAAATATATTAAATTTATTTAAAATAATATTGGAATTTAAAATTAACTTATTTAAATAGTGTAAAGTTTAATTTGTGTGTATTCTATTGTTGTAATCTGTCGCCACTTATCTATACGCTCGTTTATTCGCGCAAGGTGTATTAAACCCTTAAAATCCCTAAGCTAGCATACATATTTGGGCCCAAATACTCCTAGGGAATTCTTTTGTTTCGATTTTTTTAAATAAATAGGAAAATTTACACTTGGTCCTATTAATTTCAAGTGGCTGCAGTGGTTTTAGAAAACTAGCATAATGTTAACCCTAATTATATAATTATTTATCTTATTATTATTATTATACAAATTATAAATGCATGTTACATAAATATTATAAAATTAACTTAAATGACTAAACTTAAGAATATAAAAATTAAATTATTATTTAACTACGGAACTTAGATGATTAAATTAATGTTCAATGGTATTTAAAACGGTTATAATATATTACATTATGAAGTGAATTTCGTTTTTTTTGTGGCTGGCTGTGGAGAGAAAGAGGATGAACTATCTTATACATAATTCCGATTATCTCGACCTTTACACTAACCATGAGTTAGTATAGATAGAGTGAGCATCGCTTGATGACAAGTTTCGTCCTGAGTCCTATCCATCCCGTCCTTATCCCTATTTGATTAGAAAAAAAAGAGAGAAAACCCCCACATTCCCTTTAGGCATGTATTTTTTTTGTGGCAAGTTTAGAGGACGTTAGCTAAGGCAAGAACCACACCCCAATCCGGCGAGCTGAGCCGCAAGATCACGAGCATGCCTAACCCGCCTTTAGCTGACAACCACAATTCGTAAACATCGATCTATGAGACCGATCGAAACTGCTGCTACAAAAAATGGCGCCCAACGTTGAGCATTCAGGCTGACTTCTTCACGAACGAGGCCTGCTGCTATTAGACTATATCCATGACGGATATATCACTTGACATCGAATTTAATTAAAGTTCTTAATGTCTAATAAGTTCTTCACGAACTAAAGTCCAAATTAAGTTTTATCCATCACAAACCCTTATTTCCTAAATTTCAAATGAATTTTATCACTTTCCAAATTTTTTCCCTCTCTCTTTTCTTTTGATACTTTGATTCTGTGATCTTTTATTGATGTGCATTGGTCCTGAAGCATAAAGTTTCGACATAATGCTATCAGCTGCTATGCTACACTCGATGTGAGAAAGCATAATTAAAGTAAATTTCATTGCTTTGATGTTAAAGACGAAACAAGATCGAAGGTACTTTTTGTAGAAACAAAGCATAAGGAGTATACAATAAACTTGAACATTGGCTGGCTTTATTTTGAGTCGCGAAGGAGTATAGCTTTTAGCAAAACTATTCGCTTGCCGAAATATTGCAAACATTGGTTTAAAGTATTTTTAACATATCAAGCAATGAAGTCTTTTAGAGTTTGGATATGTTTCCCGAAGCAATAAACATTATTTTTGTTTCGCGCTGTCATGTCGAAATGCTAGAGACATAAGTAAAGTAACCCGTTTTTTTTTCCTCCAACTAAAATATTTCAGTCATCAAGCTAATTATGCCAAGTATGAAGGTTCTTCTCTATTATCTTCACAGCCACCACAATATATGAATATAGTTAGATTGTCAAATAAAAATTAATAGTTATACCTACTCGTATTCCGTAAGGTATTGTCCATAAAATACTTATACCCTAGTTTGATCATAATTAATCATACACGATCGAAGCTGATAGTGCATTGCGAATTGTAATATCGGATCTGGTTGAGCAGAAACAATTTTTTTAAGTAATTGCCTTAGGGCATGAACGAATATTTATTTCATCTTTATAAGGCCGCTGTAAAAGATAGACGAAACCTTTCTTTTGACGAGAACCGTATATTAACTGAGTCATTTTGTAGAGTATTAAATATAGATCCCAAAATGTTTAGAACCCCTCCACCCGACGCCAACTCGCCTAACTTGAGTGTTCCCCAAGATAATCCTCCAAGTCAATCTAGGAGCAATACGGTCTCACCTGCTCGTGTAGGATCACTAGATGATACCGCAGGAAGAGAAACTGCTCAAACGGGTGATGGTGCACAAGATACCAGAACTTTAGGGAATCAAACGATAAACCTAAAACATCTAGAAGAAGTAATTGCGACCTTGCAAGCCCAATTACGTTCCCTACAACCGTCAACTTCTATATCTGTTTCAAAGGAAATCCCAGACAACCAAGAAGCTAACACGGAGCTAAATAGAGGAACTTCTTTTCAGATTTCAGATTTGCAAACAGCGAATAATATCCCCAGCAATACTGAAGCGACTGCTTCATCGGCGGCGATGCAAATCCCTATTCACAATAATCATGTTCCGCTGTTAACCAGTCAAGGGGATCAAAATTTTATTACTAATATGTTGTACCCTAGTTTTCTAGCCCAAATTGAGCAATTTCAGAACTTAGTTCGTCAACAGTTAGAGCAATCCTCACATGCTGTTAAAGCTCAAAATCAAATTAAAATGAGACTCGAAATACACCTGTATTTCAAAATCAAGGTATTCAATCGTCAGTTCCATCTATGATTTCAGGTCAGTCTCATAATCTGCCTCAGTTTCAAAATGAAATGCCAATACCATCATCTTCATTTCAAAGTCATAACCAAAATTCTTTTCCACCACAGTATCATATGCCTTTACTACCACCGCTAAGTCAGCCAAATTTTCCTTATCAATATCCAATGAAGATTCCACTTAGATTTGACCTAAACAAATGGGGCATATGCTATGATGGTACGTCAAAATCAATGACAATCGAGGACTTCATTTTCCAGGTGGAGTATATGCAAGCACATCACCAAACTCCCTGGCCTGATATTCTTAAAAACTTTCAATTGCTGTTGACCGGAAATGCAAAAAAATGGTTGTGGCAATATCGGAGACAGACCCCTAATCTGAAATGGCCGGAACTGCGCTTGGCACTTTTCCGACAATTTAAAACTTCAGAAACGGATCTAGTGCTTATTCATAAGATTCTGGAACGGAAACAGAAGTCGAACGAAACCTTCGATGATTACTTTGAGGAAATTACCAACCTACGCAATAAAATGAGAGCTCCTTTGCCTGAACATGATTTAATAAACTTGGTGAAACAAAATATAAAACCATATTTAACTCATTACGTTTACCCAATGACTATTTATACCCTCGAGCATCTTCGAGATGCGTGTCGAACTGCGGAATATTCTTTTGGAAGTCAAGACTTTTCTCGAATGAGAAATATTCCACCTACACGTAAGGTAAACGAATTAGATGGAAACGGATTTGATTCGGATCAGTGGAATGAAGAAAAATTCATAGAAGCGGTACGGCACCAAGGGACTACAAATCCTCAAGCTGGAGTACAATCTAACAAAACTAGTTTGATATGTTGGAATTGTAAGGCTACTGGCCATACATTTTACGATTGTCCTTCAACCCAGCGCCATCTCTTCTGCTACAGGTGCGGAATGGAGAATGTCACCAGCCGAGACTGTCGCCGCTGCCATTTAAACATGAATCGGGACGCAACGAATCCGGGAGACAAGTTGCGTTCCAACCAACTTCTCCCAGAGAAGAAATGAAAAACTCTGCTTTCTCGAACTTAAATGTTTCAACATATGAAGAATTACCTAATAGTATATCTAAACCTATTTCTATCTTAAAACCTAATCATTATGCAACTATAGATACTAATACTAACGTTAAAATTATAAAACCATATCATATACGACTTAGAGAATACTTAGCTAAACGGCATGAAATTTTTAGTAACAACAGTATAGTCTTTCCGGTAAACAATAATAAGACGCCGTCGAAAAAAATTCTCAGAGCTAGGCAACGATTTCGCGATAGAAAAGCAGTACGTTGGTCTATATCTAGTTCATCTTTGGCCACTTTAACAGATTTACGCCCTTATGCAAAGGTTGAGATTGCCGGTGTGTCAATCATGGGACTTTTGGATAGTGGTGCGAATATCACTTGCCTAGGAAAAGGGTGTCTAGAGCTAGTTAAGCAATTAAAATTAGAAGTTTTTCCGTACAAATCGCAAATTCGTACTGCCGATGGGAAAGGCCAAATAATTGTAGGTCAAGTACGAGTACCTGTAAAGTATCAAACCTCCACGGAAACCGTAACTATATTTCTTGTGCCAAGTTTGGAACAAGTATTGTATCTGGGGACAGATTTTTGGCAACCTTTCCGAATCGCCCCTCACCTCATCAGTAGTTTGGATATAACCAAAAATGATTGTAATCAGCACGATCTTACTCTTGAACAACAACATCAACTGGATTTAGCGAAAGACCGTTTCATGTGTTCTAATAAATATGGGTTGGGTCGAACACATTTAGAGGAGCATAGTATTGATACGGGAGACGCAGTTCCCGTAAAACAAAGGCATTACCCTGTCTCCCCAGCGGTACAGTCCCCTCTGTATGAGGAGGTGGATAGGATGCTGCGACTGGGTGTGATAGAGGAGTCTGACAGCCCATGGTCTAGTCCCGTGGTCTTGGTAAGGAAACCAGGCAAAAATCGACTATGCTTAGACTCCAGAAAGGTCAACAAACTCACAGTCAAAGACGCCTATCCCCTTCCTCATATAGAGGGGCTGCTAAGCCGTCTACAAGATACTATGTTCATCAGTAGCATAGACTTAAACGACGCGTTTTGGCAGATACCGCTGGAGAGACAGAGTAGGGCTAAAACAGCCTTTACAATCCCTGGTAAGCCGTTATACCAATTCACCGTTATGGCTTTCGGCCTCTGCAATAGCCCGCAGAGATTATGCAGGCTCATGGATAAGGTGATACCTTCCAGGATGCGGGACAAAGTCTTCGTGTATCTGGACGACCTTCTCATTGTGTCTGCCCATTTTGATGAACACATTAGATTATTGAATGAAGTAGCTGATTGTTTAAGAAGTGCCAATCTCACTATCAACCTGGCGAAGTCGAAATTCTGTTTTCGTGAACTAAAATACCTTGGGTTTATTGTTGGAGGCGGTAATTTAAAGACAGACCCTGATAAGATTTCCGCTATCACCGATTTTCCGGTACCATCCACGGTTCGCCAGATGAGACGTTTCCTGGGAATGTCGGGATGGTATCGCAAATTCGTTAAAGATTATGCAACTATATCGGCGCCCCTCACTGAAACTCTAAAAAAAATCGACAAAATTCAGGATTACAGAGGAAGCTAGAGCATCATTCGAAAAATTAAAGGAGGCATTGACTACTTCACCAATACTTACCCATCCAGACTTTTCCAGACACTTCTACATCCAGTGCGATGCTTCTTCAGTTGGTATAGGAGCTGTGTTATTCCAGCTAGATGATAACAATCAAGAACGTGTCATCGCTTACGTATCAAAAAAATTAAATAAAGCTCAAACAAATTATAGTGTAACCGAGCGCGAATGTCTCGCGGCTATCACGGCCGTCGAAAAATTTCGACAATATGTAGAGGGCATGCCGTTTACTATAATTACCGATCATGCCAGTCTGAAATGGTTGATGGGATTGAAAGACTTGAGTGGCAGATTGGCTAGGTGGAGCCTAAAACTTCAAAGTTTTTCATTCACGATAGAACACCGAAAGGGTGCTAAAAACATCCTTCCCGACACACTATCCAGGGTTATGATGGAAGAAATATCCTTAGATGACAATATAATTTCTGTAGACCTCGATTCCGGGGAGTTTAAGTCATCTGAATATACCGATTTAATAAAAGTTATTTCGCAAAATCAGGATTTTCAGCCCGATTTGAAAATTATTGACGGTTACGTTTACAAGCGTACGATGCCCTGTGATAGTGATCCATTAACGGAGGAACACGCATGGAAGCTTTGGATTCCATCTAGTTTAACCCAAAACCTGGTCTCTCAAGCCCATCAATCGCGTCAGGCTGCGCATGGCGGGATAGCTAAAACCCTGAAAAGACTTCGAGAATTTTACTTTTGGCCAAATATGGCATCTCAAGTGCGAGATTACGTGCGATGCTGCGATTCTTGTAAGGAATGTAAATCCAATAATACAATACTACGTCCGCCCATGGGATCAGAAACAGTAACCGAACGACCCTTTCAGAAAATTTATATGGATTTTCTGGGACCTTATCCCCGGTCAAAACTTGGAAATTGTTACATTTTCGTGGTATTAGATCATTTCTCTAAGTTCGTTTTTCTCAAACCTCTTCGACAGGCTAATTCATCTAGTATAATTAAATATTTAGATGTGGAAATATTTAAGAAGTTCGGAGTTCCTGAAATAGTCCACACGGACAATGGAAAGCAGTTCATTTCTCGCGAGTTCCAAACATTTTTAAATAACTTTGGCGTTAAACACCTGAAAACTGCATATTACGCGCCACAGTCCAACGCTTCGGAACGCGTTAACAGGTCTGTGTTAGCCGCTATTCGTTCCTGCTTAAAAGGGAATCAGAAGAATTGGGATACTGGACTTTCAGATATTGAATGTGCGCTTAGAACATCCTATCATTCTTCTATAGGGACCACACCTTATTTCGCCCTTTTCGGTTTGAATATGCAAACCCATGCTAGTAACTACAGAATGGGTCGGAAATTAGGAATATTAGCAGACCCTGATTTTATTAACATTCCAAAACAACACCATCTGGAACTTATCAGAAATAAAATCAAAGAAGCTTTACACCTAGCTTATGAGAAAGGAGCAAAACATTATAATTTGCGAAGTCGAAACCATGTCTATACTCCAGGTCAGATGATTTTCCGGAGAAACTTTGTGCTGAGCGATAAAAGTAAGCATATAAATGCAAAGTTATGCCCAAAATTCGTTCCAGGGAAAATCTTACGTCAAATAGGTAGAAATATGTACGAAATAGAAGATATTTCGTCAAAAAAAGTGGCTATCTATCATGCTAAAGACCTCAAAGCATAAATAGTTTAAACATAATTGAAGCCCACTCAAATAGTACAAAATTAAGCTACGTAATTTCTGTGAGTTACAATAGTTCTATTTTTTTTACTAATTGTGCCCGGCTTTATGTGGGTTCTTCCCCACGTTGAATTATTTCAGTTTTTTTTTTGCTTATTAATTACACCATTTCCAGCGTCTTGGTTTTTCCAAATCTTACAATTTCGCAAGCTCATCGAAATTTTTGGCCCTGTTACCGCCGCCTGGAAAATCAAAACAATTTTTGATTTCAAAATTTTGTTATTCAATACAAAAAAAACTCTGTCCATTTTATTACTGTTTAATTTATTCGATTGACCATCCGATCAGCTGTTCATACCTATTAAAGACCGAAAGGAAAAAGAAAATAACAAACAAAAGAATATCAACATGACTTAGAGAGTAAAATGTTCAACCAAGTTGGACCAAACAGATCAAACAAGCTTACGATCATGTTCGACATATAAATCTCAGCACAAACAATTACACTATCATCGGCGATAGCTGTTATTGAGTTGGTCATTCGGGAAGAGAGTTATAATCAGCCATATTGATAATTTCAATTAGTGGTTGTTTGTTTTACTTACTCCCACATCAATTGTATATCACGCAACTTGTATTTCTAAAAGAAAAGGTTGTTAGTCGTAGTATATGCAAAGAAAGTAGTTTCCCATGATCAATTTTACGCAAATAATTATCGGAAATCATCAGTTAAATGTATCAAAAAATTCGCATTTTTTTAATTCGATTTTTAAACATGATACCACTGATGATACGATATTATTTGATTAAGTCATATTAAAATTAACGAATTTGACTCACATACACCCACTTACACCCATTCCTTATTGCAAATCTCTATCCGGTTTCTACATTAGACATTGTAACTTAGTGTCAGATAGACACATTTTTAGTTAGAGTAGAATCCAGAACCACTATAGGATTAATTATCGGATATTTAAATCTAGGCAGTTCAGGGGAAAGAGTAAGTTAAATTTTCAATTAAATTCTGTGATTAGAATAGTCTCAAGTCGGACTAACCTTTTTAGCTGAGAATAAGAAAGGAAAATAGCCAGGAATTTCTTGGGCTAAATTGCACCGCGTGGTGAACCGGAAAGTTTCCGGCCTGTAGTTTCGGGAGAAATAGAGGAAAAATCCGTTTCCAGAATCATCCTTCTGAATTTCAAGAATCAGCGTTTCCTGGCGATATTGGTTCCTGTAAAATTTTAAGGACGCTGAGGAAGAAATAAGACCGAAGCATATTTTCCATGGTCGAACGTCTGCAGCTGAAATCAAAAACTACGTAGGAAAAAACATAAAAATTTACTCAAGTAAGGTCTTTCTAATTTATTAAAAATAAGACGATCGGGCTAAAATTAGTGAAATTTTACATATTTAGTGCAGTTTTGATATCCGCGTGGAAAAGAAAAAAACGTAACCTCTTCAGTCTTTCCCCATTTAAAATATAAATTAATGATAAACGAAAGAAACATTTAAAAGAAAGTATAATATATTAAAAGATCTGCATAAAATCTTAATGCTAGATTGTAAATTAGATAAAAATTAAAATAAACTAAGCTGAAATAAACTAAATTCGAAATTTTTGGGGATGAATACCGCATGGTCCTCATAACCGTTCCGGGAACAACCGTTCTTCAATTCCAGTTATCGCTAAGAGGCTAAGATTAGGATGTTTAAATTAAAAATATATTAAATTTATTTAAAATAATATTGGAATTTAAAATTAACTTATTTAAATAGTGTAAAGTTTAATTTGTGTGTATTCTATTGTTGTAATCTGTCGCCACTTATCTATACGCTCGTTTATTCGCGCAAGGTGTATTAAACCCTTAAAATCCCTAAGCTAGCATACATATTTGGGCCCAAATACTCCTAGGGAATTCTTTTGTTTCGATTTTTTTAAATAAATAGGAAAATTTACACTTGGTCCTATTAATTTCAAGTGGCTGCAGTGGTTTTAGAAAACTAGCATAATGTTAACCCTAATTATATAATTATTTATCTTATTATTATTATTATACAAATTATAAATGCATGTTACATAAATATTATAAAATTAACTTAAATGACTAAACTTAAGAATATAAAAATTAAATTATTATTTAACTACGGAACTTAGATGATTAAATTAATGTTCAATGGTATTTAAAACGGTTATAATATATTACATTATGAAGTGAATTTCGTTTTTTTTGTGGCTGGCTGTGGAGAGAAAGAGGATGAACTATCTTATACATAATTCCGATTATCTCGACCTTTACACTAACCATGAGTTAGTATAGATAGAGTGAGCATCGCTTGATGACAAGTTTCGTCCTGAGTCCTATCCATCCCGTCCTTATCCCTATTTGATTAGAAAAAAAAGAGAGAAAACCCCCACATTCCCTTTAGGCATGTATTTTTTTTGTGGCAAGTTTAGAGGACGTTAGCTAAGGCAAGAACCACACCCCAATCCGGCGAGCTGAGCCGCAAGATCACGAGCATGCCTAACCCGCCTTTAGCTGACAACCACAATTCGTAAACATCGATCTATGAGACCGATCGAAACTGCTGCTACAAATATCAGTTGTGATCAGCACAAAACTTAAGTCTGCAATATTTAGTTTCGGAAAATATATGTAAAAAATAATATTTTTTTCAAATATCTCGAGAACAGTTAAAGATACGTAAAAACCGTGCGGGAAATTTTATTTCCTTTGATTTTTGTGATATCCATTTTTCCCAAAAGCGCAGTTTTCGAGAAATTTAAAAAAAAACCTTTGTTTCTTTTAAAATATGTTGAGAACCGTTTGTGGCTCTTCCCCGAAAAGACAAAAATTCAGTTCCAGAATTCAGAAAAAATTCAGGTTGAGTGATTTTTGTTTCGAAAACAAGAAAGATTAGGTTGGCTTTAATTTTACACCAGATGTAATACATATTTTTTTCAAGAAAAAATACGGTGACATAAAATTTTAACATCCAATTTATATACATATTTTTAGGCCTATTGGAGAGCGACACATCCACCAGTTCGAACGACTCCCCCAATGCCAAGACCTCTACCATCTCAGGAAGCATCACCGTCAGCCGAACAGCCGCGAATGGGCCCAACTCCACCAGGTAACCTTATGTTAACCACATTTTCTTTGCATACTAGAACTTTCCTTTATGATTCGAATTTATTATAATTATTGAAATAATCAGTTTTTTTCAAATATCCTTAAGAAATTAAAGAAAAGATAATTTTTTTTTTAAATTTATGCAAATCAGTGGATAGGGATTCATATGCTTATAAAAATGATCGAGAAAGAGATAGAGGTACAAATTAATTGAAAAGAAAAATTAATGATTTTTATTTACGCTTCTCAAAATTATACAAAATTAATTTAATTTTTCACATTTTCTTTTTTAAGAAGTATTAGAGAAGTATTAGAAAATCATGGGAGTTTGTTAGAAACTCGTTAATGTACTTGTTTAAATTTGTGACAATTAGAACTAGTTTTCCAAAATTGAACTTTAAAATAGATTTTTTTTTTTAAAAAAAGATAGATTAGAATTGATAATTTTCTTTGGTTATTTTTAGATACATTTCAAGAATAGTTAATCGGTAGATAATTCTTTATTTTTCAGCTTTTACTTTGGATGAGGTCCCCGGAAATTATCTTTAAAACATATTTAGTAAAATCATTTCACTCTATACATATTCAAAATATTCCAAAAATATTTTCCATCGATATGCCTAATTTCTGTACAACTTTGAAAAATACAAAAATAACAGGTCTCTAGATTTCTCAATGTTTCTATGACTATCGTCAATATTTAGTTATTTTTACTAATATTAATTTTAACCAATATTGCTAATCACGAATTTTTTAAGATATATTATCGGTTTTTCTATGCGTTTTGAAAATGTTGGAAAAAAAACACTCGCCCTAGTTGTTCAAAAACTTGTAAATTTTTTTTTTTTGAGAAATACAAAATATTTGAAAGATATATATCTTAAAAAACAAACTTTGTTTTGGTTTTTAAATCGTGTTTTATTAAAAAAATATTTTTTTTTTGCATTGATCTAGTGTCTCCTGGAGTTGTTCGTGGCACTGGGGCAACGGCTGTCCAGATGTCTTTATCACTTATCTCATAGTATAAAACATAATTTTAAGCCAAATATTTTTCTTCATTACAAATATTGTTTTTCAAACCAAAAAAAAAATCAAGAAAAAATAATTTTCTATACTTCCAATTTCTGTGCGAACATTTTCGAAGAACATTTTCGCATTGTAAGTACATCTCCACAGGAAGTAAAAGTTTTCGTTGAGTGGCTTCCAAGGCTTGAATCAAGTTTTAAAACTTTTGAAAATAAATCATAAATTGGAGCTTATTTCTAAAAACAAGATCTGCTCAAATGACAGTTTTAAATGCTTCCAGTTTTATAATAAAGGCTGATTGTTCCATCATTTCCTAAAAGATTTAATTGAATTTTGATTAAAAAAAAATATTTTGGGACAAATAAATAAATCAATAATTCCTGCTTTATATAAAATTTAGTCATAAGTTAATTTTTGGGTTTTGGTTATTTGGTTTTTAATCCTGTGACACGATTTTTACCTCAGATAATGAACTTTTAAGTATTCTTAATATCAATGAAATCCATTGTCATACAAATAATGTGTTCATCTGCCACGAATAAAAGCTGTCCATAAAATATTCTTCCAATACACCAATTTCTAATTGTAAAAACTTCTCCATGAAAATAAAAATAACTCAAGTCTATCAAATACGATATTTAAAAATTTTCAACTGATATTCTATTTTTCTGTTTTTTTTTAATTCCCAATTAGTTTTTTTGAACACATTTTGATTGGTGATTTGGACCAATGAAATGGTTTTAATTCTAACCAATGAAGTTTCAGTGTTATTTAGAGATTGAAATGGTTATAACTTGATTTTTAGTAATTCAGAGATTAAATTCATGTTACCGTTTACACTACGACACAAAATTCTGGAATTTATTCCTGAAAGACACCGGAACTCAAATTTTTACATGTAAGTGCCAACGCACACGGTTCATCTCGTCGCGGCAACTTTTGGTCCTCAAAATGCCTTTCCGACGTACACGCTTCTTCACTTTTTAGTAGGAAAAACTTGTTTACAACAAGCGATCGCTCATGTGTGTGTGGTTCTCATATATGTGTTCTATTTCCAGTTCATTCCCTTTCTAGCTAGCACCGAGGCAACATCAATTCCCACAATATAAACTGCCAACAATAGAAGAATAAGGACTGGTTATTTGTTATGGCTTTTATTCTTTCACCTACCTGAAAAATAAAACTACCTGGAACTGGTATTTTACAATTTGCATTCAATTTTTATTTATTTGGGATATGTTTACGAGTCGGTGGCTAAGCACCATGCTGACGTGCTACACGAGCGACTTCGTTTGTGTGCGTAAAAGAAGACGAGAAGAACACTTTTCGCGCGATATTACACACGGCAACTTTCGGGCTTACTTAAGCCGATTTTTGGGAGAAACGACTGAGGAGGGAAAAGTTGCCACTCGAAATCATGTCTTATCGACAATCTGCATACATGTAAACCGTTAGAACCGGTTTGTGAAAAGTAGTAGCCAGAAATCATTTCCGTTCTGACCGTCATCAGGTAAAGATCTTGGGAAGTATATGAGCAGCCGTAATTTCAATGTCTTGAGTCCACACACACCAATGTAAACTTGTGTAGCATATGCAAACAGGATTGGCTTATTTAAGCCACAAATGTAAGCACATTGGCTTATTAAGCCCAAAAGTTGCCGGCTTAAATAAGCCCGAAAGTTGCCGGCTTAAATAAGCCCGAAAGTTGCCGTATGTAATATCGCGCTTCGAGTGGCGACTTTTCCCCTCTTGCCGCACTCGTTTCTTTCCTACAATTTGGTGAAGTTGCGGCATGCTGATGACCGAAAGTTGCTCCGTGTACGCCCATACTAAAACCACCGAAATAAAATCAAGTTCTGAGAACTTTTGCTAAGTGAACATATTCTCGCCAAAAATCGTTAAGCCTGAGTTACATTGCGAGGACAACGCCACCAAAGTTTGAAAAATTGAACTTTTGTCGCGACGACATCGAATGACAGTTGAATTGTTTGGTTCGGTTAATTGTGTTTGATTGCTCTCTTTTGGTGAAAAATTGGCAATTATATCAAAATTCAGAAATTATCCATATAAGCATATAATAATATTTTCTTTACTTTCTGCACTCTCATCTTTTAGTTTCAAAAAAATTTGTTAGGTAATGGGATTGTTTGTCGCGTGCTCGCAGCTCTGGTAATGTAACTTGAATGACGATAACGACAATGTCGCGCGACTATCGTCGACGTCTCGTGTCGCCTTGTCGTCGCAATGTAACTCAGCCTTTAATGTAAATGTAAACCACCTCTTAGTAAAATAATTTTCCTGTTTTCCTCTTTAATTTAACCTGGAATCCTTGAGTTTGAATCCATTTGTTTAGAATAATTTGAGAAAATGTATAATAGACCGATTGTGTAATTAGGAACTCCATAAAAAATTATTATATTTTTATTTTTTTAATCACATTTTGTAGAATGAAACCCTCAGCTTAAATACCAAATTCATCCACATTCGTATTGTTTTTTAGATTTATAATTAAAATTTCCTAATTCAGGACTTTTGCAGAAAGAAAAACGGATTTTTCTGTGCTGGCTTTCGATAACAGTTATCCGTCTTTTTTGGTCCATACTATATTTTTTTTTTTTTTACTCTAATAAGTTTTTTTAAGTTTTTCATATTTGTTTAGCATGAGTTTAAGATTTTTTGATTTACAAGTTTTTCTTCACGTTTCTTTATTGGTTTTTGAGTGGTTTTTAAGTTGCGGTGTTTACTTTTCTGTTTAAATCAACTAATTATTGCATTATTCGTAAATAATCGAATTTTGTGTAAATTTTAGGTGCATCATACCACCATAATCGTCGTTCAACTTCTGGCCGACATCGTGATCGCGATCGTGAGCGCCTGGATCGATTGGAGCGGATAGAACGTGAACGAGAGCGTGATCGAGATCGTGAACGCGATATGATGCATTACGATTTAAATAGTGATGAACTTCTTGATGAAAGGAACTATGGTGCTGATTATACAACTCGCGGTCATATATCATCCCATCGACGCGGTGACGATATTGATCTGATGCACGATCGCGAAAGTGGGCGATATCCTCCCTCTTCCACGCAAGGACCCCCACCACCCCAATCGAGTCGCCGGGATCGTGATGAATATAGTCCACATCGCGGCGGCGGGAGCAATAGGAGAGTCATGTAGGAATCGTGGATATAGGGGTGGGATCAGGTCGATTACAATATCGATAAAGATTGCGATGAATTCGACGATGATGAAGAAATTGATACCGATCGATTTTATTAAGGAGAAATAAAACCATTTTTTTTTGAAGAATTTCCAACAAAGAAATTCATAAGATGTTTTTGAGAAAAAATATCAGTTAAATTTTTTTTTTGATTTAACATTTAGTTATAATTTTTTCTTAATTAGCTAATAAAGAAAATATTAATAAACACTAGAAAAAAATTATTTGTATTTAATTTTAATCAAAGTAAGCAAAACTTAAGTGCCAAATGTTATTTAAAAAGAAAAAGATTTAAAATAATCTTTAGTTTAATAAATTTTTGCTACTTAAATCAAACTAAAACACTTGTTAAAACTTTTCATATTGATGATTAAAAAAATCTAAATTTAATTAAAATTAATTAGAATTTCATAAAGAAAAAAAAACATTAAATATCGTTGCGAAAATTATAATGATCGACATGATCAATTATTTCTAAGTGTCAGCTTTAAATTTTTGAAAAATATATAAAAGATTTTTTTCATCAATAATACAAACACTTGTAAATATTATAACCTTAATAAAATTTAATACTTATTAAGTACTTGAAAGGAAAAAATAGAACTCTAGAATGATCGTGTCGATCGCAATTCAAATGCAACACCATTTTTTTTATATAATTTTTATATTAAGTTACATTTTTTGGTGAGTAAATTTTCTCCTTAATAAAACACAATCGAAAGAAGTTTCAAATGTGAGGAATTATATTCTGGTTTGAAATATTTTCCTTTGCACAAATTTATTATTCTTTTTTTTTTGGTATTTTATTGTTTTTATAGTAAACAATTTTTTAACTTGATTTGCAAAATGCATAATTTTACTGTTAGGTATATTTATGGAATATGTAAAAATGATATCGTAGTTGAAAATTATCAATATATACTTACACTAGTGTATTAAAATATAACCCGATCTGACCCATCCCTAAGTGCTCTCTGTAAATGTTTCTAACCGCCAATGGTTTCAAGTTATTGTTTGTAAATCATATTTTTGAAACCAGACAAAAAGATATTTCTGGTAAATATTTTTAAAAGTTTTGGTAAATTTTCAAGAGATGAAAATTTTTGTAATTTTGTTAAATTGATGATTTTTTAGTGAATTTAATATTCCTTAAGACTTTATTTAATTATAGTTTAAACACAAATTATTTGTTATAGTTTAATATAAATATAATTTTTGTTGTGTTCAGGGAAATTTTCAGATTCTGGAAAATTTTCTGGTTGGCGAACGATGTTGAAGGGAAATAAGATTTCCTAAAAGGGTCCATAGACGGCCAACTTTGTTGCCAACCTGGTCGCCAACCTGGTTGGTAGTTTTTACCACAGACGAGACGGAATGTTGGCAACCAAGTGTTCCAATGGCTTAGGTCAATGTTAACAGAAAATAGGACAATGTTATTTGCGAAATTTTTTTGATTTCTTTATTAACATTAAATACATGGCGATGATGTGTGAACTATAATATCGCTCAAATGGTCATTTCCTCATGTGAAAACATAAAGATGTTGAATTAAGCCTTCCTCAAGCAGGCTTTATGTCAACAGCCGACGTCATGGTTGACATAAATGTAACTTAGGCCTTTCCCTTTATTTTCTAAAAAAAGATCACAGTAATAATCCAGAAATAATTATTAATAACTATGTGGCATAGCAAATGTTTCTTAATAAAACCCTGCAAATGTTTTTACTAAGAATTTCACCAATTATTATGTGCAAAATTGCCAATTTTCCTGGATACAATCAAAAATTGTTAAACGCTTTTTACTACTTAATTTAAAAAAAAAAGTTTTATTTCTTTTTATTTTCAATGATCACACAAAGAACTAATACAGGTTAATGAAAAGTCATGCGTCGTAATCGATTGATCATTGCACCCCTGAAAATGTAAAAAAGAAATTACAAATAATTAAATTAAAATTAAAATATATGAATATAGAAACAAAATGATTACTGCAAATTAGAAAATCTTTAATTTTAATATTATTCTTTGGATAGTAAATAAATTTAAATATAATATAAAATATTTTTGAATACTTTCTTATTTGTCAATAATAAGTTAAGATATTTGAAGAATCAAAAACGTGTCAACATAGAAAATTTTGTTTAGATCTTGTTCACATATTACGCAACACTCCTTTTACCGTTTCTAATCCCCAGGCCCGGCTTTACGCACAGCCGGACAAAACCCCCGGCTGCGGCGGCATTTTTTTTAGGAGGCGGACGTAATGACTGGGACGTTAGAATAAATATAAATGAAAAAAACATTTTTTTTTTAAATTATTATAAATATTTTTAGAGAACTTCGTATGAAATTTTTTTTTATTTCAAGATTCAAACAAAGAATAATTCTTATCTGGGTTCTATCGGATCTTTCAACAAGGACATAACAATTTTGTATTTCAATAAAACACAGAATAACTGAGATATCGGGCTGAAATTTATTCCAGGTGTAGTGGACATGTTACATTTAAGTATGAAATTCGATGTCGTTCATATGGCCACCGCGAGCACGTTTGCAGATTGATTCTTTGGAGCCAATTTTCCACCACTCTTCCACACATATTGGCCGGAACGTTGGCAATTTCGCGTTCGATATTGTTCCTGAGCTCCTCTAAAGTTGTTGGCTTGTTGGCATAAACCACGGGTCATCAAAGTAACTGTCACTCCCTTTACAATCAAAATTTATAACCACTACAAATTAAAATACAGTTCAATGAAACACAACCTTCCACGGCAATGGCTTGACACGAACTGATTTAAAATGAAATACGTCATGCTAATAACGCACCGATTCCAACTCAAAGCACGATTCGTTTTATTCTTGCGATCCGAAGCCGCAACATACAAGCATTACAGCACACAATAAAAGTGACTACGCTGTTAAAGCCAATCAGTGTGATGAGCCAGCCGAGCCACTAGCTGATGATGCCTGGCATAAACCAACGACTTAACATAACCCCACAAAAAAAAATCCAACGGCGTTAAATCGCATGAGCGAGGTGGCCATTCGACCGGACCATTTCTCGAGATTACACGATGGCGACCACCGACTCAGAATTTCGGTAGTAAGTTTTAATCATTTCCAAACGTTGCTCGTTCGTGAACGTCACCATGATAAAAATGTAAACCTTGACTGACGTTTTAGCATTGCCAGATCATAAAAAAAGTTTTAGGGTGCGATTTTATTAAAATACAAAATTGTTATGTCCTTGTTGAAAGACCCTTTATAACCTAGGGCGTAATTTTCCTCAAGCGGCACTTTAGACGACATTTGGAAGTTCACTGCGTCAAATTTGGACCTCACAAAGGGCAAAACATGAATATACTCTTCTCTGGCGACCATTAGATATGTTTAAGGGTGCATTTATCCTTGGCATTCAAAGATTTTCGCCTGCGGCGCGAATTTTTGATAATTTTCGCCCACATGCATTTCCTTAGTTGAAATTTTACTTGCAGCATAATTTTCGTTGCATACCGAAGAACTACTTAGAGCAAATACTCTGAAATGTTACAAAAATTGCGATAAACCTTTTTCTCTCTGATTGGTCTTTCAAAATTTCGAAACGCAGAAAAAAGAGTTTTTATCAATTGTGAGGGGGCCCTGAAAAAAGGTTTTGCCTTGAGACAGCCCTGCAACTTCCCTCTGCCCAAGGTACCAGATTGTAATTGATTGTGAAATATATTCCACTTTCTATCATCGTTTGCCTCCATCTTTCAACTGATTTTAACTAATTGTGGAAGTCCCGATCTTTCTTAAAACCGTTGCATAACAGGTGAACAAAAACCTATTACTAAATGCAAATAAATTGGTTTAAATTAAAAAAAAAATCGTTTGATTTAAGCGTTTGTTGAAAAAAAAAATCAAATTAGCCATTTGACGTGTAAAATATTATTGATCAACATAAATTGCTTATGAAATAGAAAAAATCAAATGACAATTTATTTAAAATGAATTTAAATTGAGGTGAATTTATCAAGATTGTGTGGCCGAAATGAAAGGCTTTATCTCAATCTTAAATCATTGTAGGCCAATTTATTCTTTTCTTTTTTAAACATCAACGAGGAAAAGTCTGTCCTTAAAATATAAATTATTAAAATTAATGAATCTAATTATAAGTTCTTCTTATCCCTAAATAAACAAGAAAATTTGAAAAAAAAACATTTAAAAAAGATTAAAAAACAAAAAATTGTGATTAATTGTAAAAGCTACCAAATGCCTTGCACTGAATATTAATATTTTATTATATACAAAAAAATTAAAATTATTGAAAAAAAAACATAACAAGCATACATTTAATACCATAAAAATTATAAAAAACAAACTTCAAAAAAATTGTAAATATCGTATTTTAATTATCTAAATAAATATTGTTACTATTATAAATAAAATTTAAAAAAAATTAAAAATAAATTATTTGCTCTTTATAATAATAAAAAAAATCCAAAAAAAAAAATTGTGAAAATAAATCACTTCTCCAAAACTTTTTATTTTTTACAATGAATAAAAAAACAAGTATAATCAATCCTAGATAGAAAAAAAATTTTAATTGCGATTTTCCCTACTGATAGGGGAAATGTAACTCTTATTAAAAACGCGAATAACAATTTTTAATTACAAAAAAAAATAATAATAATAATTGAATTTCTTAAAAAGATTCTAGAGTAATTAATTAAAGAAAGGAAAAACAAAAAGCAAAAAAATCCAATTTTTTTTATTATTATTACTTTTAACAAAATAGAATACAAAACAAATATTTAAAGTAAGTAAAACAAACTGAACAAAATACTCAAACTCAGTAGGTTTACTATCTTTTTTTGAATGTAACGTTTTGCTTATTTTGTGTTTAAAAACCTTCTTGCATAATTGCTGGCTTCATTTGTTTTCAAAAAAAAAATAATCAAAATAAAATATTCAATTGATGCAAATTTGTTTGCGCGAAATTACTTCGACTTAAAAAATAGATTTATGGTAAAAATTTCATTTTTCACCAAGTTTGTAACATAAAGTGTGTTATTAATTGATCAAGAATAGTTCGGACTAGGAATTTTGGTCTAAATTGAGTAGAGGTCAAAGAATTAAATAAAACCAAGCGCAAAACAAGTCACGCTAGTCCTCAATTGGACCTCTTCTTTTGTCTCGCGTCATACAAATAAGTCGATTTTTTTTGGCATTTCTTACAACAAAAAATTTGCAGCGGGGCCCAATCAGGAACTTTCTCTACAACTTTCTCTTTGGGACGACCAAAACCAGTCAACCCAGTAAAAAGTTAGGTGGTAACATACATTAAAAAAACAGAGATCCATGTCGAATTGAGAACCTTTTCCTTTTTGCAAGTCGGTTAAAAAAAAGATATACATTAATCCCTCGAACTGCGCGGTTTCTAACTGCGCGGTTAAGTTTTTAATACAAAAATTTCGAATTGCGCGGTTTTTTTTTATGATTTTCGTTTAAAAAAACATGTTCCTAACCCCAAAATTTCATACAAAGTAGGGTTCACAGTGCGCGGTTTCGGTTTGCGCGGTTTCGGTTTGCGCGCTCTTTTTGTGGAACGTATCTACCGCGCAGTTGGAGGGATTACTGTATCGCCAAATCAATAAAATGCTCAGTATATGATTTTGCATAATCCCTCCGTACAGTAAATTTCAATTAAAGCAAACACTCTGAAATGTTGACATTTTTCGACGATATTTAATTGCACAAGGAAGTCGATTTCTTTTGTAAATTAAAAATATTTTTCAGATCAAAGATGGATTACGAAAAATATTATGAAAACATAAACAGCATAAACTTTACCAGCCAAATCTTTGAAATGTATTTTTTCTCGTTTAAAATAACTAATTATAAAGCTAGAACCTGAATCGTACGTCGATGCGTCCGTCCGGTAGACAGTTTTATGCGGTGACGGTTGGGTACGGCAACGAATCACTTCTTCTTCACTTTTTTTTGCACTTCTTCTATTAGTTTATCGTCGAAACAATTACTTTCAATTTGTTCCATACTTAAATTGCTTAAATCGTAACCAAACTTTTTTGCGAAATGACATTTCCGGGCGTTGCCGCATGTAAAAGTAGAAAGTCGACCTACTCTATGCGTTGCCGCATCGGACAAATGCATTATTAGGGGAGTACCTACTCATAGAAGCCCGTTGATTTTACTTTGACCGCATCGAACTGTCAACGCGATGGACGCATGGCGGACGCACGGATGTATGTTTCTGGTTGTACCTTAAATTTAATAGTACAACTACAGTCTTGGCGAATGTAAACAAATCACGACGAACGCGAGAGTGTAGATGTTGTGTTTGCATTGATCCGTTATTTTTCGCCTAGGATGAGCTACTTTCGGATTGAGGTTGAACCTTGGCAAGTCAATTCAAACGAAGGTGCCAAACGCTCTTGCCCTTTTACCCCCTTGTCTTAATGGTTACAATTCTGTGTTTAGTATCAAAAAGATCTAATGCGCGTCGACTGAGTGAAAATATTTGAATTTTTGGATTTTTTTCGTGTTGTAAAAATAATAACTAAAAGAAATAATTCAGTGCTGAGTGTATGAAAGTATAGGAACGACAGAGGCAGTCGCCGATTGTTGGCAAGTATGTGGATGGCAGACTCGCGTTAGCCAAGATCAGGCAAACATTGATTCGTGTAAATTCGCCGGGATGTAGAAGTTGGGTAACATTCAAATTTCTGATACCAAAACCTGTAGGCAATTTAACACGTTCGTGACATCGTGTACCACTGGTGGTACATGTACAGTTTTTTAAAACTGCGCGACTAAATAGTCAATGGTCAGTATTTTATGAAGTAATATAAAAACACGCACCGTGTACCACCGATGGCGCACAACCGCCAGAAAACAAATCGCTAGTGTACCACCCGTGGTACACGATGTCCAAATGTAAAAAAAGTAGAAAAAGCAAATGTCACGAACGTGTTAAATTAAACCAAAAGAATCGACTAATCAAGAGCGAAATATAATTCTTATGTAAAGTAATTAAAACTTCAAATTTAGATAAGATTTGACAAATCAAAAGCTCGAAAGGACCTACTAGGGATTAGGGAGTGCCGTAACCACAAACTTTGGCCTGTCACTTGAAAAATCTTTGGGGTCCTCGCAAATATGACAGTCATATTTTTACATATTTTCAGGGACCCGACCCCATTACCTAAAACCTTGCCCCCCGCCTTCGTATTACGAGGTCTTTCATCCCTAGTTACACCGCTGAGTTGAGTTAATTTTATATGTTGTCTTAAATATAATTTCTCGAGCAAATGAAAGTCTAAAGCCGTTTTTTCCTTTTAAGATCACAAATCCAAGCGTAAATAATTTTGTGCCAATTGAATTCAATTCCAGAATTAAGCAGAAACAAGCAAAGAAAAATTAATCCTATAACTAAATCGTTAACGTTGCCTTTTTAATATATAAAAAAAAACCTTTTTATAGTTAAGTACCTATATAAACAGATAATGATAATTTCATTTTGAAATCTATACAAAAAAGCCTTTATTTACTTTAAAAAGGGGTTTTTTTTCGAAAAAATAGATTAAAAAATTTAAAAAAAAACAGGAAATTTAAAGCAAAACAAAAAGAAACAAAAATTGTAATTGCTATAGGAACACAAAAAAAGATAAAAATAAAAAAGAATATGAAGCAAGTAATTCCTTCCCACTATGCACAAATGATCAAATATAAACTATTGTATAGATTGAATAATAAAAATCGAGTCCTCGTTAATGAGGGTCTGCAGACTAAACAAATTTGATAAAAAAAAATTGCGTAAAGAAAAAAAAATTATTTAAAAATCGAAAAAACAAAATAATTTTTTAACAATCCAGAACACATCAGTTAAAACATGAAACAGACAAATAGTTTAAATGAAAATCAATTTTAACATTATAAACAAATAGCAACATTCACAGAATACACAAATTCAAATTTGAATAAAAATTCTTTCAACAGTTTTCATGTAAAAATTTAAAAATAAATATTTAAAAAAATACTTTTCTTGATTTTCGTAACAAATGACCGATTGTTTATAATAAAAAAAAAAAGAAAATAATGTCAAAAAATACACTCATATTTAGAACAAAAACAAATTAAAGAATTCCCAAATTTAAAAAACAAAGTTAAAGAAAATTTAACTTGAGAACACATTATGTTGTTAAGGACCAACTAACGCATGTTTTTAATTAATATTTATTCAAATTGTTTCATTAGTTATACTTATATATAAAAGAAAAAAAATTAATTATTTAAATATACCGAAAGCATTGAAGAGACAAATTGCAAAAAAAAACCATAAAAAAGAACAAAAATAAATAAATTAATAAATGAAAAATCTGTGTAATATAGTACTTTAAATACATAAAATTATTATAATAAAAGAAAATCATTAAAAAATTTTAAAATACAAAAAAAGAAAACTTTGTTTTGTTTCATCAATACTAGTCAGTGTTTTACTAGTCAGACTCGAAGAAGCGGTGTTATAGGCCCTATCACAGAATCCGATACGAATGGTTCGGATCGTAAACTCAATGTTGTTGTTGGTATAAAACACTAACAACAACATTGAGTTTACGATCCGAACCATTCGTATCGGATTCTGTGATAGGGCCTTATATTTAGGTATGATGGTAATTTTTAAAATGTTGACCTTGAACTTTCAAAAATCTGTCCAGAAATTTACCAATCACCGCGTTGTAATTGTTGGAAAATCTTTTCTTTACAGAATTCAGGAGTCAGTCTAGAAACCAGCATAAATATAAATTGCGTATCCGTCTGTCACGCAAAATATCTGTGAGTTTCCTTAAAGTAAAATTTTAAGAAAACCGAAATTTTGAAGGCTTTTTTCTAGGAAACCGAAATATGGAGGCTTAAAAAAACTACGTATATTTCTTTCTTCTGGCTTTCAGCTTCAACAATGATTAGCTAGGTCCGTGGTTCCCAATTTTTTCTTTCGCAATCCCCGTTTTCGGAATTTAGATTTATAAATCGGTCGACGACTCCCTTCTAATAGTACTACCACACTTTCCCCGAACGTCGATGAATCACAGGTTGGACGCTTTTCACTTTCCTCTTCTATAGAGGGAAAGTATTGTATTGACCGAGACAAAACTATTGTATTCATGACGGAGACTATGGGGCCTATTGCGGTTATCGATATCTATTCGATCGACCATCGTTGGCCGGAACGATCGAAAAACAATTTGGTATTGCGTAAGGTTCATTGTTCAAGCAATCGCTATTGTGAATTTTTTAGTGTTTGACGTTTGGGAATTTACATTGTTGCAGTTATTTTAATGTTTAAAAATGACTTCAACGCAGAAAATACAATATTGAGCTCCCTTAAACAATAGACGTGGATGACAATGGCGATATGAGCGAAATTACACCAGAAGACGGTTTTACAAACCAACGTCAAGGCGAAAATATTAAACACCGAATGTTGAGTTCTTTGAATTGACCAATATTTCAAATCTATGTGAATAAACCAGTTTTTAAGTGCATTTTTTATTTAAATTATTTTTATACCACTTTAGTCTTATTTATCTTCATTTTTTCAACCAATTTTTATATTGGATTTTTGATCAAGATATTCCTCATTAATAACTTCCTAATGTGTACAAATACTTCCATTTTATTATTAGCCTCTAATTCTGATAAAAAAAAAAGTAATTGCAATACTTCACCGATCGCTAACTTGACATAAACTTCACCGAACGATCAAACAAATGTCATCGTTCCCAACTGAACGATTTTATCGTTCACGAACGATAAAATCGATGATCACAATACCGATTTTTCGATTTGACATTTCAACGATCGATTGACGAAGCTCACAATAGGGGCCTATATCGTAAACCAGAATTTTATACCAGATAAAATGAAAATACGTAGCTAAATTGACAAACAAGTGCCCAACCTAGCAGCCGATACTGTGATACATCTTAAAAAATTAAAAATTCAGGTTACATGCTTCGATCGTATCCACGCTCCCACTTAAGGGGTTATAGATACTACCCAGACATTTGTTTTTCATAACACATGCATTGAAAATAGGCCTTTCGATGCCTCAGTAGCGGGCTGAAAGTTGCGTTTTCGGCCCTAGGGGCGACAGTGCGATCACCTGACCGAAAGTGTGTTTTCGCGACGTGTTTCTTGTACCACAGAATACAGAAGACAAACTTCATAGGCAGGAAACAATAGAGTAAGCAGTACAGCCATATATGCTTCTAACCGAAAATTTTCGAATAAAACTGAACGAGTGTGAAGTTAGCTGCACGAGCACAGTGTGATTTACTTGAGCATTGCCAATTTCCATTTTTTGTTATGTTGATTTTTTATTTCAGAGAGAAATTTAAAAATTAAAATCTGTTTTGACCAACATTTCTTAGTAAATAAAACGAATTTATAGAATATATTTGTTTTGTTTCTTTTAAACATTTACTTCTGCTGAACCCCGGGGCTTCGCTTCGCTCATGCAGTTAACTTCACACTCGTGAAATCGTTGACTTTCGCCCCTTGTGGCGTAATACACTATTATTTTCGATTTTTTTATTGGCTTAAATGATGTATAAACTATCGAAAAATAGTATCCAAAAGCAATTTTGAGTGAAAAGCGACTAAAAATAATTTTTTGTGCCTTGGAGCGCTGTAAATGCGTTATGAAATATTAAACGGGTTTTTCTCGAAAACAAGAAAACTCAGTCAGTTCTCATCGGATTTACTTGAACTTTTAATTGTGGCATCTCAGATAGATTGTCTATGGAAGTACATAGGGTTTTTAAGATTGATAAAAAATTACATTTGTGATAAACAATTTAAGGTTATGTGGTTTAAGAAAAAAAATTATTTTTTGCTTTAGGTGGTGTACGAGTGCTGAAACCGATTACGCCGTTTACCGCTTCGGAAAAAACATACTTTTAATATAGTGCCACGACGCCCTTTTTGTATACCTCAATACATGTGTAATTAGGCCTCAAAATTTCATTTAAATCCATTCGTTAGTAATCGGAAAAAAATTCCCAAAAAAAAAGGTTCATTTTTCAGCGCGTCTAGGTAGTATAACCCCTTAACACTCTAACTGCCACGATAATTTTAAGCCTTTTTCGAATATTTAGTTGTCAGTCAAAAAGATACTAAGAGAAAAAAAAATTGAAACAAAATTATACCTAAATGTTATTTTATTACCATAAAATGTGTGCAACTACAAAAAATCGTTGGGGTTGCAGCGAACACTTTAATAATTTTCATTGTGGCCGTTGTGTACAGTTAGGTGTCAGGTCTTTTTGACTGACGTGGCAATTAGTGTTAAAACCCTATACTTTCGTCATTGTTGCGAATTTCGGGTTAAAAACTTGTGGAGGTATTCTTTCGGAGTGTTGAGAAAAATTCCAAAAATAAAGTACCTGAAACTGATTCCATGAACAAAGAAAACACAATTTTTTTTTGTTGGTTTCTAAAATTTATTGAAAAATTTCTTCAACTTTTTTAACTTCTTGCATGTTAATTATCCATTTCTATTTTACTCCTATTAAATAAATTCTTAATATACAGTTTTTCAATTGTACAATTTAAAATTGATTTATTAGATTTTTATTTGATTTTCATTTAATTTTTTTAATTTAATATAAATATAAAAATTTGCTCTCTTAATTGTTATGTTGGTAAATTATTGTTATAGAAAAGTTTACTTTCAATATTATGATGATGATGACAATTCTCAATATTTGAAGAAAACATTACCTCGAGCCTTGTTTTATTTCTATACTTCATTTAAAAAGGGTAAAAATCTTAGCACCACTATATAAAAATTTTGATTTATCTATTGAACAAGTCAAATTGAGAAAATTACGATATGATCAAAGTTAATAATTTTCTCTCATTTTTGAACAGGTGTTGCTTTAGAAGTATAGAATAATGGCAAAAGTGCAACTAAAATAAAAATCAAATAAAATTTTGCAATTAAATGGGATCGATGAACATATTCTAAGAGTTAATCAAGTGTTGAGCAAATAATTGAAACGAAAAAATGCTTTTATCTCCACTTCTCTTGGTACATCTAAATCAAAAATAAATTCAATTTGTTGTCGTGGAAAAGCAAAAGTGATACATTCTACGGTGCTAAATAATTTCGAAATTTTAATAATTTAAGCTACACTACTATCACCTCAATTTGAATATCAGCAAACAAATATTGAAACGATTTGTAGACATGACAACAGCGATTCGCCAAATTATAAAAAATATACAATCAATTGTAATATTTATTAAAAAAAATAAATAATATTTTGATTGTACATTAAAAATACACTGACAAAAAAATAAAGTTTAAACCAACAAATCAATGGGAAACAGAAATTTGAAAAATTAAAATGAATTTAAACAAAGGAAAGATTTTTACTTAAATCAAGATCACAATAGCAGTTTTGTAATTACAGAAAAAGATACTTTTACGCATTATGTCGGATATTGGATTTTAACTATAACGCGACAAAGTCTTTCGTTCTTTTCAATTTCAATTTGGTACTGCACTCTGTACAAATGCACATACATAATACACACACGCATGATAACAGAGCCATAGTGCGATTTTTTTTCTAGCGATTTTCAATAAATATTTCTTTATGTTCAATTAATTTTTTATTCTTTTACATATTTGGTTGAGAGTTTTTCTTTCTAATGGATTTGCCTTTTAGACGGGTCTTTTTTTCCTACAGTTCTTTTTTCTGCTTATTTTATCGTATTCAGTTCTCGACAAATATAATAATTTACTAATTAACGCTAATGCTGTTAGATCTCTTGATGTTAGATGTGCATATGTTTTGATGCGGAAGCACTCAGCTCGTCCATGCTCTTTCGTGCGCTTTCAGTCATGTCATCGATGGATTTTCTAGTTTGTAGGATTAGGCCATCCGTGCTTTTCGCCGCTGATTCTGCAATACCTTTGACCTAAATAGAATTTTCAATTGCATTAATCTTTCGCTTGTTACATTGAATATGAATGAAAAGCTTACCTCTGTATTTAGTTTGTCTATGACCCATTCGAGTCCTTGGCGGCCTTTGCCAGCATTTAGACTAATTTTTGATGTGAGTAAATCTTCCATATAATGTCCTAATGGTACACCTTCAACATTAACTGTTGCTTCCTGTTTTAATAATGTTTTTGTTGGATCTGTGGGATGTGGTGTGTAGTAGAGAATTTCATCAACTGTTACATGACGACAGAACGTTAGATTTCGAGTTTTTAGTGTCATTACTCTCTCTGTTGGACTAACTGTTGACTTTTCGCTAGCGTAACATACTTTGGCGCTGCCAATTATCTGAAATTAGAAACAAGGAAGGAATTATTTTAAATACTGATTGTGAGTTGATATTTTAGAAAGGTGAAGTTTATTTCTTAATTCAACAAAGCAATAAATTTTAATCATAAAATTGTTTACAAATTTTATTCGAGACACACAATTTCTATGTATTTTATGACAGTGTTTGCGTATCAACTGTTGAGGGGAAAGGGGAGACGAGAGCGGGTTTCACGTTTTCAGGGGGGAGAAAACTGAAGTCCTGTGGTACGAAATTTAATACTGTTACTAAAAAGGTCTTAAAATGTTCACCGTGAGAACTTTTAAGGGCGGTAAATTTGAAAGTCCGCTTTGTTTGCTACGCCACTCTCCCGTCTCATATCAAGACATCGTAAAACTGGGGCCGACGAGGGGTAAATCGGGGATATCTCAATTTATGACGTTTATATCATCCCTATCATACCAATATATAAAAATGAGTTGGTGTCTGTCTGTCTGTTCCTCTTTCACGCAAAAACGGCTGAACCGATTGACTTGAAATTTGGCATGAGTGTCTGTGGTAGTTCTAGTTCCAACATAGGCATACGTAAAAGAAGCGCGAGGGGTGGGGGAGTAAGGGGAGGGGGTAAAGTGATTTCGAAACTTAGTTTTTGCGCTATGTTACTCTTTCGCGGGAAACTACAGAACCGATTGGCCTGAAATTTGGCATAGATGTTCGTCGGGGGTCCAGCCCCAACATAGACCCATTAAAAAGTAGCCCGAGAGGTGGGGGAGTAAGCAGAGGGGGTAAAGTAATACCGAATGCAAGTGCTGGAATTTTTTGTTAGTTTGTTAAACGTTTTCCGAAGAGAAAAAACTAACGAACAGCATGCAGGCTACCTAATTTTTAACCAACTAAATTTAGTTTTCCTAAGTTTTTTTTCTGTTCACGCTTTTAGCCGGGCGAAGCCGGGTCCAAATTCTAGTATCAATATATGACGAATTCGTTAGTTCTCGGTCTTGATGATGACAAAATGATAAAAATTTGATAAAAGACCATTTAAAAAAAGTTGATTTTCAAGACGCTTTTAATCGAATGAAAATTTTGCTGTTAAATCAGACATTTTCATCTTACTTTTCGCTGTTTTAAAAAAAAATGTTGTACAAAGTTTAGTACGGCCATCACATTAAAGCACTCTCCCCTCTTCCCCTAAAACTGTAACATATTTGTTAGACAACTTCTTAGCCAAAAATATACACAAAATGGAAGTTTTTCAAAGTCCCGTGATTTTATTCCCCATACCCAAGCAGCATTTATGGCAACAGTTAAGTTTGTGATGGAGTTATGTCGTTTCGCCCACTCATGTCACCGTTGACAAATATTTTTTTCACCGTTGACCGTTGACAAATGTGGAAGACTCTTTAATGCCAAAGCAAAGCTCAGGATGGTCGGAAGAACGAAAGGAGATGTCGGTTTATATTGTCCTTGAACTTCTGCGGGTTATAGTCCGGGGGGATCACATCGGATTGTAAATCGTTCCAAAGTCTTGCTGTTCGCGGAATGAAGGAACTTCTAAACTTTACTGTACGAAAACAGGGAGGCTCAAGGAAGAAGTCGTACGCGCGTGAAGCTGCACGAGAGGGTCTAGGGAAAATGTACCGTGGAGGAATAAGTTGGAAAATTTCGGTGGAACATTTCCCATGGAAATATCTATAGAATATGCTGAGTACCCCAACAGAGCGATGAAGCTCGAGAGACGGTAATGAATCTGTCAAAGATTTGTCTCCAATCAGTCGGAGCACACGTTTTTGAATTCGGTCCAGCAGTTACAGGACAGTTTTTGGTGGTCCAGACCAAATGTGCGAATTGTACTCAAAACTCGGTTGTAGATGCTGAGCACAGATAGTAAATAAATAATTTGGATAGTAAATGAACCTAACACATGGATCAATAAGTCCCGAGACTAACCCAGAGATGACGCTCGTAGTAAACCAGTAACCACGTCTTTCTAGAGTACTCAACTTTGCTTGAAACGTGTCAAAATTTTAAGTCGATCGGACCAGAAACAGCTGAGTTATCGAGGTTGGAGTAAAGTCGTTTTGTAGTTTGTTTAAAAAATGGAAAAAACCGAGTTTCGTGTTCTGATAAAACATTGTTTTTTAATGGGTAAAAACACCGTGCAAGCGAAACAATGGATTGAAAAATGTTACCCGGACTCTTGTCCATCAAAAGCAACGATTTGTCGGTGGTTTGCCGAGTTTAAACGTGGTCGTACCGACACAAATGACGCGGAACGCTCGGGTAGACCTGTGGAAGCCGTTACACCGGAAAATGTGAGTGAAGTGACAAAAATTATAATGAAAGATCGTAAAGTGAAGCTCCGTGAGATTGCTGAGATAACACAGATATCATATGGAAGTGCATTTACTATCCTTCATGAAAAATTGAGCATGAAAAAGGTTTTTTCCAAGTGGGTGCCGCGATTGCTTTCGATGGAACAAAAACAGCAACGAGTCGATGATTCAGAAAGCTGTTTATAAAAAAGATTTCTTGCGTCGTTACGTGTCCATGGACGAAACATGGATACATCACTACACTCCAGAGTCGAAGCGGCAGTCATCTGAGTGGCGCACAGCTGGCGAAAGCCGTCCGAAGCGTCCGAAAACGCAGCAGTCAGCTGGCAAAGTCATGGCGTCAGTTTTTTGGGATACGCATGGCGTGATTTTCATTGACTACCTCGAAAAAGGTAAATCGATCAACAGTGATTATTATATTGACTTGCTGGTGCGTTTGAAGGAGGAAATCGCAAAAAAACGACCGCACATGCAGAGAAAAAAAATCCTTTTTCACCAAGACAATGCACCCTGCCACAAGTCGATGAAAACAATGGCAAAATTGAACGAATTGGGCTTTCATCTGCTTCCCCACCCCCCATACTCGCCAGATTTAGCCCCCAGTGACTACTGGCTCTTTGCTGATCTTAAAAAAATGCTCCAGGGAAAAAGATTTGGCTCAAATGAGGAGGTCATCGCTGAAACTGAAGCTTATTTTGAAGCGAAAGATAATTTTTTTTATAAACATGGTATTGAAAAATTGGAAAAGCGTTGGAACGATTGTATCACCCTAAAAGGTGATTATATTGATGAATAAAAAAAAATTTGGCAAAAAAAATGTTGTTTTCATTGTTAGTCTCGGGACTTATTGATCCATGTGTTAAGACCCTGTCGCCGAATACGAAACGAGTCTCAACATTAAATTTACGATTCGACCCACTCGTAATCGATACTAGCCCTGGATAAGCAGAACACCCTTTTGATCCCGTGCTAGTCCTTCTTATACAGGTTTCACTGTATATACAGGACAGAGGACTGATAAATACTGCTCTCTTATACGACGTTTCGATATAAGACCCAATTTCACCAAACCAAAACCGTCGTAAATCAAGGGACGCCTTTAATTCGAAGCATTCGAAATATCATTTGGCCAGAAAATCCTATAATATAATACGAGGAATGTCTGTCTGTCTGTCTGTCTACACAAACGATCTCGAAAACCCGCCTAACGATTTTCACGAAACTTGGTGGTTAGGGATTTTCGGGGACAAGGAATCGATCTAGATAGGTCTCACCTCTGAGAAAATTCCCCTTCGATACCCCTCGCCTGTTATCTTCAAATTGGGTGGTCCGATTTTAATGAAACTTTACAGTATTACTAAGGGGGCTAAGGGCTTTCGGTTTTTCCAATGCAAACCTGACTTTTCCCTCCCCTCGATAACCCTCACCTGGTGTCTCAAAACAACGTTTCAAAAATCGGTGACAGCGATTACTCAATAACCACTCAACCGATTTCTATGAAATTTTGTTATCGCGCGTTAGTTTTATTTCTAGCTTTCTAGGTCGGGAATTTAAAAACTCTGGAAAAGCTCTGTAAAGATAATGTGAATTTAGTTTTTCCCCAAAAATCAGCAAAAGTAGGATCTTGAGGTCTCCGAGCATGGCTCGGTCTTCCTGGTACTGTTTCATAATATCTCGTACAGGCGAAATTCGAAGTTTGGCGAATTTTTGTGCCCCAACTCAATATTCGTCTTTAGTTATTTTTTTATGAACAGAAAAACTATATAGGGATTCAAAAGTAATATAAATTTTTTCAATAGAAACATTTCCGACAACGAATAAAAAAAACCTCATGTGTCAATGAACGACCATATAAAGATTTTTTCAAAGAAGAACTTAAAACAATAAAATACAAAGAAAGATTTTACACTGGGTATGAATTTCAGATTACTTTTCATTTTGAATGCTTCGTTCTGCGGAGCAACGTCCACAAAAATTTATCATTGATGGCAATTTATGATAATCTTGTAAACATGAAGCGCAATATGAAGTCAGCTTTATATTATAATCATAATCACAGTTTAAAATTATTCCGCTCTAAAAAAAACTACTTGACTTCCAACGCGCGCATGAAAAATCCAAGACCAGCTGATAAGATTATTATAATCTATTCCAGTGTCTGAGGTTCACTGCAATTGTGTTATAATAAACTCAATGTATGTCACTATGAAGTAATATAAAAAAAAACGTCATTCTGCCAATAATTAATATATTTGAAAATCTAAAAAAATATTTTTGATTAATGGCGAACGATGAGAATTATATTATCCCGGCATTCGACATGTGGGGTGTGACAAACCCAACAAATGTTCAAGTGGAGTGGATGAGTACTTCTTGACCAAATTTTTTTACTTAATAATTGAAGCAGACTGCCAAAAGCACACAATAATCAAAAATTAAAAAAAAATCTAGTAAAATAATAGGCCCATATTTATTTGGAGTGTTTCACACACCACCTGTCGGAATTCGTGACAAAATTTAACTTGCCGGATGTGGGGTAGTTTTTCTTTAAAAAAAAATGTTTAACAAAAAAAACCCAAAATACTAATCAACAATCAACCCCCATTAAATGATGTTAATAATTGAATATCGGCATTGATAGACAAAGATAGATTCCGATTTACGAAAGCGCCATTTAATGAATCCGATTGACGTTTGAATCTAGTCTAAAATCGATACAAATTGTTAGACAAATAAAATATTATCAAACAAAGGAGAAATTCTTTATGTTCTTTCAAATATGTCTAAATTTGTCAACTGAAAACCACGAGAATTTCTAAAAATAAGTGCATTAGTAGCGGTATTTTTGGATGCAAAACCTTTCCGTGTTAAAATAAGAAAACCAGATATTACTCTATATCTGTTTGTGTAGGTCGACAGCAAAGGTAACCCATATTAGTGGCGCTATTTTTGATATAAGGAAATATTTTTGTTCGCATTTTTTTTGACATACACAGAAATAGATATTGATTTTATATTGTTACATTTTTGCGGCATGTAATTCAATTAGTTGGTAAACAAATATATGTCGGAATGACCTGTTTGAACATTCATCTAGTCGGGAAAGGTTATGGTGGGTTGAAGAAGAAATAGCCATGTAAACAAATTATGACACCAACATGTTACGAAGCAAAGGTTATAAATTCTAAGCTATTACAGCATCGCAAACAAAGTCGTTTGCCTTACCTTTCACTTTTATATAAAATGTGAGAAAAGATTATTTATGAGAATTTCTTGGCCATATACACATTATTGAAAAAACGTTCACAGTCCAACCCCACAGCTTTGAGCTTATCCATGACCTAAAACCCGCTCCGTAATACTAGTAAACTCCCATGAAAGTTTCACACAAATCGGTTCCGTGGTTTTCTAGATTAAGGCGAACATACAGACACACAAATCGATTAACTATTATAATAATAGATTAGGCAATCTATCTTCGATACGGAATTTCTAGGGGATTTAGTGAAACCTCGATTTGTGAACGCCTTTCAGGAACGAATTTAGTTCACGAACCGAGGTTCCCATGTATCCCTTTTCGGAAGTAAATTTAATTCTACCCAATAATGGGCCTTGAATAGTGAACTTGATCAGCTTCCAAAACCTTTGTTTGGGAATTTCAAATTTGACATTGGATCCGTGTCTTATAAAGTGGTCCCCTTCTCTCATCCTAAATTTTCACGAAATAAAATTGAAAAATAGTATTAAAGGCCCAACTATGATAGACATAAGAACGCATATGTAGCTGCATATGTCATTTCCAGAATAAGAAAGTCAATGTTATTACCCACAATAGACATGTGTCAAAGTGTTGCCACTTTCAAACCTTCGTTAAACTTTCGTTAAGCATGAATGATTCGATACAAATGGAACTGGCATATGTAAATAGTGAACATAACCTAACATTTTAGTGTGAATTTAATAATATTATGGCCATATTAATTTCCACTTGAGGTAAAATGAAGATTAGCTTTTATGTTGACAGCTATGTATGTCAACATTCGTTGGGAATTTGACATTAACATAATCGCTCCTATGCCGATCGTAGTTGGGCCTTTATACTTATCGCTTCGATACGGAAACTTGAAATCTTCAAATTTCATCAAAATCGTCGGGCATCAAAAATTTCATCAAAATGGTCAGGGATCAAAAATTTCATCAAAATGGTCGGACATGTTTTCGAGAAAGAAAAATTACAAATACAAGAGCTTTTTAAAATCGTTAAAAAGTTTTACAACAATGCGCTAAGCCTAAAATTAGCGCGACATATTTTATGAACAGGCCATAATAAAAAAAAACATAAGAAAACTAACAATTGCCAGGGGCCAATCGTCAAATAGTCTATATGGATGACAGACAAAATGTTTATTTAAAAAAATTCATTTGTTAGAAGAAGAGGAAAGGAGTTGTCCGATTGGATTTTGATATATGAATAACCGTTTCATAAAATCCTGTTCTAAACAGATTTCATCTCTATAAATTTTTCGATACAACGCACAGTTTTCGAGAAAACATCCATTTGTATGGGTAAAGAGGAAGTAATGGTCCGATTGGATTTTGGGGTATGGAAGAGTTATGTAAAATCCTATTCTAAACACATATCTTTATGATATATCATATAGAGCAGGCTTGTTCAACCCGCGGCCCTGGACGTGTTAGAATGTGACCCAACAAAAATTTATATATTCACAAACTTTATGACACGTTGAGCGCCACGTGCCCACCGGTGAACATTTCAATTTTCCAACAGATGACCAAGTGACCACCGGTGGTCATTATTGGATGTTGATGGTGGGACAACGTGACCACCCGTGGTCACACTACGTGTTTCATTTCGAGACATCGTGACCACCAGTGGGAACCTTTTACATACCTATATTTAGCTTTGAGAAATATTAATTCAGTATGTATATAGTCTACGTTTTTTCCTAATCAGTTATCTTTAGGATTAGTATATTTTATTTGTGGCCCAATATAATTCGTCTTCTCCCAATGTAGCCCAGGAAAGTTAAAAGGTTTAACACCCCTGATATAGAGTATAAAAAGTGTCAGTATTTGGCCGATTTCGGTCAGTTACGCATCATATTTCGGTCTTGTATTTTTTCCTTACTGTTTACGAAATACTAATATAATAATAAAATTTCTCGCGGTGCGGTGGTTCAATGTCTTTAATTGTCTGATCGGTCTCAAAACATTTCACATTTTGTGAAAACTTTTTTATGCACAGAAGAAAGTCACGAGACAAAAGAATATGAAAAATTATTGCATAATATGATTGTCTTCAAAATAGACTTTTATCACATCCCCAAAAATTTTCGTTCGAGGAAATAAATCACTTTTTCGGTGGATTTAAAAATATAAAATTTGCCAAAACCCATAAAAATCTCAAAAAAAAAAAATTTTTTTCACTTGAACTTGAGAATAAGATTCTAAAAAAAGGAAAAAAAATTGTCAAATTTGCAAGAAAACATGAAAATAGTCTCTTCGTGAATCTTCGCTAAATGGCAACGTAATTATTTCCAAATCTTGACCCCACTTCGACACAATTTCTCGTGCAAGAAGAAAGACTTTGGCTGAGATTGTGACTTGCACTAGAAAAATGTCATGGGCGCAATAAATTTAAATTTAAATCATGTTTTATTTTTATTTTTCGAATATTTTTTTCACGAGATTTTTTTGTTCGCATATAGAAGACAATAAATTAATAGAAATTCTATCAATTTAGTAAAAATATTCGACAGTAATAAGAAAAACCCAAAGCCAATGATTTTATTTGACATTTAACTATGGGAAATCATCTAAATTGAATTTTTTATGAATGAATATTTCCCACCAAGCTGACGAAAGAAAATTTCCTGGAAATATCTCATAGAGTTAAGGTAATAAAAAATTTACAACAGTTTGTAATAAACTTCATGAGGTCACTGTGTGTACTTATTTTAATGATAGAGAATACTTGAATTGTTAATCAACACATTATAAATGACAACACGTCAGACTATTCTAATTAATTAATAACAATTCAACTGAAAAAATTTATCTACCAAAAAATCGATTTATCCGTCGTGATGTTATAAATTAAATAAAAAAGAACTATTCGTAACAAATGGTAAAAGTTTTGTTTAAAAAATTTATACACATAAACGAGAAAAATGAAGACTTTCTCATGCATTTGTTCGCTAAACGTCATTTCATAGAAATAATCAATAATCCCACATATTTCCTGAAAATAGAAAGGATGGTACATCTAAAAGCAAAAAAAAAAGTTTAATTAAAGGTTTTTAGAAAGTGTTGCTCTTGAATGTCATTTGAGTAAATGTTTTTTTGTAATTGAAAATAGATTCCCATTTAAATTTTTGCAATTAAAAAATACTTATTTTTAACTTTTTTTTTTGTTTTTTCCTTTTAGCAGAAATACAAGCCGATTTTTGGAACTAACCACCACCGAACCATTGAAATATTACTGAACCAAAACCAAAATTTTTGGAAAAGGATGACCAAACCGAACCAAACCAAAAACTAGAGATTTTTTTTAGTGGTTTACTTCAGTTAATATTTGAATTTTCGGGACTAAAAAACTTTTATTAGTTTTTAATATATGTCAAGTTTGGAAGCTAGCGGTTTTCTACGTTAATCTAGCACCTACCCAAAAAAACCGTATCAGTGCCCTTTATCTCAAGCAACTGAATAAGAACCAAAAACCTAAAACGACTGACCATTAAAGTTTTGGAAAATTAAAACCAGAATCAAATTTTTGAAATTTTAAGTACCAAAACTAAAACCAGAACCAAAGAACCATGCAGAATTCGACGTTTTTTTGCCCCCGGGCTAACTTTTGAACCAGTTGGGGTTTTCCTTTCTTTGTGCCTCCATTGGAAAGGTAATTTGTTCTAGTTTCATTGACAGAAACGCTTTTTTGGCGGGGAACAGCAGGGGGATGGTCAGCTGCCATCTTAAACGCAATGGAAAAAAAAATCGTAGAAAACTGCATGGAAAAATCATTGCGCCTAAGATGGCAGCTGACCATCCCCCTGCAGTTCCCCGCCAAAAAAGCGCTTGTGTCAATGAAACTAGAGCAAATTACCTTTCCAATGCAAGTACAACGAAAGTGAAACCCAAAAGTTAGTCAAGGGACTTTTTCGTGCATCGTTCTTTTTGAAATTTTAAGAACCAAAACTAAAATTAGAATCAAATTTTTGAAATTTTAAGAAATCTTAGAAATCAAAACCAAAAACCAGAAATCCAATTAACACTTGAACCAAAATCGAACCACACTCAGAAAACTTATAGTTTGTTTCTCTGATTTATCAGCTTTAGGTCGAAAATTGCGCCTGCCCGACCACTGAGGTTTCATAATAATTTTCTTCTCTTCGGCTCGCACCTACACTTTTACATGGAATACGGACCATCAATGAGCAGCGTTTCAAAGGTTTTGTCGCAGTTCAACAGTAACAGAGGGGAAGGGGGGTGGTATGGTTGTGTCCTTAATTTCCATCGGAGTCAATTTGCATATTTAAACAGATAACAAACTTAACTTTCTTTCCAAGCTTCCAAAACTGTTTTTCGAAAACCACAAAACAACTTTGCGCCAGTAATAAAATTGATTTTATTTGAAACCCTTTAAAAAAATTTCGTTAACTGTACATTTTTTTCAATTAGTTTCAGTTTTAATTTCTCAGATTAAATTGTCACAATATAACCAACCACATGGCACTGACGAGTTATATAAATTAGCACTCATTCAACGCAATTGAATTTTAGTGTGAATTTTTTTTATAAAGCGTGTGGCTATCAAATTGATTTCGTGCCAAAAGATATTCTATTGAGAATTTTTTTCAAGTACCATCACTATTGCCATTACCTACCCGAATGAACAAAATTTTTTGGCATTGCGCCGTTCTTTTTTGAGGTGAACATTTAAATTGGACCCTCAAATCCCTAAACTGTACAACTTTTAATTACTTTTGTTGGTGATACAAACTCCAACTTATATGAGATTTCAAAAACTATTTTTAAATATATTTTACAGAATTTTTTTTTCTCAGAAATTTAAATTGTGAAGAAAAAAAATACTGTTTGATGTTTAAGATTTATTAGAATTTTAACCATTTTAATTATGTTAAAAAACTGCAGTCAATATCCGATTTTTTGATTGTTTTATTACACCTAAATCATAGAATACGCCATAATTCTGCTGCTGCTGTCCCGCTTGATAAAATCCAATAAAGCACTACTTGACAAGAATTTACGTTCTTTTAATACTGGACAAGGCTGTTCAAATTATGACGCATGAAATATGAAAATGAATTGATAGGCAGTCGGTCGTTTTGACCTACTAGTATATAAATTTCTATGAATTTCTGAATCCTTAGGGACTGTAATCATCGAAGCATTATTCGAACCGTCTCAAGGTTTTTTAATTATACTACATTCAAAGAAATTTCTCGTGGTTTTATCGATTTGTTATTGATTGTAAAAAGGCATAAAATTCCATTCAACTTGGATTTTAGTGTTTCCTTTTTTTGTATAATTCTAGTACCTACATTTAAAAACTTTACAAAAGCTATAATTTCCAATCTGGCAATTATTGAAAACCCGTATGGTGATATGACATTGTTCGAAGTTTAAGTGGACGGCGAACAGTTGTATCAAAATCAAACTTTTCAATAAGATTTTTAAAATGTATTCCAATTGTATTTTGATGTATGGGGGATGTATCCTAAATAACTTTTGTTCTGGCACTTTTTTGATAAGATACATAGTTTTTGAGATATTTGCAAAAAACGTTTTCGTTCGTATGGGGGGTACCCCCCCTAATGGTTCATTTTTGCCCATTAACGAACTTGGCCTTGCATTTCACGAAAAACGAATCCGTGCCACAGGCGGACGGACGGACATGCAAAATTCAATTTTTTTTATCATTCTAAACACACTGGTGTAGTTCATTTTTGTGTGTGATGACGAGATCTTTGGGTTACAAACGGTAAGGCAAATTTAATATACCCTTTGGTTTCACCCTACGGGTATAAAAAGTGATTTATTAAAAAACGTAAAACATTATGTAACGTCATTTTTGGGGCCCTATCGGCGAATACAATACTTGCGGGTAGGACACCGTTTCTTCCCTAAATTTTTAGAATGATCTGACCTATATTTATATAAGATCTTCCTCTCTATTGATTTGCCTTTTAATCCTCAAAAAAATACTAAGAAATTGCATGTCGCAAAACTTCTGTTAACCTTCTAAAAAACTTAATAAAATCGCACCGATCAGAAAAAAAAATTGTGTCTCAATTTTTGTTTGTTATTATCTAAATAAAAATTTTATCTTCGTTTTTTGATATGCAATATAATTACGCCGCAGGCAGTTTTTTTATTAAGAAAATGCATATCCCTTATTTGCGACAATAGCTTCATCCCTCAAATATGGGTATTTTTAAGTTAATGATGCAAAATGACTCGATATTGACCTGTATAGGGATTCTGACGGTACTGTCGATAAGTATCGACAAGCGACTTATGTGCACATATTCAACTTTCTTTTAATTGTGTTGGTGGATACAGCACACTAATGCAGGTTTGACTTCCAATGCGATTTCCTTCACTCGGGTAACACTAATGGTTTGACGTCTGGAAAGCTATTCCACATTTCCAACGTTTTTATCGACATTTCCAAGGGATATCGCTTGCTTTATGAGGTAGTGATAACAGTGCGTTTGCGTATAAGTTTAGCGCACACAAAACACGAAGAGCAGGCGATATTAAAGTTCGATTGGGCCCCACTTCAGTCGTGTGCGGAGTCAACTTTTTAATTATTTCCACTGCCACTGCCTGTGGAAGCCTACACGGTTAGCAAAATTGGTGTAATTTTGATAAAAAAAATGTATGCATAAAAATCCATCGGATTTTTTTTATCATTTTGATATATTTGCTATTTATCAAAACAAATGTATGGAATAAATGCGAAATTTTGTATCATTTCTACTTGATAAATCGTGGATTTATCAAAACGATAAGACTTTTTGTATTCAGTAATGTGATATAGAAAATTTGAGGGTAATTTAAAGCAATTTACACCACGATTTCCTACCGTGTATATATTTCTATAAACCTACAAAACACATAAATTTAAAGTTTTAACCATACATAAATTACGCTTTTTTATCTTACTTCGGGTATCGGAAAAGGATCTGACGCGTCCCGTAGATTTCGTCTCATTATTCGCATTTGATTCCTCCTAAAGTAATAATAAACGGGTACTGCGGAATTCATTGTCTTTGGTAAATTATTAAAAACACTATCTAAAGTTTTTCGCGGTACATTTGCGGCTGTCAAATTGAGAATTTTTGGGTTGCTTCTTACAATTGCAACTTATAAAATTCACATCGGGCAGGTAAAAAATTCTTCATCGCTGCGGATCTTCAAGAAAATTTCCTAACTTTAAAAAAATTCCCTCTTATCGACATTCCACTGGCGATAAGTATCGATTATGCTCAGAATCGGTGTACTGTTCTATTATCTGACAAAACGTCTTCGCGCTACAAGAAATACTTGCCATGGCAGAGAGCAAACATTTTTGTACTGAGAGGATTTAGTGCAAATAATAGCACTCCGAAACCTTTAGAAATGTCTACTGAAAAATCAGGTTTTTGAGTTGTGATACTGTTTTTACAAATGAGCGACATGTACAGTAATTATTAAAAGGAATTGCGCCGCAGGGGTAAATTTTTAAATGCCAAGGTTGAATACATTAATATAAAAAGTAGCATTCTTTTTTTGTTTAAATTTATTTAAGCTAATTTTCGGATTTTCCATTAAACCTCTTGTAAAGCGATTGATACCCAAATATTTCTTTGATATTCGGAAACAGCGCAATTAAACAAAATGGTAACACTACACATCTTAAAAACTTTTTAGATTTGATTGCACTGTACTATCAGCCAAGTGTTGACTGCTATTGCATAATGAAAAATTTTCAGTTTCATAAATTGAACATTTTAAATAAATCATTTAGCAATTTCTCTTAATTAATGTTAAATGATATTCATTTGAATTATCACTTGATTGCGAATCACGTGAAAGAGCGTCAATAAATTGAATCAGCATTGAATTGAATCCAATTTAATGATAAGCACTGTTTCTATGCGTGTCGTTGAACCTTTTGTCTCTCAAAATACGACGTTATTTAATAAAAATATAAATATATGTTTTACATAAAAATCAATTCAAGCATATTTTCCATATCTATGATATATTGAGGTTTAGAATATTTCTCAGACAACTTATGTAACCCCAATTGAGTTCGTAATGCGGCAAAAGAAAAAAAAAATACTAAAAATAATCACGAGAAACAATTTCTGTGACGCAATTTAAAACATTTTTTTCAGAATTTTTTATCACTTGACGGTTTGATGGCGGCAGAGGGAGAAAAAAACTCATTCATAGCAAAAGACAAAAACGTGTCGAACAATATAGCTGACTATGACACTGAAAATTTACGCTTTAGGTTGAAAAAAAATCTCGCTACAATTTATGAGATATCGCAAGACAATTTGCTACATCGCATACCATTAAATTATTCTTAGATACGTACTTTGATTGCAAAGGTGATTTTTTTTAAATCTATTTTAACTAAAACAAAAACTTTTGTTTAATTTAAAAATAAAATCATTTCCTGATTAATGGAATAGTTTTTTTTTTAAGCGTAGCGCTTTGTTTTCAAATCAATCAGCTGAAAGTGGAGATTTTTACAGCTTATTCTTATCTTAATAAACGTCTTTGGTATGACGCAGAACATTCACACGATATAAATAAAGTAGTTTTTTTTCTCTGAGATAACAAAATGATTCAGTAAATATCTGTCTGCCTGATTGAGTTATTAATGCGAATGTGAGTCTAAAAAATTTTTTCATCCAAATTTGTTTTTTTTGCAATGCTGACGAAATAATAAATGTTTTATTAGTATTTCTAGCCACTTCTCTTTCACATAAATATTTTGAACAATCTTTTTTAGAAAGGAATTTTAGAGTTTTTGAAGAGGAAAATTATAAAGGCTGATACTCATTTTGGCGCACTCGATGCTAAAGCTTTTTGATTCCAAATTTGGCAGTAGTTTAGTTAGATCAGCTCTAGTTTTTAAGATACAAAGTGTGAAGCATTAACATCCTAAAAGCTTGTTTATCTTAAAAACTAGAGCTGATCTAGCCAAACTACTGACAGATTCGGAATCGGCGATACCATAAAATAACTCTTAAATCAAGTGCACCAACGTTTTTTAGGCTGTATTATCTAATAGATATCAAAATGAAAAACAATATAAAAAATCTAATTATGGAATGGATAAACTCACCGCTTGCGCCCATTTCGGGAAATACCATTTCGAACTGACGAGTCTGTGTGTGTGGAGAATTCCGTCCACGACCTTTCTTTCGACTACGTCAGTTCCAATCACTGACGGGTTCATGGGATTTGGATATTTACGCCAAGCGGCCTGCGCTACGGTCTCCCATGGATGGCTGTAAATAAATATATATATAAATATAATGTATTTATTAACAAATTTTGACATTTTTTCATAAACATTACAAACATATCTTCGGTGTACAGGCAAAACACATAAAGTCCCTTTTTTAAGGTTTGGAGTTATCATAACAACGTGAACGAGCTTCGTTTTCTCTTTTTTTTTTGCTGAAAATCTCAAAGTCCTTCGCTATTAGCTTCCACCGTAATGCTTTTTTTTATTTCGAAACTAAGTCTAAAATTACATACATTTATTGCAAATGTTGGTTTCGAGAAAATTGAGTTTATAATTTTCTCGAAACCAACATTATTGAGTTAGTATGTTTTGTCTGTACACCGAGGATATGATAGTTAAGTAACCACTGGTGATTAAAAATTACAGCAAACTGTTTTAAATCATTTGTTTTAGAAAGGGAGCTTCCCTTTGGCGACACCTTCCATAGGTAGACGATTATTTTTAACGGACATAGTTCCTATGACCAAATTCGTATAGTTCTAATATTAAAAATGTTTTGATAAATGGTCACCCCCATAACCGGACAGAATTTTCATCCCGTGAGTTTCCACTTATCATTATTTTATAGATAATGATTTTTAAGGGTAAAAAAATTAATAAACATAACAAAAGCTATAATTGCCAATCTGGCAATTATTGAACACCCGTAAGGTGATATGGCATTGTTCGAAGGTCAAGTGAACCGCGAACAGTTGTATCAAAATTCCACTTTGAAGTCAAACTTTTCAATAAGATTTTTTTAAATGCATTCCAATCGGATTTTGATGTATGGAAGTTTTATGTAGAATCATATTCTAAATAACTTTGGTTCTTGCACTTTTTTAATAAGATGCGCCGTTTTTGAGATGTTCGCAGAAAACGTTTTCGTTTCGTTTGTATGGTCCATTTTTGCCCATTAACACGTTGCCTACCATGGAGTCACCGGTGTACACACACTATTGTCATTACCGTCAGTTTCTCAAGTTCCATGGTTGAGTGCAGTCGCTCGTGCGGTACAAAGGGGTTTTTTTTGTCCGTTATATTTTATTCGATTCGTTCGTTTTTGTCTGTATTGATCTTGTGTTCACTGGTGACTCACAAAGTACAGAAATGATTTTTGCGTTTTTTCCCAGTGTATACTAGCGGAGTAAGCGTTTTTTTGGATGGTAGGAAACGTGTTAACGAATTCAGCCCTGCATTTTAGGAACAACGAATCTGCGTAAAATTTCAACTCTCTAGCTCAATCCGTGCGCCCGCAATCCGCGCCACAGACGGAGGGACAGACGACGAACCAGCACAATTTTCTGTGTTCCAGAACAACAAGTGGGACTATCCTCTTAAAGTAACACCAGTCCTCTGATTAGTCTACCACGACGTCATCCGAATAAATTTTCAATTCACGTATAAATTCGATGAATTGCACAAATTATGTGATATCTCGAAAACGGTAAGGGATATTAACCTACGGTAAAATAAAAAAAAATGTTGAGAATTTTAGTCTTTAATTTTTATTTTTTACTAGCAGACCCTTCGTTGCCAGCTTAAAGTTTTTTGTATAAATTTTAGAATGCCAAAAAAATAATAAACAACTTTTGGGAAAAAAACGTTATCCTTCTGTTTCGAATTTTGGAAATCTGATTTTGCAAAAAAACCGCGTAAAAATCGATCCAGTAGTTTTTGAGTTTTGTAATCTCAAACAGACCAACAAACAAACAAACATCCATTTTTATATATATAGGAGATTTATTTAACAAACCCGTTAGCTTTCAGAAAATTTTCAAAAAGTAGAAGTGCTTGAAAAGGGTTGATATCTTGAAAACGGTTTGAACCATATATTTCTATTTGTTTTAGTAACGGCCAATTTATTCACTAGGAGTTCAATCGCCTTAACTCCCTTAACTCACCTTTTACATGGAAAATAACACTAGCTAACTCCCTTAACTCACTAACTCGGCTTAACTCCTAGTGAATAAATTAGGGGTAAGAGGCAAAAATATTTGAAATGTTTTTATCTTAAAATTTCATCACAAATATGACTATTAAAAATGCGTAGTTTTGGAGTAAATTTCGTAACGGACTGTCCATCAAAAAAAAAGACAATTAACACCCTTCCCCCTTCCTATTCTTAACCTTTTACCAGCTTTTTTGTGGAGTTAAATACCGACGTCACAATACCGCAGACCACCCTCTCTAAAAGAGTGACGTATTTTTTGGAGAGCAAACTGAAATTTAAATGTTTAAAAAGGCGACAAATTGGTCAATTTCAGTCAACAGGATATCATCGATAGATTATATGATCGTGTCGTTATAACATTTACATTTCTTTGAGTGTTGACCGTGACGCATTTTTATCTTTTTGGGGTGTCAATGGCGATGTTTTAGAAAAGGCTAATAGATTTATGTGGAGCAAAAAGAAATTAAAAAAAAAAACATTTTTAGACAACACGAAAAAGATTTTGACATAATTTAAACGATTTTGGTAAAGTCTGGCTCTAGATTCGCAACAAAAATCTAGCCCCCACGACACCTTGCTGCCAAATTGAGTTTTAATGACATATTTTCGGATTTAGTACAAAGTTCACCCGGTGATACCGTTCCAGTTCAAATACTTAATTGGTTTTTCTAGTGATGAATTTAAAAATCTCATAGATTTTTATTTACATATTTTTATAATCAAATTATATGATAAAAATTGTTAATAATTCCACTGTTTTCCCCGAAGTATTATAATAGATAGACATTATTGATATAAATTCTCATGAATCAAATCCACCAACTTAACAATAAAGTAGGCCACTTAAAACTAAATCCAATTAAAACATAAATCTTTCCACAGTAAAATATTGAATGCATAATAAATTGGTAAACCTTCGCACAGATCAATGAACCAACAACAAAATCCGATTGAAGGTCGGTGCAAAGATTTTGAGTTTTCTTGTTTAAAATTCTGTGCCATTTCTAATTTGAATACTAGGAATTGCTGTGTAAGCAGTTTTCAATGTGAATATCCCAAGAAATTGGCTTCAAATTTGCACAAATTTTAAAAATACTAGTAGGAAAATCCCTTGATTCAAGAGGTTTTTTTTGGCAAGTGAAAGATGCTCAAATAGGTGTCAACGGAAAAAGCTGTCAAGGACGTCCACGAGACCAGTTCGGGAAGCAAGCACATTATTAACTTCCTGTCTACCAACACCCCAGAAATTCTCAGAAGCGCTCTTCGGAAGCGTGCTTATGTTTATTAATGAGTTTCCGTGAGATTCACTGGATTTGGTGGAGCGGAATTCAAAGTAGAGAATGTGACGCTTCAATTCACTTTTGTACCATCGTCGGTGTGAAATGCGATGGGAATTCGAAACGTAAATATTTGAAAAATGGAAAATCACTCGGTCGGTGATTACACAGTGAAGCAACGAGTAGAGCGGGCGAAGGTCAATTCAACCACAGATACGACTCGCTCGTAGTTACAGTGGATTTCTGGGGTTGTAGTGGCCAATGCTTCATTAGAAACAAACAGCTGAACATTCCCCATCTGCGCTAGTCTGAATTCCGAGCTAGTGTTACGTCATTGATCTTCGCCTCACACTCGAGACGTTGCTAATCTTGGGGCTGTTGTTAGGTTAGGTTACTGGGGCCAATTTCTTGATTTCTGTCCATCACACCTTCCCACGCACGCTTTGGGGAGATTCCGTTTGCAATTCAAGTCCTATCACATCGCCCTTGGAATATTCCTTGATTGCAGTTGACAAGCATCGCTCCCTCTCTCTGCTCTCCCCTTACATAACAATGAGACGCTTTAAATTCTATGTTATTAATGATAAAATTCAAAATCAAGACCATTTACAACGAAGTAAAAGCCAAAGTGGCTCTGCAGATGAATGGGAAATACCATGAAAGCTTCCAGAGAATTCCGTGGGCGAAGGCTTTTTATAGTTACGTCGTACATAAATAGCAATTGAGATGCCCTTTTCGCCCTTTCTGCAGATATTTTGATCAACCAAGCGAGCATCTTTTCTTGACTCTGTCCCAAAAATACTCACTTGAATGTATGCTCTGACGTCCAGATCTTCATCTTTTGTACTGTTTGCGACGAGGTAAATGCAAATTTGTGACAATTGACTGTGAAAGCTGCTCCTTCGAACTGATTTTTTAAGTAACGAAGACCGATTTCGCTTAATCACAAGAAATTACGTAAGAAAATGAAGTTCAATTGAATCTTGACCACCGTGTTTGCATTGAAAACTTTGCAAGATTTTTTGGAATACTAAAACTTGTATTACACCCGCCTTTTCGTTTCGCCCGTCTCGAAAAAGTCTTCGATATTCCCAGCGTTTAACCGCGTGTTGTTTCCTTCGCGAGCTGACTAAAAGTGGTTTTAATTTTCCAACTGAATTGACGTTTAACAATTTCCTTCTTCTTCTTCTGCTTCTAGCGAGAAATAAGGGAGAATCAAAACCCACAGCAGCATCAGCAACAGTAACAGCCGTCCGAAACACATGAGCCTTGTTCCATTTACATTTCAGTATATTCCTGTTGACATCGTGTTGTAACAAGACCCTCTACATACAAAGCCATGCACTAATAGAGTTACTACCACATGTATATGGCCAAGTAGGGTCGCTGATGAATTGTCTAACATGGCGCCGGCATGAAGTTTCCGAGATTTTTTGCGGTTCTATATCAATTAAGTTCCTACATTATCGTTTGGAGGGAATGAAAATGAAAACAAAAACCATTTTTGTTATTTTATGGTTTTTATTTAAAGGCAAAACAAATTTCCATATAATGGAAAAAAATTGAGTATGAAATTGAAAAATAAATTCAAAACAAACACTTTTTTTGTATATAACAATAACGGACAAAGGGATTTGTGATACGAATTACAGCACGGTACACAGCAATTACGAGGCATTATGTTTAAATTGAATATTTAAAAAAAAACGAAATACACTTGCGGAAAAGCTGCAGTAAATAACTCTCAGGAGTCTCCTAGCCCATGTTGCTTCCCCTGTCACAACCCGTCTTGTAATGGATTCTTCGATCAGCCTTAAATTAAACGCAAAATTTTTCCTTTTTTTTAATTATCTACAATATAATGTGTTGGTAATAAGCAGGGGCCTTATTAGGGAACTCGAATCGAAAATGAAATACACGGAAATGTTTGATGCGGTAACAGCTAACTCGAATTCGATCATATATTTGTCATTCATTTTCAAAAATTTACTCAAAGACTTTTCACTCGCCGGAAATGAAACTCGAAAGAAAAATTTATTCATTTCAATGTTTTTTTACGTAAGATTTTTTTTTTGCAAAACATTTAAATTGCTTGGAAAATCCATAAAAAATAAGAAAAAGTTGCCTCTAACATATAATATTTAGTTAATTACGATTTTAAACAAAGTCCATTCCGTATGAATTTTCTTACAATTCTTGAATTGAAAACGCCGTCATCACTTTCGTCACTTTTATCTTGCACTTATTTTACAATCATCACCTTCATCCGGTTCTTATTTCAATTTTTTTAAACTGCCGGCATTAATTTCACAAAAAAGAAAACGCAAAAACTAATAGCAAATTATTTACAACTATTCAATAATTACACTAAATATAACCACGAAATTTCCAAGTTACCAGCAAGTTGCTTTTTAGCAACTTTTAATTTTAACTTGTTGAGTTGTTTTTATTGCTGATTCACAATTATTAAACAAAACACAAACGATTATTAGTAATATACACATTTAATTTATATATTTTACCGATTAAACTCTGAAAACTTGATAAAATTATTAACTTAATAACAAAACAAATCGAACTTTACGCGCGGTTTCCCATCTGATTTTGACAGTAGAGTTGCTACTTGACACTACTAGTTCACACATAGAAAGATTTTTGCATGGCTTTGTATGTAGATGGTCTTGGTTGTAATAACCCAGTGAGAAAATTTTTTACGTGAGAAAACTACATTTTTGAGTTTTCTCATTATTTGTTATTGTGATCACAGATACATAGGAATGCCACCTGTATTATTTTACGAAAATGATACATCGCGAAGATCTGATTCTCTGGTATATCGAAAATATTCTTCATGTTTGTGTCCTGTTAGTTTCTCTAACTTAACGTTTAAAAGCATGGTGGTTCACGAGACGTGCCACCTTTTTCGTAATAAAATATAGACAAAATTGTACCACCATAGCTGCGCAAAACTTTAAAATTGTATCATTAAAAAAATTTAAAAAAAAATGTTTCGTGTGCCGCATGGGTAAAAATATTTGCTATTTTTCTGTGCCTTTACCGGTTAAGTGTGAAAAATTGTTGCGCTCGTTTTCGCCTTCCAATGTAATCAAAAGTACAAAAGATTATTGAAACACCACTCTAGATCTAGAAAATCCGTTATAAAATATTTTTAACACAAAAAAATGTAGCTACCTTGCATGAATTAAGTTGAAAATTGCAAAACAGTTACCAATAGTTCTGTAATAGATTTGTATTAAGTATGTACTAGATTTTGCTTCATTTTCACTTCGTAAATCACAACACCGAATTACTCAAAGATGATGTGGAAATGAATTGTTTCTCAATTACAGCTGACAATTACAGATAAGTATTAAGCTAGAACCTGAATCGTACGTCGATGCGTCCGTCATGCGTGCGTCCGGTTGACAGTTCGATGCGGTGACAGTTGGGTGCGGCAACGAATCTGGAGTTAACTCATTGTTTTGCACTTCTTCTATTAGTTTATCGTCAAAACAATTATTTTCAATTTGTTCCATACTTAAATTGCTTAAATCGTAAACAAACTTTTTTGCGAAATGACATTTCCGTGCGTTGCCGCATGTAAAAGTAGAAATTCGACCTACTCTATGCGGCTGCCGCTTCGGACAAACGCATTATTAGGGGAGTACTCATAGCAGCCCGTTGATTATACTCGAACTGTCAACCGGACGCACGCATGACGGACACATCGACGTACGATTCAGGTTCTACCTTTAAGCAATTTAAGTATGGAACAAATTGAAAGTAATTGTTTCGACGATCAACTAATAGAAGAAGTGCAAAACAATGAATTAACTCCAGATTCGTTGTCGCACCCAACTGTCACCGCATCGAACTGTCAACCGGACGCACGCATGACATACGATTCAGGTTCTAGCTTAATGTTTTTCGCAAAACGGAATTCTTGCTTTTGCTGTTACTTGTACTGTTGCAGATTGTGATTCTCGCTCAAATATCCACTGAAGTAAAACTTGTATTTGACAGTCGGAAACATGCAGATATTTTGTTTTGAATTTTGCTGATATTTCCTCAAATAAAAAGTGGATTTTTTGAGATGATGTTCAATCGAAAGATCTTTCTTGGCTCTCTCATTTTATCAGTATTTCTGTTCTGTGAATTTTTTATCTACTATTTAGTCTTGTATCAGGTAAATATTTAAAACATTTTACACTCTTTTGATTTTGTTCCTTTTAGTGTAATTGGCCAGGAGAAATAAAGGGTAATGGAAAATTGCTAACGGCTATGATTTTTGCAGACCCACATTTATTGGGGCCCAGGTAAACTAAAATATATTGACTTCTGTATCGTAGAAATATTAGTAAACAAGGGTACAATTTATCTGCATCAGCTTCAATTTTCTTAATTTGTTATTATTATATTTTATTTAATTTTTTTTTTATTGAATTAGTATTAAATGGGTGGACATACATACTTGAATTACAATGTATTGTACCAATTTACCATCAACAAAAGCACTTAAATATCTGTACAAGGGTTGGTTTGGAAACTTTTAAAAAAATTGGGTACAAAAACGCAGTTTGCTTTGCAAACATTTCTATCCTGCATCAGTGCCATGTTATATTATTTTATTTATTTATTCGATGGTACAGAGATTCCTCATAGACTATTACACCAAAACTTTTACAAAAAGAAGTTACAATTTATAAATTATATTTGAAGTTTGTCTTAATGACTTGAAAGTTGAGTCGATTTATTCGAAAACTAGGCCGTTGCCGGGTTAAAGTTTTTTCGCACCAAAAAAAATAGTTGAAACTTGCAAAAAGGTCTTACATTTCGAATATTGAAACTCCAACACTAGATTTGTGATCAGCAACCCCGAAAACCCACGATTGACATTTCCCAGCCTCCTAACGGGCAAGTTTCATGGTAAAAATCAATGTTTTAAAACACCAACCCCCTACACACCCGTCGTGTAACTTCTTAGAAATGGAAGTTTGTAAAGTATGCATTTATGACGTAGGATGAATCTTTGTGCAAAATTTCATGGTAAACGGTCTAGTGGTTCGCGAGATACTGTGATGACAGTCATTGAGTGAGCCAGGAGAATTTGGCTTTTATATAAATATAATTTGATTTTGAAAATTTCACATAGAAAAAAATATATAGAGTATTGAGAGTAAGATTGAAGAATCAGTTTTGTTTAGTAACTTTTTAAATAAAAATTGTGTTGAATTATTTCACGTCTGTTCAAAAGAGATTACATACCTAGCAACAATTATTTAATGTACCTTTGTAAATATAATTATAGGAGAGGTCACTGGTTCGATAAACTCCGCCGTGAATGGCAAATGCATAGAACTTTTCAAACTACTATGACTCTATTTCAGCCAGAAGTAGTTTTCATTTTAGGTAAGGCGAAAATACCAGATTTCTATCATTTCAACTTTGAAATTCATTTTTTGTTTGTAAGGAGATCTCTTCGACGAAGGAGAATGGGTCAATAATGCAGAGTTTAAAGCATACATTGATCGATTCCATAAACTTTTCTATACACCTCAAGAAACTTCCGTAATAAGCGTAGTTGGAAATCATGACATTGGATTTCATTACAAGTAATAAAAATGTAAAAAAATTTTTTTTTTTGCTTTTGAATTATTTTCTCGTAGATTGCATCCATTTATGGTTGATCGATTTGAAAAGGCAATTAATAATACTGGAATTAATCTTCACACTATCAAAGATATTAACTTTGTCACAATTAACTCAATGGCAATGCAAAACGATGGATGCTACTTTTGTGAAAATGCTTTAAACGATTTAAATCGGGTTCATAGTGAGTAAAGGATTCTAAAAACACACTTTTGCGATTTGTCTAATAAAATTTTACTTGTTTAGATACGTTAACTTGTGCTCACAACAAAACTAAATGCCATCAAAGTACAAATTCTAATTTGATTTACAGTAAACCAATTATTTTACAAGTAAATGAAATCTTTTAATTTACTAGATTTCGTTTATTATTTTTTTTTTGTTGTAGCATTTCCCAAGCTATCGAGCATCAGATGAAACTTGTTTAGAGCACGATTCACCTGAGATTGAAACCTATAGGGAAACCTGGGAAGTTTTATCCAAAGAAGCTACAAATATTATTGGTATTTTACAGAGATTCATTTGGTTCGTAGTAATAAAAAATGAAATTTCGTTCAGGTGATTTACTGCAACCACGTGTGATGTTTAGTGGCCATTCGCATCATTACTGCAGACTAATAAACAGTCTTAAGGTTGAAGAGTTTACAGTAGCTTCCTTCAGTTGGAGAAACAAGAAGAGCCCTAGCTTCCTCTTGGTAGATATGCTTTAAAAATATTTTTTTTTCATAAAAAACGACTTATAATTTAGAGTTTTAAAATGCTATAAAGTTTTTACATTATTTAAGTGGTGTAGCGATTAGAGCTTTTCAATTTTGATAAAGCTTTCTAATATTTAAGCTAGAACCTGAATCGTACGTCGATGCGTCCGTCATGCGTCCGTCATGCGTCCGTCCGGTTGACAGTTCGATGCGGTGACAGTTGGGTACGGCAACGAATCTGGAGTTAATTCATGGTTTTGCACTTCTTCTATTAGTTTATCGTCGAAACAATTACTTTCAGTTTGTTCCATACTTAAATTGCTTAAATCGTAAACAAACTTTTTTGGGAAATGACATTTCTGTGCGTTGCCGCATGTAAAAGTAGAAATTCGACCTACTCTATGCGGTTGCCGCATCGGAAAACGTATTATTAGGGGAGTACTCATAGCATCCCGTTGATTTTACTCGAACTGTCAACGTGACGGACGCATCGACGTACGATTCAGGTTCTACCTTTATTCATTTAACTAGAACAAAATCTAGCGCATAAAACTTAAATTTACTGTAATGACCAGTTCAAGATTAATTTAAATTTAAAATGTGCAAACTTAACATTAATTTAAAAACAAGTTCAAACTTATTTTAAAGCAAATTTCTTTGATTTTAGGCTACATTCACCCCTGAAGAGTATTCAGTGTCGTTGTGTCAAATGCCCAAAGAAACAACTGTGCAGATCATCTATGTCGTTGGAATATTTTTTTGTATCGTTTTTGTATTGCACTCCATTTATTTATCGATTAGGGATAGAAAAACTGCCAAGAGTAAAGCTTATTAAAGACAAAATTGTCATTTAGTGATTTTGTAAAATATGAACAAAAAATTGTTATTAAATATGTTAATTTCTTGAAAAAATTGCGTTGAAGACCATTCTCTCGAAATTCTTAGGATTTTTCCTTTGTTTCAATTTCCTTTGTAGATAAATTCTACGCGGGAATGTTATAAAATAATATCTTCATGAGTAATTTCGCAATTTTATATCGAGGCGTCTTAAATCGAGGGGTGCCTGTATAAATGGGCTGTCCATTAAATACATTTTTCGAATTTTCGCTAGACGTTTTTTGCGATTTTTTGTATGGGATTTAATACCGTCGTTAAATGTGTGACACTTTTAGGCAGCCACTAAATATTCAGATATACTTGAAAAAGTTGGAATTAAATTCACAATTCTAACAAAGATTTAATTTTTAGTAAGTCGTAATAACAACGGTAATGTTTTTGAACAAATTTTTAACAAGTCTCAAAAAAGTAATAAACTTTATTCAAATTTTCGCGGTAAATTGATTTTGTACCTCTTAAAAAAAATCAAACAGAATTATGCCATAAGTAGATAGCCTGCAGCTTAATTTCGTCTGCGAAGCAAGCATACTTGTGGTAATTCAGTAGAAGAACTTTCGTTCCACACTGTACTTGACATTCGTTCTGTTCTTCTTGTCCGGTTTTCCAGTGTGTTTCTTTATCACGGTTTTTATTTAATATAAAATAAAATACTGCCAATCGACTTTGATAAAATTTTCTTGATATTTTTAACTTAGTATTTGTTGCTAATTTATAGAAATATAACATAAAGTTATACACCATAAAAATTGTATAATATTTTTTAAAAGGTAAGTTTTGATTCTTAGTTCTTTGCAATAAAAAATTTCATAACTATTACAAAAATAACCACATTTCCATTCATTTTTGGGGTTTTGGAATATCGGATATAATTTTGGAAGACTGGCACAATTTTAATTGGGTCAACAACCTAAAATATATTTTCTGTTGAATGCATTTCACACTCTCTTCAGTTTGGAGAGTGCATTGACTTTGTTGACCTTATCAGCCCAAACGAAAACATGGATGAAAAATGAAAAATAAAAATGTAAATATCTTTCGAAGGCAAGCAGAATGTCTATAAGTAGGTCAGTTTGACTCTTGCCGAGACTGTCTCATTGGTACACAATTTTATGAGTGCCAGTTTCGAAATATTAATTAATTCGAAAAAGGTTCTGAAATTGTTTTATGCCTGTAATTAAATATATCCAAATATTCCAGTTGAAAACCGGTTTAATAAAATAAGTATCCCAAAAACTTCTAATTGAATATTCTAACCGAATTAAGATATTGTTTGGTTTGTTTTTGGTGTTTAATTGAATTTATTAATATTTGATACAACTCTATCATTTATGGGGTGTGTAAATAATTGAATTCAGTCACGCAATAACCGTTTTCTATAATTAATTATCCAGCAGTAAAGAGTTATAGATCTGGTTAGAAAAATATACAACACTTAAATGCAGAACATTTTTTGCCGCAATTTAGTTGCATTTATCCGTGTTATGCATTTAAACGTGTAATAATTAATGTAATTTTGACATTTGTAAACTTGGAAATTGATGCTATTACCCGTGTTGCATTTAAGCGTACTCTACTGTACTAAACTCCATACAAAAAATTGATAGTGTGGGATAATTATTTATTTTTTTCACTTTTTTACTTAACTTTTATTTATTTAGATTTTTTTTCGGAAAAATTTGCAAACTTTTCACATTTCATTGGAAAAATGACATGAAGTAGAAAAACTACTGGGTCTAGGGACTGTCCATAAAATACGTTACGCCAATTTCCGTTTTTCCGAACCATGGAGAACCCGGGGAATCTAAAAAAGATAAAATTAAACAAAAAACTAGAAAAGATTAGTGATGACGCGCATTGCGACGATAAACATGTAGACTGGTACTCAATTGGTAGTTCGATTTTGAGAAACCCATGAAAACCTGTATGGGAGCGCGTTTTGAAGTCTTCTTCTATTTATTTACTAAATTCTCAAGTCTACTTTGATGCGGACTGTCATACTAATTATTAGTTGTTTCAACAATTCAAATCGCTACTACAGTACGCACCTGCATTTAGATTGCCTACCGCTATGAAATGTTGCGACTCAAATTAGAAAAGTTAGTAATTGCTTTGAAAATATATTAAATAGTAGCATTGATTTAAAATCTATTTCATGTTAATATGAATTTTGTGAATGATGGTAACTTTTCTTTTAAATTTTCTAACTTCTCGAATAAATTATGAAAATTTTTCTATCAACGTGCTAACATTTTTTATATTATCATCGCCTGGCTTTCGATAAGACCCACTTAAGTAACTTTCATTGATAATATTCGTTGTCAACAAATTTTCGAGTTGAGGTTCGAGTTCAGAGCATATTTGTAACCCCGATGATAAAAATATTCATCTTATCTCCACAGAAGCGTCAAGTTGAAATATTATCATTTTATGCTAGTTTAAAATGTTTGAACATTTCTTAAAACAATTTCTTTGATCATTTCAGTTTTAACGTTGACTAAATAAAGATGCGTCTCATCATTTTGGACACTTGTGATTCGGTTGGAGCATGGTCAGCCAAGTATGTGATGAAAAGGATAAACGACTTTAAACCTGGCCCAAATAAGTAAGTCAATTAAATTCTAATACAATTCAAATGTGCGAAAAAAGTTGCAATTGATTATGTTGTTGAAAGATATTTTGTTCTAGGGCTTCCAACCGGCAGTACACCTTTGGGAATGTACCGGAAACTGATTGAATATCATAAGGCTGGAAAAATCTCTTTCAAATATGTTAAAACGTTCAACATGGACGAATATGTTGGTAAGTTCTTTTCGATTACGATTGAAAGATGAATACTTATTTGAAAAATTATTTAAGATCTTCCACGTGATCATCCGGAGAGTTACCACTTCTTCATGTGGAGTAACTTCTTCAAGCACATCGATATTGAACCGTCCAATGTTCATATCCTAGATGGAAATGCGCCCGATTTGGCGGCTGAGTGCGACGAGTTCGAGAAAAAAATGAAAGGAGCCGGAGGTGTTGAGTTGTTTGTTGGTGGCATTGGTCCAGACGGCCATATCGCATTCAATGAGCCTGGATCCTCGCTGGTGTCTCGTACGAGAGTCAAGACTTTAGCGCAAGATACACTCGAGGCGAACGCCCGATTCTTTGGCAATGATATGAGTAAAGTTCCAAAACAAGCGTTGACTGTTGGCGTTGGAACCGTCATGGACGCCAAAGAAGTGATGATATTAATAACTGGCGCCCATAAATCATTTGCTCTCTACAAAGCTATTGAGGAGGGTGTCAATCATATGTGGACTGTTAGCGCATTCCAACAACATCCTAACACTTTAATGATCTGCGATGAAGATGCCACTTTGGAGTTGAGAGTTAAAACTGTTAAATATTTTAAGGTAATTTGGAATTTTTTTTTTCAATTGCTTTTTGTAATTTTGGGATAAAAATCTTTGTGGTATTGGCTTCGAGGTGAAGGTTTTCCATTCTTCAAAGGAATTGAAGATTATGCTTTTGTTTTCCATCAGAGGATTTATATAATTGTCTTTCAAAACTCTGAAATCGTAAAAATAAAAAAAAAATCTCTTCCGGAACTCTTTTTGCCCGCTATACGAACTAATTTTATGTATTTTGTTTTGTGGAAACAAGAACTTTGTTAATGAAATTGAGATTGGATTGGATTCATACTGTTATGGCTAGATTTTAACGCTGTAGTTGTTTCCTTTTTATTTATCATACTAAATAATTCTTAAAACTTCCTTTATTTCTCTGAATTTAGTCAACAGAACACTGTAAAAACATGACGATCTTTAATAATAAAATTATTTTTATTAAGTCTAATAATACTTAAACAATAATATTATAACGGTTTCGGACTAACAGACAGCAAATTCGTTAAGTGAATGTTTCCTATGGTGATGCCTGGTCTATATGTACTACTTCATGTTTCCTAACCAAATTGTATGCGAGAAAATTTCTCGACAGCAACCAAAAAAATCTAAAATTTACTCGTTTACCTGTAGGCCCTAAGTGCAGTTCATCACAAACTTATTGAGTGTGATCCAAATGCCAGGCTCCCCAGAGATTAAAGTCCTGTTCAACGGTTAAAGGTATCACTGCGCATTCTGTCAGTATATAAAAGGATGGCAAAATTCAACTCTAGTTTTCTTTTTTTTTTAAATTACATATTATTTAGAATTTAAATGGGATTTTTCTAAAAATTTTAACATTTTTCAGGGCCTCATGGGCGTGCACTCAAAATTGATTGAGGGAACATAATGGACTACGATAAATTGTGTTTTTATTTTACATTTTGTTTGCAGCTTTTTATAAATATTTGATATTTTAATAAAAAATAATATTTTCAGTAAAACTTGGTTTTTTTTTCAATTTTTCAGAACCTTTTTATATAGGATTTTCTTAAAAACTTTTTGTGGCCTTCCTTGCACTAGCAAAACATTTTTTCATTCTGGAAATTCAATTACAATCATTTAATAGGTCGATTATATTAGACGCGTCACTTTTCGTGACTCGAAATTGCCTGTTGTTGGTACAAAACAACAAATACAATAGGCAAAAGTCAAGTCACGAAAAGTGACGCGTCTAAGATAATCGACCTGTAAGTAATAATTTTCATACGAAATTTCGTGTTCACTTGAAACTCACAATGCAGGAGATTGGGCGCAAGGATCGGATTGCGGGTATTTTAGAGCTAAAGAAAAGTCTTTGAAATACGACCTATCGAATGGTGAAAACCTGATCAAAATTCTTTCAAATATCAAGAGTAAAATTTCGTGATTTGGCGTCGTATGTTGAAACGTCGTATATCGAGGTCTTTGATTTTATTAAAATCAATTTTATTTACCGTATGCGTCATAAAAATCTGGAAAATTCATTTCAATTTGTAAACCGTTTAAGAAAACACAGAAGTTGAACGAAAAACTAAATCTTACATACTAGTAAAAAAAATTATTCAAAATGTCCACCTCCAGCATTTACGAACTCCTCCAAACGGGGCCTGTACTTCTTGCAGGTCAATATTAAATAAGACTCCGACTTGTCGTTCCATGCGATGGTAATGGTGGACTTCAGGGCTTGCACATTACTGTGAGCCTTAGCTCCAGTCTTAGCCTGAACATATGCCCATATGAAATAATCCAGGATATTAAGATCTGGAGAGCTCGGTGACCACATATCCTTAGACCAGAAGTTTTTTAAATTATTGGTTTTTTAAATTATCCAAATTTGGGTACTTCTGGCAGTGTGGCACGGCGCCCCGTCTTGTTGAAACACGTAAAACACATCATTACCGTAGGTTGACTCTATTGATGGTTTTACATGACTCTCCAAGATATCCTTATCGGATTCCTTCTGATCCTTCCTTTGATTGCCCTAATCAACACTGGAGTCCTTACTGAAATAAGGACTATTCCTCTGGCCAAACAAGTCGGTCTTACAGCATAAACAGTTGACAACGTTACGTTCAATTCATTGGAAATCGCCTTATTGGACTTCCGCGCGTGGACCAACTTCATGATCTTCACTCTTTGAGCCTCCCCCATGTTGCTATATTTATAAACATTTAATTTTTTGGCTCAATTATGTACGAAGTTGTATTTACAAACCCTTTCAAACGCTGTACAAATTAATAAGCAACCGTTATCTCCTTGAAAATACTTGCAGTACTAGATTCCAGATTTTTATGACGCATACGGTATATTATGGCATAAAAAACATTTCTTTTATTTAAATAAAAAATCGGAATAAATATAAAACTTCGACAACTTGGAAATTCGAAAGATTTTTTAAAGCGCCGTAGAAAGAGAGCGAACCTGATAGAAAGAGAGCCAATTGGGGCTAATTTCAATTAAAACGCAAACTTCAACTATTTGTACGTAATTTTTATTAAACGTTTCGCTTAAAATATACATTTTTAATATATATTTTTATTTAATAATTTTTATTAATTTTGTTTTTCAACTAATTTCTATAATAAGATGTTTTTCATTACATTATTAAATAATACTATTCAATATGCATGAAGTGAATTGAAAATTAATTGAACAAGTGATATATGTTTTCATTCATTATTATATAATATTGCCGGGTCCCTTTTAAAACGTATCAAGTTTAAATTTTGATAATTTTCAGATTTTTTTCGGAGCATTTTCAATTAATTTCAGGGTTTAGTTCGAGATTTTTTGTAGTTATGTAATTTAAAACGGGAAAGTTACAATTTTTTTAAAGCAATCTTTAACAAATTTATAGTTTTTAGCGAAAACAATATAACAATAAAAAAATGTATAAACCTCTACCTGAATGTTGATTTTTTTTATTATAACGACTTTATTTATTTTTTGTTGGAGAAACTCGAAAATTTATGATCAAATTAATTTCTATTTGTTACATTTTATAAGGAATCCGGCGATATGTACGCACAAGAAACTTTTTATTACGATTTCCTTAAGTTTAAAATTCTAATAAGAAGTTGTTTCATTTAGTTTTGTTTTATCTATGACTGAGTTTGAACAATTTACTAAATTTCTACAATAATTGAATGAGTTTCTTGTTGTTTTGTTATTTAAGTTTTAGGTGCGATCTGTGCTTTTCTACTTATATCACTATACGTTATAATATCTCATAATTTTTATTAATTAAATAATTGCAAAAATTGTTGTTTTGAGTTTCTCATTGGTAAGTCTTAAAATTACATTTTCTCATAGTTTTGTTTTTCAATATATATATATATATCCCACCATTTGAAAACAAACAATTTTTTCTGAATTTTCACGTAATTTCTTTAAACTCTACGTTTACTTTGGTCCACTATATACCTTTATTAAATATAGAGATTGAAATACAAATATTTTTCATTTAGTTTTATTTGTGGTTTTCTCGAATTAATATTTACTTGTAGTAGAATTTCGCGTTAAGTGTAGTCAGTAAAAGAAGTTTTTAACCAATTTTTGTGCTTAGATATAGTTTTTGATATTGTAATAAATTATATGTGAAATTTATTTGATAGTAAAATAAAACTTTCAATATTTCTTTTGAGATTGTTGTTGGTTAGATTTATTTACTATAAAATTTTAATAATCAGTAATTTTATTCACTTCCAATTTATTAAACGTTTCTACGTACAGATTGATTGTTTCGCAAAGAAAAGCGAATTAAACGTACATTAAAACAACAATGTTTTTGTATGAATTAAGAATGAAACAAAAAAGTAATATGACTTTATAGAGTTAAAAATTTATGATGGGTGTGCTAATTTTATGCAGAAGTGTGGTGGCTGGACTGATGATGGCCCAACATTGAATTCTGAAGACGGAAATTGGATGTTTTCTAAGTATTTTTTTTTTACTTCTCATTGTTTCCAAAAAAATGCTAATGAAATATTTAATCTTTCCCCGTGAGAAATCTGAGCCTTGTGAGTGAGTAAAAGTTATTTTGAAAACAAACTAATAATTTCAACAAAATTAAAACCATCGTGTAATCTATTTTATTTGACTGAAATTTTAACGATCTTAACACTAAACATACCAAGTATGTACTTAATACATACCTATTTCTACCATGGGTCAAAAGACCGCTTATGGTATGTTTAGTGTTACGGGCGGATTCTTTGTTCTTGATAATTAAGAAATTCGCGAGTGCTATTATAATTGTAAGGTCATTGATAAAATCCTTAAAAAATTTAACAACTTAACTTGAATGAGTGAAGAATACCCTGCCCGGAGAATCTTCGGGGCAGAATTTTAAAGCTTATACCGCAATTACGTGCAAAGCGGCGTGGTGACAGATGGTAGTAGAAACTATAGGTTTATATGAGTTGGTTTATAATTGCGCGGTGACAAAACGCGGCAGCCGCGCGGCACCGCGAAGAGTAGGTCTAGTTTCTACTTTCAGACGCGGTTGGAAGCGGTGACAGTTGTTTATGTTTTCTGAGTGTTGTTGCAAATATTTTTATCAAGTAAAAAGATGGAAAAGAACTTTGAAAACGCATTCGAAACGGAAAAATTAATAATCTTCAAATTTTCTGCGATTTTTAGGTTATGAGAACACAAATTGAGCTGCAACCGCGCCGCGTAATTTCGGTTTAAAAATAACTGCGGCTGTCGCCCTGCCGCTCTGAGCTAACCGCGCCGCGCCGCTGCCGCACCGCTCCAATTGTGGGACCAGCTTAAGAAGCAGCCCGGCCTTACCTCACACGTAACGACGAAGTAAGCCAGGACACAAGAAATTTGCTAGGTTTATCAAATTGAATGATCGGGTCTGGAAATCCTTGTTAGGCAGGCCTCCGGTTTTGCGCCGATTATGATGTTAAAATTTTGACGGTCTCCATCTAGCATTGCAAATTTTTGCACTCCATAATTATCCCAATGCCTAAAGCAGGGTTTAGACGAAGCGAGTAACTCGCTGCAAGTAGACGTAAATACTCGCGATTTGAGCTAGTGTGCGACGCTCGCATATGTGTGAGAATACTCGCTGCTCTCTCAAAAATAATAGAAAGCCATTCTATTTTTCTAGCAAGTAAAAACCAATACAACAACATGGAACCGTGTAGACAAGGGGTGGTTTTATGTGTGTGTGTTTCGGTTCATTTTATATTTGCTGCTTTGCCAGAAAACGTCGTAACATTTTAAGGAAAAAACGACACGGATATAAAAAACTCGTCGGCAACAAACAGTTTCAGGTCGAAATTCGCAAATTTTTCCACAAAAAAGAGTCGTGATATTTTTTCTCAGAAAATTTTAGGTTATGTTTTCCTTCGGCTGTCATTCTACTTGCAACGATTTACTCGCATCGTGTAAACGAAGCAAACTACTTGCCTCTCTTTACTCGCAGCGAGTTACTCGCTGTGTATAAACCCTGCTTAAAGCACTGTTTTCCAATCGGTGCGTCGTCATACATTTTTAGTGGGACACGATGTGTGCTAGCAATTTTATAGGATTTAACTTCAATATTTTAGAATATTATTTAAAGTTTTTCCACCTGCGGCGCAATTCTCGTGTGTTATTTAAAAAATATGTGCCTGCGGCGCATTTTTCTAAGAAAAGTTTTGTTACAACGCATCGTATCGGGTCTTTCAACAAGGACATAACAATTTTGTATTTAAAAAAACACAGAATATTTGAGATATCGGACTGAAATTTATTCCAGGTGTAGTGGACATGTTACATTTAAGTATGTTTGCTGATTGATTCTTTGGAGCCAATTTTCCACCACTCTTCGGCCGGAACGTTGGCAATTTCGCGTTCGATATTGTTCCTGATCTCCTTTAACGTTGTTGGCTTGTTTGCATAAACCATCGACTCAACATAACCCCATAAAAAGAAATCCAACGGCGTTAAATCGCATGAGCGAGGTGGCCATTCGACCGGACCATCATTTCATTCATTATTTCATTCATAATTTCATTTCATCATTTTCATTATCATTTTATCGGACTCAGAATTTCGGTAGTAAGTTTTAATAATTTCCAAACGTTGCTCGTTCGTGAACTTCACCATGATAAAAATGTAAACCTTGACTGACGTTTTAGCATTGCCAGATCATAAAAAAACGAAGTTTTAGGGTGCGTTTTTATTAAAATACAAAATTGTTATGTCCTTGTTGAAAGACCCTTTATTTTATGAGTTTTGTCTGCAATATATATTTTTAGTTTAAAAAACGTAATTCTTCAAAAAAAAAAAAAGTCAATGTCTTTTTCGGTTAGTTTATAAAATGAAGTTACATTGAATTCTAGAAACAACGTAGTTTGCAACAAATTTTTTTGCAAGATTTTATTTATCTCTATATATTTATTTTGCGTTCATGTTAATTGGTTATTTATTAAACATTTATATTATAAAACTGACAGTAAAAATGTTTTTTGCCGCAACATAAATTGAGATGATTTCTTAAAAATGTGTTTAGAACTTTTTGGATAGCGTCAACATTTGAATAACATGGTTTCAAAAGTTTGGGACATACCGATGTCCCATGTTTTTCTCTTTTATGGTGCAAATTTTCCCAAAGTGACAAACATATTTTCACTTTGTGTCAGATTTTTCATTTTGACTACACACAGAACTGAAACGTTTCTGTAATGTAGCTACATATGAAAATTCAATTAAAAATTTACATATGACTTCGTTTAAAATTCCAACTTTTTACCATGTTTTTCAATTTACAAAAGGATTTTTAATTCTTTTCGTTAGTAGTGAACCCATTTTAATCCTTTTCTGCTCGATTCTGATTCTGTAAATGTGAGCACAAAGTTACAGTGGATATCTCTACAATGGACTGAACGGAACAGCTGGAGCACAAGGTTTTACCTTTGGTTGGAAAACTCCATGGGGAAACCGCATAAATTAAGGAGGACTGACACAATTTCTAAAGAATATTAATGTACCTCAGAGCTGGCGAGGCCAGTTACAAGAACCCGTTTTGCTCCTGCTACCCGAGGTAGCATAAAAATTATTACTGTTAGCCTCAAATAGTGGTAAACTGGATGTGGTTGTAGAGCCCAAAAAAAAAAGTTGTTTAATTTTTTAAGGATTTTCTACAGGAGTTTACTCTTTTTCGATTTCGCACGAAACATCATACCGCGTTTGCAACATGAAAACTTCCCTAATTAAGCGGCAAATATGTTAATTTTAATGAGGAAAATGGATTTTTATTGTTTTCTTGCCTTCACTCACTTTTATTGTTATGATCTTTGTTGGCCAAAGTTTTCATATAACAGTCTTCCGACTTCAAGGTAAATGATTTTGAAGTGAAACTTTTGTAGAGTGGGTGGGATGGAGGACTTTGTTTCAAAAAGGCGTCGGCTGGTCGCCGATGGCTAACAAAACTCAAGTAAAGAAAAAGTTTTATTCATATCAAGTAAATAAAGCAAACACTTCATTATACACCACCTTTTAAATCCTTAAAAAATCTCCCCATTGCTATAGTCTCTTATAGAATAATCCGTATAAGAGGGTCAATGTTTAAATATACATACATACATATATATTTTTTTATTTTTCGCTTTTTGTGGAAAATTTATTCCAAATAATTTCGTAATTAGGTCGGAATTTATAAGAGCAAAGATGTTTGCCAATGTTTTATTTTCTCATTAGCTTTTTGCTTTCAACTTATAGAATATGACATGTCCATAAAATACGTCACACTTTTATACTGTGTGACGTATTTTATGGTCCATACAAAAATCTTCAAAAATGTGAAGTGTAGGTTTTTTTGGGCAGACCCTTATGCGAAAACAGTTCCAGTTTTTCGATGTGGTTTACATCAGCGGTGTAACTTCAAATTTAGGTTTATCCGGGAAAAAGCGTTTTTTGGTACACTTTTAGGGCTTCAAACCCTGAAAATTTGGGGTTCAGATTCACAAAAATGCTGGAACGCGATAAGGGTTTGGTTTTGGTTTAAGACCCTGCAAGGTATTCTAAAAAAATCTGACAAAATTGCTACAAACCCCAAAATCTGCGCCAACAAAAATTCGCTTAGTTAGTGAGGAAACTGTGAGTGAGAACATCAAATCTGTCTCTGACGAAGGTCGTTTAGCTTTCGAACTATAAATTTACTCTAACCCCCTGCTTTCCAGTGTACTATACGAAGTACATAAAATAATTGTGGCGTGAATATGGCGCAAACATTTGCCACAGTTAAATTAATACGTTTATTTTCAATCCTTGAAAAAAAATTTTTTTTGGCAAATACTCAATTTTTGACTCAATTTTTGAATGTTTTCTAAATACAGTTTTTAAAAAAAAAAATCATTTTTTTTTATTTTAACGTTATTTGAATCCCAAGAAGCCAACCCTATTAGTTTCATTAATTTACCACAGCGATTCTCAACCTGTGGGGCGCCCCCCTAGGGGGGCGCGAGTACATTTAAGGGGGGGCACGAGCATATCCAAGACAAAATATTTAAAAAAGTTTATTAATTGACTGAGAGGAAAGTACATACCCACATACAAAACAAAATACATTTCGACATAATATTTAATAATTAACTTATTAACTTACGCTTGGAGCAGAATGAACGCGAAACCAGCGCGAAACCAACGCAACTAAAACGCTCAAACTGTCACGCAGCGCAACATTTCAGCGACAGAGCCCAATGGCATCTCGTGAAGTAATACAAGTGACATAATATAAAGTGGTATAAACTTGGAAAAATTACAAAAATGGATAATTTTGAAGCGATAATTTGCTTTGTTGGTCTTTATCTTTGTTATTTGCACTAAGGCTATCAATTTTTCCTCGAACGACATTTTTCCAACCTCACTTTATGAACTGTCAACGCAGAATTCTGCGGCAAAGTTAGAAGTTTGCAAACTTTTGCGTTGCGGTTACGTTGTAGCTGCGTTCTATACGTTCACTGTGCTCACTTCAAACAATTTGTGGGAACCAAACTTTTAAGTGACAGTTTCTGCGCCAGTTTCGCGTCGGTTTCGCGTTCATTGTGATTTCAGGGTTAAAACAACTTCTCGCGAAACCGCAAAAATGACGCAAGAGCAATAAAAAGGCACCGGATTCTTGTTTTGTCAACGCTGAGGATCGGTGTTGCCAAATGTCAATAAATTACTGTTTTTTTGGTAATTTGTGTTTAAAATTAGGGTAGTTGTGTAGGTTTAGCGCCAAAATACTCAAATTATGTTATTATCGTATACATTTTATTGTATGCAGAGGGGGCGCGATGACAATTTTGATTGAAAATTGGGCCGCGAATACTGAAAGGTTGAGAAACGCTGATCTACCATACAAAAAGGCGATAGGCAGAACGTTAAGGTAGCTTTTCAAAAGAGGCATGTCCAACCTATTAAAAAGACTGTCCAGATATGAAAACATTCACACATAAAAAATACAGCAATTTATTGTGGGCTGAGAAATCTAATAGAATTCTCAAAAGTAAAAAAAATAGTTCGAATTGCAATACGATTTTTGTCAATATGTTTTCTTTTCAGATTTTACTGTACCGAAATTTATTATTAAATTGGTGTAACATGAAATTAATACAATGAATAGATTTATGGGAAACTCGACATTTATAAACATTCCGAGGGCGAGGATATGAAATTCAGGGTCGAAACTATTTTGTGTGAATTACGAAATTAGGTTTCATTATTCTTCCATGCACGTAACCCTGGCATATTGTGCGATAAAAAAAATTTAATGCCGATTCCCTGACCATTTTGCATCGTCAATTAGATTTTTTTGTCTCCTTTGGTTAATAAAATTTACAATATTCTATGCCATTCCTGTATTATTCAGACAACCGTGATTTAAATACTCCATCAAAGGTAACTTCCGTCCCCATAAGGGTTGCTTTATTGACATTTTTATGCGTCGACGCCGACATTACTGTAACATCAAACCCTAATTCCATTAGACCTCAATTAACTTCTGCCGAGTACCACTTAAATGAGACTGGGGTAACCCTGAAATCTATCCTGTTTCTCTATATATGTAAGTTTAGCGAATAAAGAGGAAGGGGGGGGGGGGGGAGGGCGTACTGGCATCTAATGAGTTTCATTTTGGGGATGATGGTGAATCTGATGTAGTCCTCCCCTCCCCCCAAGTTTTGCTTTACTTGGTCTACTTGACTGGTTGTCTTCTAGTTCGGTGCTAGCCAATGCGGTGGAAAAATCTCATTGCCACTTCCGACTAGAGGACAGAGTGAAATTCCCGTAAATTGCCACCCCTTTTTCGATCCAGGAAAAGAGTTTCCTGCTGTATACGAAACTAGTCATGTGTATCTGGCTTTGTGAGTTTTTGGCTTTAATAAACGGATAACACCTGATTTTTTGTCATTTGGTATGAGGTGGACACACGGAGACTATTAATTAGGTGTCTTGTGTCCTGTTTCCTGTGGAAAATGTTGGAAATTCTCGTTAAATATCCCTCAAACGACCATAAAGCAAAAACTTATCTGCATTCCAGCTCAAACATCTTTTTCGGTGACGCAAGTAAATTTGTCAGAAATTCAATCCTGTGATATTCATTAAGGTAAAATATTTACACATTTAAAAGATCTAGCAGATGAGATCATGTTTTATGCAGACAACACATTTCGGAAGTAGTACAGATTTTAGATTGATTTGTTTTTTGTTTCTACTACAATGAATAGGTGAAAATATATACTATGGATTAGTATTTTGTATATTGCTCAAAAACCCTTATAATTGAAATGACAAATTGAAATAAAATCCTATTTCACAAAGTTGCTTTGAAATACGGAAAAGATTAGAGAATTGTTTTCATTTGGATCAAATCGATTTCTGTTTCACATAGTGATATTACAGTAATTACAAAACTCAATAATTTAATTTCGAATATTTCAGTAATCCAGTAATTAAATAAAAGTAATACACTTTCCTTTGAAAATGATGTCGCAAATAATTTATCTTAGAAGGATTTCTAATAATATAGTTAGAATTCATTTGATGGCACGCAATAAAATATAGAATCCAAAAATCTAAAATTGCAACAGGAACTAATACAGGGATTTGTCCAACTTTGAGAGGTCTCCTGCTTCCCAGGGTTCATTTATTATGAAAAACCAAGAAAATCACGTATCTTTGAAAAATTCTTGACTTAGACAGGCTTTTAGCGTTTCAAGAGATCGGCTTAAACAGGTTTTACTGTGAACTGTCTAATAATTTAAAAATTGGTTTCACTTGAAAACTTTATATGGTTAAACATTTTTCTCAGAGTTTTGATTGTCGTAAATCAAGAGATGCCTGTGTCTTCTTTGCAGTGTGATTTTTCTTAAAAGCTTTTATTTAGCTGTTTGTCTGTCTGTCAGGGTCAAATCTTGTAATCTAATTTTGACCCACTTCCACTCATCCGATTGACTTGATATTTTGCACACATACGTGAAGATAATGGAAGGTACGGAAAACGTGATTATCATTTTCCTCAAATTTACCGGAAAAAATCTCAATTGGGGGTTTTTGGGATCGCTGAATCCAATTCTGGAGGCAAAAAGTCCGTACTGATATCTCAAGGTAAATGATATGCATTCGAAGGCTAAAAAGAATATATCGGTTCTTTCAACAAGGACATAACAATTTTGTATTTAAATAAAATACAGAATAATTGAGATATCGGGCTGAAATTTATTCCAGGTGTAGTGGATATGCTACATTTAAGTATGAAATCCAATGTCGTTCATATCGCCACCGCGAGCATTGCACTAATTGATTCTTTGTAGCCAATTTTCCACCACTCTTCCACACATACCGGCCGGAACGTGGGCAATTTCGCGTTCGATCTTGTTCCTTAGCTCCTCTAACGTTGTTGGCTTGTTGGCATAAACCAACGACTTAACATAACCCCATAAAAAGAAATCCAACAGCGTTAAATCGCATGAGTGAGGTGGCCATTCGACCGGACCATTTCTCGAGATTACACGATTGCGACCACTGACTCAGAATTTCGGTATTAAGTTTTAATAATTTCCAAACGTTGCTCGTTCGTGAACTTCACCATGATAAAAATGTAAAACTAGAACCTGAATCGTACGTCGATGCGTCCGTCATGCGTCCGTCCGGTTGACAGTTTTATGCGGTGACAGTTGGGTACGGCAACGAATCTGGAGTTAACTCATTGTTTTGCACTTCTTCTATTAGTTTATCGTCAAAACAATTACTTTCAATTTGTTCCATACTTAAATTACTTAAATCGTAAACAAACTTTTTTGCGAAATGACATTTCCGTGCGTTGCCGCATGTAAAAGTAGAAAGTCGACCTACTCTATGCGGTTGCCGCATCGGAAAACGTATTATTAGGGGAGTACTCAGCAGCCCGTTGATTTTACTCAAACTGTCAACGTGACGGACGCATGACGGACGCATCGACGTACGATTCAGGGTCTAGCTTAAACCTTGATTGACGTTTTAGCATTGCCAGATCATAAAAAAAGTTTTAGGGTGCGTTTTTATTAAAATACAAAATTGTTATGTCCTTGTTGAAATACCCTTTATAAGCGGATCAAAATACATACGTCAGTTTGGATTTTCAGTCATACTAATCAAATATATATGGACTAAAAAGGGTAAAACAAAAAACCAAAAAAAATGAAAAAGCGTTTATTAAAAAAATATGCTAAAAAGAAAAAAAGACGAGAACTAAAAAAAGGCGAGAACTAGAGTCACTTTTTTAGACGAGATCTAAAAGCGAGATAAAAGCATAAAAATTAAAATAAAATAAATATTTTTTACACACAAAAATACTTCATCTGTATGGGGTAGGGGAAAAGAAATTGTCTGATTGAATTATGATGTACAACATTTGAAAAAAAGCATCTGCTTATATTAAAACAATAATATTTCAATCTTGTGGCGTTTTTAAGTTTTTTTTAGTAAGTTTTATTAAAATTCTTGCTATTTTTTAACATATTAATAAGAACTTAATAAACTTAAATTGAGCAAACTTTCCTTAAAAGATTAACTGGTAGTTTTACAGTCTGTAGAGACCTGAAGGAACCGATAGAATTTGTGCAATGTTTATTGTTTTAAATTTTTATGATTTAAAGTTTTAAGTTCTTTTGTTAAAAATAGTTAGCTTCTTCATCTCCTGAGAGAACATTTTATTTTTTTAATAAGCATTTTTGTGTGCTTTGAAACCGTCAACATGAAACAATTTCAATCTTTTGTTTTTTGAGTTTTCAAATATTACAAATATTAAAAAAAAGTAAGTTTTATATTTGAAAATATAACTAAGCACATGACCGACAATAATTTTATTTCAACACAATTTAAAATGAATAAATATTACAATGATAAGAGATTTATGGACCATTAAAGTTAATTTAAAAAATTGCAAATAACTTACTTATACAAATAGAGATATCTTCGAATAATTTCTTAGGCAAAATTCGCAAAATTACTTTGACTAAAATTAGATAAATTTTTATAATATTTTGGCTTTTTGGAATGTACAATTGTGTGTTATTTTTCAAATTTTTTTACATGAAATGAAATGAAAATCGTGTATTGAAAAACAAATGAGGTTTTTTAAAAGATGATTTTTATATCGTTATCACAGTGTCTCTAAGTTTTTTTTTAACGATTTTTCTATAATGTCTAGTATAATTGGTTATTTTTAATATTAATTTAAATAGAATTGATTCTGTTTCCGTTTATCCTTTTCCACTTGATAACAACAATAAAATTAGATTTGTTTATGCTAATCTATTTTCTGACAATTGACAATTTATGAATTTTTGATTTGATTGCAATATCTTATTGAGAGTTATACTTTTTTTTTAGTTTTAGTAGTTTCAGAGTGAAGGGAAATTGTATCCCGTTTTCCTTTCGAATAACTGAAATTTTATAATGTTGAATATAATATAATTTTAAGAATAGTGTGTATAAATATATTGATTTTTTTTCTTTTTCATACATTTACTATATGTCTTTAATATTGCTTAGTTGTCCTTAAAGATTTAAGTACATTGTCCCAAATCGATTTCTTTATCTTCATATTCCGAAGCAACTCCTCTAATTTCCCATCCGCGTTCAATTCTTTTTTTGTCTAAATTTGTCCCATTGTTCGTAACGAAATTGATTTTCTTGTGCAATTTTTTATCGTTTTATGGAATTACTTGAAATTTAGACTCACTGTAAGGTTTTTATTTATTGGTAACGATACACATATTGAAGAAGTATAGAGCGCACAACTGTCGGCGGGGTCAAGTTAAATCGAAATAAAGTCAACTGACCCGTAATTACTTTTCCTTTCAAAGGTAATTCGGCCGTGAGACACAACATAAGAGTCCCATATTTTTATAAATTGAATTTCGTCTTCGTTTGGCTGGCCATGGTCCATTTGCGTCATCAGTCAATGCCACATTACGTTCTGGAATATTATTAATATGATTAATTAATTAGCTGATTACGAAAAAAAAATTTTTTATATACCACACATATAAAAAGAACCATGAAAGAAACAATAAGAAACATTAGTCAGAAAGGAAAAACGAAAGAATAATTCAGTAGAGGAGGAATGAACTGAAGCGAAAAATCAACAGGGATGGAAGATTTTTCATAGGGCAAAGTTGACGTAATTTGATATTAAAAGTAATTTTATATAATTGTACTATAAAAATGTTTGTATAATTTTTATGCAAAATCTTACTCAGTCCATAGCCTCGCACTAAAAGAAAGTAAAAATTTCTTCAGAGTTTCAGCAGATATCAGGGAAAGAAGTTACCGTGAAGGGGTGGTGAATGTTTTAATACATGAGAAATATCAAAGAAGGGCGGCATGTGTAATGGTGAAAACCGAATTAATTTCCCATCAGAGATGCTATAGATAGCAGGGCAGGGGTTTCAGGGGAGGGTAGGGTCGATTTTACTATTGTGTTAACGTTATCCAAAATGAAGATCGATTCAATATCCTGTCAGAAGTTCTGGAGATAGCAGGAGAAGGAATTCACCCGGATTGATTTTAGGTGCAGAAAATATTAACATCAATGATTAAATTTTCGACCCGCAACTTTGACGACTTTCTTCGACAAAATTATAAAGTAGGGGAGACTGGGGTGTTCTGGACCGCATTTTCATTTTGGCTAAAAACTCGCAAAAAAATAACTTTTTCTGAAAATTTCAAAGCTTGAATTTGTAGTACGATAAATAACCTCTCTTTGGGTCACAGCAGTTCGGTCAAATTGTATTAAATTATACAAGTTTTATCAGTTGGCGCAAATATGGCGTTTTTGCGATTTTGAAAAATCTCGGGGTATTGTGGACCACTTTGTAAATCGATTAAAAATGGAAAAATGTGATAGACAAACTTTTTTTTTTGATTCATATATTTATTATATAACAGACAAAGTGAAATGAAGTGAAAAATTGCAATGAAAATCAGTCCGAAACGCGATGTTCGCAAGTCCAGTAACTTGCAGTCATTCCGGAGCATCCCAAGTGAACAGCTCGATCGCACACGTTGCAATGGATGGTATTTCGGCGGTTCATTTTTTTTGGCATATTTTTCTTACAAATTATGCAGAAATCGATGTATTCTTCCACCTCACAATAGGTTGAAGATGGTTGTTTCTTCTGTGATGTCTTCGATTTGACACGATCTTTTTGCTTTTTCGATTATGGTTTATCGCCTTTTCTCTCCAATCTCTTTCGCTTCATATCAGCCTTCTCACGAAGGTCATTTACATCCTCTGGCGATGTCAAAACGGCCGATTTAGAAACTAGCTTGTATACCCGTCGTTGCCGGGTTAAGCTTTTTGTCTAAATTTTAGAATACGAAGAAAACCGGAAAGAACTTAAAAACTTTTTAATGGATCTATGTTGGGGCTGGACCCACGACGAACATCTATGCCAAATTTCAGGCCAATCGGTTCAGTAGTTTCGCCGCGAAAGAGTAACATAGAGGGAAAACTAAGTTTCGAAATCACTTTACCCCCTCCCCTTACTCCCCCCACCCCTCGCGCTACTTTTCCGTATGCCAATGTTGGAACCAGAACTACCACAGACACTCATGCCAAATTTCAAGTCAATCGGTTCAGGCGTTTTCGCGTGAAAGAGGAACAGACAGACAGGCAGACATACACCAACTCATATGATTGCCGAAAATCTAATGCTGTGTTTTTGCATGAAAAAACACTTATATGCATCAAATACACGAAGTTTGCTTGTCAAATGTCAAGAATTGAGTGGTCCATAATTCCCCGACAAAAGTGGTCCACAATTCCCCGAATGCTCTTTTTTACAATATGGCAGCTATTAGTAACACAATGCAAACTTCATGCAAAATTTCTTGTCAGTGTCGAATGCTTAAGGCTCCGCGAATATTATCAATATATTTACTTGAGTTGATTCTCGAAAAATGTGGTTAAATTTAAGCGAAACACAAAGTGAAAAAAAAAATTTCGAAGTATCACTTTTCTATTTGCTATCGAAGCGAGGTGATAGTGCGTATACAAAAGTCGAGTACTGTTAGGAAAATTAGCTTAACATGAGGCAAACTGATTACAGTTATTTGCAGCTACCAACCACTACTAGGGGGAAAAAATGACGCTGGTCCGCAATTCCCCGTGGTCCAGAATACCCCAGTCTCCCCTACTAGTTTGCACACCGGTCGTTGCCGGGTTCAGTTTTTTGTATAAGTTTTAGAATACAAAGAAAACCGGAAAGAACTTAAAAACTTTTGAGAAAAATCTTATCCTTGCAGGACTCTCCGTTGCGAATTAGTCTAACACCAGATTCGTGATCAATGATCCCGAAAACCCGCAAATATCAATTTTTCCTAGAGAAAATGGGAAAATGATATTTTCAGGTAATTCAGTTTCAAATTTTGAAATTGTAACACCGGATTCCGTATCAGCGACCCCGAAAACCCCCTAATGCAATTTTTCCCCGGGGAAAATGGGAAAAAGGATATTTGCGTTATCCTTACAGGACTTTCCGTTTCGTGATGGTTGGGACATACTGTAAAAGTTTCAAATTTTCTAGCTTCAGGGGTTTGGGCTGGGCGTTGTTGAGTCAGCCAGTCAGGTTAAACCATTTTTTATATATATTTAGATTTGGCTAAATTGTGCTCACAGAAAGTTCGATGGATTTATTTGGCAATTAAAGTCTACTATATGTTTGTTTTTTGACCCTCTGTGTTTTAGTATTGCCATCTGAACCAAGTGGGAAAAAATAAAAAAAACTTTTTGTCTTTTAAGGATCGTAGTGAATCACGGGGGCGCAATAGCGTCGATAGTGTGTCCGCCTAGCTTTTGCCCCAACCTCTCTCGGTCTTGTACTCAGGCCAATCGTCAAATACTCTATATTACGTCAGACAAAATGTTTATTTAAAAAAATCTATTTGTATAGGAGAGGGGGAAAAGAGTGAACCAATTGGATTTTGATGTATGGAACGGCTATGTAAAATACTATTCTAAACACATTTTACCTTTATAAATTTTTCAATCTGATACACCGTTTTCGAGAAAATCGCAAAAAACTATTTCGTTTGTATGGTGGAGAGGGGAAGGAATAATTCAATTTTGCCCGTTCAAGAACTTAGCCTAGGTATTTACGAGAAACGTAACTATACAAAATTACAAGTCTCTAGCTCAATGTTTTCGAAAGTTATGGTGTTCACAGACAGACGGACAGACAGACAGAGAGACAGACAGACAAACAGACAGACAAACATACAGATGGACGGACATTCGGAAATCAAAATCTTTTGTCATCCCAACACCTTGGTGTAGTTCATTTTTGTGTCCGATGATTGGTTCGATGCGTTAGAAACGGTACTAAATCTAATACACTCCTATATTATATATCATCTATAGAGCAGGCCTGCCCAACCTTTTTGTACTAAAGTTCGACTTTTTTTAATCCAACTACATCGAGATCTACCCATATACGTATGGTTACACGGCCAGAGCAAAAGACACTCCACGTACGGTGGCGCAGTAATCCTGAAAATAAACCATTTCACGTTTGCGATAACACGTAGCGTCTCGCATCGCCTAATGTGAACAGGCTCGTGAATTCTAAATCGAAACTGAACTATTCAAACAAATTTTAAACATGAGTCAAATTCAAATAAACCGCGGGAATCTAGTAATTTTCAACTTTTCAATGCCTACTTAAAATAGGCAAGTAAAATAAAATTTAAAATAAGGTATCTAAGTAAAATAGACCACTTGCTTTAACAGCAAAAAAACAAAAAAAAAAACGGAGAAGTAGATAGTGTGATTACTTAATTTTTACTTTCCCTTTTTTTTAATATTTGTGTTTACAAAAACTTTTTTTTTTCAGTCTGTAGTAAAAGATCGACCCAAATTCGTGTCGAGATCGACTGGTAGATCGCGATCGCCTGGTTGGGCAGCACTGATGTAGAGTATAAACATATAATTGTGGTGCGTGATGACTAAGTGGTCGAACGCGAAAATATTTGAATTTTTGGGTTAAGGAGTTTTTGTATTTAGATTTAATCTCAAATAGAGTAGAATTAATTGAATACCCTCATTGAAGTCTAGGCAACGACCGAAGCACTCGTCGAATGTTGGCTGATTCCCGTAGGATAAGATATCTGCCAAATCGTTTGCCAAACATTGATTCGCCTGTTTTGAGCACAAAGTTTCAATTAAAATTTCTGACCAAATTTAAACATTTTAAATCTCTAAAAAAATTAAAATTTAAACACATAAAAAAATATTTGAAATCCAAAAATTTGATTATGTTGTCTTTTGTCGAGTAATTGACTGAAATATGAGATTTTACCCTATTCTAGTACAAAATGACTACTATTCCCCTTGTTAATTTGATTAATTAGGAAAATAGAAAGTTTAATGTTGTATGTTATTATATAAATAGAGACAAGAGATGAAAGAATAATTTGAGCCAATTTCATGAAAAGTTTTTCAACATTGAATCCTGTTCGCTTAAGTTTTGGTTTCAGTCAGATACCACAGTAGTTGATAATCTCATAATGAAGAGGTATGACCAGATTTTACCACCCTATATAATCATTATTACTACCCCAAACAATAGCAATTACTCTAATAACCATCTACGAAGTGATTGCCACCCAAGATTCTAATTTCGTGATCCCGATTATAATTTCGTGAGAAAACGGCGGGGAATTGTTGTGGTTTGATTCAATTTTGGTACAAATAAGTGTCTAGACTTGAGACCGCGTTTTTGCTTTTTTGAAAAATGAGCCAGCGATATTTTATGAATGTGTGGTTTCAGTTGGATTACTCACTTGAAACGTTAAAGTTTATATGGTAAGAAAATCTCAAGATTTAATGAATATTTTCTTGCTGAAATGATTTATGACATAAGGTTCATTAGGTTATTTATTTATTTCTTTTAGTCGCTTTTTATAGACTAGTCAGATAAGAAGATGAAAAGCAATTTTGATTCTTCTGAAAATGAAATTTTATTTTGAAGAGCTTTTCAAGTCTAAGACATAGGATGCTTTAAGGATGCAAGGAACAATACTGTGGTATAGGAACACAAAAACAGTTCACCAATGATTTTTAATATTTCTACACATATTGGTTGATTAGTCAGTAGTTTTGGGTAACATTTTCCTCTCCCCAAAACAAGTCTTTACTCACTTGTACCGGCAAAACTTGACTGACGTTTCCTAATGCCAGGCGCGCACTGCATACGAAACTTGTAGCACGATGTTAAAGTGACAAATTAAGTTTTTAAATACGAGAAAATCATCATGGCAACGCGTCTCAAAGTTTATTTCTACTTAAGTTTACTTCGATGCGCTCTGACTTATAAATTTTTTGGTATTTTAAAAATTTCAATTGCTGTTTCAGTCAAAGATGTAAACCAAAAGTTATTCGAGTTCGGTTTTGGTTCAAGGATGAATTGGATTTCCGGTTTTTTTGATATTGGTTTATAAAATTCTAAAAATTTGGTTCCGGCTTTGGTTTCTAAAATTTGGTTTTGGTTCACCGATTTATTACTTTTTTAGTGATTTAGTGGTTTTTGTTTTAACAAAAGAATAGGGCATGTAGATTGTTTTTATACCCGTATGGTGAAACCAAAGGGTATATTAACTTTGCCTTACCGTTTGTAACGCCAAGATCCCGTCATCACACAAAAAAATGAATTACCCCAGTGTGTTTAGAATGATAAAAAAAATTGAATTTTGCATGTCCGTCCGTCTGTCCGTCTGTCTGTCTGTCCGTCTGTCTGTCTGTCCGTCTGTCTGTCTGTCCGTCTGTGGCGCGGATTGCGGGCGCACGGATTGAGCGAGAGACTTGAAAGTTTGCACAGATCCGTTTTTCGTAAAATGCGAGGCTAAGTTCGTTAATGGGCAAAAATGGACCATTAGGGGGGGTACCCCCCATACGAACGAAAACGGTTTTTGTGAATATCTCAAAAACGGTGCATCTTATCAAAAAAGTCCAAGAGCAAAAGTTATTTAGGATATGATTCTACATAAAACTCCCATACATCAAAATCCGATTGGAATAAATTTTAAAAATTCTTATTGGAAAGTTTGACTTCAAATTGGAATTTTGGTATAACTGTTCGAATTTTGATACGAATATCACCATACGGGTCTCCAATGATTGCCAGATTGGCAATTATAGCTTTTGTTATGTTTTTGATACTAGGTTAACCCGTTCGGTACATGTTTTTTTTCTATGGGGGTTAAAGATTCTCTCTATACAAATTAATGATGTTTAAGCTATTAGTATTCATTTAAAACAAAAAAAAAAATAAAAAATTTTATTTTTTTACAAATACGTCCACTGTAGTCCAGCTTTTTACTCAAAAAATCAAAATTGGGTCACAAATGCACTTAAAGGTGCATTGAATGAGAATAGAGTGTTGAAAATAAAAAAATAATAAGACAATTCAATTTTTTTAGCATGATGCCATATGGCATCAAAATACCGAATGCGTTAACATAAAAAGGTGCTAGGCTCTCTAAATCTGGTCGAAAATTTAAAAAAATATTCAAGTCACAAATAATATGAATTTTTCAATCCTAAAAATTTAAATTTGATTCGAAGGGAGTCATTAAAAAATTCTATACTTTGGTTGCAGCACAGCTTATGTTTTAAAAACTGGCTTGGTTTTGGATCGGTTAGGCATCCTTTTTTAAAACTAGTTTGATTTTGGTTTGATTCGGACATCTTTTTTTCCAGAGTGGTTCGATTTATGATTTGGTTTTGGTCCACTAAATTTCCTTTTCAAAAAACCGGTTTGCATATCTGATTTCAGCATCATTTTACATGCTTACTAACGCCGTACGCGCCTCTGCTAACAATTTTTAGTGGAAAGTAGATACACAATGAATGGCGAGAGAACCTCCGCCATTTTACTAGTGCAAAAATTTTCTAAATTCCAGGTTCTCAGGAACCAAAAAGCGATTGCACTTCGGGAAAATAGTTGCGGAAAATCTTCGGGAAATGAGTTAGCAATTCGGGAAATTGGTGTGATGAAGGAACTTTTGCACAACTAGGGATGCAACATTGTTCATAAAACCTCGATATATCGAAAATCGATGTTTTTTTAAAGCGACATCGATGTCAAAAAACATCGTCCTGATAACATCGATACCTCGATGTTTTTCCGATGTTTTGAAAAAGTTCAATTTTATAAATAATTTAGCCAGCTGGCGGATGCTCTATTAATTCTTCTTATACGTTGAACCATGAAAAACCCGTTAGTTTTCGAGATATTCGCCAAAAACTAATTTTTTTTAAATACCGGCATATTTTCATAACGGCTTGAGATACGGGGTTCTAGTGAAAGACATAAATGTAGCAAAATTTATTGTCTCCAAGTTTTGTAATACATAAGACTACTGGAAAATTGTTAGTTTCGGAATAAATCGCAAAAAACGAAATCGTAGTTTTTAAAAGGCCGCCGTTTTGGTTACTTCCGGTTAACGGATTTCCACATCAGGACCAAACTTCTCTGTAAAATTTCATGGCTAGCTCTGGTATTTTTTGCGAAATCTTGTAGAAAGATGAAACCGAAAATTGATACCAAAGAAAATTTAAACAAATCTTTAAGTAGAGTGGCTATATTAAATCTATATAAAAACTAGTCCTTCTAGTCCTAAAATTAGTTTCTCTACTAATTTTATGAAGAGTAATGTTCTAACATCGTGGATAGCAACATCGATACCTCGATATATCGGCCTGTTCAACATCGAGGTTAAAACTCGATATTTTTTAACGATACCTCGATGTTTTGCAAACGTCGAGGTATCGTTGGCATCCCTATGCACAACACGATTTTTATAACTCAACCTATAATTGAAAATTGCTATTTTTTCCCACGATTTCGGAGTTCTCCAATCATTAGTTTTCACATTTTTCAATTCTAAAACTCATAATATTTTGTTCCTTTTTAATTAACAGAATTCTATGATTTCATCCATCGCTCATATGAGCCAGCAATTATCACAAATTAAATTTGATTTTCATTTATTGTTTTCATAAATTGAATCAACATTGAAACAATGACCCTTTTTGTCTAACAAACCAAGCACATAAATGCAATTTGGATGGGGATCGGAGAACATATAGGATATTAGCCTAAAGTAATAAATTGAATCAAATTATAGAAGGAAATCCAATTTGTGTAAAGGCAATGATATTCATATTTATGTTCATAACATAGTATAAATTCTTACCTAGATATGTTTCATGCTGCGGCATATATTCCTGCATATCTGCCAATATCCTAGCAATTTCCTGTGAGTCCTTTGTTATGCTACACAGCTCCTCTTGATTAAAGTCGGGTGTAATTTGTTTACATAAAAGGATTTGACTAATAACGTTTCCTAGATTTGATGGTCCAGCTCTATTGTCTGCATACAAACAAATGATGGAAAAATAAGGAAAAAAACATATATTTAAGTAAAAAATCAGCATAACAATATTTATTCTGTTCGCTTTTCTCAATACTAGACAATTTCACAAATACAGGAAATTATTGTAAATAGAAACGAAAATAATGGAAAAGTTTATTTTGCCAACTAGCAATAAGAAAATATTTAGTCAGGGGAAAAACCAACAAACAAAATCTTTGTTTTAGATAAAACTCGCGTGCTTTTTGTGCTTTTCACAGAAAATTAACAAAGTTTGAAAAACCTTCTTTAAAGTCATTGGTACCGAATTTAAATAAAAGCGAAAAATCTGAGCAACTTTATAAAATCTCATGCCGATCCGAAAATCTTTTGAGATTTTAATTAATTTCCTTTTTCATTCATTAGGGAATATTCTAAATTTTATCCGTCTTTCAAGTTGAGTTCTCAACAGTTTTGAAATTCACGTAATTTATGCGTTCATTCAAATAAGTTTTATGTTATGATTTATTCATATGTTATACAAATACGATTCCTCGCTAAAAAATGTTATAAGCAGAGATGAAATTCTTATATGTTTTTATTTTACGTGTGGTTATTCTATCTAATTCTATTAATAATGATAATTTCTATTGGATTAAAATGTCCAGAGCTAAATATAAGTTTTGCAAAAAATTAATAAATAAATTAAAAAAACACAAACTTTTTTTTATTGAAAAAGTTCAGTTCAATAAATTTTTTTCTGCAAAAACTTTTAATGAGTTGAAAAAGTTGTTCCTATCTTAAAAATTCTTGATTGATTTTTCTTTTAAATAAGGTTTGCATAAAATAAAGTTTGTATTCTATTTAAAAATTTATACATATAATAAAATTGGTGGGTATTACAATTTTTATACCCGTATGGTGAAACCAAAGGGTATATTAGATTTACCTTCCCGTTTGTAACGCCAAGATCCCGTCATCACACACAAAAATGAATTACACCATTGTGTTTAGAATGATAAAAAAAAGTTGAATTTAGCATGTCCGTCCGTCTGTCTGTCTGCCTGTCCGTCTGTCTGTCCGTCTGTCTGTCTGTCCGTCTGTATGTGGCGCGGATTGCGGGCGCACGGATTGAGCTAGAGACTTGAAATTTTGCACAGATCCGTTTTTCGTAAAATGTGAGGCTAAGTTCGTTAATGGGCAAAAATGGACCATTAGGGGGGGTACCCCCCATACGAACGAAAACTTTTTTTTGAATATCTCAAAAACGGTGAACTTTATCAAAAAAGTCCAAGAACAAAAGTTATTTAGGATATGATTCTACATAAAACTCCCATACATGAAAATCCGATTGGAATAAATTTTAAAAAATCTTATTGGAAAATTTGACTTCAAAGTGGAATTTTGATACAACTGTTCGCTGTTCACTTAAATCGCCATACGGGTTTTCAATAATTGCCAGATTGGCAATTATAGCTTTTGTTATGTTTTATATATATAAATTTTTAAATATAACAAAATGTCTGTCTGAATGTTTATTCCGATACAACGCAAAAACGACTCATTCCATTTCAATGAAATTTTACACTAATAGATAAAACACTTTAAATTGATTTGCAGCTTTTTTCGATACCCCTCCCCATTTAACTCTTGAATTGTTCGACCAATTGCGATGTGGTTTTCGCGGATCTAAATTTATTTTGATTCTTATGGCGAACTGTCAAAATGTAAAGTGAAGCTGGCTGAAGTTTGAGTTTTGGCATTTTGTCATCAAATTTCGCTTGGCTTGCGATGCTGTACTCGATAATTCATGGTACAGCGGTTTGTATGGAGAATATTGTTCTGTATAGCTGTAGAAAATTAAAATACCCCCTCATGATTTTCATATAGAGTATAAAAACTATTTTATCCGCCTAACACAAGGACTACATTGACTTTTATTTCTGGTATACCAGCTGGTAAGCCTTTTAGTCACAATATGTCAAATTTGTTTGGTGGGTAAATTCTGGTAAAACAGTTCTGTATTTCGCCTACAGTGAATAGGAAACAACAAATTATGATTGCTAAAATATTGGCTTTGAAACGTCTGGAAAATAACGAATATACCTTTTGCCGTAAAATAATGATAAGCTCCCATATATATTTTCTCGAAAATTTAGTTTCCGCCATTTTAATTTGGTTGCGTGTCAAAATCTGGTTTACCAGCACTGTCTTACCAGAAAAACTGGTAAACCAGATTGGTCCACACTGGCTTTTTAGCAAACAGTTTTGCTGATACACCAGAAATAAAAGTCAATGTAGTCCCTGTGTAAGATTAAACTGTTCGTCTAGTGTTGCTTTGCTATTCAATTCGAGTGATTTGCGCAAAAGTAATTTCAAATGATAACACATTTAATAGATGTCGCTACACGGAGAGAAAATATAGTAGATTTAACTACTTTATAATGGGAAAACTACTTTATAATGGCAATTTTTATAAGAAATTTAACAACTTAATGGTAAAATTTACTATTTTGTAGTCAAATTGGATATTTTCTCAATTTAAATTAACTATTTTATAATTGAAATTAACTATTTTAGTGATAGTTCCGAGTCTTCATTATAAAGTAGTTAGAGATTTATTATTATTTTTCTCTGCGTGTACCTAGGCGAATAAAAAACATTTTCATTAAAAATATTATTTACTCTCTGCAATGAAAATGCTTAGAAAAAATTCAATTTACGAAAAATTTGTTATTTACGAAATAACAAAAATTTTTATATCCAACTTTTTATGAGATCAATTTTAATTTTGGAACGTCGGTCGATCGTCATTCTGTAAGGTGTCAAATTTGAAATTTCCTTAATATCAAGGATAAAATTTTGTACAAATGTAATTAAATATCGCTGGAAAGTTCTTCTTTGATATTTTTCTATCAAAGTGAAACCTAATTAAAAGAAAATCAAAAGATAAAAATTAGAGAACGGAAAAACTCACCATAATAGCCTGACATATCCATCGGCACTACTTGAATAAGACGATAACTTTTAATGAGTTCACGAAGAAATAATTGCGCTAAGTAAAATAGTAGCACAAGGTGCGGATTATCCGTAAGAATTCCATCAGCTACCGAACTAAAATTAAATCAAGAAAAAAGTTCAAGTTAATAATGAAATATTTTATTCAATGCAATTTCATGGCTGTGTGTGTGTATGTATGAGGAATCACATGTTTATAGAATTATGGAGTAGAGAATTATGGATTAGGGAGGAATTTGCATTTTGCATTTTATGTACAGATATGTTGATATGATTTCATAAATTGAAAGTTTTAAATTGAGTTTTCGAAAGTTTTTTAGATGTGTGTCTGCCATAATTCAAAAATTAAATTAAATCTATAGTTTGTGAGCACTGAACAATTGTTTAAAATTTCATTTTGTCAGGAAGTTTGATGAATAGGTTATAAATATCACGTGCTTGAGGTCACATTTTCTATAAATATTTATGAAAACTGTGATCTAGTGCGTAAGTGGCAATCAAATACAGATCGATAAATAATATCTAATTATCTAATGCGGCGGTCACACGACGCTGTTTTGCCAACGCTAGTGGCTATTTGGCTGTTAGCAGCCGTTTCAGCAGCACAAAAGCTTTTTTTTTTTAAAAAAAGCACAAAAAATATTTTTTTAGTAACTGTGTATCAGAATTAAAAGCATATAAAAACACGAAAAATGAAATAAAAATTTTTCTCGCTTTTATTTCTGATACATAGTACCAAAAAATTATTTATTCCTTTTTAGTGCATTTTTTAAAAAAAAAGAAATTATTTTTTCTACTTTCATCTACTACTGCTGACAGTTCCTGTTTTCATAAATGAGGCGTTAAAAGCTAGAGTGGACCAACCCACATGTCGAAATCGTGATTTTTTTTGTGTTTGAATCACTATTGCGAGTGAGTTTTTATTGTAGATAAAAATGTTTGGATGCACAAAAGAACATTTCGACATAAATTCCACAGAAATTTTTTTTTCCAAAAATTTACAGTCAATAATAGTACAAAAGTGGAAAAGCTTCAAAAACTCGATTATGTGGCTTGGTCCACTCTAGCTTTTAAAGCTCGATCCAGACTACACGATGTACGGGGTACGAGATACGAGGTTTTTGGTTTCCTCGTACATGGAACTGCATCCACACTCCACAGGGTTTTGCTCATTCGTGTACGCGGTTACCACGTACGAGGATAATCAAACAGCTTCTGATTTTACTCACTAGGTGAAACCATGTGCAAATTTCCCATCCAAACACTCGATGTTCGGGGTACGTGCCAACCTCGTACCCCGTACATCGTGTAGTCTGGATCGACTTTAACGCCTCAAATAATGTCGACTAGCAACGAAAACAAGAAAAAACATTAGTTGTGATCAACACAAAACTTTCCTTTGCAATATTTAGTTTCGGAAAAAATATGTAAAAAATAATTTTTTTTCAAATATCTCGAGAACCGTTAAAGATAAACAAAAAGCGTTACAAGAAAAAATGCGGGATACTTTATTTTTTTTGAATTTGGTTTTAAGTACATATCTTTTCTCAAAAGCGCATGGTTTCCGAAAAAAATTCAAAAAACCTATTTTTTTTTTTTAAATATATTGGGAACTGTTGGAGATATGTAAAAACCGTTCAAGGAAGAACTGTTGAAAATGTCATACCCTCTAAATTTTAATTTTTTCCCAAATGGGCGTAGTTTTTGAGAAATTTTTGAAAAAACTTATTGCTGACTTAGTTTTCAAAACGTTGATAGAAAACTACGATTTTCGTAAAACTCATTTACAAAAATTTCAAGTCGTTAGCTCAACGCGTTCTCAAGATATTTAAGATACGTAAAACAGAAAGGCCGGCAGACAGATGCACGGACATCCTCACAATTTTACCTGAAACGGATTTCGTACTGATCAGGAAGTTTCTATCTGCCCCCGTTCTCGAGTTGGTCTCCGTCATGAATACAATACTTTCCCTCTATAGCAGAGGAAAGAAAAAGCTTATGGTCGACATATTTGGCTAACATCCTTTGCCAAAACTTCGATAAATCGAATGCATTTTGCTTCAATGCTTATGCAATATGTTCAGAAATGATTTTTTTAATCTATCCGCATTATGCTGCAATATTTATGACTTTCGGGTGCCTGGCTTAAAATTTAATTATCGCAATTTGTAATTAAGCCTTTATAATGCTGTATTTATTTAAAGCCGATTTGCAGAAATTATCTTTAATATTTAATTCTACTACAAAAATACCGTTCCCCTCTATGGGCGACGGATGATTAAAAAAGAACAGAAGGTTTTTACGTTTTCTGGTAATAATGATTTCATCCAATAGAAAATGTTTGAAAGTTATGCGAAACATTTTTGTAATTAGTTGATTGATTTTCCCATTCATTGCCTTGAATGATTTTTTGCTGTGTGAAATGATGCTGCTGGAAACGGTGATGAAAGTCCACAATCCATTGAGAAACCATTCGAGGGAAAAAAAGTAAATAAAAGAAATTAGTTTGGCGCTTATTATGTTTTTGGGCTTTTAGGCCGATGGCAAAATAACTACCTTAAATAACAGTCGATGAAAAAAGGGACTAAAAAGGGATTCAAAATTGCTTTTGTGGCTATCTGGTTGATTGAAACAAGGGAAATATCAAACGATCAATAATTCTACTAAAGCTGTACAATGAAATTGATGCCCAATATATGTATTATGTGAAATATACTTAATATATTATGTACGCACATATCAATTGATGAAACGATGTGTTGCACACGATTTGTTGTTCATTCGTGTGAGTATAGAGTTATGTTCAAGGTTAAGAAGGTTTCAAGAAGAAGGATTCCAATTCAGCTGATTTAAGTAATATAAATCTTTAACTAGAAATCATCCCTTATCCATCTAGCAGCCATTTATAAAGGTATGGAATCACAAGATAACAAAATTCATTTTTTTTTTTAGTTTTCCTCACTTTTGGCTACTCACAGCATTTATGCCTTCTAGAGATACACACATGAGCGCGCATTATTTCGAATATATCGGTCTCGAATTTATGTACATATAACATTCATTGGGAAATCTCGGCAAGGAAATTGTGTTTAAAATGCTGAATATGTTTCCTGTTTTTACGATTCGATCATGTTTATACGTGCCTATGGGAAAATTTATTATCCTTATAACCTTTTACTCCAAAAAACCGAAAAAGGCTGGCTCCAAATAAGTCAGAGAAGGATGCATGCCAGCAAAATAACAGATAGGAAAATATATAAAATCCTCCTGATCGCTGGATATTCCAGCGTCAGTCATAGGCGCCGGTGTGTCTAACCTCGCAGACATAATTTATAGTTTTATTGGTGTTGGACGAAGGGAAAGGACTCTCGCGGGACGACCGGAATAAGGGGCTTATATTGAGCCTTATGCCATAGTCAATTTCCTTGCCAATGATGATGTTCCCCAGGATTTTGGGTCAGCGTACCAAGGACAAGGCCGCAGACGAAAAAATTGCATGTTTAATGCCAGCCAGTTGTAAATTTTCATCATGGGCGGATTTATAAGAAAAGCACCAGAGAAAATCTTTCTGCCATTTAAAAAACCATAAATTTTTTGCTTTGCTTGGTAAATACGAAGAAATTCAAATCGTTTTCCATGTAAATGCATTAATTTTTTTCCCGGAGTTGGAGATGAAAATTGGACATAAATTTAAATTTAGTTTATTCGGATTTTGTACATTTATATGTGTTGTGCCCGTAATATATTTTGAAAGGTAAAGGAAAAACACATTGAACATTGAGTTTATTGATTGAGACATTTAGTGTTATTAAAAAAAAATGATGTAGACATGAGAAATATAATGAAGTTTTTTTTATAAAATAAAATTGATAAGTGGGTCATTCCATGTCAAATAATCCAATGGAGAAAAATTTTACGTTTTTGGCTCACAAATCGTTTTACAAAATTGGAAAAAAATGTTTTTTTTTAAATAGTTTTCACAAGATAGTGCAATTTGTATAAGTCGGACTCGCATGAGGCCAAAATATTTGTCCGAATTAGACTGGTTTCTGGCTTACAATGGTTATTTTACTATATAAATAAAAATCATGGGACTTTGAATGGTGTATGGCTTACGCCCGTTTGCGCATACTATCAAAGATTAGGTAAATAAAGATAAGAATCCTGGAACGAATGTTGGGCCGCAAAAAAAGTCCGACAGCGGAAATGAAATCTTTAGTATATATTGCAAAACAATTATTTTTCTGTATATTTTGAAGGTTAACTGTCAAAAAAATAATAAAAATATCTAAATTGCATGCATTACTTGATTGAGATTCATAACTCTACAGCAAGGGTAGGCATTAAGCTGATCGCGATCGACCGGTGGACCGACCGCCAAGACATTTTGGGGTGATTGCCTTTGCTAAGACCTAAGACGCATATACTAAAGAGCCTGTTTACATTAGGACTCATTTTGAGGCGGCACGTCATTCGCTCCGGCCAAGTGATGGTGAGGGACGAAGTGGGGAGGGAAACCAAAAACAGCGAACGAAATTTAGATTCACTTAAAATTTTCAGTCGCAAACCGGTTTGTGTCTCGTTTTGCTTTTATTTGCCATTTCGTTGTTTGCAGTGGAGTCGTGCGCATCTGAAAATTCCGAATTTTCTTCTTCAGATTGGCACAAAAATAGAGCCGTTGCTGATAAGCATATAATAAACTTGTTACTGCAATTATTATATGATCCATATATGATCCATATTTTCATTAAATTTAACAAATTTCACTGCAATCATTTCACAACTGAGTTAAATTTGGAGTTTCTTTTCATCGCAATGTCTTGAACGTCAAAAATACGAAAGACATAGCGAATGAAAAAGTCGAACCGCGTGCACACGGCAGAAAAATGACGAATGACGTGACGCCTCAAAATGAGTCCTAATGTAAACAGGCTCAAAAGAAACATATTTATGGAACACCGACGCCAGCTAGACTGGAGAATCGGCGATGAATGTGTAGAATGTGTAGATATTATTATATTTGTGGCTATTATTATTATGTTTGTATCTTGCGTTTTGTTTTAAACGCGGTTTTAAAAGAGTAAGTTTTTCTATTGTAGTTATGTAGGTAAGTACATATTCTATACTTATTATTAAGTTATAATAAATATTGTAGACCTTTTTTAGCTCACCACACCTACGCCACTGAGTGGACCGCAACACCTTGAAAAAATTAGAAGTAGCTCGTACCGTGGAAAAGTCTGCCCACCCCTGCTCGACAGTAATGTACATACATTTTAAAAGTTCTATGAAAATTTTTTGTTGTCTTATCTTAAGTTATCTAATGTTTGATACTATTTAAAAAAAAATAAGTTGTGGTGAGGGTACTTAAACTGTAGAAATTTTGGGAGCTAAATAATTTAATTTAGACATAAGTTTGCTAAGTTTCGTAACTGCAAACTGCTCTTAGACAGGTTTTCGTTTCATACAGGTTTCCGGCAGTAGTTTTTTGGTCATAAAAAAGGAGTAACTCTGGCAAGTTTTCAGGGGAAATATCCGACCGTAATGTGGAAGGTCGTTAAAGTGGAGTGAAAATGGGACTTTTACCTTCTCGATGCTTCTACTGTCCCAGCGAAAAAAAGATGCCATTTGGTATAATTTTAAATTGTAGAGAAAAGATCTGAGTTTGAACAACACCCAAAAAATTTCAATTCGAATTTTTCTGTTTTTAATGACATTAATTTGGTTCTTTCTTTATACGGGGAACCTGCGCAAAGTGGGAGCTTTCCAGGTTATTGAAGACCAGCCTTATCAAAAAAGTCTTTTAATTTTTCGAGTTCTAAAAAAGTAAGCCAATTATAAACCCACATGGACCCACAAATATTTTTAAAAAATTTTGTTGGTACGCCATATTTTTTTTATTAACTTAACTAATATTAAGGAAACTAATACTTTTTTTATCTTGTGTTCTAAAGGTGAGCCATTAAAACGAATTTTATCAAATTTCAACAACAAAAATCTGTCTGTTGTTTTGAATTAGTGTAATTTTTTTTTTGCCAAAAAACTCCCGAATGTTGAGTTAAACATTTCCAGTATACATTCTTGCACTTCGTATTATGCTTAATTTTTCGTGATGTCTTTTGTCGTAAGGATAAATTATTTGGCCCAAAGAATAAAATAAACTCCAGTATGTATATAAGAAATTCATTAACAAAAAGCTCTGCAATAAAATTTTTCCTAAATACACAAAAATAATTGTAAATAGGCTAAAAAGGACGAAAGGAACATTTATGACTGTTTTTATACCAGCTTACAACATTTTGCCTTCCATAACGATATATTTTATGTGTTTTTTCTGCACATTTACAAAAGTGAACGAACATGGGTTTATATGACGGAATAAGATTGAATCAAATATTTTTTAAATGATATAAAAGTCACTTAGACTGAAGATAAGGCAAGAAAGAACATCGGAAAATGGGAATAAGTTCAAGGTTACTTGACGTTTGTATTTCTTGTTACCGTTATATGTATATAGCAGTTATATTTCAATATTGCAGTAGAATTCCATAAAAAAAGTGGGTGAAGAATATACCATGGTCATAGGAGAGAGAAAAACTGGCAAGGCACATTGAAACATAAAACGTATATTGTACCGAGAGGAAGCGTCCCCATACACTTAGAAAAATAATTTAGTAAGGTTTACGAAAACCAAAAAAAAAACCCAAAAAAAAGTGCTTCGTCAACTTTTTTTTCGTAAACGTTCAAAGAAATGTTCGATAGTTAAATGATATTTCTGATGGAACTACGCTACGTTTTTACCTAGTAATCCTTAACCCTCCGTCCTACCATTGGGGTCAATTTGACCCCACAGCGATAAAATTTTTCTCTAATTCTAGTCGTAATAGTTTTTGGACTGTGTAACTTCTTGACATTGTTTCTTTAAAAATTCTTCATTGTATTTTGCTGGAATCTATTGACATTATTGAAGTTTTTTCTAAGCGTACTCAGACATTTTCAATAACAACTAAAGGAAAATGGCTTATTACTGATTGGGGTCTAATTGACCCCAACGGTAGTTCTAGCAGGTTTTTTTTTCGGTAGACGGAGGGTTAAAATAACGTTCACCCATTCGTTAAAACAAAAATTCTGGATTTACCAACATTTCTTATATGAAAAACTTGATGTGTTGTTAAATTTACCCAATGCTTGGTAATTACCGAATTTTACAAAAAAAATTGGTTAAGTTAACAAACCGCGCTTGGTATTAATAGCAAAATTTTTGACACTGCTACCAAAACTCTTCTTTATTAATAACCATTTCAGAAGATTTGGTAAAGATTATTAAATGCGTGGTAAATTATACAAAAGGTCGTGGTATTTCTACAAAAGTTCGTGGTAAATTCTGTTTTGTTTTGTAAAAACAACGAAAATTACGTACAGTCGGAACGGCGTCATAATATGGTGATTAAAAAAAATGAAAATAACAAGTGAATAAATTAAATAAGTTTCACAAACAAATTATTGACTTGTTAAATTAAAAGTCGTGCAATTCAAGTCTTCCTCTAGATAAATTGATTGATTTGCTTTTCGGATGGCGTTTTGCTGACTCACATCAACATTTTAAAGGTAAGTGTGTTATAATTGCGCATACCTTAAGTTTATCTTTATTTGCTACTAAATATCTCATTATTTTACAGATCATAATATAAACTAGTAAGATGAAAAGGCAGAAAAGTACTGTCAAAGTATAATCGGAGATGGGATAAGGGAAATTTTTTGATTTTTTTTAATATTTAGTTGAAATTCTCAAAAATGTTTACAAATTACTTTCCGAAAGTCATTTCTTCTTCTGGTGGAACCTTCAGTTAAATATTCGGATGGAGTGTTATTCTTTATTTAATCAGAATAATTTTTTCCTTCATATATGTATCTTTTTACATCTGTTATATTTTTGTATCTAAATAAACTTTGTTTTAAAATATTGAGTGTATTTTTTTAAAATTTAGTAGAATTAAAATAAAATAGACAATTACGCAAAAAATATTATGAATTAAATAATAATCTCGTTAATATTAACGAAAATTTGTAACAGATTAACAGTTTTTTTTCGTACTATTTACCAGATTTTTTTCTGAGTGTAAGGATGGATAATGTTGAATTTTGATAAATAGACGTATACTCGCCTTTGAAATGTGTTGAAGCATATATGAACCAGAATTGTGAGAGGGAAAGTTTACTTTCGTATTATCTGCAATATGCTGACATTTTAGCAAATATGAACGTAAATTTAAAAATTCTCCTTATTTGATTTTTTAGACTACCTACGCTCATATTATGTACTTTACTTAGGTTAAATAAATACATTTTACAGTTAATAGTTAAATTGAAACGTCAAAATGTAGAGAAAATTTTGTAAAATATAGGAAAATCCAAGGATTGAGTAGTATTTTTCAAATACGCTTACTTTAACTTGTAATTCAAAATAAATTAGAGTACCCAAATAGCATCGAAAGGCATTGGCACATGAGATTTATTCTTTGCGGCTTTAAAATGCAGCAATTTACGTAATCGGGTCTAAAAATTTAAACCTATAATTTATATCCGCGTACAAGAACCGTAAGAAGTGACGAGCACGACTCACTGATTAATCCTTGGAGTACAATGAACGTAACCGAGCCGCAACTAAGGACGCAACGCAGTTCAGGAGCGGTTGAGCACAATAGAAGCGTCGTCTGTTGCGTTGTGAGACAAACACAGAAAAATTAAAAGTGAACTAAAGTAGAAAAATATATAAAAAATGGATAATTTTGAAGCGATAATTTGCTTTGTTGGTCTTTATCTTTGTTATTTGTATGTTATTGCACTAAAGCTATCAATTTTTCCTCGAACGACATTTCCCCAACCTCACTTTATGAACTGTCAACGCAGACTTGTTGCGTTAAATTTCAAAGTTTGGCAACTTTTGCGTCGATGGTTGCATTCAATGCGTTCACTGTGCTCACTCAAAAGCATTTCTGTGAAATAAACTCGTAAGTGACATTTGGATGCGTGATGATTGCGACTTGGTTGGGTTCAAAAATGCGTCTGCAAAGCCACAATTGCTTTAGTGGGGAAATTGGTGATCGACGGTTCGTCTTTGGGGCAACATTCGCTTCATGAAAATCCTGCAGCGATATAGCAGCATTTGACGGTTTTCGGGTCGAAATAGTGATTAACTGTGTAGCCGGAATGTCAGTTTCGCTTTGAAGAAGCTTATAATGGGAACAGGGTCGACACGGTTGCCCTTAGAGTTACCTCAAAGCCTTCGCTTTACAAACAAAAAGAAAAAAAGTAGATTCTTTAAGCCGCAATATTCCCCATTGACATTTGATTCAAACGATTTCGTTTCGAGAATTAAATTGCTTATTTTAGGCTAATAACTGATGAAAATTGCATAAAAATAGACATTTTTGAAACAGCACAAAATTATTGGCATCAAAATTTCATTGCAAAAGAAAAAATAAATTTGACTGGTAAAATAAAATTAAAGAAATTTTTCGTTAAAAACAAAATAATGGGGCGCCTTTATTTGTGAAATGGCACTGAAATGGAACCGAAAATCTATTTTCAAGTCAATATTACACATTTCCCGAGCACTCCTCTCTCGATTGAAGCATTATTACAAAAATGTCTTTCCGTCTGTCATTGTTTCTGTCTGGAGTCGGTCGGGAACGTGAGGCGGTCAGTACAAAATCCGTAAAACAAAATTTCCTGAATTTTTCCTTTAACAACTTTTATGTATCTTAACACTCTAACTGCCACGTCAGTCAAAAAGACCTGACACCTAACTGTACACAACGGCCACAATGAAAATTATTAAAGTGTTCGCTGCAACCCCAACGATTTTTTGTAGTTGCACACATTTTATGGTAATAAAATAACATTTAGGTATAATTTTGTTTTCTCTTAGTGCGTTTTTGACTGCGAACTAAATATTCGAAAAAGGCTTAAAACTGTCGTGGCAGTTAGAATGTTAAAGAATTCTCGAGACATTTGAAAAAAAAAATGGTTTCTACATATTTTTTTCGACACTAAAAATTTCAGAAGAAAGTTTTGTGATGATCACAACTGATATTTTTAAAACGAAAGAAATTTTATATTTAATAAACATACATTTCTGTGGGGTTTTTTAACAAACGTTTCTGCTGAAACTTGAAGTACGATTTCATAAAATTTTTCCGAAAATACTTAGATATTTATAGAATGTTCACTTACAGTAAAAATCTGTTTACAGTTGTTCACGCACCCACCATATGAGACAAAGTTCTCTTATAAATTTTTCGTAAATTTCATATTTTATTTTGATTTGATGAAACTTTTTTTGTCGAAATCTCTTTTATATCGAGAATAATTTCTATCTTGATACTTTTATGTTACCCTGGAGAAAAGAAAAGGAGATTTTTTTCGAATTTTTGCTCTGGGCGTTTCTATATCTGTCCATTTAAGCTTAAACTTTTTGCTCTTACAAGAACGACATTGAAACATAAACATATTTTTGTCGTCTTTTTATTTGAAGTTCGTCGATAAAGTCTTTGACTGAATTTGTTTAAATCATATTGCAAATACGATTTCTGGGAAAAATAACTTATAAACTTTTACGTTTGAATTTCAATTTCGCGAAATTGTTTTAATAAAATATTTAAATGAAATATTATATCTATAATTGAATTTGCATTGGAATTTCGCTGTTGACTTTTCCAATTTCTCAAGATTTTTGGATATCAAAAGCGAAATTATATCCGTGGTATTAGGATTTTATCACGGAATTCACAATTAAATTAGCGGGGCGGGCGTGTTGATTTAAGAAAGTTGTTTAGTAAAGATTACAGACGTAGTTATAGATTCTAAAAAAATCGTAAATATTTTTTATTGCACTTTGACAAAAATTATATGCAGCTTGAGTTAAAAATGTCACCATTCGATGATTATTCTATAAGTAGTCTCACAATTCTTTCTACCTTTTTGCAAAATATTAGCTATCAGTAGGGTGACTACACGTCCGGGAATAGGCGAGACAGCTTCGCATTTAAGAATGTTTTTTCCGACGTTGAGGAAACTCAACCTTTTTTCCGGATTTTTCAATTCAGTTAGTAAAAACGATTACTGAATATCCAAGAATTCTCTAGTTTAGCTTAAGGTTTCTGTAAATTTCATTTTTTTGCTTGCGGCGTATTTTTTCAACGAAGATTTGGCCTGCATCTTATTTCTCTTTATTGGTTTCTGTGCAATTTCAGTTGTTATTTTTTGTACCAAGTAAAGAGCTTGAAAAATTAAGTTAATATTGCTTGGGTCTGTGTTAGGGATGTCAAATTTTTGAAAAAAACCGGTTTTCGGTTAAACCGGTTTTTAAGACTTCGGTTTAAACCGGGCCGATTTAACCGGGTCCAAAAAACCGGTTATTAAAACACCGAAAAACCGTTTTGTTCAAATTGGGTAGGTTAGGTCTTAGACGCAAAAAATACACTATAATACAAACAAAAGACGTGAAGTGCCATATAATCCATTAAGAGGCCATAAATGGCACAATATAATATTGTATTTGGTTTAGAGGGCCTAAAAATAAGTGTTTCTAACAAATCAGTTGCACGAAAATTGGTTTAAAATTATTTTTCCGCACAAAAAAAAATGATCGGTTTTTTTGAACTGCTTTTGGCTTTAAAAAAAAACACCGGGTATAACCGTGCAAAAAAAACATCGAAAAAAACTGGTTAACCGAAGCAAAAACACAACCGGTTCTTTTTTGACATCCCTAGTCTGTGTTGCTCTTTATTTACATTAAAAATTTCGCCTGCGGCATATATATCTTCATTGTTTGTCCTTGATTTTCCACCAAATCAAGTTTGATTTTCTATATAAATTTTGTTGTTCCATTGATGTTGTGTTCCGTTTCAGGTATTCCCCCCCCCCCTCGCTCATTTTGTCGCGGGTTCATCCAGAATAAATTTGATCAGCTTAGCTATAATAGCCTTATCAAAACCGTACCACGAAATAGAAGCGCAAAAAACCGCGCCATAATATTGAAAAATAAAGCTTTCTTCAAGAAAATTAATATAAGTTGGACAAGATTTTTATGCAGGCAATTAATAAATATGCGCCTCAGACGATTTTTTGACAGAATGCGGTGACATAATTTAAATCAAGGCCAGTCGTAAGCGAAAAATATTATTGCAGATTTTCGTGTCATTTTCCATAAAATTTTCGACTTAAATAAAAAGAAATGGATTGCAGGCGAACATTTTGATGATACTCCTTAGAGACCTTAGAGACCTTTAACATTAGCAATATTTGTTGCGATTTTTCGCGAATTTTATTCTGAACTAGCTTGCATACCCGTCGTTGCCGGGTTAAGTTTTTTCAAATTTTTTTTTGATGATCTATGTTGGAGCTAAACTTCAGGCCAATCGGTTCAATAGTTTCCCCGCGAAAGAGTAACGTAGCGCAAAAACTAAGTTTCGAAATCACTTTACCCCCTCCCCTTACTCCCCCCACCCCTCGCGCTACTTTTCCGTATGCCTATGTTGGAACCAGAACTACCACAGACACTCATGCCAAATTTCAAGTCAATCGGTTTAGCCGTTTTTGCGTGAAAGAGGAACAGACAGACAGACAGACAAACAGACAGACACCAACTCATTTTTATATATTAGTATGATGATTTATTTATTTATTTATTTATTTATTTATTTATTTACAAAAAATTTCATCAAAAAACTGATTACTGAAAAATACAGCATTTATTAAAGCTTACTTTTTAGAAATTGTAAGTTAAAATGAAAGTCGATATTGTCATATCTAGAGTTAAATACCCGAGACATAGCTCCAACGGGTTCATTCGAACCGTAATTTGTACGATGATGAGGTACATGAAGAAAATTATAACTCCTTAATGAACGACCAGGGATCGAAATATTAAAATTTTCTAGGAGTTCCGGCGAGCTAACTACACCCGTCATAACTTTAAACGTAAAAATCGCTTTGGATATTTTTCTGCGTTCTTTAAGGGTTTTTAAATTAAGCAAAGATAAACGATCTGCATAAGGCGGCAAATTATGGACATTGTCCCATTGCAAACCACGTAAAGCAAAACGACTAAAGTTTCTTTGAATTTTTTCAATTCTATCTGAATGAATCGCATAAAAAGGATCCCACACAGCCGCACAATATTCTAAAATTGGGCGTACCAGACAACAGTATAAAGACTTTGTGACAAACGGATCATCAAATTCCTTAGACCATCTCTTAATAAAGCCCAGCAAAGAGTTAGCCCGATTTACCGTCAAATTTATGTGATCAGCAAAAGTAAGAGCAGCGTCAAAAATCACACCAAGGTCTCTAATTAACTGTACTCTATTTAAATTAACTCCTTCCAGAGTGTAGTCAAAAAATAAAATATTCCTTTTTCTACCATAGCTAAGGACAGAGCACTTGTCAACATTTAATAATAAGTAATTATTTTTACACCATACATAAAAATTTCTAAAATCGTTCGACAAAAGCTCACAGTCATTTACATTACAGATAGAGCGATATAATTTCATGTCATCAGCAAAAAGCAAAATTGAACAATACTCAATATTCAAATAAACGTCATTTACATATAAATTAAACAGTAATGGGCCTAGATGGCTCCCCTGCGGCACACCGGACTTATTAAATATAACATTAGAATATTTTCCACCAAAACTAACTCTTTGTGTACGATTGCAAAGGTAAGACTTCAGCCACTTAATAAATAGCGGTGGAAATCCCAATACTGTAAGTTTAAATAACAATAACTTGTGCGATATCGTATCAAAAGCTTTAGAAAAATCTGTGTAGATGCAATCCACCTGAAAACCCTTTTCAATATGATTTTGACAAAATGACGTGAATTGCACTAAATTTGTTTCTGTTGACCGACCTTTCAAGAATCCATGCTGAAAACGGTTAATTATGGAGCTTACGTGGAATTGTAAAACTGGGCAAATTATAGATTCAAACAATTTAGGAATACAAGAAAGTTTTGCAATAGGTCTGTAATTTGCAACATTGGCTCTATCCCCTTTTTTATGAAGAGGAATAATGTAAGACGATTTCCAAGCACTGGGAAAAATTCCCATACGAATAGATAAATTAAATATATGAACTAACGGTTTAATAAGGCTATCACAGTTTTTAAGTACTACTGCAGGGACACCATCAGGACCTGAAGTATATGACAATTTAAGTTTTTTAATATGCTCAATAATAGAGTATTCGTCAATGCTCAAATCCTTCATAGTTAAAGTAGATAAAGGAATCGTGGTCAAATAGTTAAAATATTCTACGTTAATATCATAGTCAGAATTGTCATAAAAAGCCTCCCGAAAATGTTCGGCAAACATTTTACAAACAATTTCAGGGTCAGAGCTTTTGGTGTCATTAAAAAATAGCGACATCGGGTAACCGTCGACCCTCCTCTTACTGTTTACAAATTTCCAGAAACTTTTAGGATCGGATTTAAGCTTGTTTTGCATATCAGAAACGTGATAAAAATAAGATTTATTTGCAGCCGCAAAGAAGTTTTCTTTGTGAAAACAGTATATTTCAAAATTAATATCGGTACGAGACAAAGTGTATCTTTTCCAATATTTACTTTTCAAGTTACGAAGGTGTACTATTTCAGAGTTGAACCATGCCGGACGTGATAAAAGATTTTTTTTGTACAAATACGGAACAGTTATATTAAAAATATTATAAATAATACTGTAAAACTTAAAATTCGCAAGATCTATGTCAGATTCATTTAAAACATCATTCCATGTAATACCATCAAAAAGATTACACATTTCTAAAAAGTTAGCTTTTTGAAAGTTAAATTCAAATGTATTATAAATAGAATTATTTAAAAAACTGCAATCAGTATCGAAAAAGCAAACTATCGCTGGATGATGACCACTCGTCGGAAGCATCGGTGAAGAACAGCTGCTCACCGCCAAAGAAGAAGCATCAGATGTAAAGATGAGATCCAGAAAATGTCCATTAGAATTAGCTACGTTATTCACTTGGCATAAATTGTTGGCATAGAGTTCGTCTAGGAAAACAGTATTTGCGTGACATGTCGTAGATGGTATTAAAAAACTTTCATCTTCAAACAACGACCAAGACACTGACGGCAGATTAAAATCGCCCAAAATTATTATGTCATCTACAGGTTGCATTAAATCCAGAACGAACTGAATTCCCAAATTATACTTCTCATATAAATCCAAAGGAGAAGACGGTACTATGTAAGCAGTAACCACATAAATGTAACGAGAGCCAATTCTTAATTTGACACATAAAAACTCCAGATCTGAAATAATTGGAACGTTTACCAAACATGAATCATATGTAGAACGGATGGCACAAAGAACGCCACCTCCAACGGTAGCACTGTGAGAGCAATGTCTGTCACGGCGAAATACAGTAAAATCCGAGCTAAACAGCTCATTGTTAAAAAAACTTGCATTAAGCCAAGTTTCAGTGAAACACACTATGTCAAAGTCAGATCCCGTCGATGCAGCGAAAAGTTGATGTATCTTCGTGCGGATTCCGCCTACGTTCTGGTAGTAGCATGCGATTTGCGTACCCAGTTTTTTGATTTCCGCCTCGCATTTAGATTACGACTTCTGGGAACAAACTCCTTGATAATCATATCGGTGGGCCAAAAAGTTGCATTTAGAACTTCCAAGAAACAGTATGCAGGTAGAAATATTTTAAATGAGGATATACGTGACTCCGGCTTTTGAGAAAATTTAGAGCAAGCTATAACATCATCATTATTAAAATTGTAATTTTGCTTTAGAAATCCCAGAACTTCATCGGAACTTGTACCAGGATCCAGTCTAGATATGAAAAGAACTCTGGGGCGAGAAACTATTTTTAGTGAAGTCAAGGAGGTACCGTCAGTTTTGGAACTTTCACAATCGGTAGTGTCTAACAAATTTACGTCATTAAATGAGGTTTCTGATGACGTTGCAGTCTTCGAAAGAACCGAACCCAGCTGCTGCATCGTCACTGGCTGCTGTTTTTTGTTCCCTGGTAAAAAATCCATAGCTCCTACGCTAGCTAATTCGCAGTAGAGTGGAGCTTCGTCGACAGTTAGATTTATATTTATATTCTGGTCAGCAATGGAATTTTTAAAACTAGAACTAGAAGGGGGCAAAGCCACTTCAGAAGGGAAATCGGAACTATCCTTCGATGTTCTCAATGTTTTCGAACCTTGCAGCTTAAGTTTAGGTGCTTTTTCAATCAGCTTTTCAAAAGAAGAGAGGCGAACGTCTATAGACTCGCGTATAGATTTAAGTAAATCTTCCGAACTTGAAGAATGAAGTGAAGTCTGGTCGGTGTCCGTGCGTACGTGAGCATTAGTTACGTAATCGGAGATCATATCATTCATGGAACTGAGATTTGAATTCATCTTTGAAGACTTTTCCAAAAGAAGATCTAGTAACTTTCTAAAATCATCGTTGGATGCAGAAGTTTGCATTTTTTCTGTACATGTTCCGAGTTCCTCGATGGCATCTAAAATTGCAGCAGAGTTTACAGAAAGTGCTTTGACTTTATCAGCGATAAAAACAAAATCACCCCGTATCTTATCGCAGGACGTTTCCATCGTGTTCATTCTATCATTTAACACTTGAATGACTCGGAGTACATGACAGGGTTTAATATCGCTGCAATCAGGACATGTGTAATTAGAGTCCTTTATTAGCGTCGCACGCGTTTTCTTAACACATAAAAGGTGAAAATTACGGCCACACACTCCATCACAAGCAATAACTGCTGAAGCTTGAATGGACTCATCGCATAAGCAGCAACGTACCATTTTAAAAATCCTAGATAAGCGAAGTTGTCACAACAATAAGTTTTTCAATAAACTAAGCCAAAAATTTGTTTAGTTAAAACTGGCTTTAATACACCGAACAGAGGCAGCGATTAAACAAAAGAAACAAAGTACAATAAGACTGATGCAATCACTGTACCAAATCAATAAATTATGGTTATCACAGTTTATCACGGTAATTCCGGTGTCACAATTATATTATTTTCTAGCAGAAAATCACCCTTTTATTAAATTTTTGTTTCAGTTTTGTCACTTTTGTCTTGTTTCTAATAATTTTGTTTTTAATATCATTAACAAATAAAATAATAAGCGGAGCGAACGACCAACACCCTTACTGTCCAACGATTCCACGAAGTTTATTCATCTATCGCAGAATAAGTTCAATTAGCAAAAATTGTCCCAATTTTAATTTATTACGTAGGTTTTCTATGACAAAATTCGGGTTCCGGGTTCCGGGTTCTTTCAGCTATAAATCACAAAATTTTATGGTGCAGTGTAAACGGTTATGCAACATAAATTTACTGTCGCAGAATAAGATTCGCGGAATAAAGTGTCAGATGTAAACGATCCCTTAGTAGAAATTCGTTGGAAAAATGCGACGCAAAAAAAAATTAATTTACAACAATCTCTGCATAACATAAAATGATACAATTGGCAATATAAATTTTTAATTCGTTTCCCGTTAAAATGTTGATGTTTCTAAAAATAATTTCTTCATTTGTTAATTTGACAATAATTTGACAATTTATATGGAAGTAGGTAATAGGAATACAAAATTGTAGAATATTTAAGACAGCTGGTTTAAATAAACTAAACTGTTTGACAGATTCGTTCTAAAAAGGGACTATCGCTACGACAAGTATTGACTCACTGAACATTGAGTTTTACTCACAAACCTATATAGCATACAAAATGTAAACCAGGAATTTGTAAATAAATTAAAAATTAGTCTTTTTGACATTGAATTCGAATACATTCACAATGGCTTTTGGCGTTATTTAAAAAAAAAATCCCGAACTCTCGCAAAAGTAAATTTCATTATTCGAATTTTATTGCTAATTTCTTGCTTAGCATGTTATCAACTGAAGCAAACATTAAAATGTTCTTATCTACGGGGAAATCTAATAATAACTGACGTTTTGGATTTAAATTTTCCACAAATCCATCCACTTTGGTTTATCCATCTTCCATAATATCGTCACGTTAATATAATCTTTAAATTCCAAGTGAAAAAGCCCATGGGAACCTTCCGTTAAAATTTATCTCTATTTTGAAACCCAGGACCGGAAAACCAGCAAAAAAGGAATAGATTTTTCCTTTCGAATTTTTCACCGTCTTTTTTTTTACATTTTCCATTTTTTTCTGTCGTTCACATTGAAAATGTTCATGTCTCTGGATTTTTCTTCGTGTGTACAAATGTGTGTACTTTATCCTTTTTTGTAGCTTGCGTTGAATTGAAAAAAATCGCAGAGAAGTTAAGCCCCACAAAAAATACTTCGTGCTGGCTTTTATTAATATTTAAAGAGAAGCCCTGAGGGGATGCTTACAATATCCTTTCCAGTTCAGCCGAAGGCTTTTTTTTCGACAAGGTTTTTTTTTCATATAGCAGCCTCCAGTTTAGCCAATAGACGATCCATGCCACCCACCTCTAAATCCCAGGCTAATTCCAGAGTTTTGTTCGATTCAGAATTGTCCTACAATAGGAGGCTAGAGAGTCGAGTTTCGGGAAGCCCAAGCGATTCATCAAATTGTGTTAACAATGCTGGCCCACATATTTTTAATCTTTCATATGCTATATCGGCCCGAACTTAATTTATTCCTCTTTTGTGCATATAAATAAATATGTTTAGATACTTACTCACAATTTTATATTTTCTGAGGATTAAAGTTTGTTACATGTCAAATATAACGTATTCAAACATATAAATTTCGTTAAAAAAATCTGACGATACAGTTAAACCATTGGAAAAAATTATAATCAAAAAATTGTTTTCAGATTGTATTTTCACTAACCTTTTTCATTAAATTTTCGCGTTTTTTCACAAATCTATATTTTTATATCCTGAAACAATGCATGTTATAGTTAGGGTGACCATATTTCTCTTGGTAAATCCAGGACAAGATGAAGTGTTGTGGGGTGGGTTGGTGGATTTGGATATTTGAGATGATAATTCAAATATACCATCAAGGATGTACCACCAAATGTACCATCAACGAAATGTACCATCAACAAATTTTATACAATCAATAAAACTTAATTCAGTCGAAAAGTAAGGAAAACGGATTACGAAATGTGCGCCGCTGGCGAAATTTTACAAAAAATAGAATGCGCCGTAATGATTAAAGTTAAGCGCTGCACAGTCGTAAGGGAAAATCAATTAACACTTTCGGCAGCTGTTTTGTTATTTTTTTGCCAGATTTTATTTTTTTGTGAAAGATTATAATCGGTGGTACCGCATCGAAGCTTCACTGTATTGCAAATATAATTCTAGATAATCGTAAGATCTTCTGTTAATCTATTTCTAGACGACAAAAGCAACATTTTGATCCCAAATATATGTTTACTGAGGGTGACCGTTGATAGTACCGCCATAATTCACTCGAATGATTCAATGATTTCATGTATCAAATTTTATGTGTTTTTGACAGTCTAAATTGCTGTGTGGAAGAAAACACTATCAGAGGGGCTGAACGGACGGACAGACGAATGTATGACAAGTGGACTACTGTGCGGAAAATCCATAGTTGGGGTAAGTCAACCATGCAAAAATAGGCCACAAGTTAACCGAGAAGAAAAAGCGAAACATCACCCCACCTCTTTAACACCAAAGTCAGTTTTTCTACAGTTCTTTAGGTCCCACTGGAATTTGATCTTTTGGGGGTGGGTATCTTTATTGCTTTCGATATGCTTTTGAGGGTGAATATAACTGCTATTGCCTCTACTTGGTAACTAACGATATTGCGTGAATTCTGTCAGTCCGTTAACTTTCTGTTTGTTATCTCCAGTAAAGTGTGCGAATTAAGTGGCGAATGAACGATATTTTTATAAGAAAGTCGATAATTTCTTCTACTTATCCCACTTGGCGATAAGTAAGTGAACGTTTTACAAATTATGAAATCATGTCGATTTGGTTACCTTTGAATTATAAATCGAAATGTGAAGAGTTTTCTCATTATTCCAGGAAGATCCTTTTTCTCGCTACGCCATAGATGTTGTAATTTTTCACATACATCACAGATGAGACACTTTAGACAGACAGATATCCAATTCCATTCCCATTTACGATATAAACAACATGAAAATAGCATAAATAAAAATGTTGATGGGAAACCATTTGATGCCAGCCAACGCAACCAGGAATAAGTTAGTGAAAAAAAAAATCTACCAACTCAAGATGGGTTTCATGCTGACAAATAAATGTTAAAAACTTGGTATAGAAATGATGGAGCGTGCCGAAAGGATCCCCGAAAACAAATGAAACGAGAAGAAAAGGTTCTTGCGGTTTGTTGTTGGGTTTCATTGAGGAAACTTTTCAAGAATTTTCAACAACTTTTCATGAAACGGAAAAGAAATTTTTTTAAATCCGGAAATGTTGGCATTTCTTTTTGTTTCTTTTATTGAACATAAAATATATTACGAGCCACAAGAGACTCATTTCAAAGTTTTCCATTCACAATAGGGTTAATTGCTAAATTAGATTAAGTTATTGCCATATTAGTTTTAAGCGCTTTATGATCCTTAACAAGACTTTTTTTTATATCGAAAATGATTTAGTATTTCTTACAATCACATTTTAAATAGTATTTCTCCTTATTTTTTATAGTCCAAATTTATCGAATTTGTTATGGTCGTTAAATGTGAAAATTATGCTCTAGATTTTATGATAAAGGTCGGTTTTATTACAAAGTATTTAGTTTCACTTGTTAGTTTTTTGGGGTTAGGATAAAATATTTTAAGCTAATTTTGGCTCCTTTCGACCATGGACGTAACTAGATGGGGGCCAAGCCCATTCTAGATACATTTTAGGCCACTCTAGAAAAACGAAACCAACTGACATCAATAGCGTTTAAATATTGAAAATATAAACAACAAAGAGTTACATTTTCTCTCTCCACCAAAAGTTGACGGGATTGTCCCATTCCAGGACCAAATACGTCCGTAAAATTTGAACGATTTAGCTCTATTACTTTTTGAGAAATCTTGTACACAGACTAACAGACTAACAGACTAACAGACAAAAAGACTGGCAGACTGACAGACTAACAGACTAACAGACTAACAGACTAACATACTAACAGACTAACAGACTAACAGACTAACAGACTAACAGCCTAACAGCCTAACAGCCTAACAGACTAACAGACTAACAGACTAACAGACTAACAGACTAACAGACTAACAGACTAACAGACTAACAGACTAACAGACTAACAGACTAACAGACTAACAGACTAACAGACTAACAGACTAACAGACTAACAGACTAACAGACTAACAGACTAACAGACTAACAGACTAACAGACTAACAGACTAACAGACTAACAGACTAACAGACTAACAGACTAACAGACTAACAGACTAACAGACGAACAGACTAACAGACTAACAGACAGAAAGACACTTTTGTAATAATGCTCCAATCGACTTAGGAGTGATTGGGAAATGTTTTTTAGGCAAAATTAAGAGGTCCAAATTTTTTATGAATACAATACTTTATTATACCACGTAAAAGAAAGTAAAAATTTTTTCAGTTGTGTCATAATAATCGAGACGAAATCTTATCGTGGAAAATCTCTCTTTGCGTTGACATTTGACATTTCACTTGCACCTTCGGCTTCGGCCAACCCTGCGGCCTAATTTTTGCTGAAGTCGAAGTTTCGCCGAAGGTGTGATTTTGGCGAATCCGATTACTCGCTCGGATTCTAATTATTATGCCAATGAAAAAGAAAGTGCTTATAATACCCATAATAAGTGCTTAGGCGTACCATATAAATACAAATCCCTTAGACTTCCCTAACAAATATATAGGCTAATTCCGCTTAGCTAAAGCTTAAACGCACGCTTCGAGTAATTAGCCAGCAGAAAGCCCCTTCCAAAACATTTTGATTTGACATAATATTTATACCTATAATTAACGATCAATATTTTATTGAATTTTTTTTTTAACTATGAAGTAGTTTAGTTTTTTTTAGTTTTTAATAAACATGCCTATTCTGGAATCCGAAGTAGAGTTAAGTTTGTTCGATTTTCCTCGATTGAACGAAATTTGTATTCTTGAATCCGCTGCGTTTCACTTCTGTTCGATTGCGTATGACTGCGTATGATAAAGGATATCTCTGTATGATGCGATATCAATTAAGTGACGAATCGAATCGACTGCATTTGATTTTACGTTTTAACTTCGGATTCCAGAATGCCCATGAAAATACTGTGATTTAGTCACAAATTGGGTGCAATGCATCTCCTTTTTAAAAGCTTTTATTTAGCTTACCTTCGTGTCTGTTTGTCTGTCTGTCTGTCAGATCAAATCTTGCAACCCAATTTTGACCCACTTCCACTTGTCCGATTGACTTGAAATTTTGCACACTTATATAAGTCCGATGACAATACAATATTTTCACTACTTCGTTCTTGTAAGGATAACGGAAGGTCCTGTAAGGATAACGTGATTATCCTTTTCTCCAAATTTTCCGGAAAAAAATCTATTCTGGGGGTTTTTGATGTCGCTAAATCCGAATCTGCCATTAAAAAGTCTGTAAGGATAACGGAAGGTCCTGTAAGGATAACATGATTATCCCTTTCTCCAAATTTTCCGGAAAAAAATCTATTCTGGGGGTTTTTGGGGTCGCTGAATACGATTCTCAAGTTAAAAAGCCTGTAAGGACATCTCAAATGTAAGGATATATATTCAAAGACTAAAAAGAACAAAATAAAAAAAAAAAAATTAAAAAAAAGCTTTTATTAACACTAGATTGCCCAAGGAAGTCAAGCAGTCAAAATGACTGCTTTTGGCAATATAGGTATAACACATATATATATATATACCGGAAATGAAGAAGGGGGAGGGAACTACAATTATTAATAAACGCATTTATATGTTGTACAAAAAGTCACAAAATTCTAACAAATTGTGTCATTATATACATAATTGTTTTTCTGATTGAAATTAAAAAGCAGTCAAAATGACTTGCTTGGGCAATCTAGTGTTAAAAAAGAATGCACTAAAAAGAAAAAAAAATAATTTTCTGGACGCTGTGTATCACAAATATAAAAGCTTTTAAAAAGCGAGATAAAGCATAAAACAATAAAATAAAAATTTATCTGTAAGGTTGTACGAATCGGTACAAATTCTAATTGTTTTAATTATTATGTATGCATTTACGCGCAATACTCTTGAATTACCGAAACACATACCTTAATTAATGCTGTGAAACAGATTTTAGAATTCCACTTATCACAAATTGGGTTACAAAATTTAATTAGTGAGTAAATCGGGTTTTGGTCGCTTCTTTTTCCTTCCCAACAGAACATCATAAAATATTTATTGTACCCAAAGCTGAAAGTAGGATGCAGTAAGGAGAGGGGGTGTCCTAATTCTGTGCAAACATTCTCGTAAATTCGCAAATTTGTTATTCTTCTTCTCTCTTGCTGAGGATCCTTTTTTATTGCTGTAATAACATTATCAATAATTAATTTGTTAATTAGGAATACAAAAGAATGGTCAAAGTCCGCCACGAAGCGATGGTGCTGCTTAGATCTTAGTTTTGAAAACGTTGAATCCACGGTCAGGCTGTGGGTGGGATTTTTGGTCGTGTTTTTTCTCTGGTGTTGTAATATAAAAAGGAGCGAAAGGCTGCTACAAAGATCTTCACGTTCTTTGTAGGCCCGTCTCGACCACATAAATCTTTAAAAAGCCCAAATGAATTTCCGGTGAGTTAGCCAGAAAGCTATTTTTCCCTTGAACTTTACGAGCAACAAAACTCCCAGTAATTATTACTAACTTGGGCTTCTTCTTGACATTTATCTATTCATTTTTTAACAAAAGAAACCGCGCAATTGTGTTGGTAATACATTCTTTGAATACCTAAGCACTAAATATCAGCTATTTTTCAAATAAAAAGATACGAAATTTTATGCGGGGGTAAAGCTTTTTATAAATTACCAAGAAAGGAGTGTATCTATTTTACCACAGAAGACGTTTAGTATAATGGACAGAGGGAAGGGAGGATCTGGATTCACAACAAGAACCGAAACCAAAACCGAAAGCCATAAAAAATGAGTCTTTTCTCGCCTCTTCAGTTGAATGTACGCAGAACGTACTTGAGTGAGAAAAACGCCGTATATTTCACATACATTTAGTTTAGTGTATAAAAATATTTTACTAAGAAATTTCTTATAATACAGCATAATAGCAGGAATGAGTAATCTTATTGGCCATTACATCAAGCTTTCCGTTGAAGACATGCCCTTCGAAGGGATTGAGGACGGAGACAGTCCATAAATACGGGCGTAAAAAAAATTCTTACAATCCACGGGTAATTTGCATAAGGGATTTTCCTCTGCCTTTTTTTATTTATTTTGCTTGAATAAAGTTGTTAAGATCTAAGTCCATGATCTCCGGTTTTCCTTTTTTTTCTTATTGCTGTTGCTTTTATTTTCAATATTTTTTTTTACCACTTTTTCTAGACTGTTTTCAACGTTCATTTTTCTTAGTTACTGAATGGAAAAGGGGAAAAATTAATTCATTCAATTCAGCAATTCTATTCACGTAGCCGTCTTTTCTTTGTTAGTTTAAGAAGAAAAATGAAGTTAATGGCGAATGGTTAAATTTAATTAGGCGAGTGATTTTTGACACAGGAAAATATTAAAAAACGGTTTTCTGACAATTTAACACAAAGTATCCATTTGGATTAACTGTCCCGGGGAAATTTTTTTTTTCAAGGGGACCTTTGGAGGATGTGTTTTGTTGTGTTTCCTCTCTACGTTTTTATTTTTTGTTCGTATAACAAAATATTAGTACACATTTTTATTACAGCACGACGTCTGTAGACTCATCTCATTGGGAGTATGTGTATTAATTCGTGCGGTTTTCCAATAAAAACAAAGCTTAATTCATCTATCGGTGAAATGATACCTTTCTTATATAATTAAACGTCATATGTAGAATAATTGGATGTACCTAATGTTGAAGTTTTTTATACAAAAACCTTTGAAAACACTTAAACTGATTGAGATAGAAAATTAAAATTTGGTATAGAATAAGCTATTATAAAAATTAGACCCCCCTCCGAAATTAGACAAAATTTTACCACTCCGCCGCCCCCTCCCCTGCGGTAAAAATCGGTACTGGACTAGTAAAATGTGCAAAAAATAGCCGTTTTTTGCAAATAAAATAAAATGTCAATTGAAAAAAAAAACAATTTATTTCAAAGATTTTATTATAAATCTAGTCTAAAATATATTTTTTGTCACACGTCTAATTTTAATCCAAAACAGCCTTAAGAAAAATATGGATTTTACGAGATGTCTGCGGAAAAAAATTACCGGAAAAGGGGAAAATACTGGTCTAATTAAGTATCGATGTATGGAAGAGTTATGATTCTAAAAGCCTCTGATTCTAAAAACTTCATTCTCAACCCTCATTGTTTTAAAAAAAAATCGATCTGGCGTTTTCGGACAAACCATGGTCATTTGTATCGGGCTGGGAAAGAGGAGGGGTCCAATTAAACTCAGATTCGAACTTAGATATACTAGATCGCTCGATTTGCTGTCTCAAATGGTCCCATTTCAATACAGTTCAGTGAATCAAAACGAGTCAAGTAAGAGCAAGATAACCGTATGAAAATAAATATAGTCCTCTCGTTTAAACCGTGAGCGGTTAAAGGAAAATAGACTTTCGGAATGGTGTTGGCGCCTAAAGTTATTTGTTTGCGCCTAAAGTTAGTCTCAAACTTGTGAAATTTGAATTTCGCGGCAAACTAAATTTGAATTTCGCGACCTTATACAGTTCAGTGGATGCGTTCAAGTACGATAAAGAGGGAAATACTTTTGGGACCATTTTTCAGCAGAGCTTTGTATGGTGACACTTGTTCTATGTTATATAGTTCTGTGGATTCGAAGCTTCATACAAAAATCGCGAAAAAGTAAAACGTAGTGAGGGGAGGGGTGCTTTTCAAAATATATCTCCACCTTCCTTGTCTAATTCAATTTGATTATATATGGAAGGATTATACAAAATACAGTAATCTCTCCCGGTTAAGTTTTTAATACCAAAACTTCAAACTGCGCGGTAAAAATTTTGCAGCTGCCCGGTTTTTTTTTATAATTTTCGTTAAAAAAAACATGTTCCTAACCCCAAAGTTTCATACAAAGTAGGGTTCACAGTGCGCGGTTTCGGTTTGCGCGCTCTGTTTGTGGAACGTATCTACCGCGCAGTTGGAGGGATTACATTACTGTATTATTCTCAACTTTTTTTTTCGTATGAGAGAATCTTGTCTGACTGAATTCTGATGTAAAATCATATTCATATTCTAAAACGTGTTTACCATTCCACCATTGGATTTTTTAGTCACGACAGCAATTTTTCTGTCCATAAAATTCAATTTACTTCATTTTTGGACTTATTTTAACCCTTGATAACATTTCAAAAATTGATCGATAGAGTTTAACTTCTGGTATATTTTAAACTCCGAACCTTGGTTTCGATTTAACAATTTACTATTAGCAAGTTGAGACTTTTGTACAAAATCGTTCAGCATCTAAAAAATTAAATCAATGATGTTTTCCTCTCAATTGTTTACGGAAAATGTCGAAAAGCACTTAACGAAATATTCAAATGAACCAACTGGCAACTTTATACTGCAGTGCAAATATTTTAAAAATGAATTATTCAATAGGAAAATAAAACAATAAAAACAATTTTTATGAAACAAATTTATGCGGTTGAAGTGACGACAAATAAAGGAAATTTTTCAGTTCAGTTTGTTGACCTTTCAAGAAGAAAAAAAAACTAATTATTTTCCATTGGTATTTAATCTGGGTTAGCGATCATGATACAAACTCCAAAAGCATGGCAACAAACATAAAGAGGAAAATTAAATTTGAATAAATAAAATAATAATAAAAATGAATACGATTACATAAATATGTGTCGCATTACAACTCAAACAATAAAAAAAAATATATATCATGCTTACTGTTTGTACAATATACGTTTCACTTACAAAAAAAATGGTAGTCGGTTTACTAGCCATTTCAAATTTAAATTTCGTTTGAATTTGAAGAGAGGGGGGGGATGAAAAAGCATTTTGCGAAATAAGGAGCCAAACAGACAAGATCTCATTTTATATGCTGTACTCATAAGTATGACGTAATGTTGTGATAATTTTACGATTAAAAAGCCTTCAATTTTGCAAATTACAGACACAAATATATAAAACATTTGCTGAATTATTCATGACTTGATGCTGTAAAGTGGTTTTCGGGGTGAGTCGGGGTCTTGTATAAAAGACAGACTAAGGTGTACATTTACATTGTGATACATTCCATTTGAAGTATGTCCTTTTTTATGCAGACGAACACTTCCATTCAATTTTCCTCTATTATTTTATACGACAGGCAAGAAGAAAGATAGAGTATATACTAAAAGCTTCCAACTATGGTATAAAACGGCGTCCCTTCTTCCTTCTAATAATTACCATCCTATATATGTTGATATGATCTGTATATGTTGATAACGATGATTATAAATACAAACAGATACTAGCGCACGTACCCAAAAAGATTCACACTCTCATAATCATAGTCGATGCGGAAAAGTATAATGGCTTAGTTGTACAAATATAAATAGGACTATCATCACTATACGCGCCCATAAAACCATGAAACATGGGTCGTACATATACGTATGGATGCGCCATACCGACGGTTTGCCATACTTGTCTAATAAATAAACAAACACCTTAAGGGTCTTAATAGCTCAAACAAAACATCTCTTGATCCCTTCTTAAGTGAAATCCCATCTTGACATCCTCTTTTTGGCGATTGCCTTTCGCATATCAAACTAAACGTGAATCTTTCTCTACTACTTTATATGAGATTGTTTAAGGCCGACGCAAAGATATAGAGGGGAAAATAGTCCATGGAAACACCATCAATGATGCTAGGAGAGTCCCCTTTTACAGATTTCGTTGTTGATTGTCAGACAGATGATCCACCAAGGTTGTATCGCTCTCTATATGCAAAAAGGACATTCGGAGGGTGGATGTAGCGCCAAGTGGGATGTTGCGGTATAGGTTGTAGAGAAGGTTAAAATAGAACAAGGCGATATATCGTCTTCATCATTGCCATCATCAACATCATCGGTGGATCACACAACACTTAGACCTTATCTTATTCCATTTTTGGAGTATTTTCACGAAAAGGCAACTGTTTACATATCATATAAGGATATACACGTACAAGTCTGGCCATGTTTTGCATACGTTTTTCGATTATGTTTGATGGAATTAGCTAAGAGGGTGCTTGTTTGGCGAACATACGAGTAGTAAAACAATAGCTGACTTGCCATCTATTACTTATGGTACACACTTGAAATTATCATCTTTCACGAAATACGTATGGGTTTCATAAATATAGTATGTTTATCGTGTAAATTTCCGTTGAAATCAACACATATCTTTTACCCCTGGTCAAATTTTGTGCTACACGATTATTTTAGGGTTTCGAACAAGTAATAGATGGCAGATCAAGTTTTGTGAATTTAAATATATAAACCAAAGTTAAGGTCTCAAAGTCTTACTCTATAACCTAACTCTATAGCTATGAAGAGCATATCCCCACAATTTTGTGGACCTAGAATTTTTTTTGTGGTCCAAAAACCGTCTCCTGAAAGATAATTGGAAATTTCAATGTCTCCTGATTAAGGTTTTTAAATTTTGAAAGAACATTTCAAAACAAAGTTTCAATTTTTAGGAACCCATAAATATTTTTCACGGAAAGTTCCAAAATTTTTATACTGAGAGTGCCTACAGTGAAAAAACCTAGAAGAATCCTAAGGGGCTGTTAATAAAATACTCGCACGTCTAGTTTCCAGCCTTTCGAACACCCCGTCCCCTCTTTTGACCCGCTTTTCCGTTTTTTTTTTTTTGAAGTTCAGTACCGCTACCGTCACTCTATCGCGATTTTCTTAAAAACGGTACATTATGTCATATACTAAAAAAATTGTGGAGACTAAAAGTGTTTAAAATAAATTCGGACCACCCCTTTCCCCCTACACTACACAAAGGATAACGTGTTTTTCCGAAAACACTTCTTTGTTTAGAATTAAATTTTACATAACAGTTCCATACATCAAAATTCAATCAGGCCACTACTTCTCCCTTCCCCTATACAACTGGAAAATTTTATGCTTTGTATTTGGAAACTTTGTATTTGGTCCTGTCGAAAACGTATTTAAAAAAAAGTTTTTGGAATGCAATTTTGCATAACTTTTCCATACATCATATTCCAATTGCAGTGACTTTTGATGCTCACAAACTGACGATTATTTAGGGTCCCTGTGTCCAAGATCTTTATATATTAATCTATTATATACTAGGCTTGTGTATCTGTCTGTATGTCCGTTCGCTTAAAACTGAAGAACTACTGAACTGATTTGGATGAAACTTTTAGATTTGGATGAGCTTTCTAGCGTCAATGTGCGGGTTTTAGGCAACAGGCAAACCCAAGGTTTTCCATATTTCTTACCAGTTTCCTCGATTTTTGTATATTACTTTCTGTGTTTCTATCTGTACGCCTATAACTCGAGGACCACTGAACCGATTAGGATGAAACTTTCAAATGAGTTTACTGGTATTAAGGAGCCAGTTTTAGGTCATAAGTTGACCCAAGGTTCCGCGTCATATCCTTGCTACATTATGTACCATGAAGTCATTAACAACCACCAGCAAAATGCGTTGGAATTACTGAAAGAAACTTTCAGAGATTATTTGTATTGATGCCATTAGGAAAACATAACCTTGCCATTCACCAATTTTCCGTTTTCTTGAAATGATATGTCAGTGAATCCCCTATGAACATAACGGGGAAAAAAATTTAACGCACCAGTTTTCGTGTAAAATAATTTTTCTACTTACGAAAAACCCTTTTCCTACTCACGGATTTTATTAGAATTTTCTTTATTAGATTTCAAATTCAATTCTGTATGACACGTCTGCAGACACAAAGTGGTGTCGTTAACGGTTTCGGTGGTATAGCTGCAAAATTCATCAGATAACCCATAGTTTTGTGGTAGTCCCAATTTTTCCGAGGTTTCCAAAAATCAATTTCCCAAAATTTACTTTTTTCTTAAGTTCATGGGGTGTGAAAGGCGTTGTAATGCGAAGGGAGAGGCTAGAAAAGTTTTATTCTTAGGTAACCCAAAAAAAATTTGACAAACGGACCAAAATTTGGAATCAAAACTAATCCACAGAAAAATGTAATTGTCATAGTATTTCAAGGATGAAATATCGCACCCATAAATATTTACTGCTTTAATCGTTGGCATCTCATTAACCGACCCGGAAAATTCTAAAATTTTGTTGCACAGCAAAGAAAATGGAACAGAAATGTGATCACCTATAAAATGTCAACGCCTAATAGAAAAAGTGCCATTGAATTAGTAAATTTCCATTTGTAAGTTTTCTCAATTATCTTGAACATGGTGTATTTTTGTACTTTGCATTATATTGTAATATGTAGGGCCCGGATTTAAGGCACTTATAAAATGCGAAAAAAGGCAGGCAAAAAGGCAGTATGAAAGACTGAATAAGCATTATTTTTTCAAAAAAAAGGCATTTATTTAACCAAAAGGCATTTTCATTGCACGAATATTACATATCATGTATCACAAAATTGAACGCTGAACGCTTGCAAATAATTTCAGATAAATTAAATTCATATAAATAAATTTAAAAAAATATATAAAAAGCTAATAGCCGTATAAAGAGTCTCACTTCCTTTAAGTAATATGAGTGTTCGCTGCTTTTTACCTACAACTTGTTATAGTGACGTTACTTTAGGTGCATTGACAATCATAATAGGTAATACGGATCTAATACTGATTGCAAGAAATAATTAAGTGAACTAAAACTTACCTAAAAGTTCTTTTCTAATCCGCGAAATTGTTTCTAAATAGCAGGTCTCCAATAATTCTTTCGTAACTTTGATTCATCTGGATTTTTTTCATGACAATATTTTTGAAAAAACTCTTTCAAAATATTATTATTCAATTTCCAAAGTGGAATATTTGCCTTAACAAATGCCATACATAAATCTTTAGAAAATGATGAGTCGCTTGTTCTGCTGATTGCATTTTTGAATAACGCGACTTTTTTTGAACTTGCTTTCTGCAATAAATTCCTGTGTTTGGCAATTTTTATGTGTTGTGTCACAAAATGCTTTTTTGAATGATTCACTACTTTTTCGCAAATATTGCAGAAAAGCAAACTCCCGTCTGTCGAGAAACAGTCTTTGCCAAATGTATTTACAAGGTTCACGAGTATAAGGCGGTTTTCTCGTGTGATTTTTGGCATTTCTAAGTTTTCAATTTACTACCAAAACTAAACTGATCGCACATTGGCACAACTGTCATCAATATAGGCATTGCCAAATCAAAAAAAAAAAAAACGATAATTTTTATGGGTATTTAAGAATTTATAAATCTTTTTAAGATCGGAATTATTAAAAAAGGCATAAAAAAAGGCTAAATGGTCGAAAAAGTGGGAAAATAAGCAAAAATGCCTAAAAGGCAGTTATTATACAAAAATGAACGAAAAAAGCAAAATAGGCAAAATGCCTTTTTGCCTTAAATATCCGGGCCCTGGTAATATGTAATGCCTTGTTATGAGGCGGATTTATACTAAGAAATCCTGCACAAAAGAGGATAGCGTAACAATGTCTCCATTTCAGTATTTCAGGATCTTTTTTTCTCATTTTTTCAAGGATTGACTGCATTAGCCCCAGTACACATATAATCCCTATAATCTTCTCAGAAATGGCTTTTGCACATTACACGATAGAAGATGATGACTGAGAAGCCTCTTTTTAAATTCCTTTAAAGAAAAACTCTCGCAACTTTATCGTTTCGGGAAATGTTTGTGTACACGAACGTGTGGAAAATATAAGGATAACAACCAGGACCAGCGGAACTAAGAAGGATAAAAAAAAACTTTCTTTGAACTTTTCTTACCGTGTGCCTTGCCATCCAGCCACCCATTGAGTCAACGAGACATTGGGAAAAAAATCCCTATTCGTTATTTTTTTCTCGCTGTGTTATGTAATTTGCATACAGATTTCAAATTAGCATTTGGCATTTCGAAAAATGAAAGAAAAAATAAACAAAAACAAAATGATTTCGGCCGTGTTTCGAGGACGTCCTTCAAAGATCCTTGAAAGAGTTCCAATGGCTTTATCCTGTTCCCATAAATATTATTAGTGAAATATAGATACTAGGAAAATATCACTGCATTTTTATACTCTATATGATATGTCATATAGGAGTATATTAGATTTAGTAAATCGTTTGTAACGCATAGAATCAGTCGTCGGAGACAAAAATGAATCACACTAGGGTGTTAGGGAAGACAAAAGATTATGATTTCCACATGTCCATCCATCTGTCTGTCTCTCTGTCTGTCTGCCCGTCTGTTTGTGAACACCATAACTTATTAAAGGATTGAGCTAGAGACTTGAAATTTTGTACAGTTGCGCTTCTCGTAAATGATAAGGCTCATGCCTGGAGCCCAATGAACGCAACTAAAACGGACAAACTGTCACTTACAAGTTTGTTCCATAGAAATCCTTTTGAAGTGAGCACAGTGAACGCAGTGAACGCACCTACAACGCAAAAGTTTGCAAACTTCTAACTTTGCCGCAGCAATTCTGCGTTGACATTTCATAAAGTGATGTTGGGGAAATGTCGTTCGAGCTAAAATTGATAGCCTTAGTGCAAATAACAAAGATAAAGACCAACAAAGCAAATTATCGCTTCAAAATTATCCATTTTTGTAATTTTGCCAACTTTATACCACTTTATATCATGTCACTTGTATTACTTCACTAGATGGCATTGGGCTCTGTCGCTGAAATGTTGCGCTGCGTGACAGTTTATGCGTTTTAGTTGCGTTCATTGGGTTCCAGGGGTAAGCTCTTAAACGAGCGAAACTCCTTCCCCCTCCATCATATAAATGAGATTCACTTTCCTCATGAAAACACATTTATGTGTAGTCACATTTATAAGATCAAAATGTAGTTAGAATCTGGTTATTTCTATGTTCCATACAACAGAATTCCACACAAAGGGATTTTCTTTAAATAATTTCTTTTTGACGATTATATTTGACGATTGGCTCCCGGTAATCGCAACTTTTTTTATGTTCTGGATTTAGATTCTTTTTAGTAAGACTAAAGATTATCAATAATATTAGTATTTTGCAATTTTCTTTCAGTGTTTGCTACACAGATTTATAGTTATTTTCTTAAGATCTTTCATTTAAGGCTCTGCACGATATATGTTTAATTTGTCCGATTTCGTCGCGCGTTCAATTATAAACGGCGGCTTTATTGAAATCGTAATTTCGTTTTTCGCGATTTTCTTCGAAATAACGCATATTTCGGTAGTACAATAAGACAAAAATTTAAGAAATTTCGTTGTTGGAGACAAAGAAATCGGTTTCTTGGGATTATCTAAAAAATTAACGATCTTTTCGAGGTTCGCTGTATAAAGAGAATTAATTCCTCACAATTTTTTTTACCGTTATCCGCTATCTTTTACCGTTATCCGCAATCTTCTACCGTTATCGATATAGTTTCATCAAAAAGTAAAAAAATTAAATTTTTACGAATCGCTTTTAAGCCACTATAGAACAAGTCATTAAAATTCTATAATCACGATAATCTAGATGGAACTTATTATTATCTGAAATCCGAATAATAAAGTCTTTGTCACCGCGACTTTATAAACATTATTAGTTATGTTTTTATGCAAACACAAATTGCGGTCGTCGGATCTACAAACACACATAAAATACTTAGATGAGAAAAGTCACCGAAGAATCATGAAAGCATAAACATAAATAGTCGTCATAGAAGTCCATTATGTTTAACGGTGGCAAGATATATCTACAACGAGTAGTCTAACCAGATCCTTGTGCTCAACTAAATAAATGCGAGGAGAGCTTCTTCAGCATAAAGGTAAAATGTTATGGCATGCTTAAAGTAACCGCACCGGAAATAAACCTTGAACACCTCAATAAACTCACTTGGTGAGGAGTCAAATGCCATATCAACGACCCACCCTTTGTTATGATCCTTGTGATGAAAAGTTTTCCCACAGAATCCAGAAGAAAATTTTCCACCCTCGACGATGAGCGTGTGACTCGTTGCGATATGATGTGACGGTATTTTAATGGTTTGGGTTTGCCGGTATTTGAACATTGGCAAGGACTTAAAATCCTCTTACGGATTTATGCTGCCATGTGCCGTAATGTTAACGGTGAACAACCGAGCGGAACCGAGCGGATGAGAACAAGGAAAAGTGGAAAAACTCACTCAGAATGGAAAAAAAGGGAAAAATCAAATAAAACTAAACAAGAGAAAACAAAACGCTCCCAGGTCATAAACATTAACGCATTACCCGAAACGCCTTAATGATGTCGCCGAGCGTCACATCGGGCTTAAACTTGGCACACAAAGGCCTAAGGAAAGATAAACTTTTTCCTTTATTTCACTTTCGCTTTGGCCTCTAATAAGGAACTGAGAGCGAGACATTTCCGTCGTCTTAGGATTAGCCGGTTATTACGAGAGTTGCCAGGTGTTAGCAATTGGATAAACGGGGTTTTTTACATTTTGAATATGGTATGGAATTTTTAAGGTCTGTCAAGCGTGAAAAAATAAAATGAAAACTTAAAAAAAACATTTTTCCTATAATTAGCCTTTTCAATGACACACAATACGATATCTTCCGAAATTTACCTAATGTTAAAAAAATTATGTGACCATTCATATTTTAACCCATTAGTGCCCAGCTCATGAGAAAACCACTGAATATTTTTTATACAAAAACCAATTTATTTCTATAAAATAAACAAAATAAAAAGAAAAATCTGGAACAAAAATTTTGTGCAAAAATCTGTGGTAATAAGTTAAAGTAGCTTAAGTCGATCTTCCTTTCTTACATAATTAAACCTCATATGATGAATACCCACGTTGAAAGTTTTTATTAATTAAAATAGAAATGTTAACATTTGGCATAGAACAGGATTTTATTCAAAAATCAACTTCTTCTGAAAATAGGAAAAATTGAACCACCCCTTCCACACTCTCCTATACAAATGTAAAAGATTTTTCAATTTTCTCGAAAATGGCTCATTCTTTCTAAAAATTGGTTTAGACAAAAAGTATTTAGAATATGATTCTACATAACTATTCCACACATTAAAATTAAACATGTTCATCCCTTTCCTCCCCTCCCATACAAATGGAAAAGGTTTTTGCCATTGTCTCGAAAACGGGTCATTTTATCATATCATACTAGGGTCAAAGTGGGTAAATGTAAACAGGGGTAATTGTAAACACTATTGGTTGTCCCCAAACTGCTACTCCTTCTTAGCTTATCGAGATAATACAGTAATCCCTCCTACTGCGCGGTAGATACGTTCTACAAAAAGAGCGCGCACTGCGAAACCGCGCACTGTGAACCCTACTTTGTATGAAATATTGGGGTTAGGTCCCAGATATTAGAAAAATTCCAAAAAAAATAGAAAAAGTTTTTATTTAACGACATATTTAAAGTAATACAAAGATATGATTTGTATTACTAATCTTTTTGAAAAATTAGTGATTGATTACCCGATTTTTGTTTTTCATTATGCATTTCTACGTATGGGGCTAAAGCGGCTGTCAAATTTCACCGAAATTTTAAGGCACGCTCCATATCAGGGTCCATATTAAGAGCTTCTTATTAAAGTTGACTACCAAGCATTAAAAAAATTTGTCAGTTTTTCGTGCGTAAGGTTTTTCTTTCTTATAATCTCTATAACTTCACTTTCATCATTTTCGTCGCTATAATTATCGCCGAACTGTGTCAAAATATCGTCAGCAGTCATATTTTCTTCATTGGTTGCAAGGACTTCCATGATATCTTCTGACTCTAAGTCTTCAAATTCGTCCCCACCAATTGTCTTACCTAATGTCCCAATTTCCACTAAATATAAACACTAAATAAGCACGAATTTACCAAATATGTACGAAGATACCAAATTACCAGCTGATTCCTTCTTATCGGGGATTCACCAAAATATATGTTCAGAACATGTTTTTTATACGGAAATTATAAAAAAACCGCGCAGCAGCGAAATTTTTACCGCGCAGTTCGAAATTTTGGTATTAAAAACTTAACCGCGCAGTTGCGAAACCGCGCAGTCCGAAACCGCGCTTTTCGAGGGATTACTGTATATTGGAAATTGATCTTTTGTCTCACTGCGGACACGTGGCACAATAGATCTAAGAGAGGGTTCGTTCTGTAGGAGCTGTCAAAAAAAGTGCTTCTTTTTAGTGTGATTTCAGTTTTCCTAAGAGGGAAAAGAATTATATTTTGAAGGGATTTTTAAAAGAAGGATGTATGTTTTAGCTTAATATACGAACAATATAGTTGCTTGAGATAGGTTATATATGTTAATTGTTGGCTATAAACAAACTGTAAAAAATTATTGTCTGTTTACATTTACCCCCTCATTTGTAACCTCATGTCCAAATGTAAACACTATAATGGGGTTAATGTATACAATTTCTGGCAAATGTAATCACCCTTTTTATACCCGTATGGTGAAACCAAAGGGTATATTAACTTTGCCTTACTGTTTGTAACGCCAAGATCCTGTCATCACACACAAAAATGAATTATACCAGTATGTTTAGAATGACAAAAAAAAATTACTTCTGCATGTCCGTCCGTCCGTGTGTCTGTAGCGCGAGTTGCGGGCGCACGGATTGAGCTAGAGACTTGAAATTTTGCGCAGATACGTATATAAAAAAAGGATAAAAAAAAGGTGTTTACATTTACCCCATTTTTCAAAAATTTGAAAAAAAATATAGGGGTAAAAGTAAACATCAAATTTTGTAAAAAATTAAGGACCTATAATTTTGAAATCACATGGAATGGGCAATAAATAGACAACAAATTTCAACATAATATATCAAAACTCCGCTGTTAGTGATTTATTTAAAAAAAAAACCATTACAAAGTTGAAAAAATATCCAAAAAGTGAAAATCGTTTACAATAACCCCCCTTGACCCTAATATATAAAAATGAGTTGGTGTCTGTCTGTCTGTCTGTTCCTCTTCCACGTAAAAACGGCTGAACCGATTGACTTGAAATTTAGCATGAGTGTCTGTAGTAGTTCTGGTTCCAACATAGGCATACGGAAAAGTAGCGCGAGGGGTGGGGGGAGTAAGGGGAGTGGGTAAAGTGATTTCGAAACTACTGAACCGATTGGCCTGAAATTTGGCATAGATGTTAGTCGAGGGTCCAGCCCCAACATAGATCCATTAAAAAATAGCCTGAGAGATGGGGGAATAAGGGGAGGGGGTAAAGTGATCTCGAAACTTAGCTCTTCCTCTATGTTACCCTTTCGCCGAGCCGAACTACCGAGCCGATTGGCCTGAAGTTTAGCTCCAACATAGCCCATAAAAAAAAGTTGAAAAAACTTAACCCGACAACGACGGGTATGCAAGCTAGTCCAAAATAATAGATTTCGAAAGCAAAAAACTGCCTCAAAATCGGATAAGGTTTACTGGTAGAAATCGATCTTACAATTTTCGTTGTGTACATACATACGAACGAACACACGAACATATGCAGAAATGTTTCGGACTCACCGAACTGAGTTGATGGGTCATATTCTCTGGGGCGTGCGGAGCTTCGCTATGATTTTGGTTTTTGGAGTGATTTTAATACCTTTATTTATGTAAGAAAGGTAAAAATGTCCGAAATTTTATAAAAAGAATAAGATGCAATTATTTAGATCAAGAGCTCACAATCGCAAGAAAAAAAGCCGTTTTTCCGGATTTTTGCAGAGTTTATAAAGAATGTAACTGAAATTATGAAAATGTTAAAAAGAAAAAATGCGCCGCAGGTAGAGGCGGATGAAGGCTTCAGGCCCCATAAGCAAATTTAAATTTGGGGGTCACTTCACTCAGAGAAATCGGACATGTAGCTGAATTACGAACTGTCATTTGATTAAACTTTTTTTCATTTACATATAAAACCAAATGTTTTTTATTTGGATTAAAAGAGGAAATAGTAAAAACAAATACCAAATCATTCATTTTAAATGAAAATGAAGGTTATTTAAAACAAATGTCTTGCATTTTATTTAGATTCATCTAAAACCATTTAATAAAAAATATTTTAAATAAAAACTCAATCAGTTAATTTGGTTGTCTGGCAAATCGCGCTGTATTACACCATGGAATTAAAACAAATACCCGATCATTTGTTTTGAATGTGTAGGCAATTGAATCGGGGCTAAAAATTGTTAATCTAATAGAGAACGAGAGAGAATCATTATCGTCATTGACGGTACACACAAAAACATTTTCATTGTTTTTATGCTATTAAAAGCTATTAAGAGCTTTTCCTTTATTTTTCCATCAACCTAAATCAAAAAAATCACTTTTAATGATAATATCTTCATTTAGAAATTAGTTTGAGTTATTTTTTGTACGCCCACATCTTCAGATATTTTTCAAATTAATTTTTTATTGCAAAATATGATCTAAAAATAATCAAATATTCAGTTTTTGATCTAAAAATAATCAGATTTCAGTAATTTTATTTTATTCATATAAAAAATATAATAAAATATTTTTTTTGAAGCAAAAAAATAAGTGTTACTACAGAAAAACAAATAAATATCTACATCTCAACAACATCTACTAAGAATAAAGAAGGGGGGTAATAAACAAGAAAGGACGTTACTTTGTTGTGGCGTCGCCGCTTTCTCAGACAAAAAAAGGGTCTGCATTAAAGGATCTTCCCCTAAGCTCTGGCTGAAACTATAAAAAAATAAAAAAATAATCACTTGATTTAAATACTTTTCATTTAAATCAAATACAAAAACCGTTGGCCCAAATTTAGCGAAATTTTTCCTTTGATTCAATTGCATCTTCCTTGAATCCATATCGCTATCTTTGATATTGTGTTTTTGAAAACTAAAAAATGTATTTGTGTGTGTGTAATGATTCCATATCGTTCTCTTTTTCGTTCACCATTATTAATATCGCCGATATAATTGCCTATACATTCAAAACAAGTAATCGATTATTTGTTTTGAGTACATGACCTAAGAAAGCGCTTTTTATCAGACAGTGTTTTTAATACTTTTCATTGAAACAAAACGTTTAAAAGCATTTAAATCAAATACAAGACATTGGTTTTAAATAACCTTAATTTAAAACGAATGTTTTTTGGTGTGCGTTTTTACTACTTTTCCTTTTCATTGACATAAACAATATTTGATTTTGAGCTACACTTCTACTCGTATAAATGAAAAAGAGTTAAATCAAATGATGGTTCTTCATTAAACTACGGACCCGTTTTCTCTCAGTATAGAAATTGAGTTTCCCCAGCCGCGAAAATTTTGTAAATTTGTTTAAAAATTCTTAAGAAAGACATTTTTTTATTACCATTAAATATTACAGACCAACTCATACAAATAGATTGGACTGAGTTTAAAATTTGATTTCTTTTAATAATATGGCCAAGTAATGTATTGCTTTTATTTTTCATTTTAGGTAAATTCCCATGATAAAAATTTAAGCAAAAACATTGTTTAGAAAAATGTTTTTGCAGAATTCTTTATAGATTATGAAATTATAAATTCATTGAGCAGTTTTTTATTAAATAACTGAAATATCTATTGGCAACCCTTTTATGACCCACCCCAACTACATAGTCTGTTTTATTATGCCCTGCTTTCACACATTTTTTCGGTCTTTTCCTTACTTTCTCTTCGAGGGTTCATGTTACTTTTAATCCTGTGCTATAATCTCTCTTGCTGTCGGCCGACAGAAGCTTTTACTTGTTTAGATTTCTATAGGCCGAAAAATGAAGAAAACAAACGTGGCACAGTTAACGGCTAAGGGATGAAGGTTTAACGAATGAAAAATCAATGGTTAACGGTGAGTGTGGATACCTTTTTTGGCCCATTTTGCCCCTATTAAGACGAATTCTGTTCACGTGCCATTTAAGGAGAGTTTCTCGTCACCGCCGCGCCGAGTGAAAGGAAACATTTTTATAAAATTTCGACTGATGGCGTGTTGCCCTTCTGTTTCCCATTGTCTAAGGAAGCATTTCCTTTTTTTAAGGGAAATTCGGGTATTGTACTTTTTCCTTCCTGATTACTTTTCCCCGAACCCGGTTTCTATTTCCACTTTCCGTCTATTTCAATTCGCTTCAACTTGCTAAATGATGGGCCACCCCCATTGCGAACGCTTGAGCCGTTGGAGGGCGGCTTTTCTCATTTATTTATTATTTCAAGTTGTTTTTGTTTATCAGATTAGAGAGTATAACGGATTTATTAATTAGTCAGCGGATTGTACGTCGCTTATGTCGTCGTTCTTTTACCCTCATTTGACTTAATTTTCGTCCATACAATTGGCCCCGAAACAGTAAAAAAAGAGGAAAAATCCACGATGTTTTCCAGTTTTAGGTGGTCGGGGTTGTCGTACAACAGTGAAATTAGAAAAAGAAAATTTAAGTGAAAGTAATCTTTTTCAAGTTCTGCAATTAAAGGTCGTTTTAATTTGTGACTTATTTATAGATCTTGATTAAATCCTTAGTTTTGTTTTCTGTTGATTTTCCAAGAATATGGGTAAATTCGATGATATGTCGGAATTACTGTAACAAAATGGTGGATTAATAAAGGATTACCCGGGGATGAATTGTTTAAAAAAATTTCGTGTTAATTAGTTAGAAAGCTGGCGTTAATTAAGAAATCATCACCAATTTTATTGTTCTTGATTCTAATCAGAGAAGTTTTTTTATCAGAAATGTTAATCAGCAATTAAGGAGAGTCTTATTACATAATGAAATTACATTAAATTAATTCCGTTTGAAAGTGAAACAATTTAAATTGCTCATTGATTTCAAGTATATTGGCTTTTTCTATATATGTAGGGTCGGGTATGGTGAAGTGGTCCGTAGAGAGAAGTGGTCTACCACCATTTTTGTTAGTAATAGTGACATTAGAACAGAATATGCAACTTTCATCGGTTGCTCTTGATGACAGCTTGTTTTTTATTAGTCATTGAAGTGTGCAGACGTATATTTACTCACTCTCACAGACCAGTGCCAAAAAAACATTGTTGAAAGTTTTCGCAAGTATTCACATTCAACAACATTTTGACGAATTCTTCATCAATTTCGATAAGCTAATTAATCTAAAATGTTGTTTACATTACGAACTTTGTAAATCCACCGAATTTTTGAACTTTTTTCCACAATTGTTGAAGCAGCGTCATTCCGCGCAAAATAGCGTCGGTAGGGAGAAGTGGTCCACGTTTGGTAGGGTGAAGTGGTCCACCCTGTCAATGTCATATTTCGTATGTTCAAGTTTTTTTATGAGTTATTTTGAGTGTTTCAAATCATGGCCGAAAATCGTTGCGAAGCTCGATTACAACTTCTCCCAAAAATCGAGCTGAATTAGAGTAGCAGAGTAAGTCGCCGGAAAAAGACGCTTAACAACTACACCGAAGAAACCAACACCAAAACAGACAAAACGCTCATTCGTTACTTTCGAATAAACCATATTTTTGATCAAACTTCATGATTATATTTATATTTGTCATTTAATTTTATGTTTATGCGATTTCTGGAAAGTTTTTGAGAGTGGACCACTTCTCCCTACCATTTTGAAAAAATCGAAAAATCAAAGTTTTGGATAAATGCCTAAAAATTAAATTTAATGTCAAAAAGTTGGCAATCTGTGAATGCAGAAAGTTAGCTTAGGTCCTGCGCTTGCGATTTGACTATCTTATCATGCAAAAATTCCAGTGTTTGACCATTTTATGGCCAATTATAAAAACGTGGACCCCTTCACCCTACCTGACCCTATATAAATGCAAAACACCACCGACTCATTCACTCATCTCCCAAACCATTGAACCGATTGCCATGAAATTATGCACACAAATTCGTCTTACCTCATAGGTGCGCACTTAGAAACGGTTTTTCGAAATTCGAAACGGAAGGTTCTGTGGCGTTATTCTGCGAACAGACTTTTTCTCATTTTTCCTTGCAAAAACTAGCATAGTGGGGTTTCGTTGCCGCTGATCACTAATCTGTTAGAATTTCAAAAATTCGAAACGGGAGGTCATGAAGGCATAACGTTTTTTTTTTCAAAAGTTTTAAGTTATTTTTTAGTTTTTTTTTTGGTACAAAAAAACTTATGCATAAGTTAGTAAATCTGTAAATTCTTGTATGGATTACATTGGACTACAATTCGAAAAAAGTAATATTTAACGTCAAAATCAAAATTAAAATTCCTTTTTACTCTTTTTAATCTCTTTTTAATTACTTTCATACTGAAAACGGATTTTTTCCAAATTAGATTTGTCTAACATAATGTTCGTTCATCATTGCGCGAAATTGGCTCTATCGATTTTGGTAGAATTCTATTCACGTGGTTTCTACACTCAGAGCAAAATGTTAAGTATTTTTATCCACAACATGGGATAGAGTAAACTTGGATAAAAACTATGCACTCACATGTAAAAATCATAACACAGTATATAGAAATTAAGAACATGCTTTTTTTCCTGGCTATTGAATTTAGGTACAAAATAGGATATAGAATTGTGTGTTAAATTCATTATTACTGGTTCAATTTTTCCCACATGACGAACGCATACATCAAATGAGAAAAAAGCGCTTAAATTTACCCCCTTTTTTGCATTTTTCTAATGACCTTCAATTGTTTAATTTTAATATGGGGACATCATTTTGTTAATCGTATATGTCCAGTTTTCAAATTCCAATTAAAAACTATTGCACTATTATTTCAGGAAACTCCAGGGCATCATATCTTCATTTAGAAATTAGTTAAATTTTTTAGATCGATGTTTTCAGATTTTAAACAAAAAGGAATCCTTTTTATGCCAAATATTGAAAGGGAGAAGTATTTTTTCGAAGCAACAGAAACACTTCCATCGATCAATTTCATTCGTTTGAAGTTTTTGGTCTAGAATATCATAGTTTCATTTTCTCCTCAACATTGTAAAATTATATCTTGAAGAAAAGTTAAATGGAACGCCATGTTCTCGGAGAGAATAATTGTGTAAATTTGATAGCATCGAGAAAAATTGTGTAAATTCTATAGCGTCGATTTCATACGCAGGGCAAGATTTGCCTTGCTGCTTGCAGGTCAATCAAAAACAATTTGTTTTGATAAAAAAAAATTAAAAGCCCGTTGCGTTGCTTTTTCTAAAATAATAGTTTATTTAATTATAGTAAAGCTATAACGAGCCTAATTTTTTTAAAAGGAACATACCTGCTTGAAAATTCATGACCAATAAAGAGCACGCGCCTCTACTAATAGACTATCGGCTAGTTATCTTTCAACGATTTTCCTTTTAAAAAATGAAGCTCGCCATCGTAAGTCTACTTCAGATTTTGTAAAATCTATCATGTGCATACTCTGCAAAACTGCCCTGCGTATGAAATAGACGTAATTCTATATCATTGTAGGTTGATTCTACTCCATTCCAACTGAGTTGGTCAATGAAATTTTGGGGATAGATTACCTATGGGATCGGTGAATTTCTCATCTACAGAATTGGATACAAAGTATCCACATTTAGTAGAATCTTTGCACAAATTGCTCTGAGTGTAAATTACTAAAAAGAAAAATTATTTTGTCTCTTTCCTTCTTTTCTCTTAGCCCAAGAAAAAATTTAAGAATTTCATCCGCTGTTAGCAAAGGCTGCGACTCTAGGGTTGCGGTTTCCAACATTTTTCAGGTGACGGCCTTCCCTGAAAATTCATAATAGACGTGATTTCCTTAAAAATTAACAGTTATGATTACCACAACACTTTTCTCTGCAATATTTGGTTTCTGAAAAATATTTAAAAAAAATATTTTTTTTAAATATCTCGAGAAGCGTTAAAGGTACAAAAAAACCGTTGAGGGAAATATTGCCGGAAATTTTATTATCTTTGAATTTTCTAATATGGATTTTTTCTCAAAAGTGCATAGTTTCCGAGACATTTTCAAACAACTTAATTGTTTTGAAATTTGTTGACAACCGTTAGAGATACGTAAAAAACTTTAAAGCAAGAAATCTAGAAAATGTTATTTGATTTAAATTTTAAAAAAATGTAGAAAATTTTATTTCCTTCAAATTTTGTGTTATGAAAAAATGCTTAAAAGCGCATAGTGTTCGAATGATTTTCAAAATACTTGATGTTTTTAAATATCTTGAGAACCGTTAGAGATACGTAAAAACCTTTAAAGCGAGAAATGTAGAAAATGTTATTGGATTTAAATTTTGCAATATACAGTTTTTTTGCCAAAGACTTGAAGGTCTCGGGAAATTTTCAAAAAACTGTATTTTTTCAAAAATGTGGCATAACGTGCACCATAGCTAACGGTACTTATGGTATGGTAAAATTGACAGAAAACTAACGATTTTCGTAAAACTCGTTTACAAAAAATTTCAAGTCGCTCTACGCGCTCTCAATATATGTCTCAATATATTTAAGATACGCAAAATCGACAGACAAATGCACGGCATCTTTATAATTTTGCCTGAAACGGATTTCGTACTGGTCAGAAAGTTTCTATCTGCCCCCATTCTCAAGCCGGTCTCCATCATGAATACAATACTTTCCCTTATAGTGCAAAATCACAATTTTATTAACCTCACAATGAAATCATAACGGAAACTCCGAGACTTCATATTCTTAGAATACTACATTTATGAACACATACAAAATTAATATATTGAATCCAACAACATTGGAGAACAAGAAAAAAACTCCCCAATATGTATTTTATTAATACCCTTGTATTAATTATGTGAACAAAAATTTAATAAATGAAAGTCATCCAAGTACATTAAAATTGAGTAAAAAAAGTTGTGTTCTCTAATGTTACAAGTTGAAAAAAACAAATCTATCAATGTGATATAATTAAAATTAAGTTGAATTTCTTGTTATATCTTTAAAAGGGTTCCGTAAAGCAAAAATTTTCAAGAATCATGAACATGATTTTCCCAAGTTCGTATTAATGTACGAGTGTCTACACATGTTTTCACTATAAAAGGTGTATATAGTTAAGTTACACGTTTATATATTTTCATATCATATCTTGCTTGTAAAATTTGTTGATACACCGAACAGGAGCAAAAAGTGAGTGTTATTCCGTGAATACTAAAATATGTGAAATGCGATATATGTTGTGTATCTACTACAAAAATCATGTGAATTGTGAGACTCTTGTATTTATCAAAAAGTCGAAATCCCTCGCGATACGATGGTTTAACTAAGTACATACTTAAAATGTGTTTTAATCTCAGAGGATGTTCACCGCATAAAAACTGACATCACATCAAAATGAATAAGAAGTTCGACCTCTTCATCTCACATGACGTATCGAAAAGCTCGTATGGTGTACTCGTATTTTCTTTATCCTCTTTGTTTCATTCACTATACTCAGCTTTCCTCTTTACATTTCGCTAAACGAAAGCCAAAATCGATGATAGAGTGGGCCGTAGTACATAGTATCCCACTTCTGAATTGAAAAGTCAAAGTAAATGATGGTACTGATGTTGACGGTGTTGTTAAGGGCTTTAGAGAGCGGGGCGGACACAGTGGTACAGTACCTCCATGTTAAGTATTACCAACCAGTGGCTGTAAGCATTAACACGAACAGGTATTAAAGGATCCTAAAATTCAGTTATATTTACCTTTGGCTCTTATCTGACAAGTATACACAACCATCAGAAGTGAATGAGTATAGTCGAGTATTCTGAAATGTTGAAGGCAAGAATTCAATCTTTTTGAGACTAAAATCTGTTCGGAGTTCTGTTTGAATCTTAATCATCCCACTTTTAGACATGGCTCGTACGAATTGATATGTTTTCGTGTATTCGGTTTTAACTTACTATTACAAAGTGGAACTAGAGTAGAATTGTGGTATTGCAGTTTTTTTCGGGTTCTTTAATTGGAAGATTTTAAGAATAGGAACAACACGTGATATGCAAAAAATATATCACCTCATTTTCTGTTGATATAAAAGTATCTTTCCATATTTAGAAAACGAGGACGCCGTAAAAGGATGAAATTACCCGCATTTTGAAGATAATTAAAAAAAATCCATGAAAAAATAAATAATAATAATAAGTGAAACTTTTGAGTAAAATTATGTTTTTTTATAAATAAAAATATAAAATTTATGGCGTTTTCGACTGGTAGATTCAGAGCAACCACTGGCGCAGGCCGCGTTCGATAAGTATCTCAATCGATCGAACAGAGCGACCAGATCATTTTCGCTCGACCTTAAAGCCCAAATCAGACTAACGACTGCGATTGCGATTACGATTACGATAACGATTACGATTACGATTACGATTACGATTGCGATTGCGATTACGATTACGATTGCGATTACGATTGCGATTACGATTGTGATTACGATTGCGATTAAGATTGCGATTGCGATTACGATTACGATTGCGATTACGATTGCGATTGCGATTGCGATTACGATTGCGATCACGATTGAAGCTTCTCGACCAATGAGATCAAAGCTTTCAACGACAGAGACATGAAAGCTTTGATCTCATTGGTCGAGAAGCTTCTATCGTAATCGCAATCATTAGTCTGATTTGGGCTTAACATCGAGGGCAGTGTGAGTCGTCTTGAGATTATTTTGAACCTAAATAATTTTGAACCCAAATAAAGAGATATTTTTGCATCAAAAAGTATGTTTCAAAGCGATAGTTTGCGTTACAACTCTTTTAATTAATAAAAAATGTTTAATTTTCTCTTTTATTGCAAATTATTCTATAAAGGAAACTTTGCATTTCACATTTTCTTTTTATTTTATTACTAGATGTTCAGAAAATTTTATCAAATTCATTTCCAGTCCAGATTTCTTAAAAATGCATCGCTTTTCCAAATTTAATCTAAAAACTGAGGTTATCTAGACCAGGCCTGGGCACCATGTATGTAGTGATTTACTATTACTCAAAGAAATTTTATGTTTCTTCATATACTATAACACAAAATGAGAAAACGCATCTTTTTCATTTTTTACGCTCTTTCGCTTTTGATGGAGACGTTTAGGAACAGTGGACTACACAATTTATCATGATGCGATTACAAAAAAATAATAAGTTCCGTTGTGCAAAAAAACTTGTGGGGACGTATTTCCGGTTCTGTGCTTCGTAAAACATGCGGTAAATTGCATTATGTTACCTGATAGGACAGCTGTTGTAATGGCGTTCTAGATTGAATTTTTTATTCGACATGTAATTGCAAACTAGACATTGACAGTTATCATTATTTGTGGTTATTAAATATTTGTTTTCCCAATCACACGACATAGTATTTGAATTTGAATATGAGCGTTTCTAAATGGAAAATTAAAATTAAAAAAATCGAATTTCTGAAAAAATTTCGTTCGTCAGTGTACTTTGGGAAGCAATTAGGGTTTTGGGGAGCAAATGTATACATCCGCACGCATCAACAACAGAAATTATACTGAATGACTGTCGTAGGCTCGCTCCATCGATTGTTGGTCAATCGTTTGATTTTGGCTGCCGAAGTGGCCGTCGTCTACCAACACGGCTAATTGCGTTGGAGAGTCGAGTAAAAATGTTCATACATTGATTGTATTCTCGTAAAATTTGAATAAAAATGTTATCGTTGTGAGGAGCCAGACGAGCCAAGGAGTGCCCAGGCTTGATCTAGACATTGTCGATGGGGAAGGACCGAGTAAGAGAAGAATAGAGGGCCGATCAGAGCGTTGAGAGTTCTCTGAGATAATAAAAGAACTCACCTAGAATAGAGCAAGGTATTTTAGAGAAGATTTCGGGCAGATACATTTGTGACCAAACGAAATTCTTCTTCACTAGATAGAGAGGAATCCAACAAATCTAATACAAAATAACTTCCCCCTCTTGGGTACAACTGGAAAATATTTTTGCGATTACCTCAAAAACGATTAATTTTTTCCAAAATCCTGGTTAAGATTTACTGGTAGAAGTTTTCTTATATGTAAGACAGATAAATATGTAAGAAAGGTAAAAATGAGCTGGAAAGGAAAAAAAGTTTTTGGGCGTTTTATATCAAAAATAATTTCTGCTTTTATTTTTGATACAAAATATAAAAAAAAAATATTTATACTTATGGTTTGTTTTTATGTTTTACTTAAGTAATGATGCATTACATATAATTTTATAATATCTCTGAGGTTTTTTTCGGCATAGCTTTTCCTTCCTTCAGCTCTATGAGTAAGCTTTTTCGATTGATAATGATAAGTGAAAATGTTAACTTGGAATATTGAATTATTTATATATAAAATTTATTGTTTTCTTTCAACCATAACCTTCATGACTCTCATGTAGGGTGACCAGACGTCACGTTAAAAGTGACAACAGTCACTTTTCCCGATCAGTCCTTTCTTTATTTCTGTTTTTCACTTTGGACACTTTTACCGGTATCAAATTTACAACATTTTACCAAACAGCTTCATTTGTTTTAAGGTTTTTAGTTGCATATAATAATACGACTTCGAAACCATGGTAAAGGTTTAGACTTAATCTGCTATTCCACTACTCACTTTAAATCGGGAGCGATTAAAAGATCAAACTTTCAGTGATAATGGAATATGGGATAAAACTGAATGATAAGAATAGACATATTGTGTTTTTCCATGAGTCCTGGAAAAACAGAATATGTTTATTCTTGTCATTTGTTTTATCCCATTTTTGTGTACACAAGTCACTTTTTTTACTCCAAAACCCACTATTTCGCTTTCAAAGGCTAGTCATTCATCCGCTGCTCATATTGGCGTGGATTGACACAAAATAAATATGGTCACCCATTAAACAGTGATATTTGTTTTATTGTGTATCGCCACAAATATGACATAAATACGTCTTTCATTTTTTTTTTAAACTACTGTCATACATTTAATTTTTCTCGTCAATTTAACTTTTGTGTACCAACCCTGCAATATTATATAAAGATTAAATCTATTGTTAAACCTTTTGTGGTTTTATGATGTTCTTTTAGAAAAATGAGAAGCCTAATCTATATTCGATAAAAAAAACCTACTTTGAGGCGATCTATTAAGATAGAAGGTAGGTTTAGACATTTAATATTTTCGAGAACACCAGATTGACATTTTTAAATTATATTTTTTTTGTGCTCACATAGAATTCATAGAAATATACGCTGACAATATTATTATGTATTTTAATTTTAGCACTTCACCATAGCAAATTCATCCGATGAACATGCAGAATATTTTTGTGTAATGTTTGGGCATTTTAGATGAACACGTTTCAAACCGCCGCCGCCGCCATTGTTCATTTCAAATCAGCACGGTTTGATGCTGGAAATTTTTGATCCCTTTTTTCGGGCCCTGTTCCCAGGATATTCCCACTTACCATTTGTTGCCATGAAAATTAAATGATGTTTGTCCTAGAACAACACCAAGAGATAGATATATAGATATATGTGCGAGTAATGTGCTTCTAGACGGCATGCCATGTTCTGTTCGCTCGGTTCACTTTGGCATCGTATAATATGCTAAAATTTTAACAACAAAATACTGAAAACCGTCGTCGGTAGTATACTTTCTGTATATATATATCTATATATGCGGTCTCAAGTTTGAAAAGTATACCTATTGTTGGGAAAATATGCGTTAACAGGAATGTTTCTCTACTCAAATATATTTTACCGAATATATGTTGGAAAGGTGTGGTAATGGGGTGGGCATGGAGATGACAGAAGCGGTTTTCTTGTATATACGATCATTTGGCAGGCTTGTGTTTTGTGAAGAAAATAAAAATTATTGAGGTTTGAAGTGAGCTAATTAAAATGAAATTTCAATTTCGGAAATTGCGTGATTGGGAAAAGGTGTTAGTTAAATGGCTTTCGGGGAGCCTAACGATAAAGATATGGCGTCTTTTTGGTACCATTGTGGAAATATATTAGTAAAGTGTTTTCGTTTAATCGGCATTTAAACAAAATTATACTATATTGGAATTTTATCGTATCGATTTTCGAAAAAATAATGCAGTCGTAGTTTTTTTTAGTTTTAATCCCATTGGAAATATGTATACGAGGGTAGAGTGAAACATTCCACATTTGGCGAGGAAAATCACATAAAATCGCATGATTTGCCTTTAGTTTGGTTAATTTGAGAACCTTTATGGAAGATAATACTTTTATGATATTAATTTGTATTCGTGGAGAAGTGAATAGATCAAATTTCGATCAAAATTATTATTATATTGTGGCAATTCTAATAAAATATCGAAATTACTCTAAAATTTTGGAAGACATTCAATCTTTGAAAAGCTTTTACTTTCTTTTTGTCTGTCGGTTAGGGTCAAATCTTGTATTTAAATTTTGATCCACTTTCATTCATCCTATTGACTTGAAATTTTGCAAACATACGTAACTTCATTTCATTACCGTCTCTCGAGCATCGTCGCTCTGTTGGGGTACTCAGCATATTCTATAGATATTTTCATGGGATATGTTCCACCGAAATTTCCCAACTTATTCCTCCACGGTATATTTTTGCTAGTATATTTTTCTTCTTCCTTGAGCCTCCCCGTTTTCGTACAGGAAAGTTTAGGAGTTCCTTCATTCCGCGAACAAGACTTTGGAACGATTTACCATCTGATGTGTCCCCCCCCCCCAGACTATAACCCGCAGAATTTCAAGAAAAACATAAATCGACACATTTCCTTATGTTCTTCCGATCATCCTGAGGTATACTTCGGCATTAAATGATCTTTCCCTCAGCTCTGGCTGGAATTATAAAAAAAAACTCCAATGACAATGCAGTATGTGTGTATGCAATCTTCCCCTCTTCTTGCCTGTAAACCCCTCTCCAGCTATCTCTTGAACCGTTGGAAAGATTTTGACGCGGTTTTCGCCATTGGGTAATGTGGTAAAATATGAATTGTCCGAGATTCATTGGGTAAATTGTCCTCAAGGAAACTTTTCGCCCACTAAAAACTACACCTCCCCTTTCTTGAGCAGTGTTGACAATGTTTGCGCCATTGAGTAAACGTGATTTTTAGTCAGACTAATCAAATACAAAATGACTAAAAAGGATAAAATAAAAAAAAATTATGTTTAAAAAAAACCTTTTTTTAAAAAATAATAAAAAATATATAAAAGCATGAAAAATAAAATAAAATAAATATTTATCAGGGGCGTGGCATCAGAAGATGCCAGGCAATCATTGCATCCCTTACAAATCTCACAAAAATAAGAAATTTCACAATAAAAATTGAGATTCCAAGTTGAAACATTTTTTTCGGGTCTTTAATAATATTGTAACTTTCAATGAGGGAATTCACAGTCCTCTTTTAAAATGCGGGTAAATTTACCGCTCGGTAATTCAGTCAAATTTAACAGATTTTTACCGAGACGGTAACTTGGTTCATGTAAAAATGAATTACCGGATTCGGTAATTGTATACATGCCTCGAGTCGTGTTTTTCAGCCTCGGTATTCGGTATCAAGAATCAACCGCGAGTGGCGCTAGTAATGTTTTTAGTGGTCAAATTTTCTCGCTGGTTATCTCATCGGACTGCAATTTTTTTCAATTTTGATAGCCGTTGACACAATAGAAATTCAAAAGAATACATCAAACATGGATTTAAAGGTATGTGATATATTTTACAATCAAATTCGCAGTTCATGATTTGGTCACGTATCAAATAAAAGCGCTGTTCTCAAATCTGTGCTGTGGGATGTTCACAGCAGAATATTTTCAGTCTTTTAATATTACCGAAAATACCGAATACCGAATGCCGAAGAGGATTGTGAATACCCTCAATATATGTGTTAGGCAAAATTTTCTAATAAAAAGTCACAACGACACGAGTTGTAAAACTTCCGTACTACAGAGTCCCAAAAAATGACGGGTGAGAGTCACGATCTCAGGGAGGTTCATACAACATGTCACTCTAAAAAACCTTTTTACTGGCTGAGAGGATAAATTTTTATCCTATATCAGCCAACAACATAAATTTGTTAAATTAACAAATTTATTTTCTCAGTAAATGAAAAAGATTGGTCATATGGATAAAATCATTGTTAAATCAACCAAATTTTCGTTAAAATAACAAAAAAGTGTTAATTGGAACAAATATGTTTGGAGGGATATCTTTGTTCAACAAAAAATTGTTGTTTTAACAAAAACAAACTCACAAAAACATTGAAATTATCAATGCATAATTTGTCAAAATGACAAAAAATGGTTATACATACAAATTTTTGTTTTTCAAACAATGCTTTTATCAATTCAACAAAAAAATTTGTTGGGATTCAACAAAACAAATTTTGTTAATATGAAAGAGGTTTTTTTTTTTTGAGTTTAGGTACGTATTTTTAGATTTTTTTTTGTTAGTGGATTTTTTGATGAAAAGCTGGTAAAGACAGCAATAAAAATTCCCTTTACACTTTCTTTGTAGCTCTACGTTGAATTTGAATAAACCTGCGGTCATACTAACTCCAACGTAAGGGCAGAGGGTTCAATTATGTGCATATTAAACATCTATTTACGGACCTACTCTCTACACTTCTAAAAAAAAACATTAAAATTTCTGCGCAAATTATGTTTTATTTCATAGAGAATTTCATGAGGGGAGTTCCTGTCTCATAATGTATTCAAAGTTAACAAATTTCATAATAAAAAATAATTATCCTCGATACTATAAATAAAACAGGCTAAAGACTTCTAAATTTTAATAATAAATTTTATTAAAAAGTTAAATTAGCGACGATTAATATACCAAATTTAGTTTGTACGGTTATCAGAAGAAATATTCTTTTGATGTTTAGACAGGATAATATTAAGAAATTCCAGTTTCAGTTTCCGTTGAAATTAAATTTGGGCTTATTTTACTTCAAACAGCATAGCTGAAAAATAAATGATCTGTAAAAATCTAATGGGCCATGATAACATAAAATGTTCAAAAGGTTTCTCGTTACTTCTTCTCGATGATTTTTTTTAAAATATTGATTAAGTTTATACCAGTTGAAAGTTAACGTTATTTAAAAATTTTGCGTGCTTTAACGAAATTTGAACAAGAGGAAGTACTTTTAAAGATTTCATAAGGGACTGTCAGTAATATATGTTACGTTAATTTTTGTCTTTTCGGACTCATCTTCACTCCTAAATGTGTGACGTGCTAAACCCGTTAGTTTTCGAGAGAATCGCAAACGACTTTTTTTTAAAATACCGATATATCTCGGTTTAAGATATCGAGTTATAGTAAAAGAATAGCTCTCTTTCCTTTTTACTGTCTTTAACATTTGTCTATCTTTAACAGGAACTTTCAGACTGCAATTTAAGTAGTGGGTAGATCAGGAGAACCAACAACTTTGGTCCACGTGCCAGATCGGCACTACAAGAAAGGAATTATGGGGTGGCTTAAATGCAAACCTTACTAAGAGCCTCTTAAATCTGTAACGGAATCCCCTTCGTCTAACGACTTGTATTCTAACTGGGCACTTCCTCTTGAAGGATCACGTCTTCAAGATGAGGCTGGTGGATAATCCACAATGAAGGGGTTGCGGGGAAGAGCAGGAAACGGGGGAGCATTTCTTGTGTCACTGTCCAGCCTTAACCCGTACTCGCGTCAAATGCTTCGGCCATCTGTTTCTAGAGGAACTCCATGAGGCAGGAACTCAGGACTGGGAGCCGATTCGGAAATACGCAGCACTGTCGGGATGGCTGAACAACCGGACTTGAGCTCAATCTGCTCCAGCGAGGGACATCGGAGGTGTACAATGGGCCCAATTTGAGGGTTCCAACAGAAACTTTAGTGTGTTTAACATTTGTGATATATAAGACTACCGAAAACAGCGTAGTTTCGAAGTAAATCCCGAAAAACGAAATTGGGAGCTTTAAAAAGCCGCCATTTTGGTTACTATCGATAGGATCGTCCCATTTCAGAACCAAACATCCCTGTAAAATTTCATGGCTCCAGCTCAAGTAGTTTTTGAGAAATCTTGTATACGGACTGATAGACTAACAGCCTATAAGACATTTTTGTAATAATGCTCCAATTTTCTCGGGAAATGTTTTTTATGCGAAAATTTAGAGGTTGAAGTTTTTCATGATTACAATACCTACTTTATTCTAAATTGTACAATACTTTATTCTAAATACTGTATTTCTAAATTTATCTATTGACATATTATAAAAACCATGTAAATCTTAAATAATGAAGAGTTTCTTGTATTAGAAAATGTGTTTTTAACTTATATTCGATAAAAAGAAAACTGTTTCAGTCTTATCAATAAAAAATTACTTAAGACAGAAAATACGAATAAATTGGGGAAACAAATGGAGAAAAATATTACAGCATATAAAAAAGCTTTATTCTCTATTCTTAAGGATTTTTTTGCGACTATAAGAAAAGTAATCGAAAGTCTCACGTATATCCTGCCTGTCTATTACAATACAGGTTTTACCTTACTTTAGATAAATGCGTCTCTCTGTCAAGTGGCTCGTTCTAGCCCACTTAATCAAGGACTTGATATATACCACTCGTCTTATACTTTATTTATTCGGATGGAATGGCTCTATATGACAAAACCGAATGAATAGGATCCCTACGTATGAAAATATATAGGTCTTTATATGGCAATATACTTAGAAGCATTATGTACGAGTATGTTTTTATGTACCCTAAACACAGACGCGTTGTACAAGCAAAGTATATTAAATAAAACTAACAGCGAAAGAGTTTTCTACAAAGGAAAGTAAAGTGGCGTGTTTTATGAGATAAATAAAATTCTGACATACAAGATGGTAAATGTTTAGTTTGTGTCTTTATATCCTTATCTAAGTGGAAATAAGTATTTTGTTTACGGTCTGTAGACCATTATTCGTATTTAACCCGTCGCATTTGCCCACCAACACGATTCACATATGCTCCCCATAAGCTGCTTATAGTGTCGATCACGCGAATATGGTGTGAATGGACGTAATTTTCGGTAGGAGGACTAAATCAAACTTAAGTAGGTGGCCGGAAGAATATAATTTTTTTTTACTTACCTTCTAACTTGGGGGAGCACTAGTTGGGCAGTATGTTTACATGCCTCCACACACGACCGACGCAATTTCCGGATTTTCTCCCTCAGTTCCGGACAGTCTCGCGATTGTCCAACATGTATCAGCATATCGCGAAATAGAGCTACCTGACTATTAATTTCGACGATGAGCTGGAAAAAATAAGCAGAAACGAGTGTTAAATAATGGTAAAAAGTCATTAAAAAGGGGGGGAATAGAATGATAAATATTTCAACCAAAGTGATTTATTTGTGTTCTATTGCAATATGCTATTATCTCGGGTCTTTCCAGCCAAGACAGATGGATAAAAAATGGTCGATGTGTAAAGGATGACTGTTTGTAAAGAATTAAAAGAGTTTATTAAGTCACAGTTTCAAAGTTAATTATAAGGGAGTGCAACTTAATTAAAACTTTTTCCAATATCGTGAAGATTCGATAAAAACTTTAGTTTTGTAATGAAACTCGACATAAATAAAGATCAACTCCAAACTGATAGATATTTGCATAAAAACCAAATAGGGGAGAACTTAAAGGGAAAGGGGTTTATTTTAGTGGAAGAAAGTAATGACTCGTTGTTGTTGGTTTTCGTTGTTTTTGTTGTACTCGTTTAACCCTTTGTTGACAGTCGGTACTTTTAAGTACCACTAGCTTTAAATCCTTATATTTTTTGCTTATCCAATAGTATCAACATTCTTATACCACAGGCGTAAATACCATCCCTCCCACATACTTCTATATAACACAGGCATAAATACCACCCCTCCATAAAATTAGTTCATGTCTTTTTTTAAATGCTTTCTGGAACCACTTTCAACGAAAAAAAAGTCATGATTATTGATTTATTGTCAGTTCACTTCCTGGTCCACAAAGGGTTAAAATTCACTTACAAACATAAATGGTCAACTTTGGACCTTAAGCCCAATTCAGACTAACGATTGCGATTACGATTAAAGCTTCTCGGAAAATGAAAGCTTTGATCTCATTGGCCGAGAAGCTTCTATCGTAATCGCAATCGTTAGTCTGAATTGGGCTTTACTGCATTTTCCGGTGTAACAAACTTTTATATATATAATTATATATAGATATAGTTACGTTACTTCTCGAAAACTATGCGCTTTTGGGAAAACTGCATAAACAAATTCAAGAAAAATAAAATTTCCTTTTTTTTCCCTTCAACGGGTTTTTTATATCTTTAACAGTCCTCGAGATATTTGAAAAAAATATTTTTTTTACATATTTTTTCCGAAACGCAATATTTCAGAAGGAAAGTTTTGTGTGGATCCTAACTGATATTTTTACATTGACATCACACATGATCTGCTTTCTTGATTTAGCCCCCCTTCCTCTCTTCTCATCAGAGGCTCGATGTATCGACGTTGTTTTGACGCCACAGGAACCGCTTTGTAACCACATACATATATTTTGCATTCCTCGTTTTTCGACAGGCATGTAACCGATATGTCACTAAACAATTCTTTGAATATAGGTGGTACTAAAAAAAATACTTGTCAATAGATCTAGTGTTGTAGATGTTTCGTTTATCAATTTCTAAAAGTGTTCCAATTTCTGTGAAACCACGAAATTAAAATTTAGCTTGAGTAAATGGCAAAGTAAGCCAATATTATTGATAAGAGGCTTTTCATAAAATACGTCATGCTAAATTTCGGCCTTTCGAACCCCCTCCCCTCTTTCGTGATTCTTTTTCGCGATTTTGTGTATGTAGTTGAGTGCCGCCGTTACACAACTGCTGATCACGCTAAAAGTGTGACGTATTTTATGAACAGCCTAACGAAAATATATTTTGAAATTTAATAACGAATAAGTTGGAAATTTTTCTTTAGAAGACTTTTTCGTCGGTAGGTGAGGAAAAGTTTGAAAAAAGATAAATGTTGATTTTTTCTGCGTCTGTTTTAAGTGAAATACTCGGTTTCGTCTATTTAACACCTCCGAGAGTTAACCCTCATATATTTTTCATTTCAATAAAATGTCGCCATAAATATCAATAAAATTTGGACAGAAAAAGGTATAACCATTAAGAAAGGTCCTAAGTTAAGCTTTCAGTTAAGATAAATGAGTACGTTTCTGTTTTTGGTTTCTTAAGAATATATATAAATATATATTGAATATTAAAGTACTATGCAATGCATACTGACAAAAAAAAAAAATCCTAACGAAAAAGGAAAACAAAACAAAAAGTTTAAGTATGTTTTTTTTGTTTCTTGTTGTTGAATGGGGGTGGTAAAAAAAATTTTTTTTTCGTTTTCTTGGTTTATATTTAGTAGTCGTTTGAATGTCACGTCATTCCCCTTTATTTTTCTTTTAGTTCAACAGTGGAGTGATGTTCCTTTCGTTTAGCCGTAAGAACTAAGGACTCTAATATAAATCACCTTCGGTGTCAGACAACCATTTGTCGAAAATAAATCAACTAAGATAGAGTCTCATGTCAGCATCCTCCTGGTCCTTCGTAATGCTTCAAACTCCGGATGCCATCCAATCGGTATAAGAGACATGGGCATGGGAATAAAGAAAAGCGCAGGCTTTCCAGGAAAATCACTTTTTCGTTTGCGGCCTCGAGCAACAGAAATCTGTAGCTCGTCGTGTAGAATAGTAAAATGGCAAATACCAAAAATGGCAATCTAAAAGCACTAAACAAGGTGAGAAGTGTAAGAAGAATGAAAAAAATACACTGGATCAACTAGGAAAAGAATAAAATATAAAGAGACTATACTAATACTCGTACTTCACGATGTAGTCAGAAAAAAAAATCCAGAGAATAAGAAAAATAAGTTAAGGAAGTTCAGCAAAGTGAAATCATTAGTTAGTCCCCTGCTTCCTCGATGTTATTCACTTTTGACTTGAATATTACATACACGGGGGGTGGACGGATGTTGGCGGAAATTGTTTACATTATTCAAATTTCCTCAAGCCTAACATTGTTTTAAATTAGGTTTATGTGCATATTTTACCAAAGCAAAAAGATGAGAATTTGTTAGAGCACAAATAGCCGCAAATGGAGCCAATATAAGATTTCAGTCCATCATGCAAGGTTCTAAAGGGAAGAAAGCTGTTGAAATCTACAAATAAATGTCTTTCTTCAAATGGCCTCACGTTTGTAAAATATGAGATGGTAGCTATCTTAAATGGCAGTCGTATAAGTTCAAGAGTGTACAGAATAATATTATTTATTTTGGAAAACATTCCCGTTTTCCGACTGGCGTTCAGCATGAAAATAAAAAAAATAAAATAATTTTATAGTCCTCATAAAACCGATATTAGGTTTCACATGTACTGATGGAAAATTATGATAAAATTTGATTGGTCTGGTTTTATGATAGAAGTGAAATCTGATTCGATTTGGATTTTGTAAATGAAATAAATACGAGTTGATTAAAAAATATGTCACAATTTGGTGTATTAAAAATTAAGTTGTGTTTATTATTTAATGGCTTATTTACAATTCATAATTGCCCATTATATTTCCTTATTAGTGTTATTTATTTACCTTTTTATTGTGTTAATTTTTATTTACACCATTTATTAAATAGATGGGCATAATGTATTTTATAACATTTTTTATTTAGCTTGCTTTTTTCTTTGTTTGTCAGGTGTCACCGAATCTCGACAGACTTGCCAATATCAGATGAAACTCGTTTTTCAAACTTCGAAAAAAACATAAAAATTTAAAAAAAAAACGCTTTGTTAAAAAACGTGTACTAAAAATGGAAAAATTAATTTTTAAGCTTATCAGAAATAAAAACGAGATAAAGCCATATAAAATGAAAACAAAATATTTATAAATATTTTATTCTGATACACTTGTACTACAAGTCCTTGAAGACAAAATTCAAGATCAATGCAAAACATTTGTGGAAGAAGTGAAGCCCTTTGCGAAATTTGGCGTCGAAAACGTTTATAATTCTGACCAGAGTGGTTTTCAATTTGAAGTGCACTCTGGAAGAACGTTGTAATTTAAGGGTGCAAAGAAGGTCGAAAGTGTTGTACAGTCGGTTTCTTCAACGACACACAGTTATACAATTCAGCCAACCATATCTGCCGACGGTCAACTCCTTTCTCCCCTTTTTGTGGTTTTACAGGAACCTTCTGGGAATTTTGGACCGAGAGTGAAATCAACAATATTTAAGTCCGATAACATGTTTGTTACAGCGTCTAAATCAGGTAAGCTTACACTCTCGAAAAAATGGAGTCGATTACGCACCGAAAGGGAGTTTGAGGGAGTCCATCACCTATTGGAGAAAATCGAGCACCGGGCTAGGAGTTCACAACAATTCCTTATGGGTGTTAATTTTTAACAATTTTTCGGTGTTAAACCAATTTATTACCAAGAAAAAAACCTCACAAATTCTCTTTTTTTTGCAAGCACATTTGAGATGTTTTGTGTTTTTTTTTCGTGTTTCCAAAGTTAATATTACTTGTTAAAAACTTTTCTTACATGTCTCTGCCGGGACTCGAACACGGGACCTCTCGAATTGTAAACCATTTGCGTTCCCAATAGGCTGTTGAAGCCAATTGGCAAGCCTCTTCTAAACGTGAACACCCTTTACAATTAAATAACTCCTAAAAGGGGTTGTAGTGAATTTTTGACTCCTTTTCGGAGTTCATTTAAAATTTAGGTCAAAACGGTGTTAAATTGAATATTTAGCTCCGTAAAATACAAATTTAAAAATAACTCCGCGCTACGGTGTTAAACTTTTAGCTATGTTTTCAGGCGGAGTTAATTCGTCCCCGGATTTTTTCGAGAGTGTACGTCTCAACATCTTGATTCTTGGTTAAAAGAAGTATTGGTACCAAACATTGGGCAGGAATCAGTGTTAATTTTGGATTCTTGGAGTCCTCAACGGGACGACAGGGTGCAGGCTGCAGTTCGAACGAATCGTAGATTAAAGTTGATAACAATACCGAAGGGGGCAACACCTTAAGGCTTTCCACCATTACCATGACTTCTGTAACTGCAAAAAAATGCAGAAAACTAGAGCAAGATAGACTTATGTAGATCTAAAAAGGAATGACTGAATACAAGTTAAACGCTATCCCTTCCAGTTTAACAATTTTATAGCAATCATATCAAACCTTATGCTATGAATATAATGTTCAAATTGGCATGGTAACAAAGCTTTTGACTATGCATGCGAAGGAGAAAAATGACATCACGCTATAATAACAGTTTGAATTTGTCCGTGCTTACTATTCACTTACAGGGACAATGTGTGATTGTAGTAGAAATCGCCATAAAATCGCCATAAAATCGCCATAAAAAACAGGGGAAATTATTCTTGCAGTTGCCGACAAATTTTTGCAGTTGATTCTTATCTCCCTTTCTCGTCAACGTATCTTCACATAAATGTGTCTTTATTTTTTTGCAGTTGCCGAAGGCATGGTAATGGAGGAGAGCCTTTATATACAGCCACTGGATGTTTATGGGTTCCGAGTTTGGAAAAATTTTGTAAGAACATTTTCAGATTTGATCCTTTTGCGGGATTTGGATGTTAATCTTCATTTCCGAAATAACGTGTTAAAACTTCAAGCTATGACCCATAACCAATTTTCATCGCCCAGATTTAAAAATTTATTTAAATATTCATGGTTTAAATGTGGGTTTTTGGAATCTCACCAACACACCAACAGAACCAACAGAATTTTGTTTTAGCTGGGAAGAGGAAGATGCTGATTGCAGGTATTGTAATAGTATTCGCATAATCAGGTGCAGTTGGTGCAAAAATTACTTGTGTTTAAAGCATATATTTGTTGAATTCCACTATTGTCAAGATTTTGCTTTATAGTTTTAATAATTTTATGGATTTTTAATATTTTTATTTCTTTTGAAAGAAATATCTATCGGTTGAATATAAAAGCCGATATTGTGTTTGTTATGTAATTTATTGTCGGAAATCTGTATTTTCGAACACAATGGAAATAAAGAATATACGAAAAAAAAAATCCGAAAACATTATTTTACCTATTTTTACTTATAAACCAACATGTCTACCAATTTTGAACGAAATCAGAGATGGACGAAAAAATGTTAGTCGGTTGAACAATTTCCATACAGGTATTTTGCATACAAAACCTTACCGCATAAAAAAGGGATATCGGCATCAAAACCTGGTTAATTGGAAAAATCCAAAAACAGGTCGATTTTAGAATTAAAAACCATAACTAGATACAAAATTTCACAAAAATCGTGCCACTCATTTTCGGGCTATAGGGTAAAAAAAACCGATTTTGGAGCGGGGTGAAAATTTTTGGTGGGGTGGAAATTTTTTTTTGTTCAGGGTCGAGTTTTCTCACCAATTTACACATCCCTGTCAAATTTCAGGTCGATACGTAGTCTATTGCTATTATTTTTTGCCAAAAATCGAAAAAATAGGGTAATTTTAACGGTTCATTTTACCCCCTAAATATGGAAATTAGCCGCTATAAAAAAATACGTATCTCTTATTTTGCGACCCCCTACAACATATCCAAAAATCATTCAAATCGTAGAGGGACAACCTTTACTTGTAAGATAATATTCGCAGTCGTATTTGCTTTTACGAATGTTGAAAATCAGACATTCTTCTATGTATACATACTATACATCGTACTTTTCAAACGATTAATATAAAACCCTTAGCGTCAACCTAGATGTAATTTCGAATTTCCTATTTGATCACTTTAATGTTAAAGTGAAACGTGATTGCTGTTTGAAGGCATTAAACTGTAAGAATTTCCATACCAACATAGAGTAAAATTTCTCGCGAAATTAATCAAAAATTTAAACGATAATACGAATAACACATTTTGCAATAATGTTTTATGAACATAAAACATCTCATTTTCCTCTTTCCCATATAGCTAGGTACATATAGTAGATTACATTTATAATAGATTTAACTTAGCATTCGTGTCAGTATATGATATATAACACTTCATGGCACACAATCTTTAAACACCATTCTAAGCATCTTAAGAGATTTTCCATTGTAAGAAGCTTAGAGCCTTTTTAAGCCACTTCTATCACTCTTGTCACTACCGAATACCTTTTGTCTATATTAAGTGTCAAATACTTAATATTTTGTTTGTATTCAACATCCCATACCATACTATACTATATGACTACCTGGTCTTAATTTATCTACACTACATATAGGAATATAAAGTTTTCATATATCGCCACAAGGTAAATACACCAAGTTCCAAGTAAATATCAAATATAAAGCGGATCTTTAAAGCATAAAATTAACTATGAAAATGTATTGTCTCGACTTTCGACTCTCGACGTCTAGAATGTTTTCTTCGCTTTAAAAGTTTATAAGTCTTGTTTGTTTTCAGTTCGAAACGAAGCAATGGCGAACTTCAACATGAGTTTTAATATAGTTAAAGTAGGAGATTTTTACCATAATAAAAAGGGCATCTTTTCATGGCATTTCAAAAAGTAAATCATTAAACTAGAAAAAAAGCAATGTTTTAGTGAAAGAAGTTTTTTGAATGTTCATTACACAAAAATAGTAAATCTCACACCTTTATAATGGAGAATCGGGGAAAAAACAATGAATTTCAATTACAAAAATAGGCAAAATCGACTATTTTCATAAACAAAATTAGCTACTTAATAGTAAAATTTACTATTTTGTAGTTAAGTTGACTATTTTTGTAATGGAAATTGACTATATTAGATGTATTCACGATTCCCCATTATAAAATAGATTTACTATATTTTTTCTCTGCACGTAGATAAACATAATATCATATTGAAGGTGAATGTATTACTGAACAAAATGCCCCTAGAGAGACATTTTCCTTTTGCGAAAGCATAAATGTGTTGAAATATCCCAGCTCCTAATTAAATATTGGAAATTAAATTTTTATTCTCGTCGCCATGCTATGATAGTCTAATTGATTTTAATAAAAAAAATAAAACAATGTTTAGAATAAGATGTTCTCCTTGGGAACATGCGATGATTGCATAGGGATAATTCAAGGTATCTTGTAGACCACAAAGTTTTAGACAACATTAGGTATTCAATAGAGATCTATTCACCCCAAGAGATAATAAACATTTGATTTTGTGAGAACTATGACATTTTGGGCTATAAGTTTAAATCGATAATTTCTTAGATAAAGGTTTTAGCTGCTGGCTTTTAATACCCTATATGGTGAACCCAGAAAAAGGGTATAAGTTTTGTAACGCAACCATTTGTAACGTAGAAAATTTATCGTAGGCTAAGAAATCAATAGCCAGTGTGTTCAAAATGATGAATTGACTTGATTTTTGAATGTCCGACTGTCTATCTCTCTGTTTGTTCGTCCGTGTGTATGTCTGTTTGTCTGTTTTTCTGTTTGTCTGTTTGTCTGTTTGTCTGTTTGTCTGTTTGTCTGTTTGTCTGTTTGTCTGTTTGTCTGTTTGTCTGTTTGTCTGTTTGTCTGTTTGTCTGTTTGTCTGTTTGTCTGTTTGTCTGTTTGTCTGCTTGTCTGTTTGTCTGTTTGTCTGTTTGTCTGCTTGTCTGTTTGTCTGTTTGTCTGCTTGTCTGCTTGTCTGTTTGTCTGTTTGTCTGTTTGTCTGTTTGTCTGCTTGTCTGCTTGTCTGATTGTCTGTTTGTCTGTTTGTCTGTTTGTCTGCTTGTCTGTTTGTCTATTTGTCTGTTTGTCTTTTTGTATGTCTGTCTGTATGGCTGTCTATCTGTATGTCTTTGTCTGTCTGTTTGTCTATTTGTCTGTTTGTCTGTCTGTTTGTCTGTTTGTTTGTTTGTTTGTTTGTTTGTTTGTTTGTCTGTTTGTCTTTTTGTATGTTTGTCTGTTTGTCTGTTTGTCTGTTTGTCTGTTTGTCTGGTTGTCTGTTTGTCTGTTTGTCTGTTTGTCTGTTTGTCTGTTTGTCTGTTTGTCTGTTTGTCTGTTTGTCTGTTTGTCTGTTTGTCTGTTTGTCTGTTTGTCTGTTTGTCTGTTTGTCTGTTTGTCTGTTTGTCTGTTTGTCTGTTTGTCTGTTTGTCTGTTTGTCTGTTTGTCTGTTTGTCTGTTTGTCTGTTTGTCTGTTTGTCTGTTTGTCTGTTTGTCTGTTTGTCTGTTTGTCTGTTTGTCTGTTTGTCTGTTTGTCTGTTTGTCTGTTTGTCTGTTTGTCTGTTTGTCTGTTTGTCTGTTTGTCTGTTTGTCTGTTCGTCTGTTTGTCTGTTTGTCTGTTTGTCTGTTTGTCTGTTTGTCTGTTTGTCTGTTTGTCTGTTTGTCTGTTTGTCTGTTTGTCGATTTGTCTGTTTAGCTGTTTGTCTGTTTGTCTGTTTGTCTGTTTGTCGATTTGTCTGTTTAGCTGTTTGTCTGTTTGTCTGTTTGTCTACTTGTCATTTTGTTTGTTTGTCTGTTTGTCTGTCTGTCTGCTTGTGTGCTTGTCTGGTTGCCTGTGAGTCTGTCTGTCTGTCTGTTTGTGCATTTGTCAGGGGTCTTCGAGCTTGATGATCTTGAATCTGGTTCTGGAATTTTGAAATTCGGAACGGCAGGTTCTATACGGAGGAAAATTCGCATTAGGGGATTAGCGACGTCACAATTTTGAAATTCCATATTTTCTCTCGAAATTTTCCAAGGAAAGGGTATCTAGATTTTGTGATATTTCTCAAACTTATACAAAAAAAACTTTAACCCGGCAACGACGAGTCCAAGAGCTAGTATATAGATAAAAAAAGCATCCACAAAAATAATATAACATTTTGTTATATTATTTTTTTACAGTCTCTATGCCAAGAAATTCCAATAAAAAAACTATGTATTTGAATATTTTTTTAGATTGTATTAACCCTTTGCACTCCGAGTGTTTTTTTTTTACTTAAGAGTGCAGCAACTCCGAGACATTTTTGATTTGGAGCATCTGAAAATTTGAAAAATGAACTTCTGTTTTACTAAAAAAAAGATCTTAATGTTATGTTATGTTACAGAATCTGCTAGTCATTGGACGAAAATTACACTTTGTAACTATTTTAGGGTTTTACTCAGAATAATCAGTGACCCCATAGCGGCGCCAATGGAGTTAGTGCACTGATAGCAAATGGCGCAATAGCGGCGCCTATGGAGTGCAAAGTGTTAATTTCTTCACACCATAGATGAATCGTTGTTTGGGAACATGGGCATATACATAACGTTATTGTAGTAACGATGATAATATGGAAATTATTTTTAAAAACATTCGAATTTACTGGAGATAATGTCCTTCTAGTAATCCTGGTTCCACCGGCCAACGGTGACTCCCATGGCATTCAACGTGTTAAGGAAAACTGATTTTAAACCTAAAAGGGAGATTCTTAAAATTAAATTCAACAGTTCTTTTGCACATTTTTTTTCAAATTTTCGTGACAGGACGGTTTATTGAGGAAATTACAGAATTGACGCCACAAAAATCGAAGAGATTAAGTAACGCAAATGTCACATATATGTTGCTAAGATCAACCTCTATTTTAAAAGAAGCGCAAATATCTTGTAAGGGGTTGAAAGAAATAAATAAACTTTCTTTAAAAACCTTTAAATAAAAATTTTGGATCATACTATTTTAACTGGAAAACCCACTAATAACGATTAAATAATAAAAACTGTTTTAGATTTCTAAGATGACCATATTTAAGATTAGTTACTTTATCCAATTCCAATTGTGTTGTCGAATGATGATGGTGATGATGATGTAAATGATGCGTAGTCAGCATATTGTTCCTAGCCGTCTCACAATTCTCCAAAACAATATAAACCATAAAAACTTTTTTTTTTTTTGAAAACGTATCAATTTGATCCTTTTACAAAATTCACTAAATCAAATCACACGCACTGGCGTTTTTAAACACCATAAAACGAGGAAACCATTAGGAAAAGCGAATTTCCTTTCAAAATTGGATGTGGTATCCTTTTTTTTTAACTTTGTTTATTGTATTTATCCCTTTATTTATGGAAAAATTCAAAATGTGTGTTAATATTGCCTTCGGCGTTTATCTTTTACCAAGTTAAACGTAAAAAATTTCAAACCGAGGAATATTTTTTCACTTTTATCGTGTTTTTTTTCTACATTCGCTCTAATGCCAATGATTAATTTTTGTTTATTTCCTCGGCGTTTTTAAATTCCATTAAATTTTTCTTTCTGCTTCATGTTTACACTTTTCCCGGTGCTTCTCTAAAATATCCTTTTTTTTTTTTGATTTATCCCTTTTTCGTCCCGAAATACTTTCGCTTGCACGTTAAACAAACGAACATGTGTAATGTGTGTAATGGATGTTCGCAGGAAACTCGCAGGACGATAGGTTAAGGTGAAAGTAGAACCCGTACGAAATCACAAATACACATGCACACACACAGAAACATAAAATCCCTTACTATGGGGCTCTGGAGCATATTTTTCTTAAATTGGTTTATTGCTTGTTATATTTTGTATATGCTACACATATCAAAATAAAAAAAAAACAACTTTTGTTTTGTTTTTGAAGAATGTCGAGATTTTGTGCTGTTTGACTTTTTTTTTTTTGTAATGTTGTTGTTTGATCCTGTCGTTTAGTTGCGTATTTGCAGCATGAACATGGGCATAAATATGACATATGTCGTTGCTTCCTTGTTTCGATGTTACGATTAATATTACATAAATCGCGTTTGAATTGTAAATATTGGCTATATTGTCGACACATTTATATACCAACATATCAACATTTTGTTTTAGCTAATGTGAACTAAGAAGAAAAGATACTTTAAATCATATAAAGATAAAGACAACAAACGGAACAGTCAGACGAATGAATTCAGATACAGGATTATTTTCCACGAAATACACACATTTGTTTTGTTGTACGACATGAAAATATTATGCTCAAATGATGTTCGAAGAATCGAATATTATCAAATATGTCGGTTGGTATGTTCACTTGATGCGATATTGGATATTGTATTGTAGATAATCGAGTTAGGTTTACACACGACTAAGTTTCGTCGTTTTGTTAGCCTATCGCAGGTACTGATATTCGAAATCAATTAGGCGTTAATAGAATTATGTATTTTTCTTCCATTATTCTGCTGCACATCATTAAACGGCCACGAGTTTTTTTTTTACTGTCCATTGAAGGACGCCTTTGGGCACTGCTGCTGGTATGGACAAATTAACACTAAAACATTATTTTTAACACTGATATTTTCCTTATGACTGCTTTTAATCTCTAATTGTCGCTTGGCGTCTAAGAATAGAAAAGTGTTCTGAATAAATGAGAAAAAAAAACAATAATTTTGCACCATTTAATGATTAAGTTGACTGTTTTTCGTGCTAAACTTGTATGTATCTCCAGTTTATTCTTACACCGTCATTATATTTCATAAGTATTGCACAGATGTTTTCATACGTTCTGCTCCAATTTCTATCGGACACATTAAAATTCTGCTCAGGAACTTGACTCTCGTCTCATGTTAGTGTCGTATCCCCAAGGACAAAATCATGGACTAAAGTTAACTTTTTTTTCTTTTCTTGGTATCTACTTTTAGTCAGTTGGTTGCATGGGTTGCTTGGAATAATTAAAATTATTATGTATACTATCTTGCCACCAAGATTTCATCCTTTTAATGGGCATTCTTTGTGTGTCCCAAGAAAGTCACATTTTCATGAGGTTTGTAAATTATTTTCATCATACTTGTTGTTGGAAGTGTTTCACTTTTATGCGAGTTTTTCACCTTTTTAATCTTCTCGAGATCCGAAATTCGAGCTGAGTTGTCATGAAATGCAGTGCAATGATATTATAAATTAGCGTCTAGAATATACATTTATCGACATTGCGCGTATCCTTGAATTCTTAGAGTGCATTTTCCAACTAATCATTGAATTATATTGGAAAACTGATACAAGCAAAACAAATTTTATCTTTTCCTTCAGGCGAAGAATAACGAGCACTTAAAATAATTTTCTTTTCATCTTACTCATGTAGGTAGAACAATTTTTTTTTGCCTCCCTAACACTATTCATTCAAGTAATTTTCTTCTTTTTGAAGCTTAAAGCTTTTATAAATATCACCATTTCGCTTTGATATCAATTGATATAAATTTAATTGAAATACGGTCAATACAATCTGATAAAAGTTGATGAATTAAATGAAATATTCCAGAAAGATCATTTGATTCATGTGAGAATCAACCGATTTAATTGAATAGATTCAACCGTAAAGCCAAAGGATAAGTGAATGAATAAAAAATTCAAATCGATTATAAGTATATAATAATATTCAAGATATTTTATGTTGATGTCCAATTATTATAAGATCTAACGACATTCACAAAATTCACAATTCGTATTGTCTTCTTATTCATGGCCTTATCCTTATCCATTTAATCCATCCAGTCCACATTCGTCTCGACGCCCCACCGAACTTGGAAAAGGTCCACCACAGAATCCATATAGTAGTACGTGTAAACAATGGAAATTCTGTTATCACGAAAGTCGGCAATCAACAATGACAATGAACCTATTCTACACAAAAAAATAAATATATACTGCGTGTACTATAAAAAAAATCCTTATATATCACAAAAGTAAAATAAAGAAATGTCTCGACGTCTTTAGAGTTTTATTTTTTCTTGTTCGTTCTTTCTTGTTATTTTTCTTTAGTGGTGTTTTTTTTTCGCGAACAAGGATTCGAATCGAATAGCGACTGAGAAAGCGTTTTATGGACACGAATTATACCGGGTTGTTGCCGGTTACATATCAGATGAGAAACTGAAAACAATCAGAGAAATGTAGAATTATATCCCAATAAAAATTGAGGATAGAAGCAGCAACATCAGCCCCAACAGCGACATTAAGCAGCAATAGCTGAAATAGCAGCAGAACTACAGTAGCGAGCAGCAGCGATATACAACAAAAAGCATACAGAAGCTTGATAACATAATAATTTGAAATGTGTTGGTGAAATATAATATAATATATAGGATATGAAAATATGTGTACAAACTTGAAAGAATATTTTATATTCTCCTATTTGGGCTACTCGAACTCCCACTGGACCGTATTTCTAGCCACCTATCCTAGCAGTCAGCTGCTGCATGTGATAAATCCGACAGACATCCTTCCTACTCTCCAGATTATTCTCCATTCCACTTGAAATCTTTTCGATATCTCGTCGTCAACTCTGAATGTAGTCGCCGAAGATGATTCTCAACTTTTCATATCCTTTCAACATTTGTTGGCTGAAATCAGCCGCTGAGCATGTGCTCGGGTTACCCGATGGATCTATTGTGTTTTGCCTTTTCATAGAAATCTATATATATTTTTCATACAATTGTTATACATAATATTTATGTAGATGAAATGTTGTTTATACAGTATACTTATTGTGTATCTTTTGGATTTTCGTAAAACTTTCTTTGAATAGAAGCTTTTATGGATATTTCGGTTATGAGCAGGCGCTCAACACGAAAACTTTCTCCAGATTTTTCCCCTACATTTATAACCAAAGTTTTCATTTTCCTTTTTTTCGAATTTCTTTTGTTGAGCGCATCACATTTCGTATATTATGTTCGGGGATTCCTTTTCCGTTAAAGTTTCAAGTAATGACTTCCATTGTAGCTCGCATGTACATTTTCAGCGGATTCTTAGTGATTGTTATGAGTTGGAATTGTGATAAAAATATCCTTTCTGCTGAGACACTTTTATGATTTCAATTAAATGTTTAACCATAAACTGGTGAGTGTTCTGTTGTGAGGAGGGGGTTCTTTTTATTTTGACACATGGAAAATGGAAATGTAGACGCGACGTAAAATATTATTTGAATTGGTGTTTTGTTTTTGTTGGAAAAAGTAGCAATTCGAAATGAATCAAATTGACACATTGATGGGTAGTAAATTTATTTATGCGATGTTTGGATTGGAAGCTTGATAAAATGCATATATTGTATAGGACGAAGTAAGTATTGGTGCAATCACATTTTTACTGAAATTACTTTGTGATCATTTATTATTGACAGACGGACCTTCAGAGTAATTCAAATTTCAATTTAGTGGAGTTGGAAAAGATTGACATGACCTTTTTTTGATTTTTTGAATATATTTTTCAAAGAGGGTTTTCTAATTTTTATTCTTATAAGATTATTTTTCAACTGAACTTTGTTTACTGATTTTTTGAGGCATTACTTTTTACTCTATATGAAAATCATATAACCGTTTTGTAACGCATCGAAACAATCGCCAGACACAAAAATGAACTACACTAGGGTGTTTGAAATGACAAAAAGTGTTTGATTTCCACATGTCCGTTCGTCTGTCTGTACGATTGTCAATCACTCAGTTGGTCTGTCGGTCCGTCCGTGAACACCATAACTTTCGAAAGGATAGAGCTAGAGACTTGAAATTTTGTATAGTTCGTTTCTTGTAAATGGCAAGGAGAGGTTCTTGAACGGGCAAAATCGAACTATTCCTTCCCAACTCCGGAACAGTTATGTAAAATTATATTCTAAACAGATTTTAACTCAATAAATTTTTCAAACGACTTACCGTTTTCGAGAAAATAGAAAAAAAATTCAATTTGTATGGGGGAAGGGGGAAAGAGTAGTCTTTCTATACATTTCAAGTTATGTAAAAATATACATTTCATTTTTATAAATTTTTCGACACGATGCACAGTTTTCGAAAAAACATGAAGAAAGTATTTCATTTGTATGGGAGAGGGGGGAAGCATCCTATTTGGATTTTGATGTATGGATGAGTTATGTAAAATTCTATTCTAAACACATTTTACCTTTAAAAATTTTTCAATATACCTCACCGTTTTCGAGAAAATTGCACAGAACTGTTGCCCGTTCAAGAACTTAGCCTAGCCATTTACGAGAATCGTAAAGGTAGAAATACACGACGAGAGACTTTGGTCTCTGGTCTCCAGGGTACAAAAGGCAAAAATCTCCAAAGTGTATACACGATCACAGACATTTAAGTCTGGAGATCAAAAAATAGATCTCCGGAGACGTTTACTAAAAAGTCTCTAGAAGCAAAGTCTCTGGAGTGCATACACGACGCAGGTATCTCGTCTCCAAGCATAACAACAATATCACTAACCTAAAATATAAAATAAGTAAAAACACTTTTTATCTTTATAAAAACTGACCTTTAATCTCAAAACAACGAAATAAATTCTCGTTCCCACAAAACAATTTCCTGAAATGTCAAAAGTCGTCTCCGGAGACTAAGAGATAGATATCAAAACGTTTTGAAGACCGGAGACGCTTTAAAGAGACTCTCTCATTAGTAGCTACACGGCAAGAAACTTAACTCTCCCAAAAGACCCTAGAGACTTGATACTTGGAGACAAATCTCCGGTCTCCGAAGTGTATACACAGGTCTCTTTGCATGCAGAGGCGAAATATTTGGTCTAAGAGACCAAAGTCTCTCGTCGTGTATTTCTACCTTAACTGTACAAAATTTCAAGTCTTTAACTCAATCCTTTCGAAAGTTGACACCAGGACCGACAGACAGACAGACGGACAGACAGACAGACGGACAGACAGACAGGCGGACGGACATCAATGACATCCTGGTGTTAGTTCTATTTGTGGAGAATGATTGGTTCGATGCGTTACAAACAGTAAACTACATCTAATATACTCCTATATGATATATCATATAGAGTATATAAATCGCGAAATAATTGCTGTTTTCTTAGCAGTTCACTTTTCATTTTTATACAAAAGTAATAGACTTAAAAAAAAATCTGGGTCTGCAAACCAAATTCTATATAAAATTCGAAATTTTTTTCAGCAAAGTTAAAATTTGTTGTTAAAAACATTTTTTTGCATATCTCTGCAGGGAATAGGTTATTGAAACCCATTGTGGAGTCTGTTCTAAACGTGAATACTCTTTACAAGGCAAATCACTTCTAAAAAGAGTTCAACTGAATTTTTGACTCCTTCTCAGAGTTAATGCAAAATTGAGGCCAAAACGATGTGAAAGTGAATTTTTAACTTCTTAACCTTTAATTGATGAGATGGGTCCAGTGGACCCACATTGACTTTTCTCTCATTGCTATCTTTCATGTTTTCATCACAATGACTCTGAAATCTTCAGTACCTTCATACAGTATGGTGTTGTATGCCGAGTTAAAAGCACGGATTTGGTATGTGATTAGAACGTAGTGCATTTGGATCATGTGGGTCCAATGAACCCCACCTCATCATTTACGCATATGATTTTCACCTTATAAATTAAGGGTTAAAACCGAAATGGCAAAATAAATCCGCGCTACGATGCTAAATTTTTGTCTGAATAACACTGCGAGGTGCTTACTTTTAGCTAAATTTTGAGTCGGTTTTTTTGGAGAGTGTATATTAGTTAGAATCAAGGAAGATTGGAGAAACCATGATTCAAAAAGTATACAATCTGTCTTGTACTGTCAACAAGTTATTTTTAACCTGATGTTATCGACTTAATCTTCTAATTTTGTGACATCAATCATGACCAATGTCGATCGAATTTGGCCCGTGATCCATAAACGAAAAGGTCAACGTTTAATATATTGAACGAAACAATAATCATCATTCATCCATTTAAGATTCTCGCTGCCTTACTCCATCACATTTCGTATTTTCCGTTAGCTCAGTTTCGCTTAACCTCAAGAAATTCTGGATCTTGATTCTTTTCCATGGTCCCACCAAAATGGCTTTATCCTCCCCGAATGGCGACGGTTTGAAAATATCGAAAACTTCTGCGAAATCAAATCTAAAATTTTGATGGGATAATCTATCATCTGTAGCTGACATTTGGCGGTTAAATTTAGGAAAGAAAATTGCTCTCTCATATATAATATCCTTCAGTATATTCACATTGTTCCGAGTAGAACAATTCGTTTCCTTAAGGTATTATCTCACATCAGTTCAATTTTTTTTTTAGATCCAGCCAGAGCTTAGGGGAAGACCCTTTAATGCCGAAGCACATCTCGGGATGGTCGGAAGGACAAAAGGAGATGCCGATTTATGTTCTCCTTGAACTTCTGCGGGTTATAGTCCGGGGGGAACACATCGGATAGTAAATTGTTCCAAAGTCTTGTTGTTCGCGGAATGAAGGAACCCCTAAACTTTACTGTACGAAAGCGGGGAGGCTCAAGGAAGAAGTCGTGCGCACGTGTAGTTGCACGAGAGGGTCTAGGGAATAAAAATGGTCTGAAAATTAAGGAAAAATAGAGATATATCAGTGAGACAGCGAAAGTGCAATTGACATAAAACCTACTCGGTCTAAAATTTGAAAACTTGCTTCAATTTTAAGTTCAATCTTGTTCTGAAGTTTGTCGTGTCGGTGTCTTCTCACACTTATATTTAGCTCTCTCTTATCAATGAAAAACTTTCAGGCCATTTGAACTTATGTGCGATAATACCTTTAAGTGAAACTTCTTCCGTTGATACTGCAAACTATTCAACTTGACTGCGGTTCTTTACTACGACTGTGGAAAAATTGCATTTCAAGACTAAGAAATATATACTGCATTTGGGAAGATGGGGTGAAGGGACAACGATTTTGTTTGCAGAAAGTGGGAGGTTTCATTGTAACAATCTCGGCAGAAACTTTTCCAGCCAAAAATACCAAATTTGATGCGGAAACAGACTTTCATTTGGCTACTTTGTGGTGAAAGAGTTATTAGAAAAGTAGGATATAACAGTTGTAATTCACAAACACTTATGCACGGATAAATCTTTAAATTGCATGTCATGTGACGTTAAAGTGCTTTATTGTGGCGATTTCATACACTCACACTATGGAACAATTATCTTAACCTAGTCCCGAAAAATTTCCCATGAAAAGTTCACATGAAAAGCGAAAATGTGTATATTTTGGAGATACATTTGCATTTCCCTGAAGTAGGGAAGTATGCTGTTTTGTAATACTTTTGATGTTACGTTTAAATTTTTCGGATTTTGACTCGAAAATCGGCACCACTTAACTTTTTATTTTATATTTTTACTATAAGTTTGATATTAAGTTTTAATTAAAAATGATTTAATTAAGTTCTGAGACAAGTTGTTTAAAAATGAGAACTGTTTAGTATATTTTCAAAGTTAGAATCCGAGAAAGCAGCAATGATGTATGCTCGAAAAAAAGTTGTTCAAAAGAAACTTACTCAATACTTTTGTCCAAACGAAAGAATCAATAAATTAAAAACTGCCTTTTTCCATTTTAACTATATTACAGGGTGAGTCACAACTACTGTCAGTGAAGTTTAGGTATCAATGTTATGCACATCTGGCATTTTTCCGCAGCGAATCAGTTTATTCTCTATAGAATAATTTTATTGTTTTTTTTTTTTTGCATTATAAGTTATAATAAACATGGATGCGAAAAGAGAGTTCGTTGAGAAATTACATTTGCAAAATCATCGATGTAAACGTTTGAAAAATGTATTGCAGCAGGCACGCACTATTGAGCTGCGCAATTAATTATTACATTTTTTTATACCCGTATGGTGAAACCAAAGGGTATATTAACTTTGCGTTACCGTTTGTAACGCTAAGATCCCGTCATCGCACAAAAAAATGAATTACACCAGTGTGTTTAGAATGATAAAAATATTTAATTTTTGCATGTCCGTCCGTCTGTCCGTCCGTCTGTCCGTCCGTCTGTCCGTCCGTCTGTCTGTCTGTCTGTCTGTCTGTCTGTCTGTGGCGCGGATTGCGGGCGCACGGATTGAGCTAGAGACTTGAAATTTTGCGCAGATCGTAAAATGCGAGGCTAAGTTCGTTAATGGGCAAAAATGGACCATTACGGGGGGTACCCCCCATACGAATGAAAACGTTTTTTGCGAATATCTCAAAAACGGTGCATCTTATCAAAAAAGTGCAAGAACAAAAGTTATTTAGGATATGATTCTACATAAAACTCTCATACATCAAAATCCGATTGGAATAAATTTTAAAAAATCTTATTGGAAAGTTTGACTTCAAAGTGGAATTTTGGTACAACTGTTCGAATTTTGATACGAATATCACCATACGGGTTTTCAATAATTGTCAGACTGGCAATTATAGCTTTTGTTATGTTTTATGTCTGTAAACAAAAAATATATTACTCTTTGAAATCCGTATATAATTTTATTTTTCACAGCATTTTTATTTGCTGACAGTAGCTGTGACTCACCGTGTACAGTGAATACATACTGAACCTTGAAACTATGACAGTACGCAGTATAGTGAACGTCCTGGTTTTTTGCGGATTCATTATATCAAATTCGTATTGTATTTGAAAATTTTGATCGTTGAAAATTTTTGCCTGAGCGCATTTATTTAAAAAAAAATAATTTGTATCCTTTAGTTTTAGAGAAATTTCGCTTACGGTGCATTTTTTTGAAAAATTTTATACGAACAAAGTTAGAGTCGTCGATTCTTTGTGTAAATGTGCAAAAGAGTAGCCACTAGAGAAAAAATATTGGACCCAGTCAAAAGATTTTCAATTGGCAAGAAAACCTCTGTGACAAATGAGGTGTCACTGCAATTCAACCTCCCTTACAAAATACGATGTTGGGACACAGATGTAGAATAAATGCCACAAATATACGAACTTGTGGCATGAATTGTCGTTAAGCTTTAATACATCTCTTTTCCTGTTGATTTATTTTTAAAAGCAGACGAAAATGGGGAAAATGTTGCCAAAGCTGCATGTAATTGGCCTTAAGTTACGAGTAGCTGGGATGATGATGACGACACAAAATTTGTGATTAACACTGGAGCCTTCTTCTACTAATGTCAAGAGTTGGGGTCTTAATCACGTAATCTGTGCATACTTTTGCCGCTGTGTGAGACCTATTAATCCATTAGTGCATGATATGGTTATTAGGTAAAAAATCTTAAATGTGCATATAATTAAATATTGAAAGAAGTTTATTTTTTTTTTGCGTGCCACACGCAATTATTTAGAAAGTAATTTTATTAGTTGCGTTTAGGTTTTCTTGTCCAGCAATGGCGTGGCTCATGAAAAATAATGCACGTCCAGTCTTATGTGAAAAATTACTGATGAATAGGTGGACATTTATATACTACATTTCCCAGCTTGAATAACGGTTGAATTTTATTAACCGCTTTTCTAGTTTATTTCATAACCTTTTGATTTCTTTAAAGGGGGCTAAGGTTTTTTCACTCCCTATCTATTGCATTGTAGCTACAATGACCGGTAAAAAACTTCAAGAAAAAGATTAATACCCACGATTAAATACATGTTGCAATTAATTCCATAAAGGTCACATCTTGCTAATATAAATTACAGGGGATTATATTACATTGCTTTGATGGATATGGAATTCATTAAATTGTTATGTGAGTACTTAAGTAGTTGAGTTTTTAATAGCTTGAAGGTTTACAGCATTTGTAATATTTCTTGGGGTATTTTGAAAATTATTTCTGGAACTTTTAGTAAGGGTTTTCATAGAAAATTGCGTTTTGTAAAAACCATTAAAACGATTTTATTCCACTTTTTCAAAAACAAATACAGTAAATAAAATGGTTTTAATTATTTTTCTCCAAATCCGACTTAAATCAAACAAATGGCCCGATCTACTGATTTTTTTTATTTGTCGGGAAGCAAACAAGTATAATTTTTTGAAAACAATTTTGACAAAAGCCATGTTTTTATACTCTATATGATTTATAATATAGAAGTATATTAGATTTAGTATACCGTTTGTAACGCATCGAACCAATCATCGGTGCTTTGTATTACCAAAGATTTTGATTTCCGCATGTCCGTCCATACATCAAAATCCAATCGAACCACTGCTTCTTCCTCTCCCCTTCCATAAAAATGGAATACTTTTTTCCTGTTTCCTCGAAAACTGTAACATCGTATCGAAAAATTTATAAAGATCAAATGTGTTTAGAATATAATTTTACATAACTTATCTATACATCAAATTCCAGTTGGACCACTCCTTCTCCTCTCCCTCATACATATTGTTTACTTTTTTTCGAAAATGGTGAGTCGTATTGAAACATTTATAAAGGTAAAATCTGTGTAGAATCCTTTCTCCCTCTCCTATACCAATGGATTTTTTTAAATAAACATTTTGTCTGTCGTCATTTAGAGTATTTGACGATTCGCCCCTGGAAATTGTAGCTTTTGTTATGTTAATTAATTTTTGTTTTTTATTCTTGAACTTTTGGATGTTTTTTTTTCTAATTTTAACGGACATTCTTCTTTTTTCGGAGATTTTTACATATTTTAATAATTCATCCCAATAGATTTGCGAAAATTACGTTCGAGATTTCTTAATAATGTATCAATACAAAACTCTCCTCTGCAATATTTAGCTTCCGAAAAAAACTATGTAAAAAATATTTTTTTTTTCGAATATCTCGGAAACCGTTCAAGATGCGTAAAACCCATGGCCCAATAATACTAAGGTCTGCTTGACAGCTCAGTCTCTCTTGGCTCTGACGTCATCGGCAAGAAATTCTTATACGACTTAATGGGAATTTTCCCTAATTTTCAAATATTCAAAACATATAGCTAAACAACCCCGTATGCACAATCAACATTACAAAGAATGCACCGAATATTTCTTGCCGATGACGTAGCAAAATGGTGGCTGACCTGTGTATAATTCGGCCATGCGTAAAACCCGATACATGAAAAAATACATGAAATTTTATTTTCTTTGATTTTAATTATATTAATTTTTTCTCAAAAGCGCATAGTTTCCGAGAACATTTCAAAAAACTGTATTTTTTTATACGAAAGACCGACAGACCGACAGACCGACAGACCGACAGACCGACAGACCGACAAACCGACATACCGACATACTGACAGACCGACAGACCGACAGACCGACAGACCGACAGACCGACAGACCGACAGACCGACAGACCGACAGACCGACATACCGACAGATAGACAGACAGACGGACAGATCGCCAGACAGATGCACGGACATCCTCAAAATTTTACCTGTAACGGTTTTCGTACTGATCAGAAATTTTCTATCTGCCCCGTTCTCCAGTTGACTTTCCCTCTATAGAAAAAAATTAATGTGTGTTGAAAAATTTGAATACCGCGTTATATCGAAAGTGTGTTGCAAATATAAGTACCGCGTCATATGAGGGTTTGCTGTATATCCACAATAATAAAACTGGAATTATAATACTATTTTTGATCAGGTAAAAAAACTCTCCGGTAATATATGAGGGGGTCAGAATGATAGTGAAGTAAGTCACTTTTCACTTTTCATTAACTAAGTTACTTTTTCACTTAAATTAATGTTTGTAATAAATACTAATAACTACACTATTACTGATAAGACGCTTGCGGTGAATAGGGTTGGGTAATATTATGAGTTTTTTACATACATGTTCACAAAACCCTTGATTACTCATGAAAAATGAAAAGTGACTTACTTCACTGTCATTCTAACCCCCTCATATGATGGATTCATTTTTTTTAACACTCTAACTGCCACGAAAGTTTAAGGCCTTTTTCGAATATTTAGTTTTCAGTGAAAAAGGCACTAAGAGAAAACAAAAGTGAAACAAAATTATACCTAAATGTTATTTTATTCCCATAAAATGTGTGCAACTACAAAAAATCGTTGCGGTTGCAGCGAACACTTTAATAATTTTCATTGTGGCCGTTCTGTACAACTAGGTGTCAGGTCTTTTTGACTGACGTGGCAGTTAGAGTGTTAATATTCTTTTGTGATCATCCAAATGTATTAAAAATGGAGTTATTCCTATTAAAACACCTTTGGAATTAAATTTACACAAAATTTATCTATGTCTAACATGTATAATACCTACATATGAATAAACTAGCTTGCATACCCCTCGTTGCCGGGCTAAAGTTTTTTGCACAAAAAACCTAGAAATAGCTTAAAAACTATTGCAAAAAATCGTTATGCCTTCAGAACCTCCCGTTACCAATTTTAAAATTCTAACACCAGATTCGTGATCAGCGGCTCCGAAACCCCCTTATTGCCAGTTTTTTCGAGAAAAAATGGTAAAAAGGATATTTGGGTTCCTTACAGGAGCTTCCGTTTTGAATTTTGAAAATCTAACACCGGATTCGTGATGGGCGACCCCAAAACACTCCCGAGTGAAACTTTTCAGCCTCCTACTGAGCAGGATTAATGGCGAAAATCACGGTTTAAAAACACCCAAACCCCCTTTACCCACCGTTCACCCCCTTAGGGATAAAATTTCGGAAAACCTCGCCTTAGTGAGCGCCTACGCGATGGTTGGGACATATTGTGAAAGTTTCAAGTGTCTAGCTTCAAGGATTTGGGCTGGTAGTTGATGAGTCAGTCACTCAGTCAGGTTAAAAGATTTTATATAATAGATAGATATTTCAACTAGCTGGGGTTAGTGAGTCATGAAATGAGATTCGGTGCAGGTATTTTTTAAACGGTGCACATTGAAAACCTCTGCAATTGATAACATTTTTTCAAAATCTAACTGAAATGCTTTTTTTTAGTTTTTGATCAAATGCTTGTGTTTCTTTTTTTTTATTTAAATACAGAAGAAATTCTCAAGAATCATGAATAAAAATGTCCACAATTTCGTCAATGTTCATGATTTTTTATGGATTGTCATCAGATTTTCAAATTTTTGATTTTAGATAAAATCTGATTGAGTTTTAACATGAATTAGGTATCTTCCAGGCTATAGGAAAACAATAGCATGGGGTACCTCTTGTTTTCACATCAGATAAACTTTAATTATTTTTACTCTATTGCAACACCACAAGATAAGATTTACTACATAAAAATAATTTTTTTTTATATTCTTTGGTGTAGGTGTGCTGGGAAATGTGGTATATTGTGTTATTTTATTGCTTGGATTTGAGAAATTTTATTGTATTTACCATAACATTTGATTCAATATCATTGCCAAAGTAAAGATGTTTTTTATGACGGTGAACTTCAAATGTTTATTTTCTCGGAAAAGTGGAGAAAAGTAGTAGAGAGAAATAAATAATAAAAAAACACCTTCGCATAAAAAAAACACCTTCTCTATATGTGAATACGCATAAAATATTGAAACCACGCTGAGTGAGAACTCCTCAAATTTCGTACGTTTCACACACCGACTGTGTATAAATCGGCGAGAGGTTTTTCGTTATTTCGTTTATCGTTTTCTGCCTGTAATGCCTACTTGTCAGATATATTTCAAGCTTTTCGCCATGAAGTGTTTAATGACAGCTCAATTACCCTTACTGGAAGGTTATACCAACACTCTGTTTATTTTTTCTTGGTTCAACAACAACATCCGAGCACCAGGATTTTTATTTATATATGTTGCCATCTTGCCATCATTTAGATTTCAAAGGTATTACGATTATATGGAGATGGATATCGGCATGCATTTGTCTATAGTGTTTGTATAACTTTCCATCAACACACTTAAATCTGGTGCTTCAACTCAATTACCATAAAAAATATACTCAAACTTTCTTTCCTGACATCTGCTTCTATTTCGTTCGGTTCCTTGATTCAAAAAAAAAAATCAAAATATTGCCTCTAAGTTTTGCCCAGCAGTTTGCTGGATTTCGGGGGAATACAAGCGGGTTTTTTACGCTTTTCTTACTGTCGATGCTGAACGTTTTTTTTCTCCCCCGGTGGAGGTCTTTTTACGATTGAACAACTTTCTGATTTATATTTCTGAAAACATTTCTGATAACAGAATGAGGCTAAGTTAGGTGTAGGCAAAGAAGAAGAAAAAAAAATTGTTATGTTTATCGTTCGTCATCCAAAAAGTCAGTTGAGGGTAGTGCGAATATCATTCAAACCAAAACAAAACGACAACTGACGATCGAATTTTCCTATGAAAAGACATTCGCGCGACCTGATTGCTGTCGTCAGGAAGCCATCCACATGGGATGGCACATAAAATACAATTTTTTACTATGCGAAATACCAAAATATAATATGGCCAAAGACCTTGAAATAGCCATACACGTTGGTGGTAAAATATTTTTCCAATGCAGAAAAAAATTGACGTAATAAAAATATTTAGCTCCCCACTATGGCGGAAAAGAACACCGAATTGTTTCATTTCTAATATAAACATGAGTCAAAAAGTGATGCCACGGCAATACAGACAATCGCAACAACTGAAAAGGGGTTTCAAGATGGTTTTGCCATGCCGGGTGGATTTTCATAGCTCGTGAAAACTTTTCGTTTAAGTCCTTTTGGGAAAACGAATTACGAACGTACAAATGTGTCTATGTTGAGTGCAAAAATGTTTTTATACCACTATCTGTTCATTCGTAATCACGACAACTGAAAGTCAGGACGAATGTGCTGGCGGTGGAATCAGGAAGGGATAAAGTTTCGTTAAGCTTCAATGATAGGCTGTGAATTTCTGGGTGGGTCGTAGGACATGAAAATTTTATGGGCTGGAATATCGTAAAAGTTTATTTAACTAATATGACCATTCACACAGCAGTTGAGTAAACTCCTATGGCAGAGTTTTATGTCACAGAAAAGCTTGAAAATTGCTCAGACTTAAAGCCCAGACGAGTCATGAAATTTTATAATTCCAAGTTTATGTATTGGAATGTCAGGCTGCCGGTGGCCTTGGTCCCCTTAATGTATGCCAAAGGATCTAATTATTGATGAATTTTTAATTTAGTGTGAAATTTAAGTTTAAAATAACTTCTAGTGACACGTGTTCAAAATTTATGATGCCATCTGATATTCCACTTTATTATTTAACACGTTGGCTACCAGCCAAAAAAACGCTTACTCCGCTAGTATACACTGGGAAAAAACGCAAAAATCATTTCTGTACTTTGAGAGTCACCGGTGAACACAAGATCAATACAGACAAAAACGAACGAATCGAATAAAATATAACGGAAAAAACTTACCACAACAAATTTTTCACATGAAATATGCTGCACAAAAAAAACCCCCTTTGTACCGCACGAGCGACTACACTCAACCATGGAACTTGAGAAACTGACGGTAATGACAATAGTGTGTGTACACCGGTGACTCACATTGTCCCTGTGTGTGACACGCTGCGATCACCGGTGACTCACATGATAGCCAACGTGTTAAAATGAACATATATATATATTACATATTACTACTAAAGCACTTTTATTTTGAAATTTTTAAATTAAACCAATGAAACGAACGACAAAATGCGGCATTTGGAATTTTGAAACTTTTAGAGGCCACCAAATCGACTTTGCTTGAGAAAAGCTCGGTAATTTTGATTTAGCGGTCACTAAAGATTAATTGAAACCCGCTATAAATCTCAAAAACCCACAGGTAATATTAGGAAAATAGTCGTAAATATATCTAAAGTCTAATTATTTACCTTGGAAGATTTTGATAAAAATATGAGGGGTACTTTTCCCACAATATTTGACGTTTTCGAATCAAAATTCGGCTGCAACAAAACAACAGCGAAACACCCAAGTTTGATAGAAAACTAGCTTGCATACCCATCGTTGCCGGGTTAAGTTTTTTCAATTTTTTTTATGGTCTATGTTGGAGCTAAACTTCAGGCCGATCGGCTCGGTAGTTTCCCCGCGAAAGGGTAACATAGTGCAAAAACTAAGTTTCGAAATCATTTTACCCCCTCCCCTTACTCCCCCACCCTTCGCCCTACTTTTCCGTATGCCTATGTTGGAACCAGAACTACCGCAGACACTCATGCCAAATTTCAAGTTAATCGGTTTAGCCGTTTTTGCGTGAAAGAGGAACAGACAGACAGACAGACAGACACCAACTCATTTTTATATATTAGTATGATAAATCTGTTTTTTTTATATATATAATTATAAAATAACGGTCAACAACAAAGAAAATTAAATCTGTTTTTGTACAAAGACCAAGAAAAGAGTATCATTAATATTTTTTTAAGAGAGTGCGGAAATTTTTTAGACAGAATGCGGCGCCACAGTACTAATAGCTCAAACTACCCTTATTTTACGCGCTTTTTACATTGCATAACTAATGGCAACGGAAATTGTTAAAACAACAAAAAAACAAAAACCCCACAGACAAATTTTTTTGCAATGCCATACGCAATTTGTGGAAAATCTTTGACAAATGCGCCGCAGGTAAAAAAGCGATTTACATCAATCTCCAGCCGAAGTATTTTTTCACATTTCTTTATGATTCTTTTATCTAGCTTTTGATAAATTATCACATTTAATTGAAAATTTCGGGATAAAAAAGTTATCGAAATGCGGGGACGAAATTTAGGCATTTAGTCCATTCCATGATCCATGGCCATCCTTTCTAGGAGAGCAGTTTTCGTAAGAGTGTAGATTTTAGTCGATCTAAAATTGAAGGGCTTACAGCAAGAATTCCACTTTCGAAAAAAGGAGGTAACTCCACTTTCGGAAAAATGAGGTAACTCCAAATTTTAAAAGATTATCCCCGTTCCGAATTGGTATTATTGTATGATCTTGGTGGCAAAACATGTGTAAAGGCACACACCATAAGTGGTAAAAAGAAAGTTTGAAAATCGAATTTTTAAAACGTTTTTTTTTTTGATTTTCGAAAAACACCAAAAATGAGTTACCCCGTTTTTGTTACAAGAGCCCTTCAATTCTTGAACGCGACTTGTTTAATAACTTGAAAAGATGACTCAAAAGTTTGCTCCAAATCAGTTCAGTGGTTCCCAAATTATAAAAGTTTTTATTCATTGTAACACATCACTACTTCCGCCTTGGCAATCAGAATGATTAAGAAATATCGCCCGGTTTTTATTAGTAATTATTGCAGTCACATGGCACAGTTATTCTATAAAGGATTAATCAACTGAAATGAGGTTAATAAAAATTCCGCAAATGAGCCGCACGGATTCACTTTCGGCCATTTCGGTTAGGCATTTATTGCAGTTACGAGTCGCTATTAAGGAAAACTCTCAGACCCTATTTTTTATGATGGAAACGCCGGAGAAATAGTGAATTCCTTTTGGACTTACACAATGTGGTGTAACAAGACAATTTACGATATTTTTTTTACCGCTTTTTTGCCAAATTGCGATTGTGTGCTGGGTATAGGTAAATACTTAATTATATAGTTTGGTATACGGTTTGCTTAGGTTCATAAAAGCCAACGAAATATGAACCCTTGACGGAATACTAATAAGGTGAAGGTCCTTAACCAATCCGTGTTAGCATTCAACCCCCTGCCTTGGCCCAATGCCTTGTGAATATACAGAAAATCAGACGAAAACTTCGTTGTTCAATATTTTTAAGTGACAGTCGTAAAAGTGGGCTCGTGTGGCTGGAATTTATGAAGCAATTTGTAAAGTAATTTCGGGGATGTTTAAATATTACTCATTCCCCATTTTGTATATAATATCTTGATTTTACTCTCAGATACGGGTCCATGTATAATAAAGACCATAAAATAAACTGATACCAAAAGACAAACCGAAGGTTATTCTGTTATGTCGCACAAATAATTGTTCAATGGACGTGATAAACTTTTTTATTGGCGTGTATTAAAAATGAAAATTTGTGGTAAAATCGGGAAAAATTAACTTTTCTGTGTTTATTAAATTGTTGGTTCATATTTTGAATGAGGCAATTTTAATTTGGATTTTTCTCTGTTTTTGTGTGGTAAAATTTAATGATTGAAACGATCAACTTTTGACAATAATTATCATTGGAAATTAACAGAAATTTACAACCGAAACATTTAATGTCAATATTTTATAAATTACCCTACGAATATTTGCTGTAATGATTAATATGAAATCAAAACCCAATAATTACTTAATAATCAAGCAGTATCGATTTTTCATTATGTTTGTCAGCAAGATATTAAATGATAAAGTTCATAAATCTTACATGTTTATAATCGTAAATTGAAATTTGAATGGCTACATTTGTGGTGACAGAGAGTAGGGGACTGAAATAAAATTAATTGATCATAATGAAAAATGGTTGAGATATGAATATTATAGAAAACTACAATCGCCAGGAGGCAATCGTCAAAAACTCTAATTTTAGATCAATTTTTTTTTTGAAATTTTTTGATTTGTATGGACAAGCAAGATATAGTAGTCCAATGGAATTTTGATGTATGTAAGAGTCCTGTAAAATCATATTCTAAACAAAATTTGTCTTTATAAATTTTTCGATACGATGCATCGTTTTCGAGAAAATCGCAAAAAAAATTTATTTTTGATTTGTATGGTTAAGAAAAAGACCTTAGTCGCAATTTTTATGAGAAATGCATATGCACAAAATTCCCAATCTTTATCCCGGTTTGCTTGAGAGTTATCGTTGTTACGAACTGACAGTCGAAATCTTATGTCATTCTAAGCACTGTGGTCTAATCTAAGTTTGTGTCCCGCAATTGGTTTTTATGCTGCGGGATTTAAAATGTTTTTAAAGTTTTTATGACACGCGTAGAAATAAAAGTATAAATCTAACTACTTTGTAATAGGAATCGGGACAAAAAAAATTTACCTACTTAATAAAAATAGTCAATAGAACCACAAAATAGTAAACATTACTATTAAGTAGTTAAATTTATTATAAAAATTGTCGATTTTGACAATGTAATGCGGCGGTCACACGACGCTGTTATGCCAGCCGCTGGCTGCTGTTGGTTAGTAGCGCTTGCAAGTAGCAACAGCAGCCAGCGTACTGAGAGGGTTCACACAATTTCTACTTTAGTAGCGCTGGCAAGTAGCAAAACAGTGGTTAGACATTTTAATTTGGGAGATTTTTAAATAATAAACGTTACACAAAAATTTGAATAAATAAACGTAAAATAACAACTTACAATAAACAAACTTTACCACTTATCAGACTTTTGACAGCTCAGAAACCATGTGACAGGGTCACGTGATCCCTAGTAGCGCTGGCAAAGTAGAATGGTCTCTAGTTCACTAGCGCTGCTAGAATCATCACGCTCCTGCTGGTAGTAGCAACGCACTAGGGTTCACACGGTGCTGCTGAAACTGCTGCTAACAGCCAAACAGCCACTAGCGCTGGCAAAACAGCGTCGTGTGACCGCAGCATAATTGAGCGACGCAAAACTTTTTTTAAAAGGAAATTTTTAAATCTGTGAACGTTTAATCTATCAGTCGTTTAAAGCTCTATTGTTTGCAAATTACATATTCAAAATTAAGAAAAAAACATAACAAAAGCTATAATTGCCAATTTGGGATTAAAAACCCGTATGGTGATTTAAGTGAATGGCGAACAGTTGTATCAAAATTCCACTTTGAAGTCAAACTTTTCATTAAGATTTTTGAAAATTTATTCCAATCGGATTTTGATGTATGGGAGTTTTATGTAGAATCATATCCTAAATAACTTTTGGTCTTGCACTTTTTTGATAACATGCACCGTTTTTGAGATATTCGCAAAAAACGTTTTCGTTCGTATGGGGGAATCCCCCCCCCCCCCCCCCCCCCCCCTAATGGTCCATTTTTGCCCATTAACGAACTTAGCCTTGCATTTTATGAAAAACGAATCTGCGTAAATTTTCAAGTCTCTAGCTCAATCCTTGCGCCCGCAATCCGCGTCACAGACGGATGGACGGATGGACGGATGGACGGATGGACGGACAGACGGACGGACGGACGGATTCTAAACACACTGCTGTAATTCATTTTTGTGTGTGATGACGGGTCCTTGGCGCTACAAACGGTAAGGCAAATTTAATATACCCTTTGGTTTCACCATACGGGTATAATGAGGAAAAACGGTATTTATGTTTTAATATATTCCGAGGGTAGCTTTTACAATATTTCTAACGCATATGTGACACCACAGTGTTTGCTGGTTCTCATTTTTCTAAGACTTATGCCACAATAACTTACGAACGTAATAAAACTCTGAAACTTCATAATCTTGGAATAGCATGACGAGGGGCTGAGGGTTTTGAAAAGACGAAAATAAACATAACGTACATATTCTATGGACAGTCCCAAGAGAATTAACTTGGTTTCATTATTTTTCTTTATACTCAATCTCGATTTTTTAACGCAAATAGCTAAGTATGATATTTCTACCATTACTTGTTCGTAAGTTGTAACAGCTTAAGTCTTAAGAGAAAAATACTACTTTTCGAAGTACGACAAACCAATGTACGTCGAACATTTTTTTAAAAGTCTTTAACATTATTTTAAAAAAGTTTGTACCAAAAATTTAACAACTTACTTTATGTGGATCGGTAACGGCAATTACTTGTGGAACGTAGACGGACATTCGTCTTCCGACAATCGACCGACATCCAATCGAACTACTCCTACGAGTCGCTGTTTTATCCAAAGTCACCGATAATCGACTCATTGCCGACCATGTCCTTTTTCCAGGCTCATCCATAACGCCTTAGGGTCGACACGATTTTCGATTTTATGGAGTTTCTGAAAATATCAAAATTGACGGTGTTTCAGCAAACTTCCAAAGTAACTCTTAAATCAAAAATTCTTTTATACAAATGTATTGACCTACACGAGCACATGAATTTGACTGTATGATAGGTGAAGGGCGTAAATTACATTTTAGTCCAAAGACAGTTCAATAGAGTTCAGAAAAACTTTTCAAAAGGATGATTATTTTTTTTATCAAACATGGTTTTATTTTTCCACATATCCTTTAGTCCGGCGATCTTCCGCCCGCCTGCCGATCGATTCCTACACAATATTGGCACCGTACAATCGAGTTGTGCTGTTCGATTATCCTGTTGTAAGCTCAATTTCAATTATCCTTGCACACTTGTTCTCTCGAAGTTTATTTATTATCCTCAGGGGATGCCGAAACGAAATGTTGAAATCAGGAAAATGCGACGACTTGAGATATATAACATGAGGAAAATGATTGTGAGTGAAGTTTAGGAGAGCAGTTGCGGGGGATTTGGGGGAATTGAAGGTTAAGTATTAGTGTTGGGATCAGCCGCGTTCATATATAACTTATGGACGGAAATAAAATTCATTTTGGGGATGATGATAATATAAACTATGGTGTGGCGATTTTTGGTCCCATTCTGAATTATCCCCAGTACACTTCAGTTTGGTCACATTCACATCCACTACACACTCAATGAACTGCCCTGAAGGGTTGTTGCTTTCCCAATTTGGTTTTTTTTTGTATTTTTGATGAAATTTTTTTATTTTTGTATCGTTTTTATTTCGGTTCCTTTGTTTTGATTTCTGAAATTGGAACCTTTGCGGACATGTGTGTGTTGTGTGGTGTGTTTTTCATTCTTTTTTTTATCGTATACCGTTTCGAGCAGCCAAATTTAAGCTTTCGATATATTCTGCACAAATGTTCAAATGTTTCAATTATTGTGTCCCTTTCGGGGATATCCTTTTTTTGTGGGGTTTTAAGATAAAGCTTGAAGTGGTGTTATTTATTAAAATGGCTGGGCCAAACAAAACAATATCGTTCACAAATCGTCCTACTATATGGGCGATTTGGTGCGTGTGTTTCACTTTAAGTGTGGCAATTTTTGTCGATTTGTGTTTTGTCGACTTATTCATATCCTTACGCCCATATATAGTTAGATATCCGTATATATGTTGGTCAAACTTCAACAATATACAATTGTTGGAGCCTAACACCAAGATCTTGATAGGATTAATTGAGCCATAAGCCGATTTCGGTTGACATTATTCGTAGATTTGTGGTGAATAATTAATTTGTTGCCCCTCTTGCCGGAATATTTGCCGAGAAAATGTCTATTAGTCAAAAATAGATTTATATTTTACCTGTTAATTGAATCTCTAATTTAATCATATTTACGTGTGGTGTGGGTATTTTCGTTGACACTTAGTTTTTTTCTAGTCTATTTGTTTGTTAGTTTACTAGCATAAAAAAGCATAAAAGTGTGGTTATTAAATTATTAAATGATTTGTTTTATTAAGCAAGTGTAAATATTTTCACGCAATCATTTGTCACATTCTAGTCTCGAATTGTTTGTTTAGATTTGGTTAGAGTTTATTTTAGGTTATTCGACCGACATAATTGTATAGGAGTTAGATTTTTACACCGTTTAACAACATTTTTGTCGCAACCATTGTGTAAACTGTCTTAGGCGCCAACGTGTAGTATAGGATCGTTTTTTATTCCGTGATTAATATTCTGTGAGACAAAAACCAACAACGGTTTACATTACACCATAAAATTTTGAAATTTGTCCCTCAAAGAAGCTGGAACTGTAATATTCTCATATAAAATCGTCGGAACGAATTTTAATTTTGACAAGTTTTGCTATAGATGGAAAAATTCACGGAGAAATTAAAGAAAATATGCCTAAGGGCGCCTCCACAACACGTTCAATGCGAAAATTTTCATCAATAATACTTGTCAAGTAACATTGAACGTGTGGAGGCTCCTTTAGATTAGGGGCATAATTTTGAAGTATGTTGGTTTTAAAAATTTGATGATTTTAATACGGCTTTAGACCATTTAAAGAAACTGTTTATAAAAAAAATGTCATCTAAAAAAATCCTATTTTTTACTATCCTAGAGATAGTATTCTAGACAATTACCTTAACTTATTATTAGTTTTTTGTAAACACTCAAATTAACAATTTACCATCATTTTTCATGTTTACCACAGCTGTTCGCGTCTGCACATAACCGTTTTGTTTGTAAAAACCACAGTCAGAGTAAAAATTGGGCATATGGATAAAATCATTGTTAAATTAACAAAATTTTTGTTAAATTCATTGTTAAATTAACAAAATTTTTGTTGAAATCACAAAAAAAATCGTCAATTGGAACAAATATTTTTGGAGCGAAATCTTTGTTTAACAAAAAATAGTTATTTTAACAAAAATAAACTTACAAATGATGTTTTATTAAATCTATAAAACAATTGTGAAATTAATAATACCTAATTTGTCGAAAGGACAAATAAATGTTGTACAGTAGAATCCCGATAATTCGTATTTCAACGGACCAGCAAATTCATACGAATTAGCGGGATATACGAATTATCGGGGTACGAATTATCGGGGTACGAATTATCGGGTTATTTTTCAAGGGACCATCAACTTCATACGAATTAGCGGGATATACGAATTATCGTGGTACGAATTATCGGGATTCTACTGTATTTACAAGTTTTATATTTTTCAAACAAATCCTTCATCAACAAAACAAATTTTGTCAATAGGAATGAGGCAAAATCCTTCCTAAGGCTTAGGAGAGAACAATACAGGAGGTTCGTGACAAAGGGGTGGGTTTGATTTTAGTAAACGCACAATTCCCTGCGCACGAATTAAAACTATCAGAATCCATACTGTAGTTACGAGTTTAGCAAATACGGAAAGTACTAGATTTTTTGACATATTAGCTTCACTTCAATCTCAAAATGCTTTTGCAGTAAAATCTGCAAATTGTCCGGCTCAGACTAGGTTTCCAGCTTATCCAGAGTCCGGCTTATACAAACTTCACAGTCTATAAGTATTCCCGAGTACTCCCAAATAACAAAGGGTCTTCGAATGGTCTTAAAATCCAACTTAAGTGCCTTAAAATAGAACTTAAAATAGTAAATGGTGATTTTCCGCTGGTAAAATAAAGATAAATCCTTCATCAGAAGGGATATCAGAAGGGAGCGATACGATAAATTTCAGAACAAAATTGAACTTAACACCACAATGTGTGATTTTTTAAATTAAAAACATAACAGAAGCTATAATTGCCAATCTGGCAATTATTGAAAACCCGTATGGTGATATTCGTATCAAAATTCGGACAGTTGTACCAAAATTCTACTTTGAATCAAACTTTCCAATAAGATTTTTTTAAATTTATTCCAATCAGATTTTGATGAATGGGAGTTTTATGTAGAATCATAACCTAAATAACTTTTGTTCTTGCACTTTTTTGCAAAACACGTTTTCGTTCGTATGGGGGGTACCCCCCTTAATGGTCCATTTTTGCCCATTAACGAACTTAGCCTCGCATTTTACGAAAAACGGATCTGCGTCAAATTTCAAGTCTCTAGCTCAATCCGTGCGCCCGAATCCGCGCCACAGACGGACGGACGGACGGACATGCTGAATTCAACTTTTTTTATCATTCTAAACACACTGGTGTAATTCATTTTTGTGTGTGATAACGGGATCTTGGCGTTACAAACGGTAAGACAAAGTTAATATACGCTTTGGTTTCACCATACGGTCTAAATATCTTAAAACATGTAAAAAAGTTTTTTTTATTGGTTTTTTCATACAGTGGTTGATTAATACATGCATCATTGCGCACTGCAGAGTTAAAATTGCCGCAAGTTCTCGAATTTAAAACCAATGGCAAAAAATTTCCGTTACCTTTCTGTTACCTTTCTGAATTCAGGCTCTTAAGTTTTAAGACCAAACTTAGATTTTAATTTTTGGGCTAGGAAACGCGTACAAAAAGCTCGTCTAGTCTTCTGTAAATAATAAAAGAAAAATAATTTTTGCGCTTATTAATGCAAAAGTTTTTTTTTTTAAATTTAGCGCCACTGCAGTGCTTGAAAATATTTTCGATAAAACTGTTCGATTCAATTGTAAGCCAAAGAAATACAATTAATTTTTTTCTGGCCGACTTTTTGCGCAGTTTTCATATTAATAGTCCTTATTTTCCATAGACTCATCTATTATACCATTTTAAGACCATTTGAACTGATGTGTGATAGGACTATAAGGTAGGAACACATCAGCGATAGAAAAAAAAATCATTTCAATAATAAAGAGAAATTTAATAACATATTACAATTTACGGACAACAAATTAAAAAAACGCTCTAACAATTTTTGTTTACTCAACAAAACAACGCTTTTAATATGATTACGTTTCAGATGTTCCTTTTAATGGACTATAATATCGTAGGTACACTATAATTCGCTGCTGTTAAATTAATAAAATCAAACCGAAAATGTTTTTATATCACGTTCTTTGTTGTTAAATTGCTAGACTATTTGTAATCCTATATTATTGTACAATATATTGACGATCGGATACACGTGTAACAGTGAATTCAGTGAATTTTTCTTTTACTTTTTCTTGTGTGTGTGTAAAACTGTACCCTATTTTGATATAATTTTTTTCTGTATGACACATTCGAGTTTAGTACAGTTTCTTTAATTTGTTCGTTTGGAAAAAGCCATAATTACTCTAAAAGCTATTCCGGGAAAATCCATGACTGTCACTTTAATACTGATTTCTATGTATATGTAGGTAGTTGATAAAACGTAAGGTATTTTTTCCTAAGCGTATATCACCTGAACTGAAATTGATTATCACATCGGAACCCCCGGAATTTTGCTATCGCCTGTGATTGACAAGTTGGAAACCAACAATCTGAACGTGAAAATGGGAAAAGTTTACACAAGAAAGGATCAAAAGTCTGTATAAGGCTCTACAAATTAATGTTATGATACAAAATAACGTTGACCTGGTCTCACTCACAGCAATTCAACATAAATCACGTGGAAGATGATTAACGCCACAATGGTTCTGTTAATGAGTTTTGATCTTCGCACCATTTTCTGAAAGTGATTTCGGAAAATGACGGACGTTTATTTACTCAAGCATAATTTGGTAAACAAACAAATCTGTAAATGACCCCTATAGATAAATATAAACTATATTAAAGGTTTTTACATCATACGTTGAAAAATTCGCAAAATAAAATATCCTTTTTTCTGGAAGTGAAAGTTTTTTTTTATCTCAAAAAATACGAATTGGTAGATGTTATGAATTTCATTATCCTATAAATATCAATTATAGATTTTTTTAAATTTCATTCACAATTAATTATAAATGTAATGTTATCGTAACGAGTATTACACTACAGTGTAATGTAATCCCCGTGTCCGTGTTTATTTAACAAAACCCAAAGGTGTGTAATGATAACATGTCGACAAATGTTAAAGTAACACACTTGAAGCATCCCCACAACATTTCAACATCCAGATTTTGCCCACAATGGTGAAACCTAAAACTTGGAAAGCACGTAATGCCTACCTATTGCCTAATAACCATCCCGGGGTTGCTCAATAAATCTTAACACCATTAGGCAACTAGCGACATTAAAGGCAAAGTTTATATTTATATTCGCATTTAGATGATTATATTCACTTAAGGCGCAATTTTACGTTGAATAATACATAAATATATATTTAAAAAAATATGAAAATAATAATAAATTATGGAGTCTGAGTGCTCTTTGGATAGTATTCGTATATGTGTATAGTTTAACAAATTTTATAGCCAAAATTTAAATATATATAACACCACATAAATATATTGTTTACATACTCTTGATTTTAATTATCCTTAGGTATACAAGTAATTTTTATGCTGGATTTTTGTGAAAGTGTCAAGTTTATTAAGTGTCAAATCACATTTTTTTAAAAAGTTCATTTCTATAGCCAGCTTCAAATCGGTGCAGAACATCAAAAGGTATGAGCGAACGACAAATTTTCACCCCAAACGGAGTATGTACTCGTGTATGCATGCTCCATTCCGTTTAAAGCAGTATTGCCACTGAAATTAACTTAAAAATATACATACTTTTATAACATAAAAGAAAAGAATACGCCGCAGGCGATATTTTTTAGAAAAATCTACCCTGGACGCGAAAATTTTCAAACAAAATGAGCTACAGGTGAAATTTTTTACGTGTCGAGTCTAAATATAAACCTTTAAGTTCACTCTAATTGATTTCTGTTGGATTTCACTACATTTAATGTAGGAAACTAAAAGTTGACACTAAATTACATTAAATTCTAATACATTGCTGTGTGACTGGAAAATAAAGCGTGAATTCACACAAAAATCAGCGCGAATTCCAACATTATGTGTTGTAATTTCACACAAAAATTCAACAAACGAATAGTGAAATCACCCAAAGTGTGTGCGATTTCAGACAAAATGTGAGCAATTTCGCACGAAATGTGTGCGATTTCCCACAAAATGTGTGCGATTTCACAGAAAACAAACTTATCTCTGTTTATTTTTGTCTCTGAAAAACATTCCATTTAATTTCTCTTCCACATCTAATTTCACAATGTTGAGAAGAAAATGAAACGATGAATGACAACAACAATATGATATGCAAAGAAATAATTGATTTTCGGTGACATATTAGACAAAAAACATCAAACGGATGAAAATACTCGATGCAAAAGTTTGTGTTGCTCCGAAAAAATACTTCTCCCCTTTAATATTTGGCAAAAAAAGGATTTTTTTTGTTTAAAATCTGAAACCATCGGCCAAAAAAATTTAACAAAAATAATGTAAACTAATTTCAAAATGATAACCGATTTTTTAACTCGTTTCCTGAAATAATAGTGCAATAGTTTTTAATTGGATTTTTCAAAATTGGCGATACACGATTAACAAAATGATACCGCCATATTATTTTGTAGTCGCCTGCAGCGGGTAATTGGACCACTTCTTGGTGATGACGATACAAATTCGTGTAAAATCACATTGTACTGTTGAAATTTTACTATCTGCGTAGACGTACAGTAATACCTCCAACTGCGCGGTTTCTAACTGCGTGGTTTCTAACTGCGCGGTTTCTAACTGCGTGGTCAAGTTTTAAATACAAAAATTTCGAACTGCGCGGTAAAAATTTCGCAGCTGCGCGGTTTTTTTTTATAATTTTCGTTTAAAAAAAACATGTTCCTAACCCCAAAATTTCATACAAATTAGAGTTCACAGTGCGCGGTTTCGGTTTGCGCGCTCTTTTGGTGGAACGTATCTACCGCGCTGTTGGAGGGATTACTGTATTTCACTTCGATTGTGTGCAATCACACAAAATTGTTGGAAATCACACAAATTTTGTAGTCAAATTACTCAAAAATAGAGATTTCACGTGATTTTTTGGAAACCACGCATCAAAAACGTGCAAATACTCAAAAAAAATGATTTTTTTACAGCAATATTTAGTGTGAATTCAAACAAAACCAAAAATTGCCGAGTTTTCGAGATGTGAGATTTACAGATAAGGACGTGTACAGAAATTTCTTAACATTTTTAGGGAGAGGGGGATAGTTAGGGAGAGGGGAGTTAGGGAGAAGGGGTTAGGAAGAGGGGGTTAGGAAAAGGCAGGGGGGCGGGGGTACAGTAGGAGTGTTAAACAAAATCGCCAAATTGCAGGAACCGGTTATGCGAAAAACGGGTACCCGTGCAGTGTCGAAGAACCGCCTAAGAACCGCCTAACAACCGCCTAAGAACCGATTCCGAGTCAAAGATAAAAATATAAGAAAAAACGAAATGTCGAGTTTATGCCATTACGGTTTTTTTATTGGAAATCACCCAAATTCAGACAGAGCTTAGGGGAAGACCCTTGTATGCCGAAGCACAGCTCAGGATGGTTGGAAGAACGAAAGGAGATGTATCCTATTCCTAACTAGGTGGGTACCGGGTTCCAGAAAACCACTATTTTTTTAACAGCCCTAGTACTGAGACCACGGTGCTAAACTTAATGCAAAAAATCGGGAAAAATGGGAAAATTCTATAATTAGCATGACCGATTTTATGCATAACCCTTAAGTGGAACAGGAAAATATTCATCGAATAACAAAATTTCAGGATTTGCACAATATAGCATCAATTTTTGTCACATTTGTATGACTAGAAGAGCTATAATTACTTTGACTTCCTAACATTAATCTTTAAGATAATATCCAATTGTTCAAAAACTGTGTCCCTTTGTATATTTTATTTTGTGAGAAAAATATTTAAATAATTAAAATTTAAATTATTTCATTTGAATCAAAAACACGTGGCATTATACCTTAGCATTTTTAATTGGGTATGCTATTGAGACATTTAATTTTCGTATATCAAAAAGCACCAGCAAATACAGACTAGATGAAAAAGGCAACTTTTACTGGGAATGAAATTAGGAAAATTGAAATACAAAAATCCTTTGGGTGTAACAACAATATTTTCTTGTGTACGAGAACGATAATTTCACATGTGTACTATATATGTATATAGATATGAAACATCTAATGTGATAAGTCCTTTGTTTTCGTTATTATGTACTAAACTTTCTTATTCTGTTGTTCATGCTTTCCTATGAATAGTACATTTATTTACGTAAATGCGTTTTACCTGTTTTTACTGGTTTCTTATATACGCTCTGTGGTTGATGTATATCCTTTTGGGTTTTCCCGTATCCTGTGTTATTTTTGTCACAAATAGTTGGACGTTTTTTTTGTGGTTAGCTGGAAATCAACAATGGTGATGGTCTCCAGTTTGATTAACACAAAAGTGAGAGAAAAGCTTTCAAACGAATGAAGTTTTTTTTCCGTATCCTTTTTTTTGTAAAATGGACTCACATCAAGTAAATAATTTACTATAGTAGTAATACACAAAAAAAAAGAACAACAGTGAGACACGACACGTGTATTTGAGTATGTGGTGCGATTTGTATGTATGTACATATGTGGAAAAAATTAAATTGATTCAAGCTGAGGTAGTTTGTATGCACTAAGGATATGAATGTGGACACCAAAAAACGCGCACGCCATCCCTCATAGATGGCAGTTGTGACGAATTATTTACAATTATTATAGTTCATGTACTCGCGATTATTAAAAAAAACACACACACATACACACATCCAAAAAAAAAAAACACATAAAAACTCCAATATTCCAAAAGTGAGTTGCGTACACACGAAATATTAAACGAATACGTGTTCGACTCGATTTGATGTCACATAAGAATTTAAAATAGCCGGCATCATAATTTGATATCGTTTGTGATACGCGACTGGACAGGAGACTTGATCCGATTTTAAGGACATCTCGCACATGACTGAAGAATGCCTTTCGTAAACTGTCAATTTTATGTTAATGTAAAAGTACAACCACTTTTACCGCAGCACTTGCTCCATTGGTCCTAAGTTGGGGTTTCGCCTTCTAGCTTTTTAGCTCATATTATGGTACGATCATGGATGCTCCTGGAATGGATGGATGGATAGATGTATGGTGCAGGATAGATACGAATTCTCCATTTTTCCGTCTTACAAAATACAATTTGCTTCGCATCTTACAGACGACTACCCGATTCTATGGAGTCGTACGATATCGCATGGTGTATGGTTTTAGGTGATGCACCACTCCGCACTCCGGCATTTTTCTTATAGCGGGTGTATGTTGAATGTCGGTTGTACAGTGTCGGAACGCTCATTTTTACCCTCTGGGGAGACGACTCGGATATTTGCCGAATCTGATATCTACCTATCCGGCATATATTCGTATGTGCCTCTAAATCCCATACCGACAATATACATACACACACGCACACGCTATGAATTTTATCTTTTCTTCGTTCATGTCGGTTGTCGGCTGGTTTAATGGATGATAGGCGGAGAGGATGGTCGCTGGAAATAAAAACGACGGTGGCTGTGGCAATCAAGGAGGGACGGACGCTCCGTGTGCGACGGTGTGTTCAGCTAGATATGATGATGGCGGCATTAAATGGGAACCCCTTCAACTACCTGGGTATTACAATATCTCACGCTTGCTTTGGTCTCAGATGAACTCCTTTTTCGCTATGAAAACCGTTTCGTTACGTCCTTATTCAAAAAACATGAGACCTTCGCATACAATGTTTACATCGGCCTCCTGCGAAGCCGGGATCAACACGAAACCAGCAACAATAAAACGAATAAAGGAAGGAAGAACATATCATTTCGTTGGTTTACTTGGTACCAGATATCATGTCGTGATGTATCCTTCTTGTTCCTTGATTATGTACATCTTGAGAATTGGCGTACGGCAACGCAGCGAGGATATAGCTGAATCTTGAATGACTAGCGAGCAGCATGTAATGTAAGTAGATATTTATATTTCACAACCTTTTCTCTATGATTCAACGGAATTTTCATGGTATTTACATAGCTGAATAATTTTGTACACCGAAAAAAAAAAAAAAAATAAAAACATAAATACAGAAAAACTAGTCATTGGAACAAATAAATATTTATGTCAATTTAGCGTTAATTAATGAAATTCATTGCATTAATTGAATGGTGATCACGAGAAGATATTCCTGTACACGTATTTATCATACTAATATACAATCAGAAAAATGTCCAGGTCAACTTTTTGTCAGGTTAACTCTGACCTTACAGAGGTGTCTGTAAGCCAGCTAGCGGTCAGAGTTAACCTATCTAAGGTCAACTCGTGCAGCTCCCAATGCCCTACTTCACCTGCTGGTGGCTTAATTTCAGAATTTCTCCGACCACAGGTCAACTCAGTTTTACTTGCCCACATGCAGGCGAACGCGCGCCTGCCCGAGGCCAATTACGCCGTATGTAGGTCGTCGAGTTAGCCTCCATTTTTCTGAGTGTATAAAAATGAGTTGGTGTCTGTCTGTCTGTTCCTCTTTCACGCAAAAACGGCAGAACCGATTGGCCTGAAATTTGGCATGCGTGTCTATGGTAGTTCTGGTTCCAACATAGGCATACGGAAAAGTAGCGCGAGGGCTGGGGGGAGTAAGGAGAGGGGGTAAAATGATTTCGAAACTTAGTTTTTGTGCTATGTTACCCTTTCGCGGGGAAACTACCGAGCCGATTGGCCTAAAGTTTAGCTCCAACATAGACCATTAAAAATTTTTTTTTGAAAAAACTTAACCCGGCAACGACGGGTATGCAAGCTAGTTTCAAATAATTCGATCCTGACAAGAAAAGTACATGTTTTGCGACAAACTTTTTTTACTCCCCACTCAGAAGACATTGTCGGCGATTTCATCTCAATTGGTCGAGTAGTTCTCGAGGTTGAGCTTTAAAACTAAAGAAGGCCAGGATTTAATGGCTATGGATAGATAAAGCGTTTTTTAGCAGTTTTGGATCCCCTCCCTAGTCCAGTTTTTTCACGAATTTTTGTATGGGATTTATCATGGCCTCCAGACTACCTGAAAACCTCTTAATGTGTCATGTATGTTTTGGACGATCCCTAATTGTAAATTGAGTATTTCAGTTGCGGTCGGGAAATCACTTCCTCTCCTTTTCCAGGAAAAAGAAAAAAAATTGTTCATGGAAATTTCGAAACACCGATAAGAAGTGAATTTTCTCATGATTGTGAGATAAAAGATCAGATGTTATTCCGCAATATTTAGTTTCGGAAAAAATATGTATAAAAAATAATAAATATGCCGATAACCGTTAGAGATACGTAAAAACCGTTGAAGGCAAAAATGCAGGAAATTTTATTTTCTTTGAATGTGGTTATATGCATTTTTTCAGAAAAGCCCAAAGGTTTCGAGAAATTTTCAAAAAACCATATTTTTTGGAAAAGAAATAGCATCAAAAAGCATACACATTAGATTTGTTCTTTGCGACTTAACAATGCATTAATTTACGCAATCGGGTCTAAAGATTTACACTCAAATCCGGGTACAAGAAGCGTAAGAAGTGATGAGAACAACACACTGATTATTAATGCGTCTGCAATGCCACAATTGCTTTAATGGGGAAAATGGTGATCGACGGTTCGTCTTTGGGTCAATATTCGCTTCATGCAGCGATAGAGTAGCTTTTGACGGTTTTCAGGTCGATACAGTGATTAGCTGATTGCCACTTTGAACAAGCGTGTAATGGGAACGGAGTCGATACGGTTGCCACTAGAACTGTTTAAATTTTAGGTTCAATATTATTGAAAATTTTTATTTGCAACTAATACTAAGTTCACACTGACGCAAAATCACGTAATTTTGCGAAATGATTTAAATCTTAAACCAAAGTGTTCACACAGAGATTAAGGTAATTTTGTTTCACATTTCAACTACAGGATTGCTATGAATTTTAGTAATATGATGAATAATACAATTCAAAACATCGATCAAATATGTGCAAACAGAATTAGACACTTTAGACGACAATGGAAATTATCTGTAATGAAAATAGACAATTATTTTCCATTTCATATCTAATCGCATCAAAAACAGGTCCATTTTTTTTTTGCCCCGCGTAGGTTGTTTACTAATATATCCTTTTCGCGTGCGGAACACGGCTTCTTTTTCTTATATTTCCGTTTTTCCAATCCAGCACAAATGTCAAAACTTCTCAAAACTGATGTACTGAAGAGAGCTGAATAAGTGATGCAGGGTTGTATTCATTGTTTTTGCTTGATTTCGTTCGTAATTTTGTGGAAATTGCATACTTTTAGTGATTTTGAAAACAGGTTAATGTACTGGAAATCTCGTGATTTCGAGCAAGATTTCGTTCAAAATTACGAAAATCTTCAAAATTACGTAATTTTGCGTCGGTGTGAACATAGTATAAAATCACGACATGCAATTAGAAGAAAAGTCCATTATAAAATAATACTCCACAAAAAGTTACCATTAATTTATCGCCATTAGATTTTTAAGTTGATATCCGGCGGTTTTGGTGATCGGGACCGCCACTTTCTCCAAACCCTCCAATTTTATGTATTTTATCGGAATAGATTGGTTTTTCTGTTAAAAATATTCACTGGTTTTCTCATGGGCATTAATGGGTTAAGGAGTATTTTCAATATGGATTAGAAAAATAATGAGATTTTTATTTCCTAATTTCTGAATAAAAAAAAAAAGTTTATCCAACACCAAAAGCTCTTCGAGTTTTTTTGTTAGTGTAGAATCTAAGTATGTCCCACCTCTGAATTTTTTATTTAAAATCGAACTTTTTACCTCGAATACTTTCTTATAGCAAGGAATTTGAAACCGTTTGAAATGTTTCAGAAAACATTTACACTTAAATGGCATGAGAAACTTAAATTTTCATCTTTATTGTTTTATAGATATTTCACTACATCTGTATTTTCAATGCAATCCTCTTTCGCAATAACTATATTTAATTTTTTCCTAACTTGCACTAGCATTCGATGTTTTGAAATGTTTTTCACACGAAGACACACGAAGACAGAAAAACACGATTATTGCATTTCAGTGTTTTCATTTCAACCACAAGAAAAAAATAATGTGGTTTGATGAGGCTTATTTTTGTACCGAAGAATGAAAATGCTGAAAAATATCTACATAGCAAAAATAAAACTTGGAAAGAGCAAAAAAATCGTCAAAGGCCAAAGTTTATTTAATTTTTTTTTCTTCCTTTTTATCGTCCTTGGTTTGTCCTTTGGGTGTGCTTAAAATTTCAGTTTGTCTTTAAATTTAAATCTTCTACAGTGCTTAAGATTGGACTGCTACAAGGACTTGTTTATTTTTCCTGATGAAGAATTATTTGTGTGAATGCTCGCTTATCCCCTTTTATGCTTTTAATAGGGGCTTTTTTTCAAATAATAATTTTTTGTGGTTTTTAGTTATTTGAAATTAGCTTGTTGGACTTTTTTAAGTTGCAAGATTTTTAATTTTTGTATTTTCTTTCTTATAGTACCATGAGATAATTGAAAAATTAAAAATTAAAAGCATAACTTGATGTTAAAATTAAAAATTAAAAGCATAATGGTAAGCTGATCTAACATTTTAAACCAAAAAGGGTTATAGAAAGGTGAATAAAACGGAAACTCGTGGGATGAGTTTAATGGAGGTGTCTTTTGAGTTTATGACACACGTGTGTAATCTTGAAAATTGGCAGTGCTTATGTTAAACTATTGGAAATATTAAACTTGTATTTTTTATTAACAAATTGTTGGAAATTTTAGTTTGAAAGTTTATTGATTAAAACGGTCGTGCAGTCTAAAAAAACAAAATGACTTTATTTTTTTCAATGACACATAACTATTTATTTTAAAAAATCCGTGTTCTTTTTTCACTAAACCACAGTAGATTATTTATTGCTTATATCCTCGTGCAAAGGGCGATTTAGAATTTGTAGTCAAGCTGAACACACCCGATCTTCCCGCTAGAGAGGGTTCACCACCCATTCGTACAGGTTTCCCAATTGGAACGCACTGATGTGAAAAAATTAAATTGAACACATTTTGGCATGGTATCCCATAAAACCCAACGCGACTGGTAATAGATTCCGCGAAATAAGAAACTGCGTTATGATGAGAACACCCAATATTGTCTGAAGTTTCACATCCAAGTTGAAACGCTCCGTAATTAGGATAAAATGAGGCGTGTCCAAGAGGGAAATAAAAGCCAAAGAATCCAGCGTTTGTGTGTATTGTCTCCACGTATGCTGCATCTTCCGATGACAAACGATCTTCAGGTTTTGCAAGCCAAAAGTACGGCAAAGCTACATCTAAACCAAAAATAGTGCCCACTTTACATGGCGAGAGGTGTTTTCCTGTGAATCCTACAACATGTCCTCCCAAACTATGCCCAATTAAGTAAATAGACTCAATATCTACATCTAAAATGTCATGTAAAAGTCGAATAAAATCCGCTACAACTTTTCCGACATTCTTTAAGAATTTTATGGCGATCGAATATTCCTGGTAAGAGACTATTGTCCAGTCTACAACGATTATATTGAATTTTCCTCGCTGGAAATATGCAGATCGTATCTCAGCTGGCATATGACTATCGGGCCCACTTATCCATCCTGGAATTAGAATCCTTGTCGGATATTTTATGTTGAAGGAGCTTTGTGTAAGTAATTTTGGATTATTGTGTTTCAAAATTTCATATTTCTGTGGGTCATCTTTCGTATAGAGTCGGAAGTTCACATTTTCAGGAATTTCGCCAGGATGATTAAGGGTTGGTATTTCAATTCCATTTTGTTCACGCAGTGTCATTGTGAATAGCTGATTGATTATGTCCTGGGTAAGATCCGCCAAAATTGAAGGAATCACTAGAAAGTTTTTGAAAATCAATTTTTGAATTCATGTAATTTACTTTACCCGAGTACCAAAGGTTAAAAAAAATATTTGCACTTTTAAAAAATTACTAGACATGGCAGAAAGTTGTAAACTTTTGACTGATAAAAATTAAAGACTGCACTAAATTGATTTCATTTTGCAATAATAAATATTTTTCTTACAGACTGCTCATGGGAATAAACGACTGAATAAATAAAGCATTGACCCAATGAAACCTTAGCAATGTGTTTTGTACTCGTTATTTATTTTGTTGTTTCGTATTTTTAGGTCACTGGAATATTGGATGATTATTAAAGGTGTAAAAAATTCTTGAAAAATCCGCAATCTTGAATAAAAATTCTTAAAAAATTCGCAACCTTGTTTTGTTTTATCGAGAAGAAAATTATTGATTTTAATAAGTTGAGAATATTTGCGCAAAAACCTTAAGAAATTAATATGTGTGAACATCTGAAATTATTTTAAAACGATTCTTTGTTTATGATTTTTCAATGAATTTATTTATATTGACATAAAAAGAGTCAAAGGAACTAAAAAAAGCAGTGGTAAAACTTAAAATAGGGAAAATTGTGAATTTGAATTGAAGGGTATTTCGATGGATGATATTAGTACTATTATTAAAAGGAGCCAAATGAAGTTTTCTCGAAAATAATTCACACAAATTGAGCAATTTATAGCAAGGGCCTGCCCATAAAATACGCCACGCTACATTTTACCCTCTCCCCTTTCGAACCTGCGATTTTTTATGTGCAGTGCAATGCCTCAGTCAGACGACGCTGTTTTGCCAGCCGCTGGCTGCTGTTGGTTAGTAGCGCTGGCAAGTAGCAACAGCAGCCAGCGTACTGAGAGGGTTCACACGATTTCTACTTTAGTAGCGCTGGCAATTAGCAAATCAGTGGTTTGACATTTTAATCTGGGAGATTTTTTAAATAATAAACGTTACACACAAATTTAAATAAATAAACGTGAAATAACAACTTACAATAAACAAACTTTACCAGTTTCTTCCGTATGGTGAAATCAAACGGTATATTAAATTTGCCACACCGTTTGTAACGCCAAAATCCCATCGTCACACACAAAAATGAATTACACCAGTGTGTTTAGAATGATCAAAAAAATTGAATTTTGTGTGTCCGTCCGGCCGTCTGTCCGTCTGTGGCGCGGATTGCTGTCGCACGGATTGAGCTGGAGACTTGAAATTTTACTCAGATTCTTTTTTCGTAAAATGCAAGCCTAAGTTCGTTAATGGCCAAAAATGGACCATTAGTGGAATTTTGATACAACTGTTCGCCATTCACTTAAATCACCATACGGGTTTTCAATAATTGACAATTATAGCTTTTGTTATGTTTCTTTACAAAAATCGCCTCTATCACAACTTTTTTTAAAGAATTTTCCTATTATTTTCTCTACAAGTTACTTTCAAACAATCTTATATAATAACTAGCTTGCATACCCGTCGTTGTCGGGTTAAGTTTTTTCAATTTTTTTTATGGTCTATGTTGGAGCTAAACTTCAGGCCAATCGGCTCGGTAGTTTCCCCGCGAAAGAGTAACATAGCGCAAAAACTAAGTTTCGAAATCACTTCAAATGAGGAGCAATTAGCCTAATATATACAGGGTGCGCCATCTATTCCTCCGGTATGTAAACATTCAATAACTTCGCCATTTGTCAACCGATTTGCTTTCCTAGACACGTTTTGGAAACGTCAAACCAGTACAATTTTAACCATGAACCGCTTCACACCGAAAGAACGCGCCGAAATAGTGACGATGTACATTGAAAATAGTCGTTCAATTGTGCTAACTCAACGTGCATATCGTGCAAAATATCGTGGCAAAAAAGCGCCTACCGACAAAACAATTCGGGCGCTGGGTAAAAATTTCTTTGAGCACGGAACAGTAGGCAATCTAACCTATAATCATCCACGCCCAAGACGTTCCAATGAAATTATTGAAGCCGTGAGAGAGAGTGTTGCCGAGGACCCAAATGTCTCGTATCGCCACCGAACTCAGCGGTTGAAAATGAGTGGAACCACGTTGCGGCGCATTTTAAAGGACGATCTCCATTTGTTTCCTTACAAAATACAACTAACTCAAAGAATATTGGCAACAGACAAGTCGCGTCGTATAGAATACGGCAAATTAGTCGGCCGAATGTTGGAAACCATGCTGGACTTTTGGATGCAAGTTTTAATGACCGGCGAGGCACATTTCACTCTCTCTGGCGGTGTTAATAAACAAAATTGCCGCATTTGGGCGACAGAAAATCCTCACGAGATTCATGAAATACCATTGCATGATCGAAAAGTGACTGTTTGGGCCGGCGTGTGCGCAAAAACCATCATTGGGCCATTTTTCTTCAATGAAGGTGAAACAGTTAATGGTAATCGATATTGGTGGATGTTGGCACATTTTGTGTGTCCGAAAATGCGTGAAAAAGGTCTGACTGACTTCTGGTTTCAGCAAGACGGGGCGCCATGCCACACAGCGGACCAAACAATACGGTTTTTGCAACAAAAATTCCCTAGACGTGTGATATCGAAAAGAGGCGATATTGACTGGCCACCAAGATCCCCTGATTTAACCCCCCCAGACTTCTTTTTGTGGGGTTATTTGAAGAGTAAAGTTTACGCCAGCAACCCGAAGACCATTGACGAGCTCAAGACCAATATTCGTGCCGAAATAGCTGCCATACCGACGGAGATGCTCGAAGAAGTGATGGAAAATGCCCGAAAAAGAGCACAGTTTGCGGTGGCCAATAAAGGTGGTCATTTGATCGATGTTGTTTTCAAAAAGTAGTCCACATAAATTGTAAAGGATTGAACTAAATAAAAAAACACCATTTTTTGCAATCTATTGTTTCTTTCAAAAGTTATTCAACATTCTCATACCGGAGGAATAGATGGCGCACCCTGTACAACAAATAAAAAATTATTTAATTGTATCGTCCTCTGAAACTTTAATATTTTTCTTTGGAAAATTTCGGGCTACAGGCCACATTGGAAAATTTACTTTGATTTGTATCTCTCGAAACTATTTGGATTCATGGCCACAATTGAATCAATACTTTAGATTTCCTATCAAAACAAAAAAAAAATCCAACTTCTCATTGTTTCAATCAAAATTTATTCGATTATGGCCTTGAATAGTTTCCAGAGAAACAAAATATTCCGATATGATCTGTAGCCCGAAATTATTTAAAGAAAATAAATCAATAAAGCGGAAGTGTCTAGTTATCTAGCATAAAATTTACGAAAAAACAATATTCCAGGGGGTCCAGAAAAACGAAAAGGATTTCTTTTCAAGATTTTTCCGTATATAAAGTTATACTATGTTCAGACCGACACAAAATCACGTAATTTTGAAGATTTTCGTAATTTTGAACGAAATCTTGCTCGAAATCACGAGAATTCCAGTACATAAACCTGTTTTCAAAAATCATTAAAAGTATGCAATTTGCACAAAATTAGGAACGAAATCAAGCAAAAACAATGAATACAACCCTGCATCACTCATTCAGCTCTCTTCAGCACATCAGTTTTGAGAAGTTTTGACATTTGTGCTGGATTGGAAAAACGGAAATATAAGAAAAAGAAGCCGTGTTCCGCACGCGAAGAGGATACATTAGTAAACAACCTATGCGGGGCAAAAAAAAAATTGACCTGTTTTTGATGCGATTAGATATGAAATGGAAAATAATTGTCTATTTTCATTACAGATAATTTCCATTGTCGTCTAAAGTGTCTAATTCTGTTTGCACATATTTCATCGATGTTTTGAATTATATTATTCATCATATTACTAAAATTCATAGCAATTCTGTAGTTGAAATGTCAAACAAAATTACCTTAACCTCTGTGTGAACACTTTGGTTTAAGATCTAAATCATTTCGCCAAATTACGTGATTTTGCGTCGGTCTGAACTTAGTATTATAGAATAAAAATATCAGCTGCAATACTGCAATATTTATAATTCCACATAAATTTTGCACTAAGACGATAAATTCCCATGAAAGAAAATCTCCTCGACTCAGATTTTTAGATACAAGTTTGCCTTACCTCTGGAGCCCAATGAACGCAACGCGAACGCAACTGCAACGCTGTGAACTGTAAGGCAGCACAACATTTCAGCATAATATAAAGTGACATAATATAAAGTGGTATAAAGTTGGCAAAATTACAAAAATGGATAATTTTGAAGCGACAATTTGCTTTGTTGGTCTTTAGCTTTGTTGTTTGTTGTTTTTTGCACTAAGGCAATTAATTTTTCCTCGAACAACATTTACCTAACCTCACTTCATGAACTGTCAACGCAGAATTGCTGCGGCAAAGTTAGAAGTTTGCAAACTTTTGCGTTGTAGGTGCGTTCACTGAGTTCTCTGTGCTCACTTCAAATGATTTCTATGGAACAAACTTGTAAGTGACAGTTTCTGCGTTCGCGTTGCGTTCATTGGGCTCCAGGCATTTAATCCATACAAAATTTTAAAAAAATGTTTGAAAAAACATTTTTTTTGTTTTATAATTTCATTTGGTTGTTGCAAATTTATAAATATTGCAGTTACTAGAAAAAAAAGAGGAAAAAACCAATTGTTTACATTGTTTACTATGATTTTGGTGCATATAAACAATAAATTATTTACAGGTAAACTATTAAGTAAAATGTGTTTTGTAAACACTCTACACAATACCGCTTTCAATGAAACGTATTCAAATTTAAAATGAAAAACTTCAATTTTATAAATTTTCATTTTTTATTCGGTACCGACATTTATCACAAGTGGTTCTCCATATCAGCTTTTGCTGACTAAGGATTGAATTTAATTTAGAAACTTCCCCGTGCAAAGGGACTATCATCATTTGTTGGTAAATAATAAACGCCACTTCGGTTGGTTCGCGCTGGCTCGCCACCCATTAAAGCTGTAGCGCCACTTGTCGTGCATCTATTGAACCAAACGATTTCCCACCAATTCTCACATTTTTCAGCATAGAATCCAACAGTTGTGTACAAAGATTCAGCGAAATATTTATGAGCTTTTTCATGGGAACAAAGCGTTGGTTCACATTTCGGTTGCAAGGTACCATAATTAGGATAGAAGGCCGCGTCTCCAATGGGTCTATCAAAACCTAGAATTCCTGCATTTGTCTGAATTGATTCAACATAATCAGCATCAGTCGATGATACTCTGTCTGCCGGTTCTTCCCAGTAAAAGAGTGGCAATGCAGGATCGAGGGCGAATAGTACTGGAATTCGTCCATGTGTAACATATTTGCATGCAAATCCGCCGACATGAGCGCCCAAACTATGTCCGGCTACGTTGATTGTATTGAAACTGGCACCCCCCGATGAATGTAAAAAGTCGATAAATCTGGCAACAACTCGTCCCACATCATCAACACGATTCTTGGCTATAGCGTACTCGGCGTATGATCCCTCACCCCAATCCACCACGAAGACGTTAAAATTTCCGGCTTTTATATATGCTGGACGGACGTAGTTATTAATTGGGGATTCATAGTCATTGATCCATCCGTGTATAACAAATCTAAGAGTAAAAAATAGTTTCTATTTTTCATATTTGATTGTAGAATCTGTACCTAGTTGGCCGTGAAGGATCAAATCTTGATTGTTGAAGGGATGCCGCGTCTTCGAGAATAACCGTTTGCTTATTTTCTGGATCTTCTTGTGTGTAAAGATAAAATTTAGTTTCCTTTTCTGGATCAAAGAAAATCGGTTCAATATTCAAATCACGTTTGCTTATTACGTGTAAATTTCCTGATCCATCCGAAGTCATTGACCATTCTTCATCAGCAGTTCCATCGAGAGGTGTTAAATTTCTCGACGATACAGTGACTAAAAATATTTTCAAAATTCAAAATATCACAAAAAAAATTGTTTTTTTCGTATTCTTACCAACTAAAAAGCAAGACACGACAACCGAATAAAACCGCCACATTTTGATAAATGATGAAATTTCCATTTGTCCAAGACCTTTTTAAACGACTGCTGGTGTAATTGAACAATATGTTTCTATTCTAAATATTAACTTTTCATATCAGATATGTCGCGAAGAAAAAATATATTTTCATAATTAAACAATCATTCAAATAGAGACTGTTTATACAGCAGAAATTCGGCGGAGAATTTAATTTTATTATAATTGCAGTTCTAAGTAACTATTTAACGTTGTTGCTAGTATGAATACGGTTTTAAGATGTGCTTAATTCGACCCAGAGACAATCTGTGTGCCAATCTGTGTGCCAATCTCTGTAAATAAAAATTTCCGACTTTACCTATGATGTAATGAATGGCAAAAAAATGTTACTATTTAATAGCAGGAAATAAAAGTCTTAAGTCTTATGTTTTTATTGATAAATTTATTTAATTTTACTTAGTTTTTAATACATCTATAGAAGGTTGGTATTTGCATAAATATTAGCTTGTTAATATACGTTTTGTCTGCTGGCCGAATAAAAGTCAATAAAGAAGAAATGCGAAAGAAAACTATTTTCTAAGAAATTTTACGCGAAATCTGTCTGTTTTCATTCATTCTGGCAAACGTAAAATATTTTCAATAATTTTTATTTAAAATAAGCTCTGTTCTTATTGGATAGGGTCCGCCATCTTTGTTTCGGGTTAACCGCGGACATGATTGGTGTGGAGAGGATGGTAAAATATGGTTGGAGGAACAAGTTTTTTCATACCAAAAATTTAACATTTCAAATTAAAACGTTCATTTTATTCGTTATATTTATACAGAAAAAAACTACAATCTATTTATATGAGGACAGACCGAATTTTAATTTTAAAATAATTTCTTTTTTTTGAGGAAGGAAGGAGTCGGATGTGATTTTGATGTTATTCTAAACACATTTTGTCTTAATATTTTTTTCGATACTCATTGCAAAAAACTTTTTCATTTTGCCTTGTTATTTACGAAAAACGCAACTGTAAAAAATTTCTAGTCTCTATCTCAATCCATTCGAAAGTTATGGACATACGGACTTGCCAAAATCAAAATCGTTTATCATCTTAAACACCCTGGTATAGTTAATTGCTGTCAAACTCAAGATAAAACTTCAAGACAATCGTGTATTGATCTAGAAATAAAAGGTCTTTCAATAAGGACGCTCGAAGTTTGTTAGGTTATAGCGGCCATGTTGTTAAAGCAACATCTATCAAATTTGTTGTGAATTGTTCAATAGTGTAGGGCAAATCACCATGGAAGGTTATAGTAATAAACAACGTGTGCAACGTGTGCAAATTATCAAATCATAAAATCACTTAAATTTCGTTAAAAAAATCATCTTTAGCGACGAGGCTCATTTTGGATGAATGAATATGTGATGTTTTTTCCATCGATGTTTTCTTTCCGATGTTTTTATGACATCGATATTTCGTGTCCGATGTTGAGTATCCATCCATATCTAAAGCCAGGAATACACGCTGCGATTGCATACCACGGTTATTCCGTGTGTGTTAAAAAATCATTGCTTGGGCGATCTCGCACAGTTGTATGCCCAGGCTCAAAGTAAAAACCTGCGGTCCGCATTGTATGCTAAATTGAAATGGTCAAATGTCACCTTATGTTGTTGTTGTTAGGTTAGATATAGACTCTGTTTCAGTTTGTAGCCTGTCACGCACATCGCACTTGTTTCAAATAAGTGATTGTGTTGTGTTGTGTGTAACAAAATTTTTATAATAACTTTTTAGTTAGAAGTTTATTGTGATTTTTTTAATTATCTACTTCCGTGCCATCTGAAAGGCTATTTTCCGCGACAAGAAACATTGTGAGCAGTAAACTAAGTTGCCTGTCAGGGGACCACATTGACAAACTTCTGTTTTCCACAGTGTGCATAATAAATATTGGGGTTTGGACTAGGTGGCGGTAGTTTTATTTTACAAAAGTGTTACTACTATTAAATACATTTAATACAGAGTCAAGATTTTCTTTAAAATGACTTTTATTAATCCACTTTTAAAAGTTCAATTTATTGAAAAAACATCGATGTTTTAAGAATATCGGTGTTTTTGGTACGATGTTTTTGTGGCATCGATGTTTTCAGTTTTAAAACATCGATGTATCGAACATCGATGTTTTCTTTCGATGTCACAGCACTAATTTGCGGCAATACCAATCAACACGAGATACACCAGCACCAAATGCATCCCGAGAAAGTCACTGTTTGGTGCGGATTTTGGTCTGGCGGAATCATCGGTCCGTACTTCTTCCAAAGCGAAACTGGCATTGCCATAACCGTCAACGGCGAGCGCTACAGAGGCCACAAAAAGGCCTAAACTGGATGATATGGATACCGACAACATGTGGTTCCAACAGGACGGCGCTACATGCCACACAGCACATGCCATGATGGACATTCTGCACGAGCGATTTCAGAGCATGGTTACCTCGCGCGGTGGCGACGTGAACCGGCTACAGAGATCGTGCGATTTAACACCTTTAGACTTCTTCCTTTGGGGCTCGCAGGTCTATGCGAATAAACCACAAAAAATCGCAGGTCTATGCGAATAAACTGCAAACAATTGATGCCCTCAATACCAACATAACGAACGACATCCAGCAGTCAGATTTATGCGACAAAGTCATCGAAAATGGGACCAAGCAAAGCCGCGGCGGACATTTGAACGACGTTATATTCCGTATTCAATGCCATGAAATAATCCTCCAAACAAAAACAAAATTGAGTCGATATCTCACACACAACTTGTGTTATTTACATTTCAAAATCGAGCGACCTTATTGAAAGACCTTTTACTTAGACGAGAATAAGAAAAAAAATCTCTGGCAAAAACAATTAATGAATATCCGCCTTTGTCGAATTTTTTTTAAACATTGATACGAAGAGCTAATTATGGTGGAGTGAATACATGAGTGAAATACATACATGAATTTTTGTCCAAAAAATGCGCATAGTGTCAAAAGTTGATAAGAGTTTTTTTAGAACTTCACTAATTTTTTTCAATTTTTTTGGACATGTGTACAACCCGTATGGTGATATGGCATGGTTTGAAGTTTAAGTGAACGGCGAACAGTTTATACAACTTTGAAGTCAAACTTGTCAATAAGATTTTTAAAATTTATTCCAATCGGATTTTGGTGTATGGGAGTTTGATGTAGAATCATATCCTAAATAACTTTTGTTCTTGCACTTTTTTGATAAGATGCACCGTTTTTGAGATATTCGGAAAAAATGTTTTCGTTCGTTTCGTTCTAATGGTCCATTTTTATCCATTAACGAACCTAGCCTCGCATTTTACGAAAAACCAATCAGCGCAAAATTTCAAGTCTCTAGCTCAATCCGTGCGCCCGCAATCCGCGCCACAGACGGACGGACGGACGGAAAGACGGACGGACATGCAGAAATTAAATATTTTTATCAATCTAAACACACTGGAGTAATTCATTTTTGTGTGTGATGACGGGATCTTGGCGTTACAAACGGTAAGGCAAATTTAATATACCCTTTGGTTTCACCATACGCGTATAGAAAATACACGCCATGCGTTGGAACGCTGTTAACATTGAACGTTCGATGATCTTCGACTTTCTATTATTCTGAGTTCAGCCGAGAACTCCAACCAAATATCTTTTCTAATCGGCTTTTTAATCGATTTTATAGACTATAATTAATATACAAATGAAAATACTTCAAATATAAATAAACTAGCAATGAGCAGGGTCAAATGTAAATAAACTAGTAAATATAAACGCTATTAACATATTTTTTGCCATTTGTCTTATCAGAAATATTTTGAAATTTTCCCATGTGACAAATTTTGTCGAGATATCAATATTTGTGTCTATTTAAGAACACTCGCTCTCCATAGAATCTAGTCATTATCAAAAATGAAACGAATCTATTTACTACTAATTTATCAATTGTTTGCAGGTAACATAAGGTAAAAAGTGTAAAGATTCATTATAAAAAAAATCTCCATTTTTTTTTAGTATCCACGATACCATTGGACGGAACTGCTGACGAACAGTGGTCTATAGTGCCAGATGGGTCAGGGAATATGCACATAATCAACCAAGACCTCGTTCAAGTGGATGTCAATGTTACTGTTGAACCTGTGAATTTCGATCCAGAAAAAGACACAAAATTTTTATTGTATACACCAGAAAATCCAGAAACACCTCAGGAACTTTTGCTCAATGACACCCAAGTACTTTTATCATCGAATTTCAATCCATCGAGGCCAACCAGGTAACATTTTTGAATTCTGTTTATACCCGTATGGTGAAACCAAAGGTTATATTAAATCTGTCTTACCGTTTGTAACGCCAAGATCCCGTCATGACACACAAAAATGAATTACACCAGTGTGTTTAGAATGACAAAAAAAATTGAGTTTTGCATGTCCGTCGGTCCGTCCGTCTGTCTGTCCGTCTGTAGCGCGGATTGCGCAGATTTTACGCAGATTCGTTTTTCGTACAATGCAAGACTAAGTTCGTTAATGGGTAAAAATGGACCATTAGAACGAAACGAACGAAAACGCTTTTTGCGAATATATCAAAAACGGTGCATCTTATCAAAAAAGTGCAAGAACAAAAGTTATTTAGGATATGAATCTACATAAAACTCCCATACATCAAAATCCGATTGGAATACATTTTAAAATATCTTATTGAAAAGTTTGACTTCAAAGTGAAATTTTGATACAACGGTTCGCCGTTTACTTAAATCACCATACGGGTTTTTAATAATTGCCGGATTGGCAATTATAGCTTTTGTTATGTTTTAATATTAACCCATTCGGTATTTTGATGCCATATGGCATCATGCTAAAAAATTTGAATTGTCTTATTATTTATTTATTTTCAACACTCTATTCTCATTCAGTGCACCTTTAAGTGCATTTGTGACCCAATTTTGATTTTTTGAGTAAAAAGCTGGACTACAGTGGACGTATTTGTAAAAAATAAAAATTTTTAATTTTTTTTTTTGTTTTAAATGAATACTAATAGCTTAAACATCATTAATTTGTATAGAGAGAATCTTTAACCCCCAGAGAAAAAAACATGTACCGAACGGGTTAAACAAGATCGGTGGAGAAAAAAAAAGTTCCACCAAAATTGCATGTCAAATATTGGAGTTTCTATCAAAATCAACTTTAGTGTTTTGAATTTCCTAATGTGGAGTTCAATTTAAAAATAAAACAAACACAAAAAAATATTCTGTCTAACTTTCAGGTTCTCAATTCATGGATGGATAAGTGACGGTGAATCGCAGGTAAATAACAATATTCGGGAAGGATATCTTAAAGCGGGCAACTTCAATGTGATTGTGGTCGATTGGGGTGCAGGATCCTTATCCGAATATTCCGTTGCTCGGAATCGTGTGGATCCTGTTGGCCAAGTGGTTGCCAACTTCATAGAATTTTTGTATAAAGTGACTGGGGTAGATATTCAATCGATTTACCTGGCAGGACACAGTTTGGGATCTCATGTTGCAGGTTTCGCGGGGAAATATGTTACACGTGGTCGGATTCCAGTGATATTTGCCTTGGATCCAGCACTTCCTTTATTCAGCTATGATAAGCCAGCGGAAAGGATTGCTGACACGGATGCTGAGTATGTTGAGGTAATACATACGAATGCTAAGAACTTGGGATTCGATGCACAGATTGGACATGCCGATTTTTATCCGAATTTTGGATCTGAGCAAAACGGTTGCATAACCAACACTTGTTGCCATCAGAGATCTCACGTATACTTTGCGGAATCGCTTTATTCGTCCACAGATTTTTGGGCGAAACGATGCAACGATTGGATGGAAATTATTAATGATAAACAATGCACAGAAAATGGACCCGCAGCGGTAATGGGCGGTGAGCCGGCCAATGTTAATACTTTAGGTGTTTATTATTTACCAACTAATAAAGAGGCTCCCTTTGCAATGGGAGAATTCTGAAAAAATAAACTTAATTAAAAGAAAAAAAATATCTATTAATTAAAAGTTTTTAATGCCTTTTTGCAATTATCATGATCTTTTAATGTCTTAATTTAATTTAATGACCATACATCCCGGATTATCAGAGAAAGCCCCGGAATCAGGCGTGTATCACATGCGTCGCGGAAATTAAATTTATGCCCTAGATTATTCAATTTAGTTTTACATTCTATTAAACTGAGAAAAAAATACAACAAAATTTACAATTTATTGATCAATAAAAAATCGATCACTAGCTTGGGATTGTTGTAGACCAGTGTTTCCCAACCTTGTTCGCAGGCATACCCAATAGCAAGCTAGTTTTTTTTCTTGCGTGCCCCCTTATACCATTGTTTACAAAATAATGGTGAAAACTGTGTTGCAAAAATAGACTTAATAAGAATGTTTAATGTTATTTACAGTACTAAAGCGAATAATCAAGAACTACTTTTTGTAGAATGAAGTACAGTAATCCCCCGGTATACGGACGCTCGTTTTATGGAAATTCGAAGTTACGGACATGACTAATATAGGAACAAATTCGCTATACGGATAAAAAAATTCGCTATTACGGACAAAAAAAAATTTTTTTTTTAATCACAGAAAAAAATCAAGAAAAAGTCCTCCATAATTATGTTGTATTTATTGTAAATGTACTGTACATACTTAATTTCTCCGAAATTTCTGATACATTTTGTGTATACACAAAAGAGAATTAAAAAAAGGCAATAAAAAACTGCAGTGCGGTGTATTTTTAAAAAATCTATTTGCTATTCTTAAGCGAGAACTCCAATTGGGCAGAGGCAGCAGCAGAGGCAGAAGCGGAATCTGCTTTCTGTCCCACAATGAAATTTGAATTCTGACGAAACTAGCAGAAACCTACGTAGAAACAGCTACGTTTTTTTGTCCGCGGCATGATTTGTCCCATAATATTTTGTTGGTTTTAACATATTCAATTGATTTATGCTCCATTTCAAGTAGTATAAATATTTTTTTTCTATAATTATATAGTTTTCTCATTATTCTAGTGGTTAAATAATTATTTTAATATATTATACTAATCTGTTTCGTATTACGGATTTTTTTGGTACGCATCTATCTATTTTTAATACGATCTTATACTAAAATAGGTTTCTTTTCACGGACATTTCTATTGATTGGAACACACCTATTTATTCCCAGTACAATCTCATACTAAAATAGGTTTCGTTTTACGGATTTTCGATATACGGACAGTTTCCGTAGAACGCATCCCGTCCGTAAAGCGGGGGATTACTGTATTTGCTTTGCTGTTTTCATATGCTTTTTATAATTGTATGAAGAATATAAAGTTTTTCTGATTCTACAAAGAACTTGAGCTAATACAAGCAACCAACCAAATACCAAAATACTTTAAGAATTAAATCAAATGTAGCTTTTAATTTACTAATATAAATTTTAGGGTTAATTCCCCCGTCGCACACTTCAGCTAAGCGAGCTCAACTACGTGAGCTAAGTTTCTCGCTGAAAATCCTTAGCATTTGCATAGGTCACCGCACACTTCAGCGAAACTATGAAACTAAATCGCCTAGTCATCGGCGAGACGGACTAACCTCGCTCGCGTAGTTCAGACCTCAACTACGCGAACGACTTCGCTGGCATCGCTGACACTCACATATAAATATTTTTGGCGTTATACAGTGTAGAATCGGTGTTTGCAAAAGTGTAATATTTTGTGGACATAATTGTGGATATAATTGAATTCTTTTGCGGAATATTTTCAATCGCGCTAAATAATTTATATCTAAAAATGGCTGCAGATAAAGTGGAAAAATGCATATATTTACCGAAAATATCGCCGCGTAGCTTAGCTCAAGTGTGCAACGAGGTGAGCTAACCCAGCTAGGCTATGTAACTATAGCTAGCCTCGCTCGCATAGCTTAGTTGAAGTGTGCGACGGGGGTTAGTCATCTGGAATATTTTGGTTTGTTTCGAAGCCATTGTAATTCAAGTATAAGATTTCTCACGGTGAACTATTAAATACAATTAAATTAAATTTTTATTGAAGCAATGGAGAATTGAATATTTTTTTTTATAGGAAGCATCGAGTTTCGATTCCAAGAATTCAATGTCGAATCATCATCAGATCAACACATTGAATCTGTTATTAATATTTATAAACTGTGGAATCTAAGGTCAAAGAAAATTTTCTGTGCTCAAAACAAAAATATTAATAGAAATTCAAGATATTTTTTCGTTTCCAGTACCTCACAACTTTTTTCAAAATTTGATTGCCGACATTTTGTTTTTCAGATAGCCTTTGCTGCATTTATCCATTGTACTTTCCCCTTGATCGTATATTTTTCAAGGTTTTTCGCCTGCGGCGTATTTTTCGTTTAATGGCCTTTTTTATAAAACATGGAAACCCCCAAAAAATTGGCTATTTTTCGCTTGTTACTATGAAGGTCTCGATTTAAATGATCACGTTTACAACAATTTCGCCTGTGACGAATATTTAATAATTTTTTGCTAGGATTTGATATCCTGATTTTCGTCCAAATATGTTTTATTTTCTAAAGGAATCAATTTCTCTGTCTTTGGATTTTTTCCTTTCGTTAATACCTTTCTAACTCGAACCTTGGATTTTCGTTAAAAGCTTTCTAACTCAAAAATATGTTTTTTGTTTAATGTTTGGCAATAAAATCATTTTTGCGGAAAATTCGTTCTTTATGGCTGGAATTTACATGTAAAAATATTTTTTTAATGATTTGTTTTTAAATTTTGTATTAAAATTATAATAACCATTTGGTTAATGAGTGTAGCGAATTTTAAATTCCAAACTCTAGGCAACTCATGACAATTTAAAAAGATAAAATCTCATATTCATATATGACGCTTTTTTTCAAATGACCATTAATATAACGACGGCATTTTAAAGGAAATTTTCATGATGGAATTTCTTATTTATAATTATTTTTGTATTTTTAGTGATTTTGAATGGTTGTTGGTCAGTTGAAAAATAGCGTTATCAAAATAGAGATTGGCTGATTGTCATTGTTGTTAGTTCTAGGATTATAATCTTATATAGATACAAGTTTATTCTTTTAAGATTTTTTATAGTAATACAGATTTCAAGTCAAAGGTCCCGTTCACACTTACGGTCTCTTCGCGAATTTTATTCACAATTTATTCCGCGAATTTTATTCATCTGTCGCAAAATCAATTCACATAGAAAAAGGTTAACAAAATTTGAATTTATTCCGGCGATTTTGTACGAAAAATTTCATTTTTGACGTCTTTTAGGAATGAATTTCAGAATTTGCTATCGTAATGTAAAGGGTTGTGCAACTTAAATTTTGTATCACAGAATAATATTCACGGAATAAAGTTTCAAATGTAAACGGCGCCTTAAGAAACATTTTTAATACATTTATAACCTACTAGACTGCAAAAGAAAATCACATATGGCGATTTCAGTATTTTTTTAGACAAAAAATGCATAATATATTTTACATAATTTAAAAAAATGTGTTTTATAAAACGGGTTTTAAGTTATATGAAAAACGCCATTTATTCAAAAAATACTGTGGGATTGACACCAGTATTTTTATGAATCAAACAATAAATACTAATATTACTTTATCGATCCGTATTCGTATTGAATTTTTGTTCACATTTTAAATTTACATTCAGGCCTAGAAACAAACATTTTCACTTAAGTTCTTTAAAAACATTCGTAGTGTGGACGAAATTTTGAATAAATATTTAAATAAAAGTGAGCATGTGGCTTGACACAGCCGTCTAATTAACATAAAATAAAAATATCAGTTGTGGTCAACACCAAACTTTCTTCTACAAAACCTACGACCTTGCGCAATTTACGCTAGAGCCCTGTCGCGTTGTCAACCTAAGACGACCTCCCAATAAATTCTTGGTTTATTCAAAAATATCAAAAACGTACAAAATTTTAGATAACTTGAGAACTGTAAAAGATATCAATTTACGGTAAATGGGAAAAATGTAGAAAATGTTAACATCTTTAATTATTCTTTTAACTGATTTGTCGAAAAACCGTTAGTTTGCAAACTATTCGCAAAAATATCATTTTTTACATATTAATGAAAATATCTCAATAACGGAAAAAGATAACGGATAACGGTAAAAGACAAAATTGTGCAGAATGCCATTCTCATTAATTCACTTCATACATTCAGTCAGCAAAAACCCGTTAGTTTTCGAGATAATCGCAAAAAACTGTTTTTTTGGAAATAACGGTTTATCTCGATAACAGGTGGAGATATCGAGTTATAGCTAAACACAAAAGTGTGGGAAATTTTATTTTCTCCAAGTTTTGTCATACTTAAGGCCACGAAATTGCGATTTTTGAAAAACCGCCATTTTGGATACTTCCGGTTAACGGATTTCCACCAAAAGTTGATAGGATCGTCCCATTTCAGGACCCAACATGTCTATAAAATTTCATAGCTCTATTAGTTTTTGAGAAATCTTGTACACAGACTGACAGACAGACTGGCAGACAGACTGACAGACTGACAGACTGACAGACAGACAGACAGACAGACAGACAGACAGACAGACAGACAGACAGACAGACAGACAGACTGACAGACTGACAGACTGACAGACTGACAGACTGACAGACTGACAGACTGACAGACTGACAGACTGACAGACTGACAGACTGACAGACTGACAGACTGACAGACTGACAGACTGACAGACTGACAGACTGACAGACTGACAGACTGACAGACTGACAGACTGACAGACTGACAGACTGACAGACTGACAGACTGACAGACTGACAGACTGACAGACTGACAGACTGACAGACTGACAGACTGACAGACTGACAGACTGACAGACTGACAGACTGACAGACTGACAGACTGACAGACTGACAGACTGACAGACTGACAGACTGACAGACTGACAGACTGACAGACTGACAGACTGACAGACTGACAGACTGACAGACTGACAGACTGACAGACTGACAGACTGACAGACTGACAGACTGACAGACTGACAGACTGACAGACTGACAGACTGACAGACTGACAGACTGACAGACTGACAGACTGACAGACTGACAGACTGACAGACTGACAGACTGACAGACTGACAGACTGACAGACTGACAGACTGACAGACTGACAGACTGACAGACTGACAGACTGACAGACTGACAGACTGACAGACTGACAGACTGACAGACTGACAGACTGACAGACTGACAGACTGACAGACTGACAGACTGACAGACTGACAGACTGACAGACTGACAGACTGACAGACTGACAGACTGACAGACTGACAGACTGACAGACTGACAGACTGACAGACTGACAGACTGACAGACTGACAGACTGACAGACTGACAGACTGACAGACTGACAGACTGACAGACTGACAGACTGACAGACTGACAGACTGACAGACTGACAGACTGACAGACTGACAGACTGACAGACTGACAGACTGACAGACTGACAGACTGACAGACTGACAGACTGACAGACTGACAGACTGACAGACTGACAGACTGACAGACTGACAGACTGACAGACTGACAGACTGACAGACTGACAGACTGACAGACTGACAGACTGACAGACTGACAGACTGACAGACTGACAGACTGACAGACTGACAGACTGACAGACTGACAGACTGACAGACTGACAGACTGACAGACTGACAGACTGACAGACTGACAGACTGACAGACTGACAGACTGACAGACTGACAGACTGACAGACTGACAGACTGACAGACTGACAGACTGACAGACTGACAGACTGACAGACTGACAGACTGACAGACTGACAGACTGACAGACTGACAGACTGACAGACTGACAGACTGACAGACTGACAGACTGACAGACTGACAGACTGACAGACTGACAGACTGACAGACTGACAGACTGACAGACTGACAGACTGACAGACTGACAGACTGACAGACTGACAGACTGACAGACTGACAGACTGACAGACTGACAGACTGACAGACTGACAGACTGACAGACTGACAGACTGACAGACTGACAGACTGACAGACTGACAGACTGACAGACTGACAGACTGACAGACTGACAGACTGACAGACTGACAGACTGACAGACTGACAGACTGACAGACTGACAGACTGACAGACTGACAGACTGACAGACTGACAGACTGACAGACTGACAGACTGACAGACTGACAGACTGACAGACTGACAGACTGACAGACTGACAGACTGACAGACTGACAGACTGACAGACTGACAGACTGACAGACTGACAGACTGACAGACTGACAGACTGACAGACTGACAGACTGACAGACTGACAGACTGACAGACTGACAGACTGACAGACTGACAGACTGACAGACTGACAGACTGACAGACTGACAGACTGACAGACTGACAGACTGACAGACTGACAGACTGACAGACTGACAGACTGACAGACTGACAGACTGACAGACTGACAGACTGACAGACTGACAGACTGACAGACTGACAGACTGACAGACTGACAGACTGACAGACTGACAGACTGACAGACTGACAGACTGACAGACTGACAGACTGACAGACTGACAGACTGACAGACTGACAGACTGACAGACTGACAGACTGACAGACTGACAGACTGACAGACTGACAGACTGACAGACTGACAGACTGACAGACTGACAGACTGACAGACTGACAGACTGACAGACTGACAGACTGACAGACTGACAGACTGACAGACTGACAGACTGACAGACTGACAGACTGACAGACTGACAGACTGACAGACTGACAGACTGACAGACTGACAGACTGACAGACTGACAGACTGACAGACTGACAGACTGACAGACTGACAGACTGACAGACTGACAGACTGACAGACTGACAGACTGACAGACTGACAGACTGACAGACTGACAGACTGACAGACTGACAGACTGACAGACTGACAGACTGACAGACTGACAGACTGACAGACTGACAGACTGACAGACTGACAGACTGACAGACTGACAGACTGACAGACTGACAGACTGACAGACTGACAGACTGACAGACTGACAGACTGACAGACTGACAGACTGACAGACTGACAGACTGACAGACTGACAGACTGACAGACTGACAGACTGACAGACTGACAGACTGACAGACTGACAGACTGACAGACTGACAGACTGACAGACTGACAGACTGACAGACTGACAGACTGACAGACTGACAGACTGACAGACTGACAGACTGACAGACTGACAGACTGACAGACTGACAGACTGACAGACTGACAGACTGACAGACTGACAGACTGACAGACTGACAGACTGACAGACTGACAGACTGACAGACTGACAGACTGACAGACTGACAGACTGACAGACTGACAGACTGACAGACTGACAGACTGACAGACTGACAGACTGACAGACTGACAGACTGACAGACTGACAGACTGACAGACTGACAGACTGACAGACTGACAGACTGACAGACTGACAGACTGACAGACTGACAGACTGACAGACTGACAGACTGACAGACTGACAGACTGACAGACTGACAGACTGACAGACTGACAGACTGACAGACTGACAGACTGACAGACTGACAGACTGACAGACTGACAGACTGACAGACTGACAGACTGACAGACTGACAGACTGACAGACTGACAGACTGACAGACTGACAGACTGACAGACTGACAGACTGACAGACTGACAGACTGACAGACTGACAGACTGACAGACTGACAGACTGACAGACTGACAGACTGACAGACTGACGGACTGACAGACTGACAGACTGACAGACTGACAGACTGACAGACTGACAGACTGACAGACTGACAGACTGACAGACTGACAGACTGACAGACTGACAGACTGACAGACTGACAGACTGACAGACTGACAGACTGACAGACTGACAGACTGACAGACTGACAGACTGACAGACTGACAGACTGACAGACTGACAGACTGACAGACTGACAGACTGACAGACTGACAGACTGACAGACTGACAGACTGACAGACTGACAGACTGACAGACTGACAGACTGACAGACTGACAGACTGACAGACTGACAGACTGACAGACTGACAGACTGACAGACTGACAGACTGACAGACTGACAGACAGAAAGACATTTTTTAAATATGACTCCAATCGACTCAGGAGTGATCGGGAAATGTTTTTCAGGCAAAATTAAGAGGTCGAAATTTTTCATGAATACAATACTTTATTATACTCCGTAGAAGAAAGTAGAAATATACTTTGTTACTAAACGTAATTTAAATTTGTTTGCAATTTCCTTAACGTTTAAAAGCCAGGTACTTGGTTAGAGAATAACATCACTTGCAAAAATGTCACGTTACGGACTACTGTTACTCTGCCAAGTTCTCGCAGGTATTTAAATTTTAATATAGGCATTCTTATATTTACGACTGGTCAAATTGCTTCGAATGGCGTCGTATATAAAAACATCAAATATCGAACCATCGTAAATCGAGGAACGCCTGTATTGTTGAAATTTACATATTTAAAAAAAATATCTTCTCGAATGGATAGTATTCGGCGCCCGATTGGATAACTCCGGCGTTGAGCAGTGGTCAGTATTGCCAGATGCAGATGGAAGAATGCATGTCGTTAACAAACGTGGATTCTTAGACTCGCTCCTAGATCCGTTTATCTTTGAAGCACAGGACGAAACTTATTTCTCATTGTACACTCCCGAAAATCCAACTACACCTCAACGGATATTCTTAAATGATAGGAATTCACTTCTGGCATCCAATTTCGATCCAGCAAGACCAACACGGTAAGTTTTAATAAATTTACCATCGAATATTCAAAATTTAAAAAAAAAAATCATTTTTCAAGGTTTTCTATTCACGGATGGATAAATAATGGTGAATCCGACATCAATAAATTGATTCGAGAAGCTTATCTGAAGGCGGGAAATTTCAATGTTTTTGTTGTGGATTGGAGCGAAGGATCCTTTATGGAGTATTCAGTTGCGAGGAGTCAGGTGGATGATGTTGGTCACGTTGTTGGACAATTCATTGATTTTCTATATGAGAACAAAGGTTTGGACTTCAGTACGACATATCTGGCTGGCCACAGTCTTGGCGCACATGTATCTGGATTTGCGGCAAAGAACGTTATAAATGGACGAATTCCAGTGATTTTTGCAATGGATCCTGCATTACCACTCTTTTATGATACATACGATGAGGAAAGATTGTGTCGAAACGATGCTGATTATGTGGAAATTATTCACACCAATGCGAATTTCTTGGGCTACGCAGAGAATATTGGGCACGCTTCATTCTATCCCAACTATGGAACCCGTCAAAATGGATGCTTGACAAATACCTGTGCTCATTTGAGGGCGTATGAATATTTCGCCGAATCAATTATTACGAAAACTGGATTTTGGGCGACACAGTGCCAAGATTGGGAAGAAATTGTCACATATCGCCAATGCACTGTAAATGGTGAACCGGCTTTGATGGGTGGGGAGCCAGCGCGAATTGGTCGAGAAGGTGTTTATTATTTCCCAACTCAAAGCAGAAGTCCCTACGCCATTGGGGAATTTTAAATCTAAATTCAAATTATTTGGCTTCTATTCTTATGTAATTATTTTTCGAAATAAATTCTAGCAAATGTAAAATATGTTGTTTTTATCTAATATGTAATTTAAGTAAAAGAAAATAATATAAAATAAAATAAAGTTTTTAAGGAGTTTTAGAATATATCTGAAATTTAAAGTATTGCAGCAAAAAGCAGATTTTACTTACAATAATTGTACACGGAAAAAAATCCACATAGTAATCGTTCCTATAAAGTGGTGGAAAGCGATTATAGGAGTCATTGCACCATTTTGTAGCAAAGGCTTCCATAAATATTGGAACTAGTCCTAGTTTTGGTGGAATCATCACTATGTAAATAGGGCTGAGAGAAGAATGCCCACATTCCAACAAAAGTAGCACTCGTTCCTAGTTTGCATTGGAGACGTTGTTAATCTGAGGTGGAATCATTACTATATTATGGAATGGAATCATTCCCACTGTTTTTAGAAATGACTCCAATATTATGTAGGGCTCAGTCCTACAAAAAAAAAATGGAATGAATCCTAAGTTTTGGTGGACTCATTCCTATGCAAATGGGATTCAGCGAATATGATAATTCAAGTCGAATTTTTTCTTCGATTATAATTCACACGTGGTTTGCGAACTCGGAGTATATATAGCTTGAACCTGCCTAGTGCCACATTCTGACACTTGTGTCGGAGACATTTTTTAATTACGGGGCGTTTTCTTTGCTCGAGCTATTTAATATCTCGAATATTTTGAGGCTCCGAACTTCTCTATCTCGAATATTCGATAAATCGAATTTTTGTTTGTCCCCTTTAGATTGGACAGGATCCAATAAAAAAGTCTCCAGTCCTATACAAATAGGACTTGGTGCTATAATTATAGGAACGTGTCCTATTTCAAATTAGAATGTCGCCAATATATATAGGAGAGAATCCAATAATCAATGGAGACATTACAACGTTTTATATGATTGAGTCCTTTACAAAAGGGAATGTCGCCATATTTTTGTCGTAACCAGTCTAACATATATAGTAATCTCTCCCATTAACACGTTGGAGTCTTTGCCATAATTTTGGGAATGGTTACACCAAAAAAAAGAATACGACCACTTTTTTGTTGGAATGTGTCCTAAAAAATGTGGGAACTGTTACACCTTTTTTATAGGAATGATTCCCATATTTGGCCACTATGCCGTTTTTTCCCATGTATGGTGGACTGGAGCATGCGATTTTGGTGGAATGGTTCCTATATGTTTTTTCCGTGTATACAGACGGATATCAACAACAAACTCTAACAAACTTTTTTGTGGTTGCCAGAAGGTGACCTCTGAAACATGCGATATAGATAATAGGAGAACGTGGAGTGAAATGGGATATTTAAGGAAAGTGGCGTAAAAAAAATAATAAATATAGATTTTTAGTCATTTATCCTCGATTATAAATTGTACATAATTAAAAATACCATTAATTTGAAATAACGCTTCAAAAATTATATGTGAAATTGCCATGCTTAAAAATCTGAAGGCAAAACAGGCACTTTGTGTATTTTTTTATAAACCATTATTATTACGAAAGAATTGATTTTGATAGAAAAATATAATTAACTAAAAGCTTTTTAAAAGCTTAAGGAATGACTTTTCAATAGTTAAAACATAACCAAAGCTATAATTTCCAATCTGGAAATTATTGAAAACCCGTATGGTGATATGGCATTGTTTGAAGTTTAAGTGAACGGCGAACAGTTGTATCAAAATTCCACTTTGAAGTCAAACTTTTCAATAAGATTTTTTTCGATCAGTACACAGACGGAGGACAGATGGACGGACGGACATGCGAAATTCAATTTTTTTTATCATTCTAAACACACTGGTGTAATTCATTTTTGTGTGTGATAACGGGATCTTGGCGTTACAAAGGGTAAGGCAAATTTAACATACCCTTTGGTTTCACCATACGGGTATCAATAGTCAATCCTATTCGTATAGGACTTGCTGTAATTATAGGATATTTCAAATATAAATCTCGCGTATATAGTAGAGAGTCCAATAATCAATGGAAGTGCTACAACTTTTTATGGGAAACATTTCTTCCATTTTAGGAATGAGTCCCATACAAAAAGGATTGTTCCCTTTCTTTTTTGTTGTTCCCATCATTTTGGGAATGATTACACAAAAAAAACACGACAATTTTTTTGTTTGAATGTGTCCTAAAAAATTTGGGAAGAGTTAAAATTTTTTATAGGAATGATCCCCATGTTTGGCCACTATGCCGTTTTTTCCGATAAATATTGGACTAGAGCATGCAATTTTGGTGAAACGGTTCCCATATGTTTTTTCCGTGTTAAATACCCTCCGCCTTGCAAAGTATTTACGCAGAACATACGAAGGAAGTCTAAAACACATTCCCGGGGAATTTTTTATAAACATCAGTTCATTACGCTGGGATAAGTGGAGAGTCTGTGATGACCCGGGTGTATGTTTTGCCCCACAATTTCCTATTAATTAAGAATTTTATGATTATCACAGGAATTGAATCGACTATTTAATTATTAATTTGAGTTTGAGACAAATTGAAATCTTCCAACTACACCTAGACTCGTAAAAAGATATGAAATTACTTAAATTTTTCTTGTCAAAATATTGATTCAGACTTTCGTCAATTGCGAACAGTTTTTCTGTAAACGCAATTTTAATGAGTTAACAAATATTTGCGTTTATCTTAAAATTTCATACTTAAAGCGGGCTTGAACTTGAAAATTTTATCATTTTCGAAAATGACGCGCTACAGTTGGTTCTTGCTGGTGATCTCTAATCTTTCCTCAAGTATAAAATTTATCTGAATTGTTATATAAACGGCAAAAGATAATATGTTAACATAAAAATTTTTGTTTGAAGTTTTTGGGGCTCCATTAGATGATTCTGCAAATACACAATGGTCTGTTTTGCCTGATGGAGATGGAAATATGCATGTCATCAATAAACGCACACCTATTTTAGACGATGTTTTTGACAATGTGTTTTTCGATGAGGAAAAGGAAACGGTATTCACATTGTACACACCTGAAAATCCAGATACACCACAAAGAGTCATATTGAATGACCGAAATTCACTTCAGGCATCCAATTTTGATCCATCACGACCGACCAGGTAAATTTTATTAAAAAATCTCGTACTTTAAGAACGAATTGCTAAAATAAAAATATCCTTCAAGATTTTCAATTCACGGATGGATAAATAATGGCAGATCTGATGTTAATCTATTCATTCGCCAGGCATACTTGAAGAAAGGAAATTTCAATGTCTTCGTTGTCGACTGGGGTGAAGGAGCTTTCTCAGAATATTCAATAGCCAGGAATCGTGTCGATGACGTTGGCCGAGTCGTTGCAATGTTTATAGATTTTGTGTATGACACCACAGGGGTCGACTTTCGCTCAATTTACGTGGCCGGCCACAGTCTTGGAGCACATGTTGCAGGATTTACTGGAAAGAACGTTAAGAAAGGCCGGCTTCCAGTGATATTTGGTCTTGATCCTGCTTATCCGTTGTTCTATGGCACTAACGAAGATGAAAGGTTATCCACTAAGGATGCTAACTACGTAGAAACAATTCATACAAATGCGCTTATGTTGGGTTATGGTGAAAATATCGGACATGCTTCATTTTACCCGAATTATGGAACTAGCCAGAAAGGATGTCTGACAATCGCATGTGACCATTTTCGAGCATTTGAATTTTTTGCGGAATCAATATACACCCTGACAGGATTTTTCGCTAAACAATGTCAGGATTATGAAGAAATCATTTGGTGGAGTGAATGTACTGAAAGTGGGGTCACAGCTTTAATGGGCGGTGAGCCAGCGCGAACTGATCGAAATGGCGTCTACTATTTGCCAACTAACGATGAAAGTCCTTTTGCTATCGGTGCGTTCTAAGAAAATTAACCACTGATCATGGCTATCATAAGTTAATTATTTTTAAAAAAAAACTGACTAGCTTTTCATATTTGCGAAATAAAATATTTTATGATTGCTAAAAGTGTTATACTTGCTGAGTTTAATTAAAAGTTTCTTCTTAATTCGGCTCTTTATTTAATTCGGTTATGCTTTTCAGTTATATAGGGTGTGCGATACATGCAATGGCGTAACTAGGAATCGGCGGCCCTCCCACTAAAATCTCATTAGGGTTTCCTGTTCGGGAAAATCATTTTGCTTTGACTGGTGATAGTGATTTAATCACCAAGACGGTTTGATTCCATTCATTTTCTACGAATCAATCTACACGATAAAATGCACCACTAGAGAACTTTTTTCTTACTTTCTTTAGAAAACACACAGATTTTGTCACTACATTTAGCACTGAGATTGATATCAAGCACAAATAAATAATTCGTGGTGGATAATCGGCGGGTGGAGTGGGAACAGGAAAGCTTTTAATCTCTCGAAGTTAATCCTCAAGAAAGGCAAAGCGGCATTTGTTGTATCTTAAGGAGCCTCCACACGTTCAATGTTACTTGAAACATGAGTCATTCAAGTAATATTGTCAAGTAACATTGAACGTGTGGAGGCGCCTTTACGCCTTTACTGATTTCCAAAAGACAAGAATTTCTTTTTAGAATACAACACAAATTGCGTCACTTTTCGAAAATTTTCTTGAACAATTTCATGAAAATATTAGCGAAAAACTAAATCGAATTTTAAAAAATCCCCACATTGGACACTTTTGGTTACCGGTCTCACCAAAAGATAACAGGGAAAAAGGTGTGGTAGATTTTATTGAGAAGAAAATTGTTTTAGAATCAAGCTATCTATCGATGAAAGCGCGGTTAAAGAACATATCAGGGAAAGGGTTAATTAAGTAAGGGCGATGAGGTTAATTTGAGTGGGGAAACATTTGTTTGAGGCAAGGCTTATAGAATACTGAAACCCCGGCGCAGATCCCTTTAGCGGTTCCGGAGATAGCAGGAGAAGAGCAGATTTCTTAACATATATAGATAGTTTTTATTATGGTGAACCCGGAAAAGTGTCCCTGTACCAGTTGAATCTATGGAACTGGGGCGATATAAAAGTACACAAATATCGACTAAAAAATGACGAAATTTGGAAAAATCTACAAATCTCCCGAAATTGAGCAGAACTGGTTGAAACTTTTTGGTGTTTATGACTTGACTAGGTATTATAAGATTACTGTGAAAACTGTTATTAATTATATTGTTTGAGTTTTTTAAAAGAATATTTTTTCAAATGTTTATTTTTTCTTAGTCTGATAATAGCACAAACCATATTTGCACACTTTATCACTTAATTGAGTATTTAAAGGCACACAATTTCTAAAAATTTAGATTCACTTTCTAAAATGACACCACTTTGGTTGTTGCTATTTTGTTGCGTGGTTGCAGGTAAGTGATTTTTGTGAAAAAATTTAAACAAAGGAAAATTTTTTTGAATTTAATTGTAATGACGATATTTAAAGCTCAAAATGAAACCACACTTTCACCTGAGACCACCGAAAGTTCACTTAAAACCACTATAAGCGCGGACGAAGAGTGGTCGTTATCTGAAGATGGGTCCGGAAATACACATGTAGTGAATTCGCGTAATATATTCGATGCCTTTATGGACGATTTGGTTTTCAATCCAATGGAGGAAACTTTATTCCAGTTATATACCCAACTTAATCCAACAACACCCCAAAATGTGCAAATGAACCGTCATTCTATCATATCATCAAACTATAGGCCCTGGCGGCCCACAAGGTAGAAATTATTAATAATTTAAATATTTTTTTTTTTAATTTTTAGCAGTTTTGCATTATTTTAGGTTTTGAAAATTTTGCATTTATAAAATTCCATTGCGTAATTCTTTTTTACCATAAATTTCAGGTTTTTAATTCATGGATGGAATAATAATGGAAATTCACCAATGAATATTCTTGTACGTGACGCTTATCTACGAGTTGGAGATTTCAACATTTTCGTGGTTGATTGGGGTGCAGGAGCATTTGCTGACTACCTCACGGCAAGAAATCGAGTAGATGACGTTGGGATTGTTGTTGCCAGATTTATTGACTTTTTGTGCAATGTGATGGGGTTAGACTTACGTACTGTTTATTTGGTTGGTCACAGCTTGGGGGCTCATGTTTGCGGTTATGTTGGAAAGTATGTTAGAAGTGGACGAATCCCGGTAATATTTGGTCTTGATCCGGCACAACCGTTTTTCGAATTAAATAGTTTTGAAAGGCTAACATATCAAGATGCCTTATATGTGGAAACTATCCACACCGCTGCTCTTTTGGTTAGTTTCGCGGAGAATATTGGAAGAACAGCATTTTATCCAAACTATGGGAAATCTCAAGGTGGTTGTTTCGAACCAACCTGCAATCATGGTCGAGCTTTTGAATTTTTCGCGGAATCAATATATACGAAAATTGGATTTTGGTCTCTACACTGTTCGACTTGGCAGGAAATTATAAATTCGGCTAGATGTACAGAAATAGGGCCACCCGTTTTGATGGGGGGAGAACCGGCTCGGACTAGACGCGCTGGAGTGTTTTATGTTCCTACCAAGTCTGCCAGTCCCTACGCTAAAGGATTCATATAAGAGAAGTTTTATTTTTTTCACTCTTTATAGTTATATACAGTATGTGTCGGAAAAAAAGAATCGCGTTTTTTTTTGCAAAGTATAAAATATATTTATTCACTTTTTGTTTTACATTGAACAAAACCGAAAACAATTGTCCTATTGAAATTTTCTTGAACCAACATCAAACCATTTTTTTAAAAAATTGGTCGAATCGAACCAAACCAACCATCTTGGCTGCCAAAGTGGCCTATACTACGCGATTCCATCATAAAAGAATTCTGATCGTGGAAAGACAATGTTTCCAGTAAGACGATGTGGGCAAAACAGGAGCGAAAATTCCACCGGAGATGAACAGAAGCGATGATAACAAAATTATGTGTCCCACAAAAATGACGATGTTGAAGATTATGTGCTCAAGGCACGTGAATTTTCTTCCTTGGTCGCAGATTAGAATTTCCTCCCCTTTCCCGAGACTACAAGGATGTAACATGGGATATCTTTCGTTTCCCTTTTTGAGGCTTAAAAAACGAATTTTCTTTTAGGTTTTCCTCCAGAGGTTTTCTGCCCGAAAGTATAGGCTTTCCATTCACGTGCACTTATTAATTAAATGTTGCTTTAAGGACTTTCGTTTCTTTTTTCGAGTCATCAAGTTGGAGTCCCGATGTGCTCTTGAGGAAAATTCAAAAAGAAAAGAGCGTATCAACTACGTGGGAGTAGTTTCAAGCCCAAAACGTAAGGAAAACTTGATGGTAACTTGGCCACAGCACTAGGTTGCCATTTTTAGAGTTCATATTGTTCACATTTGCTATTTGTATGACCAGCGGTACGCTTGAATTCTTGAGATTAATTGGTAAGTATTTAACCGGATTTAAGTATGTACTTTAAGTGAAGCAAATTCAATATGGGAAAGGAATAAATTTATATAATTCGATATATAATTCTATAATTCGATATACCTTCCTTTTCCCTTTTCGAATTTTCTTTTGGGTTTTCCTGTCAAACTAATGAATTCTTCAAAAATTCGAAATTCTTAGACAGAATTTTCAAGCACACATAACCATAGTTTTCCCTGATTACATTAGATATTATTGTTGGAAAAATGGAATTTTCCTAAAAGGGGTGCCCACTTTATCCCTTAGGAAAGCTACAGTAGCCAAAAAACAATCCTAAAATTTTTCATTTGTAATATGGAAAAAAAAGAAAAAGGGTTGTCGGATTGAATTTTGATGTATGACAGAGTTGTGTAAAATTATTTCTATTATCAGTGACCGATCACTTGTCACAATTGGGAATCACAAATAGTGCATGAAATATTTAGTTTTTTTCTTGTTGTTTTTGTGTTGTGATCTGCTCATGAGACGGTCACAAATTTGACAGTAATTGTGACTTGTCGAAATTGCGACTGAACGCACAGAATACTAAAAAGTCATAAAAAAGTCTTCTGACCGAGTTGTGACTAGACACCTATCACTGATAGTAGTCAGAATAGCACTATTATTTTTTGACTTAAATCTCATAGGCCAAAAATGTTCAAATCCTCAGAGTAAAAATTTTATTAAAATTTAATTATAGTGACCACATGTGTATCTAAATTTTAATCTTTCACAAAAATTTGCTAGTATTTTTTTTTTGTGATGTTTGACAACTCGTATTTATTGTTTAAACGATTTCTACGATAATGTCGCAGTTTTGTATATTTTAGGAATTAGAAAGTTAAACTGATATGCGGGGTTTATTATCTGAAATTAGAATGTTACTATGTTCATGATGCGATTAATTATAAGATCACTTTGCTCGTATGACTGAACTTATATAAAAAAATGACTATTTAGAGAAGAAAAAAAGAAAGTTTTTGCAAACAAAAAATATTTTTACATAGATATATTTTTATGCCTGGGATTTAGATAAATTTTAGTATACCATATAATTTAAGATATGTGGAAATTCATTGCAAGACTAGAAATAATTTGCAAAGAACAATTTTTTTTGTGTCACCATTTAAAATGAAAGTTAAAGTCATAAATTTAAGTTGATTCAAATATCGCTACTTTAGTATACAAAATTTTATTAAGAAAGGTATAGTGAGGATAGGTTAGGTTAAGTTAGGTTAGGTTGGAGTGGTTGCACACTTAGGCCAGAAATGACCCATAGTGATACCACGCGAATCTTAACGATCCATTTCCCTATAGCTCGAACCATTTGGAGCTTCTGATAAAGCGGAGTAGATCTGCGACATTTGTGGCGCTTAGGTCCACCAGATCGTTTAGGAAGAGATTACCCAGATGAGTTCTTCTGCGTTGAGCTAGATAAGTCCAGGTAAATTGTCATTCGCGGGTGTAATTGAACTGCATTTTTGCGAACATTGACTTTAAACATGTGCGACCAACTACCAAAGTGACATTTTAGAAAAGGTTGTGAAGCCTTTAAACTATATCTTGTTTGCAAGAAAGCACAGGATCTTTCAGCAAGATTCAGCATCTGATCACAAAACAAAAAAAGCACACCGCTGGCTGGAGGTCAATTTACCTGGACTTATCGATTCTGAAGATTGGGCTTCAGAAAGTCCAGATATCAATCCTTTGGATTACCGACTGTGGAGTATTTTAGAGGAAAAGGTGTGCTCTAAACCCTATCGCAATATCGAATCACTAAAAGCTGATTTGGTAAAAGCAGCAGCCTCAACATCGTTACAAGTGTTGCGTGCAGCAGACCGTTTGAAGAAGTGTGTTAACGCAAAAGGTGAAAATTTTGAATAGTTATTTAATTTTTTTTTGTTGCGAAATAAAGAATTACATCTATTAGTTTTTTTATGTTTGCTTTATTTTGTTTATGAAATACGTAACTTTATATGGGCGACAGAACTTATGGCACGACTTGGTAGTCTTGATTGCTCGGGACTTCCTGAAAATTCTTAAGAATACTGGAGTGTCCTTTTTCAGTATTATACCATGTTAATGAGGCTTTTAGTCTGATAGCTGCACATGCCGCCATCTGCTTGCCGTAAAGGTCTAGGGGAACCAAATGTAGTAGGGTTTCCAGTGCCTTCGTAGGAGTCGTTTTCAGTGCTCCGCTTATACACATTGAAGCCATTCTTTGTTTTTTCCCTAGCGAATCTCGGTGTGTGGCTTTGTCTAAAGCTGTCCACCAGACGATTATCCCGTACAAAAGTATGGGTCTGATAACGGACGTGTAGATCCAGTGAACCATGTATGATTTCATTCCCCATTTTGATCCAATGGCTCGTTTACACGAGTAGAGTGCCACTGAGGCTTTTTTAACATTTTCCTGGGTATTAAGTTTCCAGTATAGTTTCCTATCCAGAATAGTACCCAGGTATTTGGCCCTATCTGTCCAGACTAGGCTGGTGCCATTTATGGAGGGTGGGTCGATTTGAGGAACTTTGTATTTCCTGGTGAAGAGGACTATTTCGGTTTTATGCGCGTTAACCGCATTTGTTTGTCCAAGCGGATAGTTTAGAGAGAGCATTCTGTGTTGGCTCTTTCATGCTTGTAGGATACTTTCCTGAAAAAGCTATGGCAACATCGTCCGCGTAAGCTATCACTTTGCGGATAAGATATTACAGTGAGGATAAGATATTTAACTTCTAAACAGGGTCTCATAGCAAGCGAAAAAATCTACCATCTCTGCTATTGACGGTTTGCAGACTTTAGAAATATTGAATTTTATCTTCTCTAGCGACTGTGGGACTTTCATTCTAAATGTATATTTGTCTTGGTCCTCCAAGAATTTTAGCCAATGGCATTTTATGGAAGGATAGGTTGCAGCGCATTTTTTTCATGAAATGTTCTTTTGTGTTATATTTTATTCCAAAAACTTTTCCCTGCGGCGCATTTTTTGCTATATTCTGAAGAAAAAAGATACATTTATAAACCAAAATTGTGGTAAATCGTCTTTGCTTTGTATTTTAAAGAAATTTTTTTCATATGATATGTTCTAATATTCGGCAAAATATTCCCCAAAACACAAATACAGTGTGACCTCGATAAACGCAACCCTCGAAGAACGCAACTCTTCGGTTAACGCAACACCTAAAATTTTGCACTGTTGACTCTGTAAACGCAACTTTCAAAAATGATTGACTCGATTAACGCAACTTTTTTATTATCTGATATTGTTTCGGCCAAAAAAAGATAAAAAATAGTTACAGGAAATCTTTTATTGACTTTATTCTCTGTTCCTTGTTTTTATTTATTAAAGAAGTGGCTATCACAAAACAAGTCTGTGGCAACAAAAAACAAACAAAAATATCGGGATTTTTTACCAAAAACTAATTTTAAAAAAAATCATAGTTATGTTTTGTTTATAAAAATTTTAATGAAATAAAACTTTTGTTCAGTTATAGAATGTTGTTTAATGGCTTTTGTTTCTTTTTTTTGAAACATATCGGTACTGACTAGGTTATCGCAACTGACTCGGTTAACGCAACACGCTCTGGCCACTATAGTTACGATTATCGAGGTCACACTGTAATGAAAAGATATATTGCTTGCCACCCCCATTTGGTCCCCTAAAATGCGTACCTCAGTGTTCATGACTTGACTAGGTATTATAAGATTACTGTGAAAACTCTTAATTAATTATTTGGAAACGGTGTTTAAACAATTGTTTGAGTTTTTTATAAGAATATTTTTTCAAATGTTTATTTTTTCTTAGTCTGATAATAGCACAAACCATATTTGCACACTTTATCACTTAATTGAGTATTTAAAGGCACACAATTTCTAAAAATTTAGATTCACTTTCTAAAATGACACCACTTTGGTTGTTGCTATTTTGTTGCGTGGTTGCAGGTAAGTGATTTTTGTGAAAAAATTTAAACAAAGGAAAATTTTTTTGAATTTAATTGTAATGACGATATTTAAAGCTGAAAATGAAACCACACTTTCACCTGAGACCACCGAAAGTTCACTTGAAACCACTATAAGCGCGGACGAAGAGTGGTCGTTATCTGAAGATGGGTCTGGAAATACACATGTAGTGAATTCGCGTAATATAATCGATGACATTATGGATCCTTTGGTTTTCAATGCAATGGAGGAAACATTATTTCAGTTATACACCCAACTTAATCCAACAACACCCCAAAATGTGCGAATGGACTATAGTTCTATTATATCATCAAACTATAGGCCATGGCGACCGACAAGGTATAAATTATTAATAATTCACATATTTTTTTTTTAATTTTTAGCATTTTTGAATTATTTTAGATTTTTAAAATTTGACATTTATAAAATTCCATTGCGTAATTATTTTTTACAATAAATTTCAGGTTTTTAATTCATGGATGGACTAGTAATGGAAATGCACCAATGAATATTCTTATACGTGACGCTTATCTACGAGTTGGAGATTTCAACATTTTCGTGGTTGATTGGGGCGCAGGAGCATTTGCTGAATACATCATAGCAAGAGATCGAGTAGATGACGTTGGGATTGTTGTTGCCAGATTTATTGACTTTTTGTATACAGAGATTGGGTTAGACTTACGTACTGTTTATTTGGTTGGTCACAGCTTGGGGGCTCATGTTTGCGGTTATGTTGGAAAGTATGTTAGAAGTGGACGAATCCCGGTAATATTTGGTCTTGATCCGGTACGACATTTTTTCGAATTGAATAGCAATGAAAGGCTGACAGATCAAGACGCCTTATATGTAGAAACTATCCACACCGCTGCTATTTTGGTTAGTTTCGCGGAGAATATTGGAAGAGCATCATTTTATCCAAACTATGGGAAATCTCAAGGTGGTTGTTTCGAACCAAGCTGCAATCATCGTCGAGCTTATGAACTTTTTGCGGAATCCATATATACGACAATTGGATTTTGGTCTCTACAGTGTTCGACTTGGCAGGAAATTATAAATTCGGATAGATGTACAGAAATAGGACCACCCGTTTTGATGGGGGGAGAACCGGCTCAGACTACACGCGCTGGAGTGTTTTATGTTCCTACCAAGTCTACCAGTCCCTACGCTAAAGGATTCATATAAGAGAAGTTTTATTTTTTTCACTCTTTATAGTTATATACAGTACATATGTGTCGGAAAAAAAGAATCACGTTTTTTTGCAAAGTAGAAAATATATTTATTCACTTTTTGTTTTACATTGAAGCACCTTTCAAATGACAAGTCGCAAGTATTCAATATGCCAGGTAATCACTATTGTTGTCAAGTATAGCCTGGCACCTTCTTGGCATACTTTCAACCAGTTTTTCTGCATAATCCGTGGACAAAGAGGACCAAATTTTTCTAATAACGCATGCCAGGTTCTTCAAATTGCAGCAAGGCTTTTCGGTGACATGCGTTTCGGGTCATTATCTCCTTGTAAGACTCAATCTTCGGTTTTCCGTGTAAACCTCTTCTACACCGATTGCAAAAGTCCACGCTTGTACATTTTGACCATTTTCTCTGCATTCAAATTTTCGATAAAGAACTCCAAGCGATCAGAGAAGCATCCCCAAACATTGACCTTTTACAGGATGATTAACAGTGCACGGTATAAAATGTGTAAATGTATAAATGTGAGCTTCTTCGATTTCTTAATTGCTTTTGCAGCCGCGGAATATGACAATTTTGGTCCTTTTCATCCCATAAAAATACTTCAAGTTCACCACGAAGTTTCGAGCGACACTAAAATGAATCAAAACCTGCGTGGTAGCCCTCTGGTGGTATGATCGTGACCACAAAGGTCCACGCAAATATATTTTCTACAAAATCCTATGACTTTGAAAGATGTGTGGCTTAGACAGGTTTTCGGATTATACAGGTTTCACTACATATAAAAATCTTTTCTGTTTTTCAAGAGTGATTTTAGTGTCATGTTTAATCTATTTTTAACTCACAATAAATTAAGTTAACCCTTGAAGAATCAATTTTGAAGTAAAACTAATGAAGTTGAATTTAATAAAAAATTCTATGAATTAAGAAGTTTAATAAAATATGTAAAAAACAGCATTTGTTTGTTAACAATTTCTCCAAAGCCTTTTATAAGCGGATAGAAATCTTGAAGGTCTGAAATGCAGGTCTGGATGCCTGTTCTTTTAACAAAACCGAAAACGATTGACCTATTGAAATTTTCTTGAACCAACATCAAACCATTTTTTTTTAAAAATTGGTCGAGCCGAACCAAACCAGCCAACTTTGCTGCCAAATTGGCCTATACTACGCGATTCCATCATAAAAGAATTCTGATCGTGGAAAGACAATGTTTCCAGTAAGACGATGTGGGCAAAACAGGAGCGAAAATTCCACCGGAGATGAACAGAAGCGATGATAACAAAATTATGTGTTCCACAAAAATGACGATGTTCAAGATTATGTGCTCAAGGCACGTGAATTTTCTTCCTTGGTCGCAGATTTGAATTTCCTCCCCTTTCCCGAGACTACAAGGATGTAAGATGGGATACATTTCCTTTTCCTTTTCGAGGCTTAAAAAACGAATTTTCTTTTAGGTTTTCCTCCAGAGGTTTTCTGCACGAAAGTATAGGCTTTCCATTCACGTGCACTTATTAATTAAACGTTACTTTAAGCCACGAAAGGACTTTCGTTTCTTTTTTCGAGTCATCGGGTTGGAGTCCCGTTGTGCTCTTGAAGAAAATTCAAAAGGAAAAGAGCGTATCAACTACGTGGGAGTAGTTTCAAGCCCAAATCGTAAGGAAAACTTTGCTATTTTTAGAGTTCATATGGTTTACATTTGCTATTTGTATGACCAGCGGGACGTTTGAATTCTTCAGATTAATTGGTATGTATTTAACAGGATTTAAGTACTTTAAGTGAAGCAAATTCAATATGGGAAAGGAATAAATTTAGAGCTACTGACAGGCAACATCGGTCTATAATTCGATATACCTTCCTTTTCCCTTTTCGATTTTTTTTTGTTTTCCGTCAAACTAATGAATTCTTCAAAAATTCGAAATTCTTAGACCGAATTTTTATACCCGTATGGTGAAACCAAAGGGTATATTAACTTTGCCTTACCGTTTGTAACGCCAAGATCCCGTCATCGCACAAAAAAATGAATTACACCAGTGTGTTAGAATGATAAAAAAAAATTGAATTTTGCATATTCGTCCGTCTGTCTGTCTGTCCGTCTGTCTGTCTGTCCGTCTGTCCGTCTGTCTGTCTGTCCGTCTGTCTGTCTGTCCGTCTGTCTGTCTGTCCGTCTGTCTGTCCGTCTGTCCGTCTGTCTGTGGCGCGGATTGCGGGCGCACGGATTGAGCTAGAGACTTGAAATTTTGCGCAGATTCGTTTTTCGTAAAATGCGAGGCTAAGTTCGTTCATGGGCAAAAATGGACCATTAGGGGGGTACCCCCCATACGAACGAAAACGATTTTTGCGAATATCTCATCTTATCAAAAAAGTGCAAGAACAACAGTTATTTAGGATATGATTCTACATCAAACTCCCATACATCAAAATCCGATTGGAATAAATTTAAAAAAATCTTATTGGAAAGTTAGACTTCAAAGTGGAATTTTTGCTACAACTTTTCAAATTTTGATACGAATATCACCATACGGGTTTTCAATAATTGCCAGATTGGCAATTATAGCTTTTGTTATGTTTGAATGTGTAAGCGATTTTTTTAATAATTTAATATTATCAAAGGGCTATCAACCTTACTAACATTAACAATTCTAACATTCACTATCATTGAAAAACTGATTAGTTTGTCATTATTTTATTGCAATAAACAAAGTGTTGTAAATCGAAGTCGAATATAACTATCTATGAATCAGCACTAATCGATAAGAAAATCAAAATAAATGTTCTCAGTATTTAAGTGGCAAGTTATTGGAAAACGTTATCATTCGGTAAGATGTCGCGATATAGTCTACTATTATTGTGCTTAAATTTCTTGGGTATAAGCAACTGATCCGTCTTTTAAATTTTATTCAATTTCTTCATTTTATTTTATTAGTTATTAAAGGATCATTTGCATATGTATGGGACGAGGAGTCCGACAACTACCATGCGAACCGAAAACGGGGAATACTTAACTTTTTTACGAACTCAATATCATTTAAGCCAGAAATACAAACAAATTTTTATTTATATACTCCAGAAGCGTTAAATACACCACGATGGATTCGATTTAATGATACACAATCTTTAAGAACGTCGCATTTTTCTACATCACGTCCAACCAGGTAAATTTGAAATTTTCCCCCCATCTAAATAAATGTATTTATATTAATTTCAGATTTATAATTCACGGCTGGATGAATGGTGTTAATGCTAATGTAAATAACATTGTTCGCGAAGCGTATATGAAAAATGGTAATTTTAATATTTTCATAGTGGATTGGGCGAAGGGTGCAGCAGCAGATTATACCATAGCCCGAGGACGAGTCGATGATGTTGGAAATTTAGTTGCAAGATTCATCGATTTTTTGTATCAAGTGACCAAAGTTGATTTTGATTCAATTTATTTAATTGGCCACAGTTTGGGTGCTCATGTAGCCGGATGTGCTGGCAGATATGTGCAATATGGTAAAATTCCAGTGATTTTTGCCCTTGATCCCGCTCTTCCGTTGTTCTCTAATCCAGCGTCTGACGGAAGAATATCTTCACTAGATGCAACATACATTGAATCGATTCATACCAGCTCAGGATATCTTGGATTCCTGCAACCGGTTGGACACGCATCCTTCTACCCGAATTATGGATTCGCACAAAAAGGATGTAGCTGGGTAGACCAGAGATGCAATCATGGAAGATCTTATCAATATTTCGCCGAGTCAATTTCACCAGAGAATCAATTTTTGGCGAAAGGGTGTAAAAATTGGGCGCAGATCGTTTATGATAAGAAATGTGATGAAACTGGTGAGGTGGCACTAATGGGTGGCGAACCAGCGCAAACAAATCGTAGTGGTATTTTTTATTTGCCAACGAATTCACAGAGTCCTTTTTGCGTCGGTAAATTTTAAATCGTGAAAAAACAGCCATAAAGAGTTGTATAACAGTTTTTGAAGATATTCTTATAATAAATATTAATGTAAGAAATAAAAAAATGAGTGCGTTTTTTATAATAACCCTACGGGTTTAGGCTAAAAGGTTTCAGATTTGTCTGAAATTTCGCACACAGTGAGTGCTTGTAGATGAACAAATTATTAAAATCAGGTTGCTGTATGACTCCCCAAAAAGGCACACCTTTTCCGAACTTTCCAAAATTTAAGTTTCTTAAAAAAATGAAATACAAAAAAATCATCTAAGGAAAAGTCTGGAAACTTTTTGCAAAAGTGTGTGATCATAAAATATGTGACTAATTTTCGCATTTTCAAACCACACCACCTCGAAATCTTACAGCCTTCCTTCCTTATCTCTAAAAGATTGGTAATTATTTTCCAAAAAATATGCGTGACTTAAAAAAATCGTACCTTGCAAACGGTTAGTCGCAAATCATACTAATATACAAAAATGAGTTGGTGCCTGTCGGTCTGTTCCTCTTTCATGTGAAAACGGCTGAACCGATTGACCTGAAATTTGGCACGGCTGTTCGTCGTAGGCTTGGTTCCAACATGGTTTTTTATTTTAGTGCGAAAGGCTTGGTTCCAACATAGACCCATTGAAAAGCAGGCTGAAAAGTGGGGCGAGTAAGTGGAGCGGGTAAAGTGAATCTGAAGCTTGGTTTTTCCACTATGTTACTCTTTCGCGGAAAAACGACCAAGCCGATGGGCCTAAAATTTGGCACAGATGTTCGTCGGGGGCCCATCTCTAACATTTATCTATTGAAAAGTAGCTCGAGAGGTCGGAGAGTAAATAGAGGGGATAAAGTGAATCCGAATCCAGATGCTGGAATTTCAAAAAATATTTTTCATGCAGGAATTTATTGTCTTTTTGTCAATTTTTGGGTTCAAATATTTCTCTTAAAACTCATCTCGATTAAACATACAAGTAAATTGAAATTTTCTTCATGGCCTGCCATTGAAATGTCCCGTGGAGACATTTTCATTGCAGGCTATGAGAAAAAATTCAATTGCAGGGGATGAGAAAAATTCCAATTTATGTCTAATCGAGAAAAGGCTTTGAAACGCCATAATATTTTCTCATAAAACGAAAGAAAATCCCAGAAAATTTGAGAAAAAATAGTTTTCCTGCTGATTTTTTTTTTTTCCTGAAACTAAGTGACATCCCTTCAAGTTTTTCCACTAATGAAATTAGCAGCGGGAGGAGATGTTGAGAAAGTGTTCATTCGCTCCTCGATAGTAAACCTAATGAATTTATTGCGTGACTTCCAAAAACAAAATACCTACCCAATTTTTGTATATTGAAAGACAGTAATTAAAAAAAATAAACTGATGACAAAAGTACGCCTATTAATGATTTCATAAATTTTGATAGATCCCAAATAATTTTCATTGTTTATTATTTTTTTTTCATGGAGGTAAATCCACAATAAATATCGTAGGTAAAAAAAAGTAATAGTAATGACCCAACTGGCTATTATATTATGTTGGTTGGGCTTCAAATCCCCCAAGTATATATTTTTTGATACGCTTACGCCCATTTATGTCGAGGATTCACTGAATCAAATGACATTCACATGTAATATTGTTTCGATCAGGGGCTTTTTTTTATTAAAAAAAAGGAACCAGAAAAAAAACACCACTATGAAATTTTCTAGGTGAGAGGCCAGGCGATGAAGCATACTATCCTCAGCATATTTAAATGATATGTATGTATGATGAAGCAATGAAGATCCCTATTGGATACATCTCGATAAAAATATATCTATATATATGTTCATATGTCAGCATAAAGTGGAGTAAAATAAAAATGTCGAAAATAATATGAGGTTACATGAGACACTCGACATAAAAATTGGGTCGTGAAATATTCATGATAAATTGGATACTGATTTACGGACCAAGCATATGTTGTTAGTTCATGTGTGAACACGTCAATTTGTTCTCCTGTTCATGTTCCTACTTCAGTTGTTCCCATTCCCATCTAGGATCCCCATTTTTACCATCTACTATGTTTAATAAATTTCTTTCTCTATATATACAAATTGTTCGTTGTAGAAATGTACGTACAGATGAATGAACAAAAAATTGCTATGTATACAATTTTTTTTTGTACATGTAAGGTCCTGACTGTATATTTCGTCCGGGTTCGTTCTTTTATGGTAAGAATTATCCTCACTCCCCTCTTTTGGAATCAACTATGTCTCTGTCAACGTCTTCAATTCCATCTGTTATGCTTTTACATACCTATTGGGCCCCAAGTAGCAGAGACATAAATTTCGGGTATCCCAAAATCTTTCAACCGTACCGAATATAAGCCTTATTTATTTTCTCTTATGCCATAAGTGGTGAAATTTCCTTTTCCGTTACCATCTAGTATATTTTGTAAAAAGGGAATTAACAATAGCATTACTATTTAAGGGAAAATATCGTACCTTACCTACCCATATTATTATATTTTTTCAGGGTTTTTTTTCTTATAAAATAATATTTGAGGACAATAAGCTTCAATATACGGAAATCGATTGAAAAAGTTTTACATATTATTATGTTATATTATATTTCAAAATGCCAAAAATATTTCTATTGATTTTTTTGACAAATGGAAATTTATTTTATTTTGCCATTAAATGTATGTGAAAATGTCATACAGGGTTGGACTGGGCCGTCGGGCTACCGGGCAAAGCCCGGTGGGCCGATCCAATGTCTGTGTGAACGGCTGGTGCCGTAGTATTGCGGCAAACCAAATAAAAATTTTCCATTCTCGTATAATAGTTTTCACCCAAGACAATATGAATATTGTATTTTAATCAGTATTATCTATTAGGTTTAAACTATAACTACTAAATTTAAACAATGTGTAAAAAATACAATTTTAATTTATTATACTTTACTATTTATGGGTATTCACACTCAAAAACCAAGGAATCAATTTCACTTTTTGGCCTCTTAAACAAAGTTGCTGCGTTTGTTCGTGATTCCTATTTGAGAATGAATGTTTGGAAAAATACGGTTGATAATAAAAATACTAAATTTATAAGCACTAAATTTATAAGTCATTAAAAAAAGTTTTTGGATCTTATAACGATTCTCAAAATTCACTTTATGTAGAAATTTGTCAAACCTTATATACTATTTCAGAATCAGAAAATATGAATGCTGATACGCGATGTAGTGCAAATTCGTATTTGCAAATATTATTAACGTTTGACACTATCATAACTGCTCAACTATTTCTACTTATTTTTAAAAATACTACACCACTGTCTAACTATTTACAAACGTCTGGAATGAACTTATTGAAATCGTACCAAATGGTTGAAAATACAACAAAAATTATAAAAAACATTCGTTCAGAGTTTGATCATGTTTATAAAAGTGCTCAACATTTTGCATCTACTATGAACACAACTTTTGATAGCACAGACACATTATTAAAAGTAGAAGAGGATTTCAAAGAAATAAGAATAAGAAAAAAAAATCATTTCATGACGAAATTTCAAAAAATACAACTTTTGACTGTTCAAAAACAAAATACAGAGTCCAAGTATACATTATGACCATAGATATTATAGTTAGTAGCTTAGAAAACAGATTTTTAAAACACAGAGAAATGTACATGTACAATATGTACAATAATGCAGATATAATTGAATATGTAGCACAAAGTAGTGAATCCATGAAAAAGTTATTGATTGGTTGATATAATTTGGTATTAAAACTTGTCATCATTAAATTTTACTTTTAAACCTCATGCATTTTTTTTAACCTCGATGTCATTACGCTGTCAAAACGTTAATTATTCATACCAAAATATGAACGGACAGACGGAAGAGCTAAGGTATTTGATGAGAATTTAAAATAATTTTCATAAAATGAGGCCGATAAAATTTTTTTCCCCGGGCCAGTCCAACCCTGATGTCATACAAGGAAAATTAAAGTTAGACTTTTTACTGATTGGAGAGATTGAGACTAGAAAGCGTTAGGCATAAAATTACAAAAAAAAACCTTCATTGAAATGAACGCTGGACATAAACATAACAATATGTAGACAAAATCGTTCGAAAACTTGCATTGGTTGTTAAAATCTGTGTTGATTTTTTTTTTTTTTTTGATAAGATGCACCGTTTTTGAGATATTCGCAAAAAACGTTTTCGTTCTTATGGGGGGTACCCCCCTAATGGTCCATTTTTCCCCATGAACGAACTTAGGCTCACATTTTACGAAAAACGGATCTGTGCAAAATTTCAAGTGTGTAGCTAAATCCGTGCGCCCGCAATCCGCGCCACAGACGGACAGACAGACAGACGGACGGACGGACAGACGGACGGACAGACGGACGGACAGATGGACGGACAGACGGACGGACAGACGGACGGACAGACGGACGGACGGACAGACGGACAGACGGACGGACGGACATGCAAAAATTAATTATTTTTATCATTCTAAACACACTGGTGTAATTCCTTTTTGTGTGTGATGACGGGATCTTGGCGTTACAAACGGTAAGGCAAAGTTAATATATCCTTTGGTTTCACCATACGAGTATAAAAAGTTTTTGAATTTTTTTTATTTTATCTTTTTGAGTAATTTTTGTATTTTATTAGTGTGACTAAAAATCCAAAACGACACCTATATATATATATCCTTGCTTTTGAGATATTCTTATGGACTTTTTGACACCATAATCGGATTCATTGACCCCAAAACTTCTCAAATGAGATATTTTCCGGATCCCACCACCCCAATCAACCACCCCAGAAACCCCAAGACGAGATTTTTCCCGGAAAACTTGAGGAAAAAGATAATCACGACATCCTTACAGGACCTTCCGTAATCCTTACAGACTTCTCAATGTCAGAATCGGATTCAGGGAACCCAAGACAAGATTTTTTCAAACAATGCTATAGAAGTTATTATAATTTCATGCTTTTTTCGAATTTGATGCTTAAAAAAGAAAAACGAACATTGAGCCAATTAGACTTTCAAAGAAAACCTCTTCAGTGCTCGTAATATTATGTACGAGACAGCCGTCCAAATGGTTTCATTTTGTGGCGTATGTCGAAACATTGTGTATCAAGATCTTGAATTTTTTTCAGACACAAACTCATTTTTATATATTTGTATGATTTAATGATCACCCCCCGGCAATTGTAGTTTTTCTTACGTTTTTTTAAGAAATTAAACGTGGTTTAATTGAAGACATTACTGCAAAAGGGTTGCAATTCCATTTTTGGCCGTCTTTTAGTTTAGTATAATATACAACAGGTGAAAAAAAATTCTGGATCTTCTGGCACAATCGGCATTTTAATCTAAGAATAATTGGGAAGATATTAGCTTCATCCTTTAAACTTTGGTGCAAAAGGAATGCATCAGTCACACGACGCTGTTTTGCCAACGCTAGTGGCTGTTTGGCTATTAGCAGCCGTTTCAGCAGCACCGTGTGAACCCTATTGCGTTGCTACTACCAGAAGCAGCGTGATGATTTTAGTAGCGCTAGTGAACTATAGACCGTTCTACTTTGCCAGCGCTACTAGGGATCACGTGAGCCTGTCGCATGGTTTCTGAGTTGTCAAAAGTCTGATAAATGGCAAAGTTTGCTTATTGTAACTTGTTATTTTACGTTTATTTATTTAAATTTGTGTGTAACGTTTATTATTTAAAAAATCTCCCAGATTCAAATGTCAAACCACTGTCTTGCTAATTGACAACGCTACTAAAGTAGTAATCGTGTGAACCCTCTCATGCGACGGTCACACGGCGCTATTTGCCACCCGCTAGCTGCTGTTGGTTAGTAGCGCTCGCAAGTAGCAACAGCAGCCAGCGGGTGGCAAATAGCGTCGTGTGACCGCCGCATAAGGGAGCTAAGGTTTTTAGTTGGTTAAAAATTTTACAAGTTTTCTTCAATCGTTGTGTGGTCGATACACAAAAATATATCCATATAATTAGCTAATATTAAATCATTATAATTTATAGAAATATAGATACGGATGTTTCAATGGTTGCTCGGTCGCAAATGAGAAAATCATTTTCTTACAATAATTGGGTCGGCTTATAAATAAGAAGGATTTCTGGTATCATTACAGATAGATTTTTCACGAATGTTACAATAAGGAATGAAATTCAAAAACGTTTTTGGAGATTAGCCTTTCTGACTTATAAAATATTTCTTAAGGAATATTACTTCCATACACGTTTTGCTGTATGATAAAAGAAACATTTCAACCCTGGTAAAATAAAGCACTTGGCTATTAATGAAGTTATTTATATTCATTTGAAGCAGTAGGAATGAATACAAAAGCAAATATGAAAAATTGAGTCTCTTTGGATGGCTGTAGTTTACCTACTAAAGGGTAGTGAATAAAATAAAAGGAAAACGTGTCCTGAAAGGTGAACTGTTTGAAAAGTAAAATGTTTAATTTTCGAAAGTGTACTAGCCATTTCACATTAAAAATAGTGAAAGTAATGAAAAAGTTGAAAAAGTTGTAAAATAAGATGGCATCAAAGAATTTACGATGGCTTTAGAAAAAAGAAAAAAAAACTTTTGAAATAGAGGGTGGAGAACAAAGATAGCTTTTAAATATTTTCTTTTACATATATTGCTGATACACAGCGCCCAAAAAATTATTTTCTGCTTTTTAGTACATTTTAAAGGCTTCAGCGTAGGTGTGGTGATCAAAAAAAAACCTACAATATTTATTATAACTTAATTCATCGAATCATTTGCTAAAGTAAACACAGTCGCATCGATTGTGAAAAGCCGATTCTACAGTCTAGTTGGCGTCGCGTCGGTGTTCCATAAATATGTTTCTTTTAGTATGCGCGTATTAGATCTTAGTAAAGGCGGTCACCCCAAAATATCTTGGCGGTGCACCGGTCGAACGCGATCGACTTAATGCCCACCCCTACTCTACACTGTGTTAAAAAAGTTTCGCACCATTACGAAAAATCAACATTCAGAAAGTTTTAATCATTTCTTTAATCCTTGTCTGAAGAGTGGTTTTTGATTTACAAAAGAAGTAAAGTGGGAGGAGAGTTTAATTTTTTAGCAAATGCGTGGAATGGTGGGCAACTTTCTTAACACACTGTATATCATATAGGAGTTTATTAGATTCAGTATACCGTTTGTAGCGCATCGAACGAATCATCGGACACAACGATGAACTACACCAGGGTGTTAGGGATGACAAAAGATTTTGATTTCCGTATGTCTGTCCGTCCGTGAACACCTTAACTTTCGAAAGGATTGAGCTAGCGATTTGAATTTCTGTATAGTCGCGTTTTTCGTCAATAGCTAAAAAAATTAAAAGACGGGCAAAATTAGACCATTCCTCCTCCTCCTCCACACATACACACGAACCCCCCTAGCCTCTCCCCACACCTGACGAACAAAACAGTTTGCAGTTTTCTCGAAAGCGGTGAGTCATATTGAAAAATTTATTAAGTTAAAATGTGTTGAGAATATGATTTTACATAACTTATCTATACATGAAAATCCAGTTTAATCAGTACTTCCCCCCTTCTTCATACAGATTCAATATATTTTTACTCTTTTCTCGAAAACGGTGAATCGTATTGAAAAATTTATTAAGGTAAAAACTGTTTAGAATATGATTTTACATAACCGTTCCATACATCAATATCCAATCGGACCACTCCTTTCCCCCTATCCTATACAAATGGATTTAATAAAAAAAAACATTTTGTCTGCCATCATATAGAGTATTTGACGATTAGCCCCTTGACAATTAAAGCTTTTCTTATATTTTCTATTTTGTTTAAGTTTCCATCACTATTATGTGTTTTAGATATTTTAAAAAGTTTCTATCAACGCAAAACTCTTTTTTGTGTAGCACAAGGTTATAAAACTAATCGTACATTTCATATCACAATTGATAACATATTTTATTGATATCTGATAATAATTGCGTATGTATAAAACAACCAGTTGCCATTAAATAACTTTAATCTTCGTACAAACCTTAAAATGAAAACAAGCGGCCGTCTACTAGTTTGGATATCATTCAACATTGGTATTTGTTTAATTTTTGAATTTCATATATTTGTTCAGCTGAAAATATATTCACTTTTCTGTATGAAGTTTTAGCACTGGGATATCCATTGGAAGATCACGATGAATATTGGCTTCTGGACCAGTTTCAAGTGAATAATATTTTCACCATTAGTAATGATTATTTGAACGATCTTCTAATTGAGCCCAAGGCGCCATATTGTATTTTTAATCTTTATACGAAGTCAAACCAATTTTCTGGCCAAGAATTAAAAACAGGTGACAAAGATGCATTACGGGAGTCGAATTTCAACGCCAGTAATCCTACAAGGTATGTTAGAAAAAAAAAATTAATTGCACGCAGGAATTGACTTTCTACTGGTTTTTTTTTTGTACATATTAGGATAACAATTCACGGTTGGAGGAATAACGCACAAGGATCTGTGAATACAAAAGTAAGAGCCGCATACTTTGAACGTGGTGATTACAACCTTATCGTAGTTGATTGGACCTCACTTTCGTACAGTTTCTACTTGACTGCGAAAGCAAAAAGTGTGGATGTGGGCAGGGAGGTTGTGGAATTTTTGAAATTTCTAAGTACGGAAGGTGGCATTGTTTACAAGGACGTTACGTGTATTGGACACAGTTTAGGCGCTCATATTTGCGGGTTAACTGGGAAACAGATGCGAAATGCCAAAATTAACACCATTTTCGCCTTAGATCCTGCGGGACCGTTCTATTTTGTAAATGATCGAGTGGACCGTGTCGATGCTGGCGATGCTGATTATGTCGAGATTATTCACACAAACGGAGGCCTCCAAGGATTCGGAAAACCCATTGGCGTTTCAGATTTTTATCCGAATTGGGGCAGTAAACAGCCAGGATGCACAGATTTCACTGGCGCGTGTTCACATGAGCGGGCCGTAGACATTTTTGTCGAATCATTAAATGCGGAAAATCCTTTTGTTGCGGTCAAGTGTGCAAACTACACCGATATTGAAAATAAAAGTTGTAGCGATTCGAATGGGGAAACGGCGAAAATGGGAGGCGAGCCATCGAATTATGGGAAAAATGTGAGTGGAATTTATTATTTGGCGACAAATTCAGAGGCTCCATTTGCAACGGAATAAACTACAGAAAAAGGAAAAATTAATTATGTTAAACGATGGAATTTACAATAAACTTGGAAACTGCTGAAAGAGATATCTTAACGTTGGTTTTATTCCATTATCTTCAAAAATCAGAAGAATAAAAAAAAATAGTGGATTTTGCAAGAGTGGAAAAATGTTTTTAGCTAAAATATTAAATGTTAAAATTGATTTCCTTCAAGTTATTTACTTTAAATATTATTTATTTGATTATCACGAGCTGTATGATTTTAAAAATTTTTCTTTGAATAATTTCGGGCTATAATTTTTTTCGATTCCTCATTGTTTCTAATTTCGTTGTGTTCAATTGTAAGAAATGTTTTTCCGATAAACACAAAAACAATGCTTAAATATGAAAAATTTAATAATAAAATTATAAGTTATTGTAAAATTGAAATCGGGAGCTGATTCCTGAGTCCTAGCTCAATTGAGCATTTAGCTCAAAGCTTTCACAAATTCAGTTGCAGTTTTTTATGACATGAAAAAGTACAAAAAATAGAATTATTCTTCGTTTTTAACTGTGTAGTTTTTTATTTAAATAAAATGATGAGTCGGTCTGTTTGTTTTATGTACCGTAAAGCGGGTATCATTGGCCTACATTTCTCATATTACAGGTTTTTATACCCGTATGGTCAAACCAAAGGGTATATTGACTTTGTCTTACCGTTTGTAACGCCAGGATCCCGTCATCACACAAAAAAAATGAATTAAACCAGTGTGTTTAGAATGATAAAAATAATTAATTTTTGCATGTCCGTCCGTCCGTCTGTCCGTCCGTTTGTCCGTCCGTCCGTCCGTCTGTCTGTCCGTCTGTGGCGCGGATTGCGGGCGCACGGATTGAGCTAGAGACTTAAAATTTGACGCAGATTCGTTTTTCATAAAATGCAAGGCTAAGTTCGTTAATGGGCAAAAATTGACCATTAGGGGGGGGGGGGGGGGGGGTACCCCTCATACGAACGAAAACGAAGTCACCAAAGTAGGGACTTGAAATTTTTGTAAATGAGTTTTACGAAAATCGTAGTTTTCCATCAGCTTTTGGAAAAGTAATGTTAGCTATAACGAGTACTTCACATACAATTTTTTTCAGGGTTGACAAACGAAAAAAAAATCGTAACGTTAAGTGTTATCAAATTACCCTAAAATTATTAAAATATCCAAGGCGGCAACAAAAATAAAAAATAAAGTTTTTCAGTTTATATGGATTTAAAAAAGAAATCTTTTTTGGGGCTTTTCTTAAAAACTGGGGCAGTCTGGTCAAACCACTTGCAGATTCGGAATCATCGACCCCGAATTATCCTAAAAAGATTATAAAATCTTTGGAACAGAAAAAAAATTGTCGGGTAGTGTAATAGTTTATTTATCACAAATTCTGTTTATATCCATGAAAATAAATTCTATGAAAAAATTAATAAAACTTAACAAAAATCAAATACAAATAAAAACAAAAAAAACTCAAATAGTGGTTCTTAAATTAAAAAATCAATAAAAATTTTAAAAGGAAAAAAATCGTACAAAAGTTTTGTTCATTAAAAAAAATTTCTCCAATAAAAATGACATTTTTTGTGTCAATATCAAATATGTTGAATTTTTGGCTATTTTGACGTCCCTGATTCTAAGTCGGACTTTGCTTTCGCCAGATTCACTCTACTTTTAAAGATACCAAAAAGAAAATATTTTCGATACCAAAATAGTTGCTTAAAAGATTTTCTTTTTCGTATCTCCAGAAATAGAGTGAATCAAAGTCCGATTTAGAATCAAAATATGATTAAAAATACTACACCAATATTTTTAATTATATTTTCACAAAAAAAAAAAAAAAATAAACAATCAAATAATGCCAAAATAAATAACAAAAAAACGAAATCAGTTTTTTCTGTTTTCCTTTCGTTTTCCGTTATCGTAACGAAATTAAATTTGTATAATAAGGTTATAACGCAATTTTGAGGAACAAACCGGAAAATCAAAACAACGTTTCTCTTACCTACCTGAAAAAAAAGTTTCTCATACCTACCTGATTTTTTTTTTTTTTTGAAAAATACGGTTTTTTAAAATAGCTCAAAAACTTTTATGAAAAAATTCAACTTAACAAATTTAAAGGAAATAAAATTTTCCACATTTTTTTGCTTTGACGGTTTTAACATATCTTTCATGGTTCTCCAAAATATTTGAAAAAAATATTATTTTCTCACATATTTTTTCCCGACACTAAATTTTGCAGACTAACAGGCTAACAGACTAACAGACTAACAAATTTACTTAATTGTCCGTGGGAAGCCAAACCTATAACGTAACAAGCTTTGTGTATACGTAATTTTTCAAAAATACGTAATTTTTCAAAATTAACCACCCCTTCCTACCCCCGCGCTATATCCGTTTTATTATAAAAAATAAATATGGCCGTTACATATGTGAAAGATTGTTGAAAAATAAGAGTAGGGGAAGCCGGGATTAGTATTAACAAAACTTGGAAATTGGGTCATATTTTCTTAACAAGTAACATTTTTGATATTGTTTTTATATCTAGTCATACTGTAGGTCTTCAGGTATCATAAGAAATAAAAAAAAGTTTCAACCAGGTAGTCACTATATGAAAAAAAAAAATCTTTTTTATGAAAAAATGTCATCTGTTAAAACTAACCTCGGTCACGGAGCTAGTTTTAACAACGATGGGGTAAGTATAAGTTTTAACATGGAAATAATTAAAAGAAAATAATTTTTTTCACAAAAATTATAAAATCAATAAAATAAATATCTTTTTAAATTAAAAAATATTTTTTATCACAAAAACTAATAAAATGAACCAAATAAATATCCTTTTCAAGGAACATAAATTGACAAAAAAAAAAATTCAGTCGTTTTAAAAAACAAAAACAATTATTATTATCTAAAAAAAGGTTCCAGCGAAGCTTTTTTGTACATAATTTGTATCTATAAAAACATAGTAAGATAATTCTTACTCTATGATGCCATCGTCAGCATGTATTAACATGTGTTAATTCTTGCCCCATGGGTTTGTTAATTTTAGCCCCGACACTACTTTTTTAAATATATAGTTAAGTATTGCAATAAAACCAAAGGACATTATTAATTATAGCTTCATTAACTTACATTATCGATAAAGTTATATTCAATAATATAAAAAACTAAGACCGAAATCAAAATATTACAAACCATAAAAAGTTCGTTTACCAGCTAAGATTCGGTCTCTGTGCTTAACCCTCACTGGCAATGAACAATTTATAACTGATGAGTTATGATATGGTCGACCGTATCGAGTGGGGGACAAAAACCAAATTTCGAGATTGTCGCTCGTATATTTCGGCGGGAATAGGCTTGTTAATTCTTACCCCTGTTAATTCTAGCCCCCGTCTCCCCTAGATTAAAAAGTTTTGCCACATATAGAGAAATTTACACAGATTGGCATGGTTTTACTCTCATTAAATATTTTAAATTAATTTTACTAAAAAATTTCAATAATTTTTGTACATTCTTTTTCTGAAATCTTTGAATTATTTTTGTTTAAACCAGCGGTGGCCAACCCGCGGCCCGCGGGCCGCATGCGGCCCGAGACGATTGAAAATGCGGCCCGCCAAATGATTTGAAATTTACAAAAAAAAAAATATGTAACTAATAAAACACAAAATACTAAAACTGCTCATAAAGTTTATATGCAATTTTACAATTTATTTTTTATACCCGTATGGTGAAACCAAAGGGTATATTAACTTTGCCTTTTCGTTTGTAACGCCAAGATCCCGTCATTACACACAAAAATGAATTGCGCCAATGTGTTTAGAATGATAAAATAAATTAATTTGTGCATGTCCGTCCGTCTGTCCATCTGTGGCGCGGAGCTACAGACTTGAAATTTTACGCAGATTCGTTTTTCGTAAAATGCGAGGCTAAGTTCGTTAATGGGCAAAAACGGACCATTAGGGGGGGTACCCCCCATAACAAATGAAAACGTTTTTTGCGAATATCTCAAAAACGGTGCCTCTTATCTAAAAAGTACAAGAACAAAAGTTAATTAGAAAATGATTCTACATAAAACTCCCATACCTCAAAATCCGATTGGAATAAATTTTAAAAGATCTTCTTCGACAGTTTGACTTCAAAGTGGAATTTTGATATAATTGTTCGCCGTTCACTTAAATCACCATAGGGGGTTTCAATAATTGCCAGATTGGCAGTTTTAGCTTTTGTTATGTTTTATTTTAAATAAGTACTACTCGTATATATACATTTACATTTACATAAGTCCATTTATACATATATTTGTTCAGCAAATATTTTTTTCTTACCCCACACCTCCATTACCCCACGGTTCCACTAGACTTTTTTCCAGATTTTATTTAAATCCAATCACGAAAAAGTCTAATGGAGACTCAAAAAATGTTGCATCATGATTTAAATCTCCGTACTGTCATGACTTTTTCGGCTGCTGAAAAGTAGGATTTTTTTTTGACATTTGTTCAGTTCAAATTCGCTGATTCCTAGTTGGCTGCCCTGATTACATCCTGGTTGACATTTCTAAGTACGCTATGGAGACACGATAAATATGAAAAATCATGACTGAAGATGCCCACGCGGTGATTTCTTTATTCGCCAAAATATGGAGTAGGGGAAAAAATCATGATTTTTAAAAGCCCAATGGAGTCGTGGGGTTATGCTCAACTTTTTGCATTTTGTTCTAAATTTTTTTTTAAACCAAGTGACTGTTAAAAAACAACATAAAATATTATTTGAAAATTTTACTAAGAAATGGCGGTTATTCTATTTTTTCATGTGCGGCCCGCCAAAAAAAATGAATCATTAGATTGGCCCGTGGAATGATTTGGGTTGGCCGGCCCTGGTTTAAACCAAACTAATGAAAAAACGACTCCAGAATAATTTCGAGTTAAAGTGGAATATCATTTTTTTCCGATATCATATGGATATTCTCAACCTTGCCTTCATGAATTATTCAACACATGAAATGATCTGTAAAAAAAATGAAGACCAAGATATAGGCAACCTGGGGGAAAATTGAAAGAAAAAGGAAAATTTTAGCCCTATTAGTTTAAGAAGAATCTCTTTCAGAGCTATTTCGTTATATGGCATATAGTTGATCCCAAAACAATTTGATTGGAATATGGAATTGATTTCTGATTTAGTTGGAAAATGGAAATTATATTCAAGAGCGCATAAGGATGGCATTTATTGATACTTGATTTCGTATCCATAAGAGGGAAATATCATTTATATGCGCCTGAAGTTCATCGATATACTAATTGGGCCAATTATGATGTCAATTTATTAAATTATATTCAGCGGATGTGTAAGATGGCTAAAGATTGAAAGATTGAAATAGGAAAATGTGTACAAGTTGTATTCAATAATTCAAGATGTCCTGATAATTTGTTAATTTATGGAAATTTGAAATATATATATAATATATTTATATATATTTGCCTTCAAACCTCAAAATAATACAAGAATGTTTTATAGAAAAATTGATTCATTCTTCTTGTTTATCTGTAGTTTTATCGAAATCCTGCCAAGGTCTTATCGAGAACTAGCTTTTCGTGATGTTATGAAGAAACGATGTGTAGATTAAGATGAAATCCGTTTTTCCCACTGAGTAATAAAATCCGAGTTCAATTAGTTGTTGGGTTCTATGTGTAAATCGACTGAGAATGTTGCACATGATCTGTTAAGTTATGTCAATCAATGTAATCTTCCATGAACATTATAAAAAACTCTGCCATTTCCACCAAGGAAATTGTGAAATCCCCTACATGATGTAATTTAAAAATCCCAATCATGAAAAAGTTAAATTCGATAGACCGTCTAAACTAATGCAATTGGAATATTTAAAAATTCACTCCAAATAGATAAAAACATTATGTACAATTGAATTATAAACACTTTTTGTCTATATTTTTACTTTCTTATACGAAAACTAATGATGTATTCAAGAAAAATTTCGAACTTTTCATTTTACTTAAAAAACATTTCCAGGGTGCTTCTGAGTCTATTTGCGCATTATTACAAAAAATGTCTTTCTGTCTGTAAATTTGTTAGTCTGTTAGTCTGTTAGTCTGTTAGTCTGTTAGTCTGTTAGTCTGTTAGTCTGTTAGTCTGTTAGTCTGTTAGTCTGTTAGTCTGTTAGTCTGTTAGTCTGTTAGTCTGTTAGTCTGTTAGTCTGTTAGTCTGTTAGTCTGTTAGTCTGTTAGTCTGTTAGTCTGTTAGTCTGTTAGTCTGTTAGTCTGTTAGTCTGTTAGTCTGTTAGTCTGTTAGTCTGTTAGTCTGTTAGTCTGTTAGTCTGTTAGTCTGTTAGTCTGTTAGTCTGTTAGTCTGTTAGTCTGTTAGTCTGTTAGTCTGTTAGTCTGTTAGTCTGTTAGTCTGTTAGTCTGTTAGTCTGTTAGTCTGTTAGTCTGTTAGTTTGCAATAAGCTTGCAATATAAGTGATTCTAGATTCTGGAACTTACCAAGAATATACCCAAGTTAAAGTTTCATCATGTGGAGTATAGATATTCCAGCACAGTCTCAGGGGATAGTGTCGGACATATTCCAAGGACTGTTCAGTAAAATTCGCCGATGCAAAAAAATTGTGGAATTTATTTTCTCGCCAATCCCTTGACCAACTTTAACCACAGAAGTCCTTGATGAAAAATTCTGCTGTCTGGACAACTAGTATAATATTGCTTTTACTCAAGTATTCATATGATATCGTAGATGCAGTTTCAGAGATATGTGAGTTGTTCTGTCATGAATAACAAATTTACAAAAATTGCAGAAACCGAATAAAATAGTAAAGGGAATTTTTATTTGCAAGGACACCCTTAAATATACTTGGTTTGAGTAGTAGAAGTATCAACTGTAAGAGAAAAATACTTTTATATTAAATTTATTTCAACCTTGTGGGATTTTAAGGTTTACCATAAAACTTTTCGAAGCACTTGCACTGCCAAAGTGAATTCGTTGTTCATTCCTGTGTTTGTGTCATGTGGTCGAATAAGTGTGATCCTGTTTTTTAAAATTCCTGTGGTGTTGAAATTATGGACTTTTTCGTCAGCGACTCAGGAGGAATTCTTGTCCCACAGTTATCTGGAAAAACTGTAGAAATGGATTTGGCACATAGTAAAATATTTTTTTCAACAGGTTTAGTCTTCCGAGTATAAAAAAAATAAATAAGTTTTTGAAATATGTTAAAAAGAAGTGAAATACCTACACTGCAATGTATAGAAAGATGCCACTATAAAATTGGAATTTCTTTTGTCGTTTTAGTTATTTTTACCAAATATCTCGAAAAATGTACATAAAGGATTTCTCACAAATATTTGTGTATTGTAAAGGATGTTCTTAAATTCCAAGTCCCCTTAAACACGACAAATTCAAAACGACTAAAATGTGTTTCGAAATGTTTACCTCTTAAATATTTCTCCGATATCATCCAGGAACTCCAAACACAAATTTTTTTGCTATCAACATTTTTTTCCACTCGATATCAATACTGATAACAAAATAAAAATTTCCAGATTACGATATGTTTAAGTATTTGTATTATAAATCCTCTAATTCCCCACAATAAAAAAATCGCTATCTAAAAGTGTTTAAATTTAATAGCGTAGTTAAGTTGAGCCACTTGTCCCAATCTGAAATTGTGCTTGACACTATGGGGAAACTATAATTATATTTTTTATGGTGTGATCGATTTCCCCGTAATATATTTTTAATTATCTTTGAAATTCTCAAGTAGGTACTTGTCAAAGTCAATACCCAAAACTGCAATTTGGAATAATTTGGTTTTGTTCTATTTTAGGAAAATGTTATCTAAGGTGAAGGGGTTATATTTTTTCAAGAAATTGTTTATAAATTCCGATTGTTTTTTTTACCCAGTAAAAATTCTTTAGATTAAAATTTACATATCTTATCATATCGATAATAAAAACAGAATGATTTGTTATAACCATGGCCCGTCCTATGTAAAAAAAAATTAGAATGTATTTAGAAAAATAACAAAACTACAATTGCCAGCGGCGATCGTCAAATACTCTATACGAGGAAAAATCCATTTATGTAGCGGTGGAAGGAAAGAAATATATTCTAGACACATTTCGCCATTATACATTGTAAATTGCAAAAAAAAACTATTTTTTTAAAGGAGTGGAGAACGATTGGTGCGAGTTTGCCCGGTCACGAAATTAGGCTTTCTTTTTAAGAGAAACGCAAGTGTAAAAATCAAGTCTCTAGCTCAATCTTTTCGAAAGTTGGGGTGTTCACGGACAAACGGATGGACATTCAAAAAATAAAAACCTCTTGACCCTGGTGTAGTTCATTTTTGCTCGACGATTGGTTCGATGCGTTACAAACGGTATACTAATGCCCGGTTCGTCAGTGACAGTTTAAACTCCGTTTAACCGGCGATAAAGTTTAAACTGCCGTTTAGCACGAAATTGTGTTTTTCAGTGACAGTTTATCTCTAACCAAAAGTTTAAACGGAGTTTAACTTAAACGGCCATGGATGAGGGTTTAAACTGCCGTTTTTCAAAACTTATTTGTCATTTGTAGATCCATGAAGAATAAAACACATAAAAATGGACTGCATCACTTTTTTTTGCTCTCCACAATTTCACTATATTTTTTTACACATTTGAAACACAATTACAACCGAAATAACAACCGAAATCACAACGGAAATAGCATCCGAAATAACAACCGAAATCACAACCAAAATAACAACCGAAATAAGATCCGAAATAACAACCGAAATTAAAATCGTTTTATTTTTTATAGAATTTTATAATTAATGCGTAAACAAATATTACGAAAGTGATAACTAGACAAATACATCAATGATTTTATGACTGAAAAATTTGACATTTCAATATATTTTACTTGTATAGTAGACTGCAAAATTGACAAAAAAGTTTAAACTTTAGTTTAATAAAACGTTCAATTCCGTTTGCCTGAGAAACACCAAAAGTTTAAACTGTCGTTTAAACTTCATTGTGAGTTTAACTAAACTAAAGTTTAAACTTTCACTGAAAAACCGGGCATAAATCTAATATACTAGGTAGGTACTATAAGATTCTCATATAGAATACTAGCTTGCATACCCGTCGTTGCCGGGTTGTTTTTTCAATTTTTTTTTTAAACTAAGTTTCGAAATCACTTTACCCCCTCCCCATACTCGCCCCCCCACCCCTCGCGCTACTTTTCCGTATGCCTATGTTGGAACCAGAACTACCACAGACACTCATGCCAAATTTCAAGTTAATCGGTTCAGCCGTTTTTGCGTGAAAGAGGAACATCAAGACAGACAGACAGACACCAACTTAAACAGACACCAACTTAACCCTTTATATAACCAGAAAAACTTTATAAAGGGTGGTTAAATTTTAAGGGCCGATGTTGAATGTGAACCACACCTAAACGTCAAGTTTTTTTCTGCATTTCATTTGACATTTCTCAATTTCAGACTAACTCAATTTGAACCATGGAAAGATACACAATCGAGCAACGCGTTAAAGTTATTCAGGCTTATTATGAAAATGGGCGTTCAAATCAAAATGCATATCGTGCACTTCGTGAAATACGGCCCGATGATGCCGCCAGCCCATAAACCGCACCAAACAGTCACTTTTTGTGGGTGCATTGGTTTTTCGACAATCACTCTTGGATTATCATTCGCCCAAATGCGGCTGTTCTGCTTATTGACGAATCCACTGAGGTGAAAATGTGCCTCATCACTGAAGATGATTTTCTTCGAAAATTGATCATCCACTGTTGCCATTTCTTGCCACCATTCTGACCATTGACGACGCTTGAAATGGTCAAGAGGCTTTAGTTCTTGAGTCAATTGCACCTTGTAAGCGTGTAAATGCAAGTCTTTATGCATAATGTTCATCAACGACGAGCGTGGGAGGTGCAATTGTTGGGCACGACGACGAGTTGAGGTGGACGGCTCTTCAGCCACACTATCGCGAACAGCAGCAATATTTTCTGCAGTACGAGCTGTACGAGCATGCACTGGTGTTTTCACATCTCCTACAGACCCGGTTTGCTCAAATTTTTGCACGATTTTTCCGATTGTACGCACATTTGGACGATTAAATTGACCGAAAAAATCACGAAGTGCACGATATGCATTTTGATTTGAACGCCCATTTTCATAATAAGCCTGAATAACTTTAACGCGTTGCTCGATTGTGTATCTTTCCATGGTTCAAATTGAGTTAGTCTGAAATTGAGAAATGTCAAATGAAATGCAGAAAAAAACATGACGTTTAGGTGTGGTTCACATTCAACATCGGCCCTTAAAATTTAACCACCCTTTATAACCAAATTCAAAGGAAATAAATTTTCCCTTCACGATTTTTTATATTTTTATCGGTTCTCGAGATTTTTGAAGAAATATTATTTTTCATATATTTTTATCCGAAACTAAATATTGCTGAGGAAAGTTTTCTGTTGATCATAACTGATATTTTATGTATAAGAAAGATTCTGGGATTTATTTCTGCCAACACCTTTTGTTTTCGTATAAAAAATTGTAATATATGAGAGAGTGCGCTTTTCCATAATGATTGCCTAAAAATAGAGAATTTATCTTAAAATTTTGGAAGAATTTCCCAGTTTTTTTGGCATGAACTCCCCTTTTTTGGGTTTTATTACAAAAAAATCTCACTATCTCGTATATCACAATCTTTATAGGAACCTGTTTTATTCATTTATTTTCGTGAAGAGGAACAAATCACATACAAATTTTAAGACATTTTTAAAATATTACTTTTTTTTTAAATTTTTTGTACCGAAATCATAATTTTATCGTTTTGTAGTGTGCTGGTATTTTTTCCTTGGCCAAATTTTTCGCGATATTTATGAAGTACATATTCTTCTTAACCCTAATCCGCACACCCGGTGACTTTGAGTCACCGTTTCAGTTTTGAGAGTGATTGTTACGAATGTTAGAAAAGTTGTTGCATTCATGCTCCTTGACTTTGTTTTTTTATGCCAATACTATTTAACACGTTGGCTACCAGCCAAAAAAACGCTTACTCCGCTAGTATACACTGGGAAAAAACGCAAAAATCATTTCTGTACTTTGTGAGTCACCAGTGAACACAAGATCAATACAGACAAAAACGAACGAATCGAATAAAATATAACGGAAAAAACTAAAAAAAACCCCTTTGTACCGCACGAGCGACTGTACTCAACCATGGAACTTGAGAAACTGACGGTAATGACAATAGTGTGTGTACACCGGTGACTCACATTGCCCCTGTGGGTGACACGCTGCGATCACCGGTGACTCACATGGTAGCCAACGTGTTAAAAATGAAAAAAAAAAATTTTTACTACAACAATAATAATGCGCTTTTATGAAATTCACCCTTAAGCCAATCAGGTGGTGACGTACAGTCACCGTAACGGTTTTACCAGCAAAGAAAGATTATTTTGGTATCACTTTGCTTCTGTTTTGCAATATATCGGACCGTAGTAGGGGATAATAACTGTAGCATTTCCCAAAAGTTGCTTCCTGTGTCCCCATTGCTAAGGTCGCGCTTTGAAGCAAATATGTGCAAATGCAAAAAAAAATGTTTGTAACGAAAATTTTTGAAAATCTCTTTTATGCTACAATTATAAAGAGTACGAATGATGTACATATATATAAATAAATATTATTAACTGAATTAAAAAATGCAAACTCACAAAATTTTTTTTTATTGAATTATTCTTTTTTTCGGCATGGTGACTGTGAGTCACCGCCTGCATGGATTAAGGACAAAGTTAGCCTGAGCTGATTAGGGTTAAGCAAATAAAATTGGCGGATTGTTTTAAAATATATCCGGAGAGGGGGATCAAAAAAGAGGGGAATTCCTGCTGTCAACATGAAAAATGTCTACCTGTTAACCAAAAGAACCTGCGTTTTTTTTATTAATCTGATAAGGTTAAAATTAAAAATTATTTGACGTAATTAAATATAATAATTTTAAAATTCTTTAAATTTCTAGATAAAATTAGATTGATTAAAACGATTATAATTTTTTTGCTATATGACAATACAAAAAATCTTTCCTCTTTTCCAGCAATATTGAAAAAAAATCCGATTTATCTCAAATATACGAAATTTCTTTAAAATTTCCCATTGCGCAAAAAGTCAAGTCATTCAGATCTACCTATAGTTATCGTTATTTTGTAAAATCTACTAATTAAAAACTGATTAATTTCAATTGAACGTTGTTTAAAGATCTTCCGATAAGAAAAAAAAAAAGATTCTTGACATTTCACTATCAGTTTAATTCGCACGACTGGGAATCTTCTTTATAAACGCAAATACTTATCTATTGATAAATCAAGACCAGTAGGATTATTTCTGATGTTACAATTTTGCCAAAATATTGATAATATTTTTGGTATAAATACCTGGTTTTGAGTATCATTTCCATCACTTAAAATTAGCAATTTCAAAATGAAAGCTTCTTTATTTCTAATTACAGTTATTTTGGCATATGGTAAACGATTTTTTGAATCAACATTTCAAAATTAATTAATAAATAATTAACTTTTTCTAGCTGCTTCATATCCAACTGCCAACGATGCAAAGTTTTTGAAACTCGAAGAAAATTCAAAGGATAGTGAATGGACTTTAATTCCAGATGGAGATGGAAATTTCAATTTGGTTAATATGAGGGAACTGGATTTGGAACAAGAAATCCAGCCTCGTGTCCCAATTTTAATTACATTCCGACTGTTCACGGCTACCAATATGTATCAGGGAACGGAGCAATTTGTAGAGTTGGGCAATCCAGTTTCCTTGATCAAATCTAATTTCAATCCGGACTATCCAACCAGGTAAATACATGTGCGATTGTAGTTGATGAAAGTGTGTTAAAATTTAAATTGAAATCTATCAACCGAGATTGACATACACCTCCTAATTTTAATTCACCCTTCGATTTTCATTTGAATTGCAGGATTATTTGCCATGGCTGGAAAAATAGTGCCACATCTTCGATAAACTCAATAATAACAGCTGAATATTTGAATCGTGGAAAATTCAATGTTTTCGTTGTGGACTGGAGCTCGGCGTCCAGCAGTACAAACTACATCTATTCGAGACGGCGTGTACCGGAAGTTGGCCAGAGGATTGCCGATTTTGTGGATTTCCTTCACACAGATGGTGGATTGAAATTCGAAACGCTGACTCTAATTGGACACAGTTTGGGTGCCCATGCATCGGGACTTGCTGGGAAATATGTGAAAACCGGACGCGTTAATACGATAATGGCTCTTGATCCTGCCCTGCCTCTATTCTCGATGGATAAACCGGATGACCGGGTCGACGCAGCAGATGCTGAATATGTCGAAAGTATCCACACGAATGGTGGATTACTTTCAATACCTGATCCTATTGGACATGCCTCCTTTTATCCAAACTATGGCCGTAGGCAACCAGGATGTGGCTTTGATGCGGCTGGCGGTTGTTCTCATAGTCGATCGTACGAATATTTTGCAGAGTCTTTGCAAGATAATAACATGTTCGTAGCCATGGAATGTTCTACTTACGGTGATATAAAAAATAAGACATGTAATATTAGGCCGAAGGATGTGGTGAAAATGGGCGGCGAACCATCGAATCATGATAGGAAATTACGAGGAATATTTTATATGGAAACTAATAGCAAAGCGCCATTCGGTCTCGGATTACCACAGTAGTTAATTCAATAAAGTAGATAAAAAATTTAATATGTTTTTATTTTATTTTTTCAATTTTTCCTAGTAATCATGGCTATTCTGGAATCCGAAGTTAAAACGTAAAACCAAACTCGGTCGATTAGTTTCGCAATTCAATTGGTATCCTGGTATTTTTAAATTTGTAATGAGTAATTTTACCCTCAAAACAACACAGCGGATTCAAGAATACAAATTGAAGGGAAATCGAACAAACTTAACGCTTATTCGGATTCCAGAATAGGCAGGAATATTTTCTAATACAGGATCCATCGATTTACAACGTTTTTGGGCGGGTAAAATTGTATTGTGATTTTGCTTCGTATATCAAAGTGTCTTAAATTGAGGAACACCTGTCTGTAGTAATCAGTTAAAGTAACTTAAGTCGATTTTCAGGCGAAACCAAACTGATCTGTATTTGCGTTTCAACACAGATCACTTTGGCATCGCTTCAAAATTCACCTAAACTACTTCATAATCGAATGAAAGGTAATTGGGTTTTCTTCCCGAAAAGTTTACTTGGGAGAGCGGGCATGCTCTCGCTTTATCTAAGGCTCCGTTTACACTTGCGGTTTTTTCTTGAATTTCTTCTCGAATTTTATTCAGTCCTAGCGATAATCTATATATATAAAATCGTTTAACCTGATTAACTGAGTGACTGACTGACTCATCAACGTCCAGCCCAAACCCCTGAAGCTAGAAACTTGAAACTTTCACAGTATATCCCAACCATCACGTAGGCGCTCATTAACAGCCGTCGCACACTTCAACTAAGCTATGTGAGCGAGGCTAGCTATAGTTACATAGCTTAGCTGGGTTAGCTCACCTCGTTGCACACTTGAGCTAAGCTACACGGCGATATTTTCGGTAAATATTTTCACGTTTTCCAGTCCAAATGCAATTAGCACTTACACATTTATGTCCACAAAATACTACACTTTTGCAAACACCGATTCTACACTGTATAACGCCGAAAATATTTATATGTGAGTGTCAGCGATGCCAGCGAAGTATTTCGCGTAGTTGAGGTCTGAACTACGCAAGCGAACTTAGTCCGCGTCGCCCATGACTACGCGATGTATTTTCATAGTTTCGCTGAAGTGTGCGGTCGCCAATGCAAATGCTAAGGATTTTACTTTCAGCGAGAAACTTAGTTCACGTAGTCGAGCTCGCTTAGCTCAAGTGTGCGACGGCTGTAAGTCGGGGTTTTCCGAAATTTTACCGCTAAGGTGCTAAACGAGGGGTAAAGGTGGTTTAGGTGTTTTTAAACCTTGATTTTCGCCATGAATCCTGCTCAATAGAAGGCTGAAAATTTTCACTCGGGGGTTTTCGGGGTCGCTGATCACGAATCCGGTGTCAGATTTTCAAAATTCAAAACGGAAGGTCCTGTAAGGATAACGTAAATATCATTTTCCCGCTTTTCCCAGGGAAAAATGGCATTAAGGGGTTTTTGGGGTCGCTGGTCACGAATCTGGTGTTAGATTAATTCGCAACGGAGGGTCCTGCAAGGATAAGATTTTTCCCAAAAGTTTTTAAGTTCTTTCCGGTTTTCTTCGTATTTTAAAACTTATACAAAAACCTTAACCCGGGAACGACGGGTATGCAAGCTATTAGGAATATTTATGGAAGCCTGTTCCAAAAAAATTGAGTAAAGAGGCCTATTATCGCTTAACCCATTTCTTGCCAATGGTGCATTTTCGCACCAGCAACTTTGAGCAACTTTGAGCCTTTTTGTTACCGCATAGGAGTCAAAGTTGCTATTATGGAATACAAATGGTGGCAAGAAATAGGAATGTTTAGGAATGTTTCATATGCGGATTTTTCCCATGTGCCTGGTGAGGTTGAATTATTCTTTAAATAAAGTTTCACGTTGTATCAAAATTTATCAAAATATACAATTTTAAAGAACATTTCTATTGAAAACCCATAAAACATAGATGGGAATACTTGTTTTATTATTTTTTTTTAAATAATTTTTTTAAGATTTTTTTTCCAGGTTTTTAAAATCAGTGTCTTAAAAATGTCTTCAAATTTTCGGTCGTCAAAAACTTATTAAATTAGTTACGCTAAAATTTCTACTAGTATAAGCTTTACCGCAAAAATACATGATTGTCTTACATAAAACGTTATCTTCTATGAAAAAACGAAAGACCTGGAAACAATATGTTTATAAAAGGAATCTCATCACATGACCATGACCGCAATTATTGCCCAATTATTTGAGATTTTCACAAAATTGATAACAAAGCTATGTTGAATATTAACCCCACAAAAACAACAAAGGACGTAAATTCCCTTATATCGGTGTTATTAATTTTGATATACGACATCATTGTGTTTACATTCTCTCACCTGATTGATCGTACATAAATTATTATCAAACAATAACTCCACCATACCGTAAGACCAGAAGTACTTAATTTAATTTGAGACAAAAAATTTAAAACGTGTGTTATCGCGTGTCCCTTATCTGGCTTGATTAGGTACTATTTTTGCAAAGAGATAAGGCATTTGTATAAATAACGCGCGAAATAATTTTGAATTTACATTAATTCTAACGCAAATTCTCAATATGAATACAAAAATTATATTTTTCTTCTGGATCTCAATCGCTTTAGGTTGGTATTATTATTGTTTTTTGTAATTTCTTAAGTAATATTTTTTTTTAATTTTTTAATTTTCAGCATTAGGATATCCAGTAGACGACACGGACGAGGATGCAATTTGGCTTTCGGACAAATTTGATGCGTTTGACATCTTTCGGAATCACTCAGGGGAGGTTCTACCGAAAGCGCCTTACACTTTTTTCAAACTATTCACAAAATCGAACCCTGATTCGGGTCAAATGCTCTCCACTGGCGACGTGGAAGCCTTATCAAAATCAAATTTTAATCCCAATAATCCAACCAGGTATGATGAAACCTTTAAAAATTGTCAACCTCTACTTGTTAATAAAATTATTTTCGCTATTACAGAATAACAGTTCATGGTTGGGGCAGCAATATAGACTCCTCCATGAATTCTCAACTGAAATCCGCATATTTGAAATACAGTGACAATAACATGATTGCTATTGATTGGACTGCAGTATCAGACCTTTTTTATACAACCGCCAAGTCGAAAAGTAAAGATGTTGGCAAAGAAATTGCAGAGTTTCTTGATTTCCTACACAACGCCGGAGGACTTTCTCTGGATCAAGTAACCTGCATTGGACACAGTCTGGGAGCCCACGTTTGTGGATTAATTGGAAAACACTTGAACAATGGAAAAATGAACACAATAGTGGGTTTGGATCCAGCCGGAGTTCTCTATTCCATGAATGCGGCACAGGACCGGGTAAATATTGGTGATGCATCTTATGTCGAAATTATTCACACGAGTATGGATTTACTGGGCTTCGATAAGCCGATTGGCGATGCCGATTTCTACCCGAATTGGGGGAAGGGTCAGCCAGGATGTTCGGACATAGCCGGATCATGTTCTCATGGGCGATCTGCTTCATATTACATTGAATCCTTAAATTTTGTGAATCTTTTCCATGCGACTGAATGCAGAGATTTTGATGAAATAAAATATAAGACATGCAATAATCTTGGTGAATACAATGTGAAATTGGGTGGGGAACCATCAAACCATGGGAACAATTTGAAGGGAGTTTTTTATTTGTCAACAAATTCTGAATCTCCATATGGTATCGGGAATCCTAATTAATAAAAAATATGTAATGAAAGGTGGCGTTTTTCTTTATTTTAAAATTAGAAATGCCGTTTGTGTTGTTTGTTTTTACGTGTAGGTGCTGGGAAATTAAACTTAGGAGAATCCGCAATTGATGGGAGGCATTTCTTAAATAACCTATTTGTAATCAACGATTAGAATGTAATCGGAGGCTAGAGTGTAATCAGCGACTAGAACAGTAGGCGGCTGAATTTTTTTTCCAACATTTCCAACGTAACTCTGAACTTTTTGGAACTTATGTAAAATCACATTTACATACGCCATTTTTTCGCAGTAAATTTTAAGCTTAGTTTAGGATATATTTTTGAGAACCTCTGGCAATAGATTGTTATATAGTTTAGTTAACATTACTTACTGGAGAATCAGTATCTACCTAAAGTCACCTTCTAAGAACTGTAAGAACAAGGGGCTGTCCATAAAATACGTCACGCAAATTTTCGACATTACAAACCACCCCCTCACCTTGCTTTTTCGCGATTTTTGGTGTGAAGTTGACTACCATACAGCAGGAGTGGTATTCCGTAACTCGATTCAAGCGTTTGTTTCGAGTTAGAAGAAAAAGTGGTATTTGCTATCTCGGTTTCTCTCTATCATTTATTTCGGTCAAAACAGAGACAGCGAATACTTCTTGTTCTTCTAACTCGAAACAAACGCTTGAAACAAGTTACGGAATATCACTCCTGACTATTTAAAATATTACGGTTCATGACACACATTATTTTTTCTGTTCAGTAAATTTTAGCAAAAGCTTGTTTAAAAAAAAAACTTTTTTTTAAATAAAATATCAATGCATTTCCATCGAAAAATATGTAACAGTCTGAACTAATGAAATTCTGAAAAGCACACTTGTTAAATGCATGTGCACTGTTATTACACCATAGTAGAATGTGGAATTCAACATATGGAATTTTTCAAACATTTCACAACTGTTTATAATTTTTTGTAGGTGACCATTTAATGCTATTAGATATCATACTATTTTCTTCGAGTCTGGTTCATTTGTTCGCTTCTTCTGTGCATTTTCTTAGTCAGATTTCGTGCAGTTTTAATTTTTTAGCCTCTGTGATAACTTTGAAACAGCAGATATGAAAGTATTTTTGAGTTTAATTTATTTGTGTTTTTTATTGGCTGTAGGAAATGGTACAATTTACGTAGACGATCCAAAGCCAGGTGATTATAAAAAATATTTTTAAATAGTTAAAAAAAATATCAATCTAAATACTTTCAAAAAAGTGATTTTTAAATATACAGGTAGATGTTACCGAAATCCTAAGCCTCCGATGACATTCTAGTCGTTATAGGTTATTTAAGAATTGCCTCCCATCAATTGCAGCTTCTCTTACAGCATTGGAGAAGGGCTCGAATCTTGGTCCGACTATATCTTAGTTCGAGTTCTCTTAACCCTCCGTCTACCATTGGGGTCAATTTGACCCCACAACGATAAAATTTTTCTCTAATTCTAGTCGTAATAGTTTTTGGACTTTGTAACTTCTTGACATTGTTTCTTTAAAAATTCTTCATGGTATTTTGCTGGAATTTATTGACATTATTGAAGTTTTTACTTTCTTCTACGGAGTATAATAAAGTATTGTATTCATGAAAAATTTCGACCTCTTAATTTTGCCTAAAAAACATTTCCCGATCACTCCTGAGTCGATTGGAGTCATATTTAAAAAATGTCTTTCTGTCTGTCAGTCTGTCTGTCAGTCTGTGTACCAGATTTCTCAAAAACTAATAGAGCTAGCGCCATGAAATTTTAAAGGCATGTTGGGTCCTGAAATGGGACGATCCTATCAACTTTTGGTGGAAATCCGTTAACCGGAAGTATCCAAAATGGCGGTTTTTCAAAAATCGCAATTTCGGTTTTCTCGATTTACTCCCAAACTACGCGTTTTTTAGTGGCCTTAAGTATGACAAAACTTGGAGAAAATAAAATTTCCCACACTTTTGTCTTTAGCTATAACTCGATATCTCCACCTGTTATCGAGATAAACCGTTATTTCCAAAAAAAAACAGTGTTTTGCGATTATCTCGAAAATTAACGGGTTTTTGCTGACTGAATGTATGAAGTGAATTAATGAGAATGGCATTCTGCACAATTTTTTCTTTTACCGTTATCCGTTATATTTTACCGTTATTGAGATATTTTCATTAATATGTAAAAAATCATATGTTTAAGTTTGCAAATTGGGCAAAAACTAGGTTATCTGACATGGCGGCCAATTTAGAACATTTGTTAAAAACTTAATCTACCAGGTTTTGATTTTTTTTCTATGAGATCTTAAGTTTCGGTCGTTATAAACGATATTTTTTTTCTATTTTCGTAGAGAAAGGGTCGTTAAAGCCGATATGTCGTTATATCCGGTGTCGTTATAACCAATACCAAAACGCACAGAGTCTTATGGGCTCTGGCCGGGACCTAAGAAATGCGTCGTTAAAGCCGGTATGTCGTTATAACCGGTGTCGTTATAAGCGGATTCCACTGTATATAAAAATGGATGTTTGTTTGTTGGTCTGTTTGAGATTACAAAACTAAAAAACTGCTGGACCGATTTTTACGCGGTTTTTTTGCAAAATGATCTGTGTTGCCAGGAGCAGGTTTTTAGCTATGTAGATTTTCAAAATTCGAAACGGAAGTTTAACGCAAGGATAACGCAAATATCCTTTTTCCCATTTTTCCCCGGAAAAATTGGTATTATGAGGTTTTTGGGGTCGCTGATCACGAATCCGGTATTAGATTTTCAAAATTCGAAACGGAAGGTCCTGAAAGGATAACGCAAATGACCTCTTTCCAATTTTTCTCGCAAAAACTGGCTTTGGGAGGTTTTCAGGGTTGCTTATCACGAATCTGGTGTTGGAATTTCAAAATTCGAAACGGAAGGTCCTGTAAGGATAATGTTTTTTCCCAAAAGTTTTTAAGTTATTTATGGTTTTTTGGCATTCTAAATCTACAAAAAACTTTAAGTTGCCAACGAAGGGTCTGCTAGTTTATTCTAAAACTTGCATTACGATGTGTAACACATTATTATGGCTGCTTTTATCAAGAAACCGGATAAGAGATCATTGCGCTTAGGATCCCAAGTTTACCGAGTCCGATTAGTGTTCTCTTAAGCGATCTGAACTTTGTACTGAACAATATCAAATTTTTTTGGTTCGTTCTTTTTTATGGGGTTTTTGAGATATGTCCAAAATTATATTATATATCTTGTTAACTTTTAATCAATTATATCAATGTTGTTTGACATTTTCAGTTTATTGCTGGGACCCAATTGATCCAGGGAAATTTTGCTCAGGCGTTTTTATTCGATACGGATATGACCGACACTCTGGTACATGCAAAAGATTCATTTACACAGGATGCATGGGAAATTTAAACAATTTTGGGGTTAAAGAGATTTGTGAACAAATTTGCGCCCAATATTAGTGAGAATGGAGTTTATTCAATTTGCATTGATAAATAAAATATAAAAACAAATTCTAGTTTTATTATTTTCAACATTGGAACTTTTCATACAATACGTCGCATTAATTTTCGCCCTTTCAAACTATATCCTACCCTCTTCCCCCGTCATCATGACGTCTTACTCAACCGCAAACCTCCCTTTTCCTAAATGGGTGATGTATTTTACGGATAGTCTTTTTAGTGAATACCTCTTTCAAAAGCATTTTGTAAAACGTGACACAATTTAAGGTCAGGGTAATTTCTTTTTGAAATATTTACAAAACTCTTCAATTTAGTCATAAACGAATGACTATAAATTCATATATTATTGATTTTATTAAGAAAGAAGTGATCAAAATTTAAGATCTCTTGAAAATTACTTTACCCCAAGCTTCAAACTTTTCAAGTATTCCCATAATACTGAAAATAATGAAGAGAAAATTCATTTTTGACAATTTCACCAAAATTGAGTTTTGCAACATAAATCAAAGCTGTTCTTTTTTCTCTCGATTGTTCGGTTACTGGCTGTTGGAGATGGTGACACGTGAACATGATTCGAGAGATATACAATTGTCCAGACGCACAAATCGACAAAAACTCAAACAGATAAATTATGATTTGGCGCGTTCTTTGTCTGTGAACCACATGTGCCAGAAATCTTTCTTCACTTTTACTTTTCCTTTTTATCATATCGTATCCTGCCGTCATTCTATCCTTTTATTTCATTTGTGCAGAATGAAAATACTTGGGACACTTCAGTATCTTTCATAGTCACTTCATATAAGTGGAAATCCTTAAACTTCGCACATATCTATGATATATGTGAGTACATATAGTCGAAATATCATATGTATTATTAAATAAGTATAGAAATAGCATAAGAAAGTTTTTCATAAACCATATCTTATAACAAAAAGGGAAAAATAACGTTGGGGGAAAATTCTTATATTTGTAGAGGGAGAAATGTGTAACTTCGAATAGAGGAAAAATTCATCCGAAAAACTTTGCCAAGTTCATACATTCGTTATGTTAAAGTCCTTTATGTTCCCTAGTTCACGAGTAAAAGTTCTGTGTTGGAAAATATTGTGTTGACACACTGTGCTAGTATTTGCTTGGTCATAAATTGATACAATTGCTCCGGGCGAGGGTGAATAGGGATCGTTTAAAGGTGCCACAAAACGAAGTAGGAGGAATTCTGATCCTTGGCCAGGATCTTAACAAATGGCAAAAATGGTGCCTACCTAAGGTATATGAAAAGTTAGATGAGAAACTGTTCGCTATTTATTGACTCCATTCGAATCGCATTCACTGTACTACGACAACGAATATAAGGATATAAAGGACTTTTGAGACGCTCGGTTGGGTTCATTTATTTCCGATAGAAGAAACTTTCCATTCCACGCCCACAGTCAACTTCAACTCTTTTGTGAACTTTAAGTTTTATTGTTAACGATTTTCGATTTTGAATTGCTTCGATAGAAGGGACTTTTTTTTTTGTTAGCCAATCGTAAAAGGTTGTAACGTAAAGTGGTGGCAATAAAAAGCGTGTAATTCATAAGCACAACAAATTATACGCGAATAACTTTAAATATTGCTGATTGAGGGTAAGGGAAATAAATAAAAAAAAATTTTGTTTGTTATTTGCAGCTTCATGGCAATTTAATGATTATAAATAAAATGGATTTTCTTTTACAGAAAACCCATTTTTTCCAATCGTAAAGTTGTTTACGAAGCGATTGGAACGAAAATATTGTTTACTGCTTTTTCATACGTTTTTTTAAATTACATATTTGAAACGAAAGATGTGTTTTTTTATGTATTTACTTAGAATTAACGAAATTAGGACATTGCGAAATCTATACATAAAAAATTGTAATAAAAAATAATGTTTTCTTCTTGTTTTTTGTGTAAACAAAATTAAGTATACAATAAAATATACTGACCGTAAAGTATGAGTTTGTGCTGTTAAAATTTACAAAACAGAAAACGAGTCTAAATATCGATTTCCTGCTCATCGGGAAATCGCAATTTTTTGAAAAGTGATATAAAAAATATTATGAAAAGCAGTAAATAATATAAATTTGGAGAACAAGTGAATAACAAATTCCAGGGCCGGGCAATTTTCAATATGTGTATATGACTGTGTTTGCATTAGGACTCATTTTGAGGCGGCACGTCATTCGCTCCGGCCAAGTGTAGGTGAGGGACGCAGTGGAGAGGGAAACCAAAAAGAGCGAACGAAATTTAGATTCACTTAAAATTTTCAGTCGCAAACCGATTTGAGTCTGGTTGTTGAGACCTGTTTCGTTTAGAATTGTTGATGAAACCGGTTTAGCGACTGAAGATGAAGGCAGAAAAATGACGAAAATCGCGCCGCCTCAAAATGAGTCCCAATGTAAACACAGTCTATGAAGTTTACAAGAATATAGCACATATCAGAATGAAGCAGCATTCGCTGCGGCAGCAAAACTGCCTTGGCAGTAAAATTGGTTTTGCTGACTTCCATCACAGAATGGAGCAGCACGAATCCGGAGTAAAATCAGTTTGACAGTTCTCATTTGTTTGATTTTCTCGTGAAATTTTGTTAATTTATCTATTCGTTCATAAAATGTCTACAGTAATTGATGATTTAGATAAAATTAATGAAGGCATTAGCGTTCTGACGGCGTATAGCGTATATTCGAACTATATGGAAATTTTACTGCTCGGCCAGCGTCAGTAAAAATAGAAATAGCGCTAAAAAAGCAGCGAGAATTTTTGCTGCTTTTGCTACGTCATACTTTTGCTCTTAGCCAATGGGAAACTTTTGCTGCCCGCTGCCCCGAAAACGCTGCTGCATTCTGATATGGGCTTATTATTTTTTATAGTTCCAGCAAGAGCTCAGCGGAAGACCCTTTTATGCCAAAGCACAGCTCAGGATGATTATGACCAAAAAGAGCAGGTCAATCGAATACGCCATTAGTTTTTCATATCCCATAAATAACACCGTCCAACTCGTTAAGATGAACGCGGAAAATCTTTAAGGCCGGCACTTTTTAATTCCCAGCCCAGGCTCCATTAAAGGCTACTATGCCGACATACAGATTTTTCCACCAGTCGTTTAGCTGAACTTTTCACTTTTTTTCCTTTAATCGACTTCATGTTTTTTCACAAAAAAAAATTTTTTTTTGACGTGCATACGTCTTAGATTTTGGTTATAGGGGTACCAATTAGAAAATCTACTTTGCTGCCATGATAACAAATTTGCAATCGATGATACTCGATAGTTTGTGGTGACATCCGAAAAGAAACTGGGCATCAATCATGTAGTCCGACGCGTCTTTGTCTTTCGAATCCGACTCAGCTTTTAACTCTTGACTTCGCCATATCTGCAGCTTGAAATTTCGCGGAATCGTCACTTTGAATCGAAACGTGATTCTGACTGTGATTCTAGGAAATTTGAAGCTGCTGATATGGCGAAGTCAAGAGTTGAAAGCTGCGTCGAAGTCGAAAGACCGAGACGCGTCGGAATACATGATTGGTGCCCTGTGTTATAAAATGCGGCCTACATTAAAGCATTGTTTAGGGTATTTTGTTATGTTAAACTATGTTCAATTATTTTTTTAAAGATCAAAATTTAAATTTTCACTGCCGCTGTTATGCTGTGTAGAAAGCTTGTAGTACAGATTTCACATTTATACTCTTTTTATGCTTTCTTTGTGTATTATTTTATGCTTTCTCTTTCGTTCTCTAAAGAGAGAAATTTTGAGCTCGGCGGTACTATCCGTAGAAATTAGAACGATCGATGCACATTTTTCGCTCCCCCCCCCCCCCCCCCCCCCTTCTTTTGCCAATTAATTGTAAAAATGTTATCACTATCCCTTTGGAAATCTCTAACATGTAATCAAATCCTGTATTTGTGGCTGAAAGCAAGATCGATTCTAGACCTCGTTGAGAATATGAAAAACCGGATTAAAAAAGCATTTGATTCCCTTTAATACATTTCGTAAAAAGCTTTTATTGACAGAAATTATAGAAAAATGCAAAAAAAAATGAATTAATCAAGCAGCATTTGTTCAATACTATTATCATCAGCATGTGATCCTGTGAGTCCAGAACCATTTTCCAGAAATTCCCTAAGTTCACTTTCTAAATCAACGGATGTGTGCGTTTGGCTGGCATTATTTGAATCGGTTTCGATTTCCATGGGTACCTGCGTAGTGTCTGTGGCGCGCGACGTAATGGGATTCAGAGGTTCCTGAAGAATGGTGGGCACGACAAGCCGGGGTTGGGGCAATTGTGGCAAACCAACTGAAAATAAAACAAGGAATCAATAAAAGTTGTTAAACAAAAAAGAATTTCTTTACCATTACTCATTCCCATAGCCTTCCGCAGTGAATGCGGCTCGGAAATTGCATTTGGCGGCACTTGCTTGGCGATCGCAGTCAAATTGGAACTGATTTGGTTCGCTAATTGAATTTCTTCAGGACTTGGCCGCGACACATGTGTCAGGTGAGGAGGCAATGATTGTGATAATCTCTCGTGTTGGGTGCTGTGGAGCTGCTCAATTAGGGATAAGTTTGATGTCAATTGTTCTTGTAATTTCTTTTGTAGCTCGAAAGTTTTTACACTCTGTTCCAAGTCGGGTAAGAATGTTGTGTCTATTCCGAGATCGGAAAGCGTCTTCAAATTATTGAAATCAATTTTAATATGTTCAAATTTTTTATATTCTTCTTCGGTGGATAGTTGGTCTTCGGGGAAGGTTTTCTTCAGTTGTTCTTCTTCGAATGCTTGCCGCTGAGACTCATACAGTACGGAAACGGTTTTCATGTGTTCGCCTTGAGTTAAAATATCTAGCAGACGATTTGCTAAAATGGTGGCGTAAGTACTGTCCTTGGAAAATTCCATGATGCTTTCAGTGTATTCCGCACCAGTTTCATCACCTGAAATGTTGATAAAGATTTGTAATAAAATATCGGTTTGCAAAAATTATTGTAAGAGGCTGTCCGTTAAATTTTCAAGTCCCCCCTTTCCCCTCGCTCGTTTTTTTACAATTAATACGGCTGTCATACTACCATAGACAGCCTCATTTCATCCCTAAATGTGTAACATATTTTATGGACATCCGCTTAGTAAAAATTTTCAATCAAACTTCAACTTACCATAAGTGCTAAGTACCAACTCAGTTTCCTCCTTGCTTAAATTGGAGAATCTGGAATCAAAAACTGGCGCAAACGAAGAGAAAGTCCCATAATTCAAAGGTTTTACAATTTTCGCGGTATTTCTTCGATCCTCCCGAAAACCCTGCAGCTGTCCAGTTCCCTGTGACAGTTTCCCTGTGAAGTCCCCGAGAGAAACCACTCTCTCTGGTCCTTCTTCCTCTCCGTCCAAAAGTATCTTCAAAGAAGTTGTCCCATCTCTAGTTTGACGAAGGAATCCCATCTTATGGGCCTTCTGTTTCGCTGTCAGGCGCTTTTTCACCATTCGTGCAGCGTTTTGTACTTGAGCGAGAATCTCCTCTGATGTCAAATCATCAACAAATGGCTCGAAGTGTGATTTTGGATCATTTTCGGCTCTACGTTTAAAATTTATGAGAATATTAAATACATTTTAATAAAAATTAAAAACAAATCCACCTAATGGCTCGACGTTTTTCCTCTTCTTCTAACTGAGCGGGTGTTGGTTCATCCGCCCCAGTCGAAGCGCCTTCATCTGCCGAATCCACAATCTGGTGGTCGTGATCTTGATTTTCACCGGTGGGCAACTCAAAGCCAAGCTCCTTTGGCGTGAGTTCACGCATATAACCAGACAAAGGCTTCAAACTTCGCATTAAACTTTCTGGTAGTAGGAGCTTCGCGCCCAAATGGAGAAGTCTTTTCGCTGCCTTATGATAGACAGTCTCCACGTGATTGTAGCGAATTGCATTTTCACACATAAGCCTGAAACGAAAGAAGGAAAAATTATCAAAAATATCACGGAATTGCACAATTCCTTTACCGAAAATCCTCCTCAAATTCCTGCAACGTTGAGTATTCATTGTCTTCGATCTTCTGGCGCATTGTAGAGAAATCCATGGGTTTAGTTATGATAGTAGAGTACCCAGGCGCGATGTCGTCCGTTACTGGCCAAGCGAAGAACTGATGCGGATCGCGTTTCTCGAGTGAACGCAACAAATGATCCAGAAGCTTGGTTAGTGGGGATTTGCTTTGCTTGAGCTTCAGCACACAAGTTCGCGGTTCCCGGCCAGATTCACTGCAAGAGCTTGGCGTTTTTGGTGCTTCCAAGGGCTTCGGAGTTAAAGCGGAACCCGGAGTTGATGCTGGACCCATTGTTGAGACACTGCCTGGAGTAGAAGCAGTGCCAGGAGTGGAAGCAGCTCCAGGACTTGTCATGGGCAGGGCTAGCTCAGGAACACTCTTGGATGGACTTGAAGCTGGCGACGAAACCACTTCTTCCTGTTTCATTGGAACTATGGGCTTTGAGATCGGCCGATTTGCTGGACTGTGGTCGGTCGTTATGCCGACATAGTGGAGGATGTTCTCCTGCAGTTGAATTGAGTTATCCTCCCCAAAACTGACATCTTCCTGGCTGGAATCATCACGGTGACGATGACGTTTCTCCTTGTGGTGTTTGTGTTTCTTCTCTCGGTCCTTCTTCTTCTTCTTTTTCTTTGATTTCTTGTGCTTCTCTGGGTACTCTTCGTTGAAGCTTCCGTTGCCGTCCAGCTGCAATTTGAGTGTGTGTAAATGATTTATGGAAATTTATCTGGTGCTACTCCATTAAACATCCTCAATTCCACTTACCATTCGTCCAGATTTACCCGCAAATGCTCCACTCGGCGGCGAATGCCCTGGCGTACCGTCAAATTGTCCTGATTGACACTGGCTTGACCCAGACTCCGGAGTTTCCTCTGGAAGAATGCGATTTTGTTAATTTCTAGCACTCGAAGCACTTTTAAAACGATTCAATGAGAAAAACATCAACATTTCTACTTACTTCCGACTTTCAAAATCAGCTTCAGACTCGGCTGGAAATCTAAAACAAGTTTTCGGGATTATTGATAAGGATTTAGAAATTACAGCACTCCACATACCATCGTACTTGTCCCTTCTCTCCGATTTGTGTTTTTTGTGCTTTTTAGAACCACCCATTTCCTCAGAAAGATTCAGTTTTGAAGCCAAAGTTTGCCAACAAACGACGCGAAACAGCAAACGTCAAACCACTGACTGCACTTCTCTTTCTCGCCTGTCGCTCCATCTCGTTCACACTTTTTGACCACTAATGTAGTATAATATCACCCTCTGATATTAAGTCCTAATGAGATAATCCCAAAGGAAAAAATTAGATAAAATTGAACCGGTTTAAAATTTTTCTAAAAACCCGCAAATTTTAATTCAATTCAATTCAATTTATTTATTACTTTATATTTTTTTTAAAATGTTCACACTATTACATCAAAGCACAAATAATATACAGATGACCAGAGCTCAAAGAAACTCATGATACAATTTTTAACGATCAGCCGACAGAAGATCACCCGACAAAAGCTTTTGACTTAAATTTTGAGCGAGAGTGGAGAGATAGTTTCTCGTCAAATCGTATGCCGAACACACACAAGTGAATGTAATAAATGTGTTGAATTTTTTGTATGATTGGCGCGGCGGTGGGGTTGTATAAAACAAGTTTACAAAAGCTTGAAATCATCTCAAAAGAACCGAAGACAAGGTTCTCTCCCAGAGAAAAAAGTTTTTTGGCTTTTAAAAGCTCGCTTGATTTGGTTTCATATAACATGGTTTTCTTTGAGCTCTGTTCATCTGTATATTATTTGTGATCAAAGTCTATCAACATTTATTGAAACCTAGACTTTTTAAAAAGAAGCCGCTAAAGCCAAGTGAAAGGCTGAAAATGTAAACTTAGGTGAAAAAGTTTGATGATTATTTAAGTCCCGTCCCTGTATAAATAAAGAATTACGCAATTGCAAATAAGTTAGATCTACCATCTACCTATAGAAAACTAAGAAATAATTCCTAAATTTGTAAACCAAATCAAATCTCACATTTCATCTTTAACAAAATTCAAACCTTTCGCGTTTTTTTAGCTCACGCACTTTAGTCCGAAATGTTTAATATTTTTTAGTAATTTTCTAACAAATGTAAGAAACACGAAATTAAAAAGCAACTTCAGTAAATTCGACAAATTAAAGTTTTAGCGGTCTATTATTTGAGAAAAATGTTTCCACTGCACTACAAATGTTTTCAAAATGGAAATATCTCTATTTCTATTTTGAAACATATGTAGGTTTAAAAATTACCAGCTAGAATATTTAGTTCGGCATTTCATCCGTTATCGCTAGTGCTGTTTTTTAAAATATTGGTGGTAATTTGTTTATGTCAACGCGCCAGCGACTATTAATTAAATAAATTAAACGGGGAGTGCAATGCAAAATTTAAAAAAAAGCAATTACTTTAACTTGCAGGCAGCGGGAATTTCGCATTTTTAAATAAAAGTTGGAAAACTGAATGCGCATTCCCAAAAGTTTTTTTTGTTTAAAATTCAAATGTCTCGGAATAGTTATTTAACTTACAAATTTTAATTTAGTAGCCGTGTGTCTGTCAAAAAAAGCCAAAACTTCAATTCACAAAATTCCTGTCTTTTCATCCTTTCAGGGTTTAAAATTTTCGTTAATAGAATGCATTCATCAGAAAATATTAAAAATCAACAATTGCAAAATTTTTCGTTATTAACAACCGAAGATAACAAACGAATTTCGGCAAGTATTTTTACTGGAAAAAATCTTTCAGTGTCCGAAGGTAATTTTTAAAATTGCCTAAAACCAAAGAAGTTCATTGTAAGACGTTTTTTAGATGATACCAAATCTACCCCAAAACAAAACGCTGATGAGGAAAATCCTTCTCCGATCTTTGGAGAATCTTACGATTTAAATAAAACATTACAAGAAAATTGTGATCTAAATCAATTTCAAATTGAATGTTTATCAAAAGAAATTATTGATCTGAAAGCGGAACTAAAAAGAAGAACAAAAATGAATGAGGATCTTCGAAAAAAATTTGAAAAACAGGTCAAAATAAATGAAGAAATGAGTTTAAAAATTGAAAATTTGCCAAAGGATGATACTTTGTCGACAATGAAAATGAAAAGTTCATTCAATATTGAGAAAGATTTACAACAAAATTTTGAAAAATTAAAAATTAAGAGATCGGACTGCCCAAAAATCTCAATTTTCGACATGCCTCGAATACAGAAACCGTCTCACAGTACTTCTCGCCATTTAGTATCCTGGAAATCATCGCAAAAACTCCTTAAACCTTCGTTAAAAATTAAACCCAATCTTCCGAAACATTCAAATTTTTTACCATATTTTACACGGGAACCAATGGAAAAAAGTCGAGTCAAAAAAATTGTTTCTTCAATACAAAATGATGGAATTTTCAATTTTTCCCAGTCGATTGTACCTGAAATAGCAAAAACAGCACAATCAGTACAACCCGATAATACCAGAGTTAAGAATATTAATAATATCAAAAAAATTTTAGAGAAAAAATTGATTTTCCATAAGTACAATTCATCAAAAACTTTGGATGACTGTAGTTTGATAAAATTTGCTCAAAAGATGGATGACATTTCTTCTTCTTATGAATAAATATAAATTTTTAAGTACGCAAAAATAAACTGATTTAGAAAACATGTGAAATTTTACTTAAAAAATCTATGATTAAATTTTTTTATTAGAAAAATGCATATTAACACCTCCGTGCAAGACAAGACTGTCGTGACTTGATTTACGACCTTTTTCAATATTAAATTTTAATTCATTAAAAAACACAACTTGTTAACTTTTTTCAGATGTTAAAGATTCACAATTGCAGGTTGAACAATTTTCTTCCAAAATTAGCAAAAAATAACTAAAATTCTTACCCGTACTTACAAAAACGTCAGAATTTTGACCGATCAAGAGAGATATCAAGGGTCTTTCAAAAAGGACATAACAATTTTGTATTTTAATAAAAACGCACCTTAAAACTTTTTTTATGATCTGGCAATGCTAAAACGTCAGTCAAGGTTTACATTTTTATCATGGTGAAGTTCACGAACGAGCAATGCCACACAGCTGGTCAAACCATTGATCTATTGAAGGAGAAGTTCGGTAATCGTGTAATCTCGAGAAATGGTCCGGTCGAATGGCCACCTCGCTCATGCGATTTAACGCCGCTGGATTTCTTTTTATGGGGTTATGTTAAGTCGTTGGTTTATGCCAACAAGCCAACAACGTTAGAGGAGCTCAGGAACAATATCGAACGCGAAATTGCCAACGTTCCGGCCGATATGTGTGGAAGAGTGGTGGAAATTGGCTCCAAAGAATCAATCATAAGTGCAAACGTGCTCGCAGTGGCCATATGAACGGCATCGAATTTTATACTTAAATGTAACATGTCCACTACACCTGGAATAAATTTCAGCCCGATATCTCAATTATTCTGTGTTTTATTTAAATACAAAATTGTTATGTCCTTGTTGCAAGACCGGATACAATAATTATTTAAATAAATAGCGCTGCAGGCGAGAATTTTTAAATACCAAAGCCAAATACACTATAACCCCACGACTCCATTAGACTTTTTAGAATCATGATTTTTCCCCCACTCCATATTTTGGCTAATAAAAAAATCAGCGCGTGGGCATTTTCAGTCATGATTTTTCATTTTTATTGTGTCTCCATAGCGTACTTAGAAATGTCAACCAATTTGACTGAACAAATGTCAAAAAAAATCCTACTTTTCAGCAGCCGAATTAGATTAACCTAACGGTTTTTAAAAATATCCAACTGATTTGTCAAGTCTTAAAAGAAACATAAGAAAAGGTACAATTGCCACGGACCAATCGTCAAATACTCTATATGATGACAGAAAGTGTTTATTTTAAAAAAATCCATTTGTATAGGAAAGGTTAAAACTAGTGGCTCGATTGGATTTTGATGTATGGACGAATTATGTAAAATCATATTCTAAACAGATTTTACTTTCATAAATTTTTCGATACGATGCACAGTTGTCGAGAAAACCGGAAAAAAGGATTTCATGTGAGAAAAGGAAAGCAGAAATTCGATTGTATTTTGATGTATGGATAAGTTATGTAAAATCCTATTTTAAACATATTTTACCCTAATAAACTTTTCAATAACTAACCGTTTTCGAGAAAATTGCAAAAAACTGTTTCGTTTGTATGAGGAGAGGGGAAACCGTGGTTCGATTGGATTTTGATGTATGGACGAATTATGTAAAATTCTATTATAAACACATTTTACCTTTACCAATTTTTCAATATGACTCACCGTTTTCGAGAAAATTGGAAAAAAGTGTTTCGTTTGTTTGAGGGAGGGGGAAAAGAATGGTCCGATTTTGTTCAAGAGCTTAGCCTAGTCATTTATAAGAAACGCAACTGTACGAAATTTCAAGTCTCTAGCTCAATCCTTTCCAAAGTTATAATAGACAGACAGACGAACGAACATGTGGAATTCAAAATCTTTTGCCATCCCTAACACCCTGGTGTCCGATGATTGGTTCGATCCGTTATAGACGATATATTAAATCTGATATACTCCTATATGCTATATCATATAGAGTTTAAAAACACACTCTTTTGGTGGTTTCTAATCATCTAGTAAAGATAATCTTTCTAATTTTAATGTGCTTAGAATTTTGGATGTATTTTATTGTAAGAAATCTAACAAAAAACATTTTAAATTGTTTTAATTAAAAAAAACTTGATTAATCTTTTTATTTACAGGATTTTAATAGCCGATCAAGGTTTTACAAACAATAAGTATTAAAATTTTATGTGATTTAAATGAAATACTTTTTTATAAAACATTTGACAAAAGGAACAATTTTTTTTCGCAGAAATTTAACACCTTAAAGTTTACTCTTAATAATATCTTTTCTATCTAATCGTGCGTAGATAATTCCGGATGGTTTATCAACAGGAATGTAAACTTCCTTGTTATCTCCAGGTGCGACTGTCTGGAATTTTGATGTATCAAAGGTAAAGTAGTGCTTATTCGGCATTTGCATTGATATGGAAGTGATCTGAAAATAAGAGAAATTTGTTTGAGCAATTTTTTAACAAGTGTTTTTTTTTTAAATTCTATTGTACCTCTGGTACTTTGTCCAGGACTTCACGCTCCGAAATGTAGAGTGTATTTTGGACACTTGGCGATGGAATTCCGAGAGAAGGATCTCCTGCAAAACTTTTTAATATCGTACTCTTCACCAAATTCCAAACAGCACAAAATTTAACGCGATCAATGGTTGAATATTCCCATTTCGATTCGACAATCGTGCTAAAAATTCGATCAGTCATATCTGGCAAAGATCGGAACTCATCACTGACGAAATTCACAAAGGACGATTGAGTCGTCTTCAAAACTCGCAAATTCTTTAAACCGCTAACAACAATTGGTTTCTCTACAAAATAAAAAGGAAATTCAATCAAAACTCTTTTAGTTTTTACGGAAATAACACTTTTGTGAAGTATTCCTCTATTGATTCGTGACGGAGTGAAAAATGTACAATAAAAATAAATAAACTGATGTAGTTTTCTTTTTTTAAATTGTTTACTTACCATCCCTTTTCTGTGTTACGTCACAGAAACGCAGTGCCACTGGCGTAAATATAAAAGCATGATTATGCTTTTGTTTGTTGTAACCATTTGAGTCTGGCTCCTGGCTGATGCGTTCCCACGGGTACTGTTCGATGTGAATATGGACCTCTCTTACATGATGATATTTATTTAAGAAATGAGAAGTCAAAAGCAAAGCAAATTCCTCGGGTGTTTTAATACCGTGCTTCTTAGCGAGTAGATAAACAGTATTCTTTTGGGAATCCGTGGCAATAATATCGGAATTGTCTCCTGCGGAAATGAGAAATCATAGAAAATATTAAATTGAAATATCTTGCAATCTCTACAATATCACAAAAATCGTTTTATTAGATTAATTTTTAATATAAAATTTACTTTCACCGAAATAATTGTTTCATGTGCTATTGATTAGTTTTCTTAGAATTATTGTACAGAATTAGGCCAACCTTTCAGCTAACCAGAAATCCAATGAATCACAGGGGCAAAAAGGTCGAGTGTGCAATGGGCCCTAAGCTATCTGAAGATTTGAAACTTTGCACAGGTAATGAATAAAAGAAGATTGGGTTATTAAATGTGCAAAATTAAACTAATCCCTGACCCCTATTCTTACAAAGCGAAGATTTAGATTTCTTACAAACCGAAGATTAAAGACTACATTTTATTTTGTTCAAAAAAAAAGGGTTGTTGAAAAATGCCTGGTGGGTGGCATCCGTTTTATTTGCATATTCACTTTTATTTAATCTTAAATACGTTTTATTCTATTCATTATTTAGTATTTACAGCCAGTATGCTTCGGATTGTTACAATTTATTGTCATTTTAGGATTATCAAAACCGTACAAAACAATTAAAAAAGACTCTTATAAAAAACAAGCACATATAAATTATATTTCTAAGCTTCGGAATTACCAAATGTTTACTAGTGTTTAACATTTATAGCATTGTAAATATTTCATATAAAAAAGTGAGTTTGAACAAGTTTTAAAGGTTATAAAAAAATCAAATAAGACCGAAAGATTTCCGCTTTTTATCTCATTTTAAAAATAACCAAATATTGCATATCATCCATGATTCTCAATCCAAGTAAAATTGTAGGTGCGGCCAGTAGAAACCAAAATTGTTATGAAACTTACACTGAGATGACTCAGCCCCCCCCCCTTTCCCCCCTTCCTGATATCTCGTAAACTAAATAGGCGATTTTATTTAAAATTTGACATTCGATAGAGAATTTTTGGAGAGAGTATCACAATAAAAAATATATACCACTTTTCTTTCCCTTAACCCCTCTCCTGTTGTTTAAGCCAATTTTAATGGGGGGCTTCTTTAGAGGAATACATACTTTGAAAATAAATAAGAGAGAATACATAATATTGCGGAAATATTTACCAAGAAGCAATACCAGCATAAATACCACAGGTAAGATTTTATTTTCGGCATCCAAAATTTTAAAAATAAAACAAAAAAATTGAAAAATTCTAATAGTATGTTATCTGTTGCGCGTTTCAAGACAAAAAATAAAATAAAAAATAAACTATAAGATTTTTCTTAATAAAAGTCGTATAAAAGAAATGATCAACTATTGAAGTTTTTTTTTATAAATTAGCCATGTGTCGAATAACATCAAATTTATAAAAAAAAATTTCAGTTGTGATCAACACAAAACTTTCGTCTGCGGAAAGAATATGTGAAAAATATTATTTTTTTAAATATCTTGAGAACCGTTAAAGATATTTATAAATCGGTAAAGCAATACAATAATCCCTCCAACTGCGCGGTTTCTAGCTGCGCGGTTTCGCAACTGCGCGGTTAAGTATTTAACACCAAAATTTTGAACTGTGTGGTAAAAATTTCGCAGCTGCTTATAATTTTCGTTTTAAAAAAACATATTCTGAATATATTTATATTTTGGTGAATCCCCGACAAGAAGGAATCAGCTGGTCATTTGGTATCTTCGCACATAGTTGGTAATTTCGTGCTTATATTTAGTGCGAAAAACTAGCAAATTCTTTTGTGCTTGGTAGTCAACTTGAATAAGAAGCTCTTAATATGGACCCTGATATGGAGCGTGTCTTAAAATTTCGGAGAAATTTGACAGCCGCTTTAGCCCCATACGCAGAAATTCATAATGAAAAACAAAAATCGGGTAATCAATCACTAATAACAAGGTTTTTTCAAAAAGATTAGTAGTACATATCATATGTTTGTATTATTTTGAATATGTCGTTAAATAAAAACTTTTTTCTATTTTTTTTTTTTGGAATTTTTCTAATATCTGGGACCTAACCCCAAATTTTCAGACAAAGTAGGGTTCACAGTGCGCGGTTTCGGTTTACGCGCTCTTTTTGTGGAACTTATCTACCGCGCAGTTGGAGGGATTACTGTAAATGAATGAAATTTTATTCTCTTTGAATTTAGTTATGAGCATTTTTTCACAACATCGCATAGTTTTCGAGAAATTTTCAAAAAAAAACTTTAATTTTTTGAAATATGCTGATATGTTGAAGTTAGAGATACGTATAAACTGTTAAATCAAAAATTGCAGATAATTTTATTACCTGTAAATTTGGTTATATGCATTTTTTCATAAAAGCGTATAGTTTTCGAGAGTTTTACATAAAACTAAATTTTTTTCAAATATCTTGAGAACCGTTAGAGATACAAAAAAAAATCCGTTGAAGCAAAAAAAAGTTGAAAATTTTATATCTTTTAAATTTTGTTCTATTCATTCTTTCCCAAAAGCGCATAGGTCTCGAACAACTTTCAAATAAATGTGTTTTTTTTTCGAAAAACAATTGTGTGGGAGGTACCCGTTAGTATTACCGCTAGCTTTCCAAAAGTTGATAGATTTACGTAAAAGTTATTCACAAAAAATTTCAAGTCGCTAGTTCACCGCGTTCTCCAATTATTTAAGATACGTACAACAGACAGACATATGCATGGACATCCTCATACGTTTGCCTGAAACGGATTTCGTACTGATCAGAAATTTTCTATCTGCTCCCTATTTTTCTATTCGTCATGAATACAATACTTTCCCTCTATAGAAAAGGAAAGTAGTCATAAAAGATTTCTCATATTTATCACTTAAAGAACGATGCACGATTTTGCCCCTATAAACTAACTTTTGAACCCGTGTAGTTTTCACTTTGGTTGAATACTTTTTGGAAAGGGCACAGTCTCTAGTTTCATCCATATATGGCTTCCAGAGCCACCGAATTGCAGGGGGATGGTGAAGAGTTAACGAACTTTCTCGCGATTTTTCATATGATTTCTGCCATGATTTCTGTGAAAAATCACAAAAAAGTTCGTTAACCCCTCACCATCCCCCTGTATTTCGGTGACTCTTGAAGCCATATATGGATGAAAATAGAGACTGTGCCCTTTCCAAAAAGTATTCAACCAAAGTGAAAACTACACGGGTTCAGAAGTTAACCCAGGGGCACGAAAAGCGCTATTTCCTGCATGGTTCTTTCACTAGTTTATAATATTTTTTAAAGACAATTTCTTGTTATTTAAGTTTCAGTGGGGTGTTTAAAACAATATCAAATTTTGAATTGTCATATCAAAGGACCGCCAGTGCTTACCTCTCAAATAATCCTTTATGCTATAGAGTTTCAAATGCGTGGACACTTCGAATTCCTTAATGGAGTGAATTGGACCTTCGCGAACGACATGCATAATTTTCACATAGTCTTTGCCGTAACCATAATCTCCAATCGTGTAGTCATTACCAAGCGGATTGTACTCCTTTTCAGGCTCAATTCCAGTGTCAGTGCGAAGTTTTGCAGAAAACATTTTTCACTATTCACAAACTTCTCTTCAAATTTCAATTTTTCTTAAAGAAATTACTGATTTTTGAAAACTAATACTTTGCGGTTCCGACGTTACCGTTGCGGAATCTGCGTTAGAAATGAGATCTCAATCTAATATACCCCGTGATAAAAATGTCTTATTTTTGGTGGTCTTATCAGCCTTATAGTCTCTTTATTTATTCAACTTCCAAGCAGTTCCATTTTAATCTTAATTTCAACAAATGTTTCTCAAAGAAAATCTACCATGATGATGCAGACGGTGAGTATATTTTATTACAGTCTATTCTGATAGCATAATAAAACCATGGAAAGTTAGCCACGTCTCGCCATTTCGACAATCATGGGGATTATTTTGACAAATTTTTATTATTGCATTTTTGTTTAATCCTTCATTGTGTATGATCTATTTATCTTCATACGTGCAGATTCCCACATATTTATTTAAATTGCTGTGGATGAATTGCAGTAGGTAACCTTGAATTTTGAATATTAATAAAACTGGTTTGAATTTAGGTAATAAGATTTATGACTACCCCCAGAGTGATTTCATTTGCGATTTTGTCGTAAACGTTATATTAATTTTATGTAAATATGACTTATAAATTTCATATGAATTATTTTGATAAACAATGGAATTTGAAACTATTTATAATTAGTTTATCATTGTTCTCAAAATGATTGTTGTTCTATTAATATAATGTTACTATAATTAGTAGTTTGCTTATTTTTAGACGCTTTAGTAATTTGATTTGCACTAACTATTGTACAGATTCTGTATATGAAAATATCTATGAAACGTTATTGTGTTTATAGGCCGTCGGTTCCGTCAATACTTTCTTGAATATTAATGTTTGTTTTTATATAATACTCGATATGAGAAAAAACTTAATTTCCCATTGTATGGGGGAGTAGTCAAATTTTGATTGTTTGAGAAGTTAAGTAAAATCATATTCTATACATATTTTCTCTTCATAAATTACAACACACCGTTTTCGAGAAAACCACAAAAAAAAAAATCGTTTTTGAGAGGAAGGGGGAAAGGAATGGTTAGATTCTACCAATTCAAGAACTTACCCTCACTTTTTACAAGAAACTTATGCTACATTTACACGAATGACAAATTTGTCATTTTTTTCTTGTCATTATGTTAATTCCCGTGTAAATGGCATAATTTTTGTAATTTTTTCTGTCAGAAAATGTCAATCTCTCATAAAAGAATGAACTTGTCCATTCTTTTATGCCAGATTGTCATTCGTGCAAACGCAATATTAGTTATGACAAAAGTTGAATACTAAAGTTGTCATAACTAATATTGCGTTTGCACGAATGACAATCTGGCATAAAAGAATGGACAAGCCACAAATAAAATATACTAACCCTAAAGATAGCTGGTGCTTTATCATGTATCTCGAATCGAAAATCAAATTGACTCGAACACCGCACTCGAAAACGGATTTCATTGGTATCATGTAAAACTTTCGATTCGAGTAAAATGTACTGCCATAAATTAATCGAAAACAAGGAACCTGCTGGTAGCTTGATAAATTCGTGCTTATATTTAGCTGTCAATATTAGCTATACGATTTCAAATTGTTTACTAATTTTTCCGTTTTTTTTTTTGTTGTTGAAAAAATAATAAGTGTCGGGCATTTTCAAGTGTCGGGATCTCAGTGATGAAAGTGATGACGGCGTTTCCAGTCCAAGGATTATCAGAAAATATGTACGGGATAAAAGTGATGCGTTAGCGTTGCCTCCAAAATGGTATACAAAATGATAAAATGGAGTTATAGGATGTGTTGATGGAACACACGTCAACATTTATATTTCATTTATATTTAGTATTTAAAATACCCTTAAATGAAATAAAAAAACATTAAAACTACTCATAGTTCATTTTCGAGTTTCAAATCCGACGACTGCAACCTATTCGAGTAAATTTCCGAAAATGAATGACAAATATTTGATCGAAATCGAGTTAGCTCAGCGATTCTCAACCTGTGGGGCATTTAAGGGGGGGCGCGAGCATATCCAAGACCAAATATTTAAAAAAGTTTATTAATTGACTGAAAGGAAAGTACATACCCACATACAAAACAAAATACATTTCGATATAATATTTAATAATTAACTTATTAACTTACGCTTGGAGCACAATGAACGCGAAACCAGCGCGAAACAACGCTCTGAACTGTCACGCAGTGCAAAATTCTAGCGGCAGAGCACAATGGCAGCTCGTGAAGTAGTACAAGTGACATAATATAAAGTGGTATAAACTTGGAAAAATTACAAAAATGGATAATTTTGAAGCGATAATTTGCTTTGTGGGTTTTTATCTTTGTTATTTGCACTAAGGCTATCAATTTTTCCTCGAACGACATTTTTCCAACCTCACTTTATGAACTGTCAACGCAGAATTCTGCGGCAAAGTTAGAAGTTTGCAAACTTTTGCGTTGCGGTTACGTTGTAGCTGCGTTCTCTACGTTCACTGTGCTCACTTCAAACAATTTGTGGGAACCAAACTTTTAAGAGACAGTTTCTGCGCCAGTATCGCGTCGGTTTCGCGTTCATTGTGATTTCAGGGTTAAAACAACTTCTCGTGAAACCGCAAAAATGACGCAAGAGCAATAAAAAGGCACCGGATTCTTGTTTTGGCAAAGCTGAGGATCGGTGTTGCCAAATGTCAATAAATTACTGTTTTCTTGGTAATTTGTGTTTGAAATTAGGGTAGTAGTGTAGGTTTAGCGCCAAAATACACAAATTACGTTATTATTGTATACATTTTATTGTATGCAGGGGGGGGGGGGGGGGCGCGATGACAATTTTGATTGAAAATTGGGCCGCGAATACTGAGAGGTTGAGAAACGCTGAGTTAGCTGATACCGTTTCAGAATTTTCCGTACATTTCACTTTCGATTCGAGTTCCCTGATAAGGCCCCTGATTAGTAAAGAACGCAGACTATATACACTGTGTCCATAAAGTCCGAATTCAAATGTTTATGCCCATTTAATGATGAAACAAATGAATATTGCGATACAGTTTCTTTAACAAAAATTCCCGTTACAATGTCAACAAGCTTTATTGAAAACCACAGACTTGTCATTAGATTTGTTTGATAAACAATTTGAAATCGTATAGCTAATATTGACAGCTAAATATAAGCACGAATTTATCAAGCTACCAGCAGGTTCCTTGTTTTCGATTAATTTATGGCAATACATTTTACTCGAAACGAAAGTTTTACATGATACCAATGAAATCCATTTTCGAGTGCGGTGTTCGAGTCAATTTGATTTTCGATTCGAGATACATGATAAAGCCCTTGGGCGAATCTGAACAGGAAAGAGTTAAAACCATACTCAGTCGGCACGCGGGTGATGAATTTGTGTTTTCGGATAAGAAAATGTTCGTTTTGCAGCTCTCCCATAACCCCCAAAATGACCGTGTGTGGGCAGCAAGCCTGCAGGATATCCCCGAAAACGATCTTTACGTTTCCAGATTCCAGAATGCATCTTCTGTTATGGTTTGGGGAGGAATTTGTAAACGGGGCAAACTTCCACTCGTTTTTATCGAGAAAGGAGTCAAAGTGCACGCTGAGTACTATAAAAAGGAAATTTTAGAATATGTTGTTCTTCCAAACTGCCAAAAATTATTTGGAGACGAATATTATTGCTTCCAGCAAGACGGCGCACCCTCCCATACGGCGAGAATTGTTCAGGCATGGTATAGCGCCAATATAACGGACTTTTTGTCGAAGGAAGAATGGCCGCCTAGCAGCCGGGACTTGAATCCTTTAGATTATTTTGTATGGGGCTACATGATGGACCGTCTAAAGATTAAAAATTTTGCAATTTTGGAGCAATTTAAGCGAGCTTTCTCCTGGATTTGGGATGAAATACCAATCTCACATGTCCGTGCCGCGTGTGATTCTTTTGAAAAAAGATTGTCATTAGTTAAGCGAGTTAACGGTGGGATTATACAAAAACATCTTTTATAGTTTTTATCATACTAATATATAAAAATGAGTTGGTGTCTGTCTGTTTCTCTTTCACGCAAAAACGACTGAGCCGATTGACTTGAAATTTGGCATGAGTGTCTGTGGTAGTTCTGGTTCCAACATAGGCATACGGAAAAGTAACGCGAGGAGTGGGAGAAGTAAGGGAAGGGGGTAAAATGATTTCGAAACTTAGTTTTTGCGCTATGTTACCCTTTCGCGGGGAAACTACTGAACCGATTGGCCTGAAATTTGGCATATATGTTCGTCGGGGGTCCAGCCCCAACATAGATCAATTAAAAAGTAGCCCGAGAGGTGGGTAAGTAAGGGGAGGGGGTACAGTCATCTCGAAACTTAGTTTTCCCTCTATGTTTCTCTTTCGCAGGGAAACTACTGAACCGATTGGCCTGAAGTTTAGCTCCAACATAGACCATAAAAATAAAATAAAAAATTGAAAAAACTTAACCCGGCAACGACGGGTATGCAAGCTAGTATTATATATGAACCTTTTAATTAAAATAATAAAATTGGGAAAAATAATTCGATGGACTATTTTTATTTTTATTTACATTTGTATTCGAACTTTGTGGACACGGTGTACATACTTAGTTAACAATTTTAAGTAATTTAAACTTCATTAATTTCAAAGTTTGTAAATATATCAGTTTTTGTAGGGTCAAAATTCAAACACGTCCGCGGGCTGCGGGTTGGACAGGCCTGGGTTAAACTTTTCCTGCTTTTGGATGTGATTTATATCCATTGTCTTTCTCAGCCACGCGACCAGAAATTTTTTTCTCTAGTAAATTTTTTTTAATAAGAGCTTTCTTATTTTTTTTGTGTTCTTTAAAAAAGCATTTATTTATCTCACTGTTTTGTCTATTTGTCCATCTATCTATCAGAGTCAAATTTTGTCATTCAATTTTGACCCACTACCACTCATCCGATTGACTTTAAATTTTACACATTTACGTAACTCCGGTAACAATACAATATGTTCACTACTTCATCCTTGTAAGGATAACGAAAAGTCCTGCTAAGATAACTTGGTTACCCATTTCCTCCAATTTTCCGGAAAAAAAATCTCATCTGGGGAATTTTGAGGCGCTGAATCCAATTCTAGAGTGAAAAGGTCTGTAAGAATATCTCAGGCTCTGATGACGGTGAGCCAACTTCCATAACAGAAACAGGCTCCTGATAGGTTTTCAGGGCAGACATGCCCGACCTGTTGGGGGCAAATTTGGATGTGAAAACATCCGCAAAAATAATATAATAATTTTGTTGTATTCTTTTTGTTTTTGCAGACCGTATGATCCGAGAAATTCTAATAGAATATCTCTAATACCAAAAAATTGAAAGACTAAAAAATAAAAAAATAAAATAGTTTGAAAAAAGCTTTTCTCAATAAAATTTATTAAAAAGAAAAAAAGCCAATTTTTTGAGCGTTGTGTAGTAGAAATCGAAGCGAAATAAAGGAATAAAAAATATGATAAATATTTTATTAAATACTACTAATAAAATATAATTAGTTCTTAGCCAGAATTAACGATTTGATATATAAATATTGTCTATGATTAAGTGCTAACTAATTTTTACTTTCCTCTTCTATAGAGGGAAAATATTGTACACATGACGGAAACCGACACGAGAACGGGGACAGATAGACAATTTCTGATCAGTACGAAATCCGTACTGTCTGTTTTACGCAAAACGCGTTGAGAACGCGTTGATTTAGCGACTTGAAATTTTTTGTGAATAAGTTTTATGAAAATCGTAAATCTCTAACAACTTTTGGAAACGTAACGGTACCTTTAACGAGTACTTCCTATTCAATTTTCTTGAAAAAATACCGTTTTTTCAAGAAATTTCGGAACCTATGCGATTTCATGAAAAATTGCATATAACAAAATTTATAGGAAATAAAATTTTCTAAATTTTTGCTTTAACGGTTTATACGTATCTTTAACAGTTCTCGAGATAAAATATTAATATGCTCATATTTTTTTTTCTTTTTTGCAGAGGAAAGTTTTGTGTTTCACAACATTTTTTTTTATTATGCAAACCCTTTTGGGTTAAAAAATCCGTTAAGAATCCGGTAATGCTAATGGAATTTAGTTGATATCACCTGAGGCTTATAATTATTGAGGATGAGCAATAGTTTATTCCTATATGTAAGATATATCTATATAAAATATTTTACATATATGTATCAATATAAAAGCTTTCACATTACATGTTATGCCTACGGCAATCATGTCATTCAATTTTAAGTCGCATCAAATGAAGTACTCGTGATGTGTCTCGAATATCATTATCAATGTTGATAACTTAAAAACGACTTAAGTCTTGTATACACATATTTATGTTTGTAGTTCTGCAGCGAAAGTAAACATCACAAGCTCAAAAAATTAAAAAACATATATAGTATTTTACATTAATCTATAATTTCGTTTTGTTATTTTTCATACCCGCTTTTCATTCGTTCTAAATAACAAAAATCAAAAGCAAGAATTAAGATAAAAAATTATCTAACACTTTCTGCTCATTAAGCTGTATTTATTTACGAACATATTTCATCAGAAAGTGACATTGTCACACAATTGTGTCTAATTTCTGTATACAAATTTGTATATCTCAATGGGTAAAAGCTGTAAAATTTCGTCCAAATAAATAATTGTTGAACTTTTATTACTAAGTTGAGCAAACGAACGAATAAGTTTGACTAATTATAGTCAAAATTAGATACAAAAGATTTTATCATGCATGACTTATGGCTAATAAGTTTGGGAAACTTAAAATGGACATGTGGGAATAACAATCTAATTTATATGTTTACATTGATTAACGTAGCAAATGGGGATTGCAATCAATTATCAAATGTGTGGATATATATAGAATATATATAGAAATACGTCATTAGATAAGAGAACGTCATCAAACTCACAGAGTGGGTGAGAGTTTAGATAATTTTGGATTTATCAAACTGTATGCTAAGATGTACAATACTTAATGTTCTTTAAAAAAACGAATTTTTAAATATTTTTAGTTATGGAGTTTTGGGTTTTCACAGAAATATAAAAAGATTTTCCCTTTCGTCTACTACTATTTGCATTTAAAGGCTTAAGGTGCCGCTCCACGCGAGAACCTCTCGATAGCAACTACTCGCAAATGGACACGTCTCTGAGAGTTACTCGCAGAAACTCGCAAAAACTCGCGAGCTAGTTTCTGCGAGCTGTCAAGTCAAGAGTGATCCTACTTTCTAGTCGACACGCCTCCACTAAACTCTCGGAGAGTAACTCGCCAGATACGAACGGCGTTTGAATTTCGCTAGTAGCCCTCGAGAACTTGCCAAAGCAAGATGTCAAAAAAATCAAGATATAGGTCTGGAAAACAGAAAAATCGCCGAAATCAACTCTCAAATGGACAACCTCCTGCGAATAACTCTCGAGAGTTTTTGAGAGTTACTCGCGTACTTACTCTCATGTGGAGCGGCACCTTTAAATTAGATACCAACAATAATAAAAGTCATTACATAGAATTCATTTCCACAGCTTTTAGTTCAGTGATAAATTGCCAAAAATTGATCACAACATTTTAAGAAATTTCAGCGGAGAAATTTTGAAATCTCAGAAAAATATAGCATTTAAAGAAACGTTTAAAATAACCAGCAAATGAAAAATTTTACTGTGCCATATTTTTCTGAGACTTTAAAACTGAACCACTGAAATATCTTAAAATGCGGTTATGAAGTTTTAGCGAATTTCTGAATTAGTAACGAACCCACACCACTAATTGGTAAAGAACCTGTATACCAAAGTTGTCAATCGGTCATTTAAAGACGAGTCCGAAAATGCTTTAACTTCTTACAACTTGTTTCCAAAATATATTTAGACCCGAAAAAGAGATTTTGCTAGGTCCCATCTTTAGAAAATTTCGTTAAGGTCCTGTAAGCATCAGTTTTGTGTGTTGAAGGTCTTAAAGTTGAAAAATATGTAATATAAGAAACAAATTTATTTCATCTCCTGCCGGGGGAAACAGAGGAGGTGCGCTCAAGCCCATAGATTAAAACCGGCGTTCAAATTTTCTTCACCAAACATAAGAAAAGCTGCAATTGCCAGGGTCTTGCCAATCGTCAAATACTGCAGACAAAATTTTTATGAAATCCAGACCAAATTTTTATAAAAAAAAATCCATTTGTGAAGGATTCGTCCGATTGGACTTTGATGTATTGAAGGGTTATGTAAAATCATATTCTAAACACATTTTTTTTGTACAAATTTATCAATTCGACTCACCGTTTTCGCGAAAATTGTAAAAAAACGGTTTGATTTGTATGGGGAAGGGGCTCCGTATTGCCCCGTTCAAGAAGTTAGCCTTGCTATTTATTAAAAATGCAACTATACAAAATTTCAAGCTTCTAGCTCAGGCCTTTCCAAAGTTATGGTGTTCACGGACGGACGGACGGACAGACGAACAGACGAACAGACGGACGGACATGCGGAAATTAAAATCTCTTGTCATCCCTGACACCCTAGTTCATTTTTATGTTGGATGTTTGGTTCGCTGCGTTACAAACGGTATATTAAATATAATATACTCCTATATGATATAAAGGGTCTTTCAACAAGGACATAACAATTTTGTATTTTAATAAAAACGCACCTTAAAACTTTTTTTATGATCTGGCAATGCTAAAACGTCAGTCAAGGTTTACATTTTTATCATGGTGAAGTTCACGAACGAGCAACGTTTGGAAATTATTAAAACTTACTACCGAAATTCTGAGTCGGTGGTTGCAATCGTGTAATCTCGAGAAATGGTCCGGTCGAATGGCCACCTCGCTCATGCGATTTAACGCCGTTGGATTTCTTTTTATGGGGTTATGTTAAGTCGTTGGTTTATGCCAACAAGCCAACAACGTTAGAGGAGCTCAGGAACAATATCGAACGCGAAATTGCCAACGTTCCGGCCGATATGTGTGGAAGAGTGGTGGAAAATTAGCTCCAAAGAATCAATCAGTAAACGTGCTCGCGGTGGCCATATGAACGACATCGAATTTCATACTTAAATGTAACATGTCCACTACACCTGGAATAAATTTCAGCCCAATATCTCAATTATTATATGTTTTATTTAAATACAAAATTGTTATGTCCTTGTTGAAAAACCCGATATTCTATAGAGCATAAAAGGAGTTTGGCTCTTGTAATATTCTTCGAATTTTTGGTAGATAAAAAAAGATTTAACAAGGATTGAAATTTTGAAGGGTCCCAGATTGGAAACTTTGTGGAACCTTTCCGAATAATATATTTTATAATTTAATCGCCCAAGTGGGTTCTTAAAATTGCATGATAGAACTTTATATATCCGGCAAGAGGGACGATTATCATAACATAGTTATTAGATTACTTGGGACTACACTTAGGACTAAAGGTTGACAAAAATTTTCGTTGAAAGATCATGTCTTTAATGATGAAAGTCGGATCTAAATCTATTCAGAATTGCGGGCAATTGCAGATGAGGGAGTTTACTGAGAGAGGAGAGGGTAGATATTAGTGTTCGAAAAATGTTCCTGAGTGTTGAGCTCTCCAATGATGAAAACCGAATTTGAATCTCTTTATCGGTCCAAGAGTTATCAGTAGAGGAGGTAAGACGGAGGGGAAATTTTGGAAAATTTTATAGTCTATAACCATTTTAATAATACTTTGAAGCTAACGGTAGATTTTCATCAAAATCGGTTCAACAGTTTTTGAGAAATTCGATCAGAAAAGAACTTTGCTTTATAATTTTTATATATGTATGATTATAATATGATGAACAGATAGTGCTTAAAATGTATGATATGCATAAAAAGTTTTAGATATCGCCACTTCCTCTGCTAATTTCCTAAGTGCATACTGATTTTCCTTTTGAACTACCCACATTCATAAACAGAAAGTCTTGTAATTTCAATAAACAAAAATGACTGCTTCCCCAAAAAAATCATTTAAAACTTTCCTCGAATACAGCAAAGTATTTTCCATTCATGGAAAGATAACAAATTTTATGACGACAACAAAGAAGAAAAAAAACATTAAAAATTAGTGAAAAGTTCAAAATATGAAAACACAAAACAGGCACATAAATCAACTTTAATACTTGTGCACACTGAATAATCGCAACTTTTCAATGACAATACTAATTTTTGGATGGTATCTGAAGAGGTAGAAAAAAGACATCTCCTGTAGTAAAGCTCAAAAGTTTTCCCTACATTAACGATTGTCGGTATTTAAAATAAATAAAGGTTGCCATCATCACCGCTGAGTCACGTCAAGCACGCGATATTTTCCTTTTCAATTTCGTTGTGAATCTGATAATGTTTCATGGAAATTATTAGCATCATACTCCATCGCCATCGTCTTATAATGATTTTCAAACAACAGCGAAACGAAATGCCAATTATGTGGACAAGATTCGAATGTATCTCAAGTGAAACGGCGACGTCACTCGGTCGTGAGTAGGTTTTAAGTACTAATCCGCAGAGGGAACAATGTCCTGGAATATCATCGGCAATCAAGGATAGCAAATCAAGCGCAACTCCATCGTACATCACCCACCCACAGCAAGGATACATTCCAGAATGATAACTTTTTTCGTCCAACAAATGAGTTCATGGATGAGTTTCACTGATTTTCGGTATGGAATTTCTCTACGCTGAATGAAAACGCCATGGGGTGATGGTGAAAAGTATTTTTTGAGTGAGTAAACATTTTCGTATCGAATTGGCCCAAGTCACAGCACAGCGTTCGGTGTTAATCATTTTAATCCCGCAGATGACGAGAATCAATGGACGAAATAGGATCCGGCATTAAAATCATGAGCAATAAATGGTTTGCAGATTGTGCTGAAAATATAACGCTTCCAGATGCTAAGAGGGCACTAAGCGTCTTTGTATTTATGTATTTTTACTCTTAGGAGGATTCGATATTTGTTCTGGAGAAAAATTAATTAATAAAATTAGTCCTTAGGGCTTTTTGGCATGACATAAATTTCCCTAAGTGATTTTAGGCGAAAATTATCTTTGAATTTAGTACTTGATATTTTCTCGTTAACACTTTCACTGAATAAATTTTCCTTGGTACTTGTTGACGTACAGTGTGTACCTACTATTTAAAAAAATCTATTATATATGTATATTGTAGTTGTTGTATAATAAGCCTGTGTGCTGGCTCTTCGCTTTAAACTCGAGAACCACTGAACCGATTTCGATGAAACTTTCAGGGGAACTTGTTAACATCAATGGGCGGATTTTAGACCAAAGAGCTTAGTAATATAAAAGTTTTTTAAATTGAGAAAAAATTGATGAAAAATGGTCGTAAAAACCAGTTGTCTAAACATATACTTTCTTTTCAAAAATATTTTTCCTTTTCTAAAAATATTAGAAAATTAAAACACAACAAAATTATTGTATTCTTTTGAGTGTATTTAGAAATTTTATATGTTTTAAAAATTTGTTTCAACCGCTTATTTTTTGTCAATATTTTTTTTATATCTTGCTGCTTTTTAGATACGTCCAAATTTTAAAATTTTGACATCATATTCAGGAGGTGTATTCCGTAACTTGTTTCAAGCGTTTGTTTCGAGTTAGAAGAAAAAGTAGTATTCGCGATCTCTGTTTCGCCCTGTCATTTATCTTGATCGGAACAAAGACAGCGAATATTACTTATTCTTCTAACTCGAAACAAATGCTTGAAACAAGTTACGGAATACCACTTCAGAATCAAGTGCCTCACAGAAAAAGTTTTTTCTTCTGGATTTTTTTCCGAAAAAGAAGCACGTCGTTATCCTTACAACATCTTCCTATCCGAATTTTTATATCCCAAAATTTCAAGTCAACTGGAATCGTGCAAAATTTTAATTCAATTGAAATTGTGCAAATGGGACAAATACAGGTTAAAAGATTTGAAAAATACCTACCCCAAAGTGAAGTTAATAGTAGGTGTATAAAAATGTCTGTTGTGATCAACACAAAACTTTCCACTGCAATATTTAGTTTAAAAAAATATTTCTTTATAATAGGGCAATTCACTCTTGATCGTAGATAGTAAAATCGTAGATTGTACTGTACATCTACGATGGAAAAGTACAACGAAGCGGGAGCAGCGCTTTACTAGAGGTTGTGGGTTTTGTCGTAAATTTTTGACTCTTTTATTTATTTTCTTTACCTAAACTGTTTAAAGCATTTTTTCACTCTTAATTTATACTAAATCATATAAATACTTCAATTTACTTGCTTTTCCAATGTCCATTTTAGAGTTGGCACCAAGTTGACATGTCACAAACATGCCTTAACCTCACTTTATTAGAATTACGACAAAAACCACAATTTTACCATACCTGTAGTAGATTGTAATTTTCGTCGTAAAAAAATTTGTATGGAGAACTGTCAAAAAACTACGATTTTATTTACGATTCTACGATTCTACGAGTTTACGATCAACTACGATAAAGAGTGAATAGCCCTAATATTTAGTTTCGAAAAAAAAAAATATTTTTTCAAATATACCGTTTAAGATACGTAAAAACCGTTAAACCAAAAAATATGGAAAACTTCTTATGCTGCGTTTACACGAATGACAAATTTGTCATTTTTTTGTCATAAATTGTCATTATCGTTTAAATAGTATCATTTTTGTCATTATTTCTGTCAGAAAAATGACAATCTCTCATAAAAGAATGAACTTGTCCATTCTTTTATGACATATTGTCATTATCTGTCATTCGTGTAAACCCAGCATTATGCTACATTTACACGAATGACAAATTTGTCATTTTTTTCTTGTCATTATGTTAATTCCCGTGTAAATGGCATAATTTTTGTAATTTTTTGTGTCAGAAAATGTCAATCTCTCATAAAAGAATGAACTTGTCCATTCTTTTATGCCAGATTGTCATTCGTGCAAACGCAATATTAGTTATGACAACTTTAGTATTCAACTTTTGTCATAACTAATATTGCGTTTGCACGAATGACAATCTGGCATAAAAGAATGGACAAGTTCATTCTTTTATGAGAGATTGACATTTTCTGACAGAAAAAATTACAAAAATTATGCCATTTACACGGGAATTAACATAATGACAAGAAAAAAATGACAAATTTGTCATTCGTGTAAATGTAGCATTATACTTTAAATTTTGTTATGTGCATTTTCCCTAAAACCGCATAGTTTTCGGGAAATTTTCAAAAAATTGTGTTTTTTCAAAAAAAAAAATGGTATGGGAGGTAGCCCTAATAGCTAACTTAACTTTATCAAAACTCGATAAAAACTAGGATTATCATAAAAAAATCCCCAAAAAAATTTCAAGTCGCTAGCTTAACGCATTGTTGAGTTATTAAAGATAAGTAAAATGGACAGACTGACAGACCGCCAGAAAGATGCACGGACATCCTCCTAATTTTTCTGATACTGGTTTCGTACTGAACACAAAGAGTCTATCTGCCCCCGTTCTTGAGTCGGTATTCAACACTTTCCTTCTATGTCAGAGGAAAGTAAAAATTGGAAGATGTGCATAAATTGGAATAGCAAGAAATATTTACACTAAAATTTTGCACGATTTGGTCTGTGGTGTCCTAAAAATTAAACATAACAAAATCTGGCAATTATTGAAAACCCGTATGGTGATATTTGTATCAAAATTCGAACAGACCAAAACTCCACTTTGAAGTCAAACTTTCCAATAAGATTTTTTTAATTTATTCCAATCGGATTTTGATGTATGGGAGTTTTATGTAAAATCATATCCTAAATAACTTTTGTTCTTGGACTTTTTTGATAAGATGCACTGTTTTTGAGATATTCGCAAAAAATATTTTAGTTCGTATGGGGGGTACCCCCCTAATGGTCCATTTTTACCCATTAACGAATTTAGCCTTGCATTTTACGAAAAACGGATCTGCGCAAAATTTCAAGTCTGTAGCTCAATCCGTGCGCCCGCAATCCGCTCCACAGACGGACGGACGGACATGCAAAAATTAATTATTTTTATCATTCTAAACACACTGGTGTAATTAATTTTTGTGTGTGATGACGGGATCTTGGCGTTACAAACGGTAAGGCAAAGTTAGTATACCCTTTGGTATACATACCATACGGGTATAAAAAATTTGAAAAACGCCCTGGCGAAAACCAATCAAAGAAAATTGGCGCCAGAGGAAAACAATAGAGACAGAAAAATTATGTAAGTATTCTTTTAAAAAACTAGACAATAGTTAGACGAAAATCAAGAAATAAAATGTGGCCGAAAAAATCATTAAATAGGCGCCGCAGGCAATGTTATTTGTTATAAGTCGATCGAAAAATTTCTTACATTAATTCTGCGTCAAAACTTAATCCTCTCAATATTAAATTGATTGAAACTTTCTGAACCTGAACGACTTGTTGAATCGGAACTGCTGCGGATAACATTAAAATTTCCAGGTATTCAGGTGGCAAAAATCACCTACTTCTAAGATTCAAATTGTTTCCGAGATAAAAGCACACAAACATAGAATCACTGTTTGGTTCTTTGGTGAAAAAAGTGTGTAAATACATTTAGGGAAATAAACATGCGATAAAAAGCCACAGCGTATGCTTATGTAATTTTATGTTGTTTTTAAAGAGATATGCGTCACCCACCATGAATTGTTTACTTCTTGAGGTATTTTAGGGTTTTTGTCGAAATGCATAGAAAAGGGTTTGACGTCCGGGAAGTGACAAATTGCTCTGAAAATCCATTACGAAAACACAAAACTCGCTTAAAGCTGGAAGCAAAAAATAAACATTTATTCAAATATAAGCAAAAATGAGAAATACATAAATTTTATGTAAGAAAAAACTTGAAACAAAATTGTGTTATCTTGGCCCGAGACAAATTGGTTTCTCAACCCATAATGACTCAATAGACAATCGAAGCCAATCAGCCAAACTAAAGATGCATGGGTCACGCCCGCCCAATCCTAGAAAGAAAAATTGTGAACTCGGTCCTTCGCGGGGGCTTCGCTGAACTTCCATTGATGAATTTCCGGCGGAAATATGGGTGGCCACCAATGATGTATTGGCAATGGCAGGTAATGATGTTGGATAATTGGAATGAGGAGGGTTTAAGGAACTTCTTGAATATCGGTACGGACACTGCTCCTGGTAAATATCGAGGAGGAAACCACTTGTCTGACTAAACCGAATACCACTGGTTCTGAGACGAATTACTTTGACTCCTTGACCCCATTGGGATGTGTAAACAAGACCAGTTTTACAGCCACATATCCGTTGGCCATCGATCTCGAGAAAATCCTCACCACATCCTAAGGAATTTGCTGGCTGACCGATAAAGAAAAACTTGAATTCGATACGAAGTCTGCAAACGTTGAGACTGTGCCTTTCGATGTAGAAGAGGCAATCCCTTGGGAATGGGTGAGTATTTGGGAATCCTGGACTCGATAGATAAAACCTCCGTTGCCTGAAGGCGGTGGCGCAACACGACGACTGAGTGGGTGGAATGTACGGTATCACTTGAGGTTGCGGACGTGGACTGGAATTCGGTGGCGGCAGCGGTGGCGGGAAATTGAAATTTGGATATGAGGGCGGATATGGAAACGATGGATAATTGACACTTGGCTGGGTTAAAATTATTCCTGGAATACAAACTAATGACGGAAATTGTGGCGAAATCGACGGCGTTGATGGTGGCAAGTATCCATTGTCGATTGGGCGCTCTGGTGGCAGATATTGACTACCTTTCGACGAATTACTTATCTCGTATTCAACAGAGTTACCCTTAAACGGTGGTAAAAGTTCAGATGATGGTTCCGTGACGTCAAAGTTACCAGCAGTATTTCCATTTTCCATAGAACTTGCTAAATTGTTGTCCTGTTGTGAACATGGTAGACGCGTGATGAGTAATTTAAATCCTTTACTCTGATAATATCCATCTGATTGAAAAGTAATCCTTAATAAACCATTTGAACTGTTGTAATTTTTGATCCCAATCACTTTTCCACAAAGTGTTTCCATGTCACCAATTTTCAATTGATCTTTGGAGCAGTTAATCGATGGCTCCAATGAAAAATCCAGAAATTGTATATGAAATTCAGTGAAACAAGAAAATGGTGACTTAATCAAGAAATCACATTTCACTCCTGATGGGTAATCATTCGGATAATTAGGTGATGTTAATAGCGTTTGTAGGGCTTTATAGGAGCCGCCACATTCTTGGAACTGTTCCGCGTATTTCCTATTTCGCCCGGGAGAATTGGAAAATTCACTTGAATTTCTTTGGCCGACAGAAGTTAATAAAAGTTTTGCGTCTTTGTTACTTTGATCTCTAAATTGCCCATTAGATTCAATAATTGTTCCGATTGAGCACTTAGTAAAATGTGCCAACAAATATAATAATATTAGCAATGTTATTTTTAGATTCACAAACATTTTCTTGATATTTCGGTTCGACTTTAAGACGAAAGACTTAAGCGATGGTAAAGAAATCGATTTGTAAACTGTCGTCTGGTGAGGTGAATTTTCTTTATTTAAGGTAATAAGTTGACACCTTTAAAGTGCAAACATGTTGAAGGCGTTTAATCTTATCACGTTAAAGACTTGTTTGACACATATTAGATCTTAAGGTAAATCGTTTCTGTGTCAACGCATAATTATTAGACTTTAAACAAAGACTTTAGCTAAATTGGATTTAGGCAGATTTCAAATTTTTCATGATCTAAAATTAATTTTCGTGATTCACAAATATTAAGCAAGTCTTCGGAGCTAATGTCAGATTCCGGAGTATTCCATTGAGTTGTGTAATTGACAGAATATTGGATGTGGTGGTTCGTTCATAGCTAGGTGACCAGACTTCCGGACTGGACGAGATACAAAAAAAACCTTTTTTTTTCAAAAGTTTGAATTTGAAAAAAAATCGTTTTTTCAAAAGAATTTTGATGTATAGCAAAATTATGCAAGAATTATATTTCAAATAATTTTTTTTTCATAAATTTTTCAATTTCCATCTGCTTGGGAGAAAGGGAATGGGGCGTATTCCTCTAGCATCAGACACTTAAGGTTTTCGCATTTTTTGTGTGACGTATTGTATGTTGCGGAGTTTGAGTGGGCGGAAATTCTCCTTGACAGATGATCTTTCCAACACTAAGAGCCGTATAAAAATACATTAAGTAGTTTAGAGGGGGGTGGTTTGAGTGGATTTAGGATACCACTTTTTAGGATATAGCAGGAGAGAGGATTCGCAACATGTAGAGGGGGGTGGTTTGAGTGGGTGAAAATTTTCTTTATGATCGACCTGTCCAACACTGAAAACCATATTCAAAGTCCTTCAGTGGTTCAGAACATAATAGGCGAGGGGTAAAGGGGAAGCCTATTCCAGGACCACACCTACACTGAAATCCGTATTTAAATCCCTTTAGTGGTTTAGAAGATGACAGGCGAGAGGTAAAAGGGAAGCCTATACCAGGACTACACCTACATAAACACATATATAAATTTTTGTCTAAGTTGGTGTTGTAGTTCTTGAGTTTATGCGTTAGGGTGCGTCCATAGTGGTCACAAAACCAGCTTCTCGCTTTCCAGCAGCCGGTTTACGCTGGATAAAAATTAATCCGAGTATGAATTGTCGCTTCCATGGTGAACCGGCTTCTGGCTTTCATAAGAATCAGCCGGCGTGTACCAGCGTTTACCGGAATAAATTTTTAATTCTTGTTAACGCCGGTAACCAGCTTCAAGCCTGTTTTGACAGTCGTTAGTTATCATCATTAGTGAAAGTGCCATCATATCTGCGGTACAAGCGCGAGATTCATCACGAACATCACCTTCTAGAATCACGCTGGTTATAAGTACCGGCGTAAATCTCGCCGGAAAGCGGGTGCGCGAGAAAGCGAGAAGCTGGTTCACTATGGACGTACCCTTACACACAAACACGACTCTATTATGTATATAAGAAATTTGTTGTTTCGTTGTCACTCCTTTTCAGCCAACAGATTCACATAAAAATTAAAAAAATAAGGTTACCCGTATATAGCTGTCTTATTGGTGTACGTCACACATTCTGGATGGAGTGACGGGAATCTAAAAAGCATATCGTGGGGAAGAGGCGTAATTAGGAAAAATTTTCGTAATTAGGTGCAAAAATTCGTGGAAGTAAAACATTAAAAAAAATATCAGTTTCGATCAACACAAAACAGGAAATTTTATTTCCTTTGAATTTGGTTATACGGATTTTTTCATAATAACGCAGTTTCCGAAAATTTTTCAAAAAACTTAATTGTTTCGAAATATGTTGGGAACCCATAGAGATATGTAAAAACCGTTTAAGCAAAAAAAAAATGCAGGAAATTTTATTTCCTATAAATTTGGTTATACATATTTTTTCGTATAAGCGCATAGTTTTCGAGAAATTAAAAAAAAAGCAAGAAATTTTCAACACACTTATTTTTTTTTTAAATATGCTGAAAACCGTTAGAGATATGTATAAATTAAAACAAAAAATGAAGAAAATTTTAGATCCTTTAAATTTTGTTATATTCATTTTTTCCCAAAAGCGGATAGGTTTCGAGAAATTCTAGAAACTGATAATAAAATTAAGCTTAGTACATTTTTCCAGCGTAGACCAAAAGGTAAAGTACTTGGCGCGTATTCCAGAGGTCAGTGGTTCAATTCCCGAGTGTGACACACTGTTATTCAAGTCCACTCAACTTGCTTTCGAAATGAGTAGTAATAGTTGCCGTTTGGTGTGCACTAGATTGCTATCACGGCCTCTGCTGTTGATGGGTTGCAACGAAAAAACCTTACAAATGTTGTAACTCATCCATGGTTCATGTAAAAAAACTGTAAGTGCGAAGCAGGAAAAAAGTTGTTATGAAACCTCAATTGAGGAGGCCCAGGTTCTTCGAGACCTGCATATAAATATATATATGAATTAGGACATTTTTAATTTCGTTCATAAAAGGTTTAAGTTATTTTTCAGACTAAATTGTAACTTTTCTTACTTCAAAATATTATTTAATCTGTCATAAAAAAAATATTTTCATAATGTTAAAAAAAAAACTCGTGCATTTCTTGGATGTTTACTTCCTTGCCACTATAATGCAGTTAGCCCAGAAAAACGTGTATCGATGGTATTTATCGGATATTAACTTCGTATGGCATTAAAACAAAACAATCTGGAATATCGGTTACAAAAATATAATCAAATAATATTATTTTTCGAGAGGTTTCAACGAAATTACAAAAGTAACATTTACTGAGGACATTAAAAGTTCATTGTTTTCATCAAACGGAAATAAACAGATCACCATCGCAATAATTCTCAGTTTGTTAATGTGGCAGTTAGAAACCCACAAAATATCACAATTCAAGCCACCTGGAAGGCATGTAGAACTCACATATTTCCAAGTATTCTTTCCGTATGATGTCTGCTTGCAAGATTGTGAATCCCACTGAATGGTAGTAAAATCGTTTTAACGACCAAATATCCAGATATTCCTATCCACATCTCCATGGATTAGCAGCCATATCTACATGAACCCAACTGATGATATAATCGAATTCACTTTTATGCTATCAGATTGAATGCCAGTCACTCCCACCCTGGCCAGGAGTATTGGTGTCGACCATGAGGAATAATCCCGATTGCCGCCAGGTAAACCTGAAAGTTATACTCCGTGGTGTAAAATGTCAAACGCAAGTGGGTGGATTTTTTGTGTTACGCTTCGTGTCTCTTGCGGGCTGCATAGCTATAGAATCCTCAAATAAGATAAAAACACAAAAAAAGGATAATTTTGGGGAACACAGAAAGGTCGAAATTCAATTATTTTGATTATTCTTGTATACCTGGCTTAAAGTGACCCAAAGCAACAGGGAAAAGTTACTAATATAATTATGAAAATTATCTTGGGATTTTCATTGTAACTTTTTAATAGTGTGCTATTATTTTTTTCCGACTAATTTAAGGTTTTTAGTAAATCTTTACTAAGCCTCACCCTCCTTGTATTACGAGTTACTTACACCATCGCTAAGACTTTCATTTCCAAGCAAAGATTTTTCTTAAAACTTTCTGTAAGGTTTTTCAGAAATTTGAAACTCGTGGCCTTTAAATAAATGAATCCATCAAGACATTTTATTTTTAGGGAGGACTTTTTACTGATGTAAAATTTACGATTTAAAAATAGTCTGTGAATTTCCCCTCATTTAGATATCGTCATATTCTAATTAGAAATATTTCAAATGTTGTAATTTCATTAATTCTTGCTGATGAATTTTCCTACTCTCGTGAAATTGCGTTCATAAAATCCACTTTGATTATGATTTTGGAAAATTCCTATGTATATTCGTTATTAACGGTTCGGGGGACTTTCATTTAGTGGTATAGGTATTTTAGAAAGGTCATTACTTGATGAGAAAATTTGCACGTTCAAATATGACTAATTGGGTCATCGTCATATAATTATAAAATGATTTTTTGTAAAGCTTTAATTAATGAATTCAAAATCGGCTCGAATTATTTTGGAATTATGATGAATTGGCGTTTATTTAGATAGCTCACATTTGCCTCCAGCCGGGCAAATATTTCAAATGGTTTTTAATTTAAGATATTCTGTATGGACGTTTTATTTATTTGGTTCAAGTAATTTTAATTCAGAAAAAGATATTGGACGTGAACAGCACATGACTTTCTTATACAAAATCTACATTTTTGTGCAGAAACGTAGATGTAACCCGATGCATAAAACATTAGTTAATATAAAAATACAAATTTTTATTTTACAAAATATGAAATATCAGTTAAAGATATCCATTTACAGTACAAGGAAAAAATATAGAGAATTTGAATACCTTTATTTCTTCTTTTAAGCCGTTCGGTCCATGTTTTTTTTCTATGGGGGTTAAAAATACTCTCTATACAAATTAATGATGTTTAAGCTATCAGTATTCATTAAAGAAAAAAAAATTAATTTTTCACAAATACTTTCACTGTAGTCCAGATTTTTACTCGACTAATCAAAATTTGGTCACAAATGCACTTAAAGGTGCACTGAATGAGAATAGAGTGTTTGAAAATAAATAAATATAAGTCAATTCAAATTTTTTAGCAACTTTTAACTGCGTTGCCATGCCATATGGCATCAAAATACCGAATGGGTTAACTATTTTTTTCGAAAAGCCGGTAGTTTTCAAGCAATTCGCAAAAATATTTTTTTCACCTCTTAATAAAAATATCTCAATAACGGTAAAATATTGTGGCAAACTTTATTCTCTTCAAAAACTTTATACATTAACATTCATTAAATTGAATCATTAAAAATAACAAAAGCTATAATTGCCAATCTGGCAATTATTGAAAACCCGTATGGTGATATGGCATTGTTCGAAGTTCAAGTGAACGGCGAACAGTTGTATCAAAATTCCACTTTGCGGTCAAACTTTTCAATAAGATTTTTTAAAATTGATTCCAATCGGATTTTTATGTATGGAAGCTTTATGTAGAATCATATCTTAAATAACTTTTGTACTTGGACTTACATCATTCTAAACACACTGGTGTAGGGACAGCGGTTCAATAAAACAAGAGTTCTTTTTTTTAATAACTGCATACCTCGATAACGGCTTGAAATAAAGACTCTACCCTATCATAGTAATTTCAAATTTTTCTTTTAACAGTTTCATTGTACTTTCAAAAAGAAAACTTTTGATTTTTATTTCGTTTAAATCGGACTACTGGTTGCCGAGTTATGGCCAAAACCCGATTTTTGTCCGATTTTCGAGGGGGGGGGGGGGTTCCCCCTCTAAACCGGTTTTCAGCAAATGAAAAAAGTACGGGTCGCTTAGTTTTCGGTTCACTATAACACATCCAAAAATTAGAAAAATCATCAGGGTTAGGGCAAGGGTTAGGGTCAGGTTCGCGTCAAAATCGTCAGGGTCGGCTTCGCGACCTTCCCGTGTAAGTGAAACAGGCGTCCGCTTTTCGGTCAATGAATTTGAGATATTTTCTGATGGTACTAGAGTTAAAAAAGTAAACTAATTAATAGTTTAATTATTTCAGAAGATAAACCAATATACATAAATTTACAAGTGAGTACTATGAAATTAATGAAAAACTTTTAGTATAACTTGTGTTACAAAAGTTTTTTTTTGTCAACATATAAAAATTATTTCGAAAATTTGTTTTGAAAATTTTAACTTCAGTGTTAGTTTTACGTGAAAACTTTTACTCAATTGGTGTCACACGGGTAAAGAACTTTCAATATTGTTTATAGCGTGACAGAAAATTTTCAATTAGAGTGGACTAGTCAAGAATCCTTGTTAAGTGCTACGTTAGAAATAATTTATGGCAGTTAAACACGCAAATTAATGCTATTTGATAATTGAGTGGTTGTATCTCTTTTAAGTTCATTGTTTGTTCCTGTTTTGAACCAGTTCTTAAGTTCTTAAATGACAAACATAGAGGAGACAAAATGATTGTTTTTATGTCAAATAAAAAATAGAAACGACTAAAAAGGAGGAAAAGAAACTCTTTTTAAAAGCTTTTATTTAGCTTGCCTTCGTGTCTGTTTGTCTGTTTGTCTGTTTGTCTGTCTGTCTGTCAGATCAAATCTTGCAAACCAATTTTTACCCACTTCCACTTGTCCGATTGACTTGAAATTTTGCACACTTATATAAGTCCGATGACAATACAATATTTTCACTACTTCGTCCTTGTAAGGATAACGGAAGGTCCTGTAAGGATAACGTGATTATCCTTTTCTCCAAATTTTCCGGAAAAAAATCTATTCTGGGGGTTTTTGAGGTCGCTGAATCCGAATCTATCATTAAAAAGTCTGTAAGGATAACGGAAGGTCCTGTAAGGATAACTTGATTATCCTTTTCTCCAAATTTTCCGGAAAAAATCTATTCTGGGGGTTTTTGAGGTCGCTAAATCCGAATCTGCCATTAAAAAGTCTGTAAGGATAACGGAAGGTCCTGTAAGGATAACGTGATTATCCTTTTCTCCAAATTTTCCGGAAAAAAATCTATTCTGGGGGTTTTTGAGGTCGCTGAATACGATTCTCAAGTTAAAAAGCCTGTAAGGACATCTCAAATGTAAGGATATATATTCGAAGACTAAATAGAACAAAATAAAAAATATAAAAAAAAAATTTTTAAAAAAAGCTTTTATTAAAAAACAATGCACTAAAAAGAAAAAAATAATTTTCTGGACGCTGTGTATCACAAATATAAAAGCTTTTAAAAAGCGAGATAAAGCATAAAACAATAAAATAAAAATTTATCTCGCTTTTAAAAAGCTTTTATATTTGTGATACACAGCTTCCAGAAAATTATTTTTTTCTTTTTAGTGCATTGTTTTTTAATAAAAGCTTTTTTTAAAAATTTTTTTTTTATATTTTTTTCAATTATCATTTCTCTGAAACAGATTTAATTTTTTCTTGGGCCATTTTTCGAACTTTTTTGCAGGTTGGTCAAACGTTTAGTGAGTATAAAAATTGTCACATTTTTGTCATTATTTTCTCTGCATGTAAATATTAAAATATATTTGAGCAAAATTGACAAAACAAATGATCACAAAAACACATTTTTGAATACGTAATTTGAATTAAAAGAATTTATCGAAAATGGCAACAAAAACGAATGGAAAATCCCTTATATGTCTATCATTCAACTACAAACATTATATTTTAGTGAAAATCACTTATAGCTAGTTTCATTGCAATAATTTTAATTACTCACATTTAATTGGTTAATCACATTTTAACTACATAATTACAATCATCGTCATCATCATCATTAACTCAATTAGTGAAAAAAACTTACAGTGCAAATTGTTTTATTAATACACATACCTTTGACATAATTAATTATGAGTGACACTATATGAGTAGGACTCTCGAATAAAAGTACGAATTCTGTAGTATCCTGTATTTCGTTTTGCAAAAGTTCAAAGTTAATCCCACTGGGCGACCTGATGTGAAAACTTTATTGTCAACACTTAATTTACAGAAATTGAGTGATGATAAACAGGGATTTAGGAAATGCTACTCCAAAAGTTTTAAATTTAAAGTCAAAAACTTTTTTACAAAAGATCTGAAAATAATAATAAAAATATCTGGTGTGACTTTCACAGCACATGACTTTCTTATACAAAATCTACGTTTCTGCCTAATTTACACTATAACACGAAAAATAAAACATTAGCTTATATAAAAACATGATTTTTTTTTTTTACAAAATCTGAAAAATCTCGATAACGGTAAGAGATATCGATTTATGCAAAAAGGTAAAAATGTGGTAAATTTTAATATATTTAATTCTTCTTTTAATACGTTGACTACGATTTTTAAAAAGCCGTAATTTTTGTTACTTCCGGTTAACGGATGTCCACCAAAAGCTGACAGAATTGTCCCATTAGAGAACCAGACACGCCTGTAAAATTCATAGCTCTAGCTCTTTTACTTTTTATACGAAGTGTAATTAAGTATTGTAATCATGAAAAAGGTCGACTTCTTAGTTTTGCCTAAATAATTTTGCCTAGCGGTGAGATGATACTTTTCTTACATAGTTAAACATCATATGATGAAAATTTGCTATTTATGTTTAATTTTTTAACATAGAAAAAATTCTGAAAACTCAACAATTAATTTAGGTACAAAGTTGAAATTTGACACAGAACAAGGCTTGTTAAAAGTTAAACCACGCCCTAAAATGATAAAAAATACAATGGGAAAATTTTTTGCATTTTCTCGAAAACGGTTATTTTTCCCCAACATCGGGTTCAAAGAGGTTTTATAGGACGATAACAGCGTTTGAATTTAAAAAAAAAACCACGTCAAAATTTGGTAAGGTGGTAGAAGACACCGCTAGATGAATGAAGCTATCATGGCTATACTTTAAACGAAAAACAAAACTCAGTCGATTCGATTCGCCACTCAATTGGTATTCTGAAATTTGCAAGGAGTAATTTGACCCTCAAAACGTTACGCAATCGAATAGAAGAGAAACGCAGCGGATTCAAGAATACAAATTGAGAGGAAATCCAACAAACTTAACGTTACTTGAGATTCCAGAATAGGCTTCCAGAATGGAATGTATGTTTTTTCTCTTGTGTTTACAATACACGCTTACATATAATAATTTTTCAAATAAATTTGGGACCACGCCGTGCGTCTGTAATTTTTTTTTAGTTCAGAATGCGTCTTTTTATCTATTTTTCCCCAAGTCGTCTCATTTAACTCAAATCCCAAACGCTACAATATGGTCGAAAACGAACTTTGAAGATTTTACGTCACGCTCTCAACTGTATTTATAACTGAAATATGCCTGCCCGCCGCCATTTTGTTTTTCTTATTGACATCGGAAGGTGTACTCAGTTTCAAGTTAATTGGAAATGAGACAGCAGGTCAAATTTAGGTTACAAAATATGAACCTAACAAACCAACGAATGAAAATAAACACATAGGGTAAAGTATTCAAATCTGAGCCCCGGCACCAGTTCTGAGCACCCCTGTTAATTTTCCGGCTAATACTAAGTTCAGACCGACACAAAATCACGTAATTTTGAAGATTTTCGTAATTTTGAACGAAATCTTCCTCGAAATCACGAGAATTCCAGTACATAAACCTGTTTTCAAAAATCATTAAAAGTATGCAATTTCCACAAAATTACGAACGAAATCAAGCAAAAACAATGAATACAACCCTGCATCACTCATTCAGCTCTCTTGAGTACATCAGTTTTGACATTTGTGCTGCATTGGAAAAACGGAAATATAAGAAAAAGAAGCCGTATTCCGCACGCGAAGAGGATACATTAGTAAACAACCTACGCGGGGCAAAAAAAAATTGACCTGTTTTTGATGTGATTAGATATGAAATGGAAAATAATTGTCTATTTTCATTACAGATAATTTCCATTGTCGTCTAAAGTGTCTAATTCTGTTTGCACATATTTCATCAATGTTTTGAATTGTATTATTCATCATATTACTAAAATTCATAGTAATCCTACACTAAAATTCATAGAAATCCTGTCGTTGAAATGTGAAACAAAATTACCTTAATCTCTGTGTGAACACTTTGGTTTAAGATCTAAATCATTTCGCAAAATTACGTGATTTTGTGTCGGTCTGAACTTAGTATTAAACAAGAATTGTGCGCGACTGAGCCGATTAAACCACATTTCACAACGTGATGAACCCAATTATTTTTCGAATTCAATTCTTATTTCTCTGAGTTACTAGGCGTTACTTATTTTAATACGGGGGGCTCAGAACTAGATTTTGGGATAACTTTCACATTTACACATAATTCTTTTTTTATCCAAATTGTTGAGGAATATGTATATGTTAATTTAATTTAAACATTCCATACTTTCGACCAGTAAGTATAAGTTTCTCAGAAAGTATACGGAAGACAAATAAAATATGGTATGAAGTGAAATAAGGCTTAAGGGGGCTCAGATCTGGGTATTTTACCCTACTTGCAAAAATCACGAAATTTATACACATTTTTATGAGAAACCTCAATTAATTAAAAACGTAAATATTTCTCACGTTTGAAATTGGAAATAAACTTTACGAAGCGTTATTAAAATGCCGAAATTTATTATATTTTAATGCGCTTATATTGTACATTTAATTAATTAATTAAGAGACATACATGATATGATTAATATATTATTTATTTACTTTTTTTTAAAGAATTCTTTTTATTTTTTGTTTAAAATAATTTATTTAAAATTGCAAAAATCTTTTATTAATAATAATCATTTAATACTTTCTTTTTCTAATAAATAAATAATTCTTTAATATATTTTCCTTTGGCAAAAGTGCAAGATACTTTTTATTTTAAATTTATTAAATTTTTTTATTTGATAAAAACAATAGTTATATTAGAACTAAAAATTAAATTGACAACGGTATAATTTTTATTGGCATAATAATGCTTTATTTTTTAGTTAAAATATTTTCAGTTTTGTTTTAGGTTTTTTGATAAATCTGGAAATTTTCTGAACGTTTCTTTAAAATGTTTTTTAGGTTTTGTTTTTCAGTTTTGATGGTTCTGCATGTTTTCCTTTTTACTGTGTTTATTTCAATTTTGCGTCTTATTGGTGGTTTATTTTGTGTGTTATGAATTTATCCCAAAAACCTGATATTTGTGAAAATTGCTTTTGCTGGGCGTTTCCTATTACAGAAGCTAACCGTCTTTTGATGATTTCCGTTTCGATTCTCATGAAGTCCAACAAGTAACTTGAAAACATCTTCTCGGCTGGGTACACAAAGATATCGAGTGTCAGCCTCATACCTACATTCAGATGGATGACAGAAAAAATGTTCAACATCAGTCATGTTGCATATAATGGAAAACAAAATCGAAAAAAGTAATCACAGAAGTTATGTTTTAGATATATTTGTGCGTAGAAAAGGTACAGCGCACAATAAAAAAAAAGCCTCAGGAAATTATTTTATCGACCACTGGTGGTCAACAAAGCAGAAAATCAAAAAAATATAAATAAAAAAAACAATTGATTTAAGGCAGAATGATTTTTTTTTTTTGCGCATATTAAAGTTCTGGAGGCATCGAAATCGTATTAAATTTCAAATTTGAAAATAACTGCAAATTCTTGTTTCCCTACACAAAGCTATAAATTCCAAAACAGAAATATTTAATTTTAAATTAATTACATTCTAAAGGTGCCGCTCCATATGAGAGTAAATGCCAACGAGAACCTCTCGATAGCAGCTACTCGCAAATGGACACGTCTCTGAGAGTCGCTCGCAAAAACTCGCGAGCTAGTTTCTGCCACGGCATACAGACAAACAAGGTATGCTGTAAACTTTTGATAGTCAGGTGTGACGTCATTTGTGCCGACTTTTTTTAATTAATTTTTATGTTTATTGATCACTATTAAATGCAATCAGTCCACTAATTTACAAATATCTTATTTAGATCGCACAAATTTAAAAAAAACCACCCAGAATACAAAATTCCTTCTGCACTTGGCGAACTAATCGGCACAAGTGACGTAGCAACGAAATGTCAGATTTGAGTTTACAGCATACCTTGTTTGTCTCTATGCCGTGGTTTCTGCGAGCTGTCAAAAGTGATCCTACTCTCTAGTCGACAGGCCTCCACTGAACTCTCGGAGAGTAGCTCGCCAGATACGAAGAGCGCTTGAATTTCGTTAGTAGCTCTCGAGAACGCTAGAAGCTAGAAGCAGAGAACAAATAATCTAGAGAATAAATTCTTTGAACAAATTTTTAGAGAAAATTTTTCCACTGTGAGATGAAGCAAGAGGATCCGATGTAACACGGAAAAAATTATCCATTCGATTCCTCCATCTCATTGAATAGATACGACGAAAATGATTAGAAAATGTTCTCTTTGCCTAGTCTAAAAGTAATTAACTTTTAGGCCGTAGCTAGTGAATGATAGGGACATTTTTCCCCCCTCCGAAGCGAAAATTTGTCAAAAATTTGTTCGGCAGAGTTTTTTCTATATATTCCTTATTCTATGCTAGAAGCTCGATTTCGCTAGTACCGATAGAAAAATCGCCGAAATTAACTCTCAAATGGACAACCTCCTGCGAGTAACTTTCGAGAGTTTTTGAGAGTTATTCGCGTATGTACTCTCATGTGGACCGGCACCGTAAAAGAATTATTCACCACAATTTTAATGAAAATGTTAGGGTTTTTTTTGTGACCAACTGTCAATACTGTACCGAAATTGTAAAAAACAAAGCACGATTGTATAATTATGAGAAAAATTAATTATTTGTAACAAGTACCCCCCCCCCCCCCCCCCCCCTCCCTCCCGCCAATCTTTGGAAAACATCAGCAAACAACTTTAGGTGAATCGGTCATGCTGTTTTCGAGTTATAGCTTTTAAAAGCAAATAAAGTCAGAGTTCATTTTTAATCAGTTCAGGGTTTATTTTCTCTCGATAAATAATTAAAAGAATCCATCGATTAAGACTAGATGCCTCGATATAAGACGCTTCATTATACGACGCTCAATATTGTGTTCCTGACCTCGCTATACGATGACGAAAATTCCATATACGATGCCAAATTTCCAACAATTTTTGTTTTAATTTTCAAAACTTTGATCTTTTAATTTAGTGGGTTTTTCAAAATTTGAAGCTCTGTCGTTTCAACATAAAAAATCTCATCCGTTGATATATTCCTCGCCCAAAAACGCTGTAAATCGAGGCATGCTTGTATAGTTAAAAAAAACTAAACTCACGGTCTATATCTGCTGTTTTGTCGTTTCCAAGGATATCTCCTATAATATCTGGATCTTTTGTTAATTTCTCTGCTTGGTGATAGATCTTGCTGTTCTTGTGGTTCCTCAACATAAACAACTGGTAGAGGTTCCATATTTGGGCTCTGTGGGGAAAATTTCAATTTGAAAAGCAATTAAGTATTTTAAAATAATCTAATTTATGGGACTGAGCATACAAAATCTGGCAAATGTTTTTACTAACATTTTGAGACTTTTTATATAAAACTCCTTTTAAAGTTCATACTAAAAACCCCCAAAATGCTAATAAAAAGATTTTTTTTTTTCGCTTGACCCAAACATTTTCTGGGAATCCTACCTCTAACAATTTCATTAACATCGCAGATTTGCTAACAATATCCTGTTCTTCTCGGATGTCATCTTCTAACTTTTTTAGAATTTCCATTTTATTACTGAAATCTAAGTCATTCGGATACTCTGAATAATCATCGCTAATGCCATTAGTTTGGGTTTTTACTGGATCTGTATTGGAACAACAAAAAGGCAATCGTATTAATATCAAATGATTTTTAACCTTTCGATTTAATAAACAAATATATATTTTTTTTCTTTGAGATATAAGTTTTATAAGGTTTTCTATACATAAAGAAACTGAAAGTATTTTGAAGAGGTATGGATGGTGTTTTCGTTTCCCATTTCAAATTATCTGACATGACCTATAATTGGTTAAATCATATGGAAATTTTATTTCACTTCGATTGAATGAGGGGAATTCGGCTTCAGACGAAGTACTTAGACGTTTTAGGTGGGTTCAAGTCCATATTGATAGCATCTTATTATTGAAATTAGAATATATGGAAATAGAAAAACTTAATCAAATAAATTGAACCTTTTGTTTTTAAAAATAAGTTTCTATATAGATATTTTTTAATATTTTTTTTTGTTTTGTTTATATTGTGATCAATGGATGTTTAAAGCTTTCAAGATAAAAATTTGAAAATACGTCACGATTTTATATTATTTTTTCATGCATGAGAAATCAATTTGAGAAATTCTAAGAGTTTTTTTTATTACTGTCCAATTGTGCCGATGAATTCGCCTGCGTACAGGAAGGTTTTGAAAAACTGTATATGCATTTTTCGAACTCATTTTTTGCGATAAACAAATATATTCCACTATAACCAATAAATAGGGTTATCATACGTTCCGGATTAGCCGATACAGTCCCGGAGTAATCTCGTGACGACAGAGTCCCGGAATTACTTTCTCTTTTAGAAGTGTGACGTATTTTATGGACACAGCCTTTTGTCATACACGGAAAAAAATCGCCTTTGGAATTATTCCTATATTTTTTAGCAAAGCAAAGAACGATGCACGATTTTGCCCCCCTAAACTAACTTTTGAACCCGTTTTTCACTTTGGTTGAAGACTTTTTGGAAAGGACACAGTCTCTAGTTTCATTCATATATGGCGTGAAGAATTGCAGGGTGATGGTGAGGGGTTAACGAACGCCTTATATGGATGAAACTAGAAAACTACACGGGTTCAAAAGTTAGCCTAGGGGCACAACTTCCATTTATGCCATGATTTCTGTGAAAAATCACGAGAAAGTTCGTCAACCCCATGCAATCCGGTGGTCCTTGACGCCACATATGGATGAAACTAGAGACTGTGGCCTTTCTGTGGTCCTTAACCAAAGTGAAAACTACACGGATTCAAAAGTTAACCCAGGGGCACGAAAAACGCTATTTCTTGCATGGTTCTTTCGACGATCTCTCATATATTTGCAGATCCCATTGCCAAAATACTTGTAAGATATACGACAATGTGTAGAAACATCAAAAGATATCATTTATGATCAACACAAAACTTTCCTCGGCAATATTTAGTTTCAGTAAAAAAAAAACTAAAATATTGTATTTTTTCAAATATCGCGAGAACTGTTAAAGATACGTGAAAACTGTTAAAGGAAAAAATACATGAAATTTTATTTCCTTTGAATTTGATTAAATGCATTTTTTCACAAAAGTGAATAGTTTTCGAGATATTTACAAAAAAACTTAAAAGAATAATTACTGAATTTGATTGGAATTATTACCAATTTTTTTGGATGCGTTCCCATGAAAAGTAGGGAAAATTTCTTCAGAAAGGAAACCTGCCCCAAAAATATTTGGCCTGATTCCCAAAAATGTTTGGAATTGTTCAACTTAGCAGTAGAAGGTTTCCCATTGATGATTTGAGGCTTTCCTTAAGTTATTATAGGAACCAGAAGAAGAACTGATTTCATATATTGCTGTCCGGGTGGAAGAGCTTTACCAGAAAATTCACTATTGATTCAAATTTTTTATTCTCGTGTATATTGAAGACTAAGAAAACAAGTACTAAATGTATAATGTCGGTTTAGGGTTGCTGTAAAAAATATTTATATCTGCCTTTAGCGAATTTTTATACCCGTATGGTGAAACCAAAAGGTATATTAGATTTGCCTTACCGTTTGTAACGTCAAGATCCCGTCATCACAAAAAAAAATGAATTATACCAGTGTGTTTAGAATGATAAAAATATTTAATTTTTGCATGTCCGTCCGTCTGTCCGTCTGTCTGTCTGTCTGTCTGTCCGTCTGTCTGTCCGTCCGTCTGTCCGTCCGTCTGTCCGTCCGTCTGTGGCTCGAATTGCGGACGCACGGATTGAGCTAAAGACTTTAAATTTTGCGCAGATCCGTTTTTCGTAAAATGCGAGGCTAAGTTCGTCCATGGACAAAAATGGACCATTAGGTTGGTGCGGGGGTACCCCCCATACGAACGAAAACGTTTTTTGTGAATATCTCAAAAACGGTTAAGGTTATCAAAAAAGTGCAATAACAAAAGTTATTTAGAATACGATTCTACATAAAACATCAAAATCCCATTGGAATAAATTTTAAAAAATCTTATTGGAAAGTTTACAGTTTTTCGAAAATTTGTCGAAAACTCTGCGCTTTTGGAAAAAAATACTATAACAAAATTTAAAGGATCTAAAAATCTTTACATTTTTTGCTTGAACGTTTTTTTGTATATCTAACGGTTCTCAAGATTTTGAAAAGAAATTTTTTTTATTTGAAAATTTCTCGGAAACTATGCGTTAATATGAAAAAATGCATATAACTGAATTCGAAGAAAATTAAATTTCCTGGATTTTTTCCTTTAACGGCTTTTACGTATTTTAGCGGCTCTCGAGTTATTTGAAAATTGTTATTATTCACATATTTTTTCCGTAATTAAATATTTCAGGGGAAAATTTTGTGTTCATCACTACAAATATTTTTTTTGAAGCAATGATCAACTGAAATATAACAATATTTTAAAGTAAGTGATTTTGAGAAAATTGGAAAATTTATTTAAAATTTTCCCTGAAAACTAGCGGGCTAGATATGTTTAAATCTATGTATGTAAGCACATACACTATTTTTTTACGAAATTTTAGGCAAATCTGACACCCATTTTGTATGGAAATAAGAAAACATTTTTACATATAAAATACTATTCAATTTTATATTATGTTTTATTATTAACATTAAACCTTGTGGTAAAAGTTTCGCTTCACATGACATTCAAAAAAATCGAATTTCACCCCTTTTCAATTTCATTTAGACTAAAATGTTGTACAATCAGATAAACATCTATGGCATCAAAAATTAATTAATTTCCTCGTTAATGGAAAATATTTTTAAAATATTTCATCATGTAATAAAACACGATAAACTATTCCCACGAAAAAAGCCATCCTATGCTAGACGATTTTTTTCGAATTTCATAATTAGACAAAAATAAAAATGTGAACAATATTAATAAATTACCATCTCCAGGATCATAGACCGGCCTTTCGTTATTTTCAGATGACACCTCTTGTATGGGAAACGGAAGACTATTTGGTGTCAAAACCTGTTGATTTGGTATAAAGCAAATCACATTTTGTGTTAGGCAAACTAGAATTATAGCCCAGACTAAATTCAGGAATGACATTTCGACGTGCGATCTCGTTAATACTGATGTCCTTTAAGTCAAGTCTTTTGTTGCTTTAGTAACCTGAAATAATAAGAAGATAAATGGCAATTAGGTTTAATTAAACATAAAACATAGTTTAAGAGTTCTTCATACGGCTTCAACATAACTAAATTTTGTGTTATTCAATACGTAAATGTCACCAAGTTGTATTTTGTTTTATTATTAGAGCCCTATTTCATTGTTTATTTTGCTAATTTGAATTAATTATAGCAAATTTAGATAATAGATAAGGTGATAATTACACAGGAACTTTGCTTATGGCAAATAGTTGATTATATTTGAACATTGGCTTTAATCTAGATCAGAATTCGTCCCTATTTTAGTTGAATGAATTATTTTCAGTAAAACCAAACTTATATAACATTATTTTGAATTTTACTAGAATGAAATTTTACACATTTTTTTATCACAATTTTTAACGAGATCATGAATTTTTTTCTATATGATTTTTTACATTCACCTGCAAAAAAGTGGTAATAGATTTTTGGTACCGGCAATTTTCAGCGATTTTTTCAAGTTCAAAACTAGAATGTATTTCAAAATATTAATATCATAAAATATTATTTTACAGGTGAGTTTTCAGTACCATGAGGACTGATATGGTTTTTACTTGTTCTTCTAATATCTTCTGAACCGCTACAGCCATTGTGCTTCTACACTGTAGAAAATGAATTTGAATTTAAACCGAAAAATGGGGTAAAAACGGGGTAAATTTGCAAAAACGTCGTAAAATTTCGAAAAAAAATCAGAATTTAGCTCGCACACCATTTAAGTTGTAAACTCACCCAAAAAACATTAATCTTACACTAGAGATAGGGTAATTTTAAACGTTGCGGAAAATTTCGACCAATATTCGTATTTTTACTCTCATTTTGGTGTAAAAACACGCTCGCAGGGTATTTTTGCATTATTGTACGGACAATTTAACCTTAACCTTATAATTCGCATAAGGTTTGTGGAATCGGAGTATAAATACTCGAATCGAGTTTTACTCTACCAAAATCCTGTGTGGCGCCTGCCACATGGCAGACATGCCCGGGAAATTTGGATGTGAAAACATCCGCAATAATATAATATTTTTGTTTTTGCAGACCGTATAAGCCGAGAAATTCTAATACCATTTTCGGTGTAATTTTAAACAAAAAATGTCGTAAAATTACACCTTTAAGACGCGGTTTTGCTACCAAATAGGAGGAAAATTACAACAAAAATGTGGTAATTTTAAACATCCATGTCGTAAAATTACACCCGTATTGTACTTTTACTTCTTATTTAGTTTAAAGTTCCCCCCTAAAAGTGGCTTTTGTACGCCACAAAATGAGTAAAAATGCATAGCTTTTAAGCCATTACGACTCGGTGTAATTTTACCCCTATTATCGTAGGAAAATGGTTTCCTACGATAATAGGGGTAAAATTACAATAAAATTTTCTAGAGTGTACCTCCGTATACACCAATGACATGTAACCCCCTGTTCTGCTATCTTTTGCAATTTGGAAGGCGTCTGAATTTGGTTATAGAAAAATGTAAGAGTAAACATAAATTGATAATTATTTATACTTTGCTATTATTGTCGTAAATTTTGTGATCACAATTTTTCATTTAATGGCTAACCATAAAATATGTCACGCATTTAAAGGGAGAAAGGGTTTCCGGAAATGTGACGGCGATACTGAACTCGACACATAAGTGTCTACAAGGGGGAAGGGGGGAGTTCTGGAGAGGCTAAAATTATCGTCACGTATTTCAAGGGGAACCTCTTATTGAAATTCTGTTAATTTTCTATCTCTCGATTGCCACGTAAAAAATATTATGGTAGAAGAAACCATGATAAAAGTTTTTAATAAAATCAGCAAAAGACGACAAATACATTTACGGGCTGCCCTAATTTTGATATAGACCGTAGCCCTACAGTAAACTGGAAAAGTGAAGTTTGTTTTCATAACCTTTTACTTGGAAAACACATCGGGAATGAAATTAGAAATAAATCTAAAATAAACTTTTAAAATAAACTTTTAGATTTTCCTTTAAAGCCGAGAAAGATAGTTGAGGAAGTGATTTTCTGTTCTTTTAACTCTTAGTTGATAAAAATTTTATTATAAAAGTGAAGCGTAACGTTGAGCTAGCCCACCCACTTTAAATCATTTTCCTTGATAAACGACAGGAGCAACTTAATCGGGGCCCGGCAACTAATTAGCAACTAACTAGCACTAAATCCTGAAATAGTTGAAAATTTAAAATTCATTGGTGGGTTGGCTAACTTAATGGACGTGTGCGGTTCGTAATAAATATATAAAAAGTATAGTTTAACCCCTTAAAATGCATCGTATATCTTATGTGAAACAGTAAACCCCGAAGAAATTATCCTATAATATAATACGAGGAATGTTTGCACAACGATCTCGAAAACCCGCCTAACGATTTTCACGAAACTTGGGGCATAGGGATTTTCGGGGACAAAAAACCGATCTAGATAGGACTAACCTCTGAGAAAATTCCCCTCGATACCCCTCGCCTGGTATCTTCGAATTGGGTGGTCCGATCTTAATGAAACTTTACAGTATTACTAAAGGGGCTAAGGGCTTTCGATTTTTCCACTACAAACCTGACTTTTCCCTTCCCTCGATACCCCTCGCTTGGTGTCTTCGATTTACGTGAAGGTATCTTAATGAAAATTCGCAATATTGCTAGGGAGTAAGGTTTTTCGATATGCATTCTAAAAATATCACTTTCTAGATATCTATCGGCGGCGATAAATAGTAGTTACAAAATAATCAAGTTCCCTGAACCTCATTATGCATGGTATCTCAAATTCAACTTTCTCTGCGCAGAATTAGTGATGCCAACCGAGGATTCTTTTTTGGTGTTTGGCAAAATCGACTGTTAGCAAAGAGGCTATGGACTAAATTCGTACACAGTGGAAAAGGAAAGAAAAGGAAAAGGAAAGTCCAGTAGAAAATATTCAATACTTTGTATTGACGTTATCTACGTCTTTCAGGAACATGAGGTGATCCATCCATTTCCAAAGGTGATCCATCCATTTCCAATATAAAAATTGGCCAATTCTTCTTCCATTGTTGATAGCAGCCGATGCGATTAAATGTCAAAAAAATCTGCTCATGTGTCTTAGCTGCAGATATGCATGCAGCTCTGCATGCAGAAAATCTGCACATGTGTTTAGGGCATTATACGAATCATGTTGCAATTATAATCGGATTCAATTACTCAGAGACAGAGGCAGAAGGAGGGTTTTGAGATCGCCGAGCATGGCTCGGTCTTCCTGGTACTCTTAAATAAAAGCGAGAGTTTTTAGTTAAATAAACCAAAAGTACTCCCTTTGGAGATCGTTTTAAATTTTTACTAATTTTTGCGTTTTGCTCATTTTTACTATAATATAGGTAAACTAGTGAAATTTTTTGTTTTCGATATTTTGTAGTCACAAAAAAAATGAAAAAAACCGTAAATTTGATATTTATCACACGAATATCATCGTTATTCCGTAATTTAGAATGGATAGTAAATGGAGTAATCCCTTTAATTCTATCTTAATATATGGATGTTTCTTTCTGTCTGTCTGTTTGAGATTACAAAACTCAAATACTATTGGGCCGATTTTTACGCGGGTTTTTGGTAAATGATCTGCGCTGCCAGAAGCAGGTTTTTAGCTATGTTAGATTTTCAAAATTTGAAACAGAAGGTCCTGTAAGGGTAATGCAAATGTCCTTTTTCCAATTTTTCTCGAAAAAATTGGCATCGGGGGTTTTCGGGGTCGCTGATCACGGCTTTGGTGTTGGAATTTCAAAATTCGAAACGGACGGTCCTGTAAGGATAACGTTTTTTTTCCCAAATTTTTTAAAGTTATTTATGGTTTTTTGGCATTCTAAAATTTATGCAAAAAACTTTAAGCTGGCAACGAAGGGTCTGCTAGTCTTATATAATTTTGAAATCCGAATTTTTCAAGCATTCCTTCCGAAATAAGAATGCGAGTTTCCTTTAGAATCCAAAATTTCAGTCAAATAGAAAAATGCATGCAGGAAATTGTCAATACAAATCAATAAATTTTAAAAAATGTTTAGCATGAGCATATATAATTGAATTAAATTGAATTAAAATCAAATTATTTTTCACAGCATCTTTTTTACAAAATTAATACAAATCTTAACGTTTCGAAAATTCTAGTAACTCTGAATTTGTCTGGACAGAATTTTCCTGGGCAGACTTCAATTATATCCAGAGACGTACAGGCTTAATTTTTTAGACTCATAATACAAACATTTTTTGGCATATTTTATGGACCGACCCCAACTTAAGAACTCATGCCGATAAATATTCTTTACGATATAATAATAAAATTGATTTACGGCGAGATTACATTATTTTTGTTACTTTGAATTTCCATAATTTTTTTTTAGTTTCTGGAATAATCATAAACTTAAACAGTAGGTACTTATATCTTGAGAAAATATTATAACAGTCTATTCTGAAAATCTATTCTTCGCTAGAAATTTTAACTTAATTGTAGTGTGATTAAAATAAAATATAACCTTTGTATTATGAGAGTAATTTCCCAGGGACCTGCAATTATATAAAGTATAAAATGAGGTTGAAATAGTTTATTTCCGTAATGAGAATAAAAAAATCTATTGTATATTGCGCAACCCTTTCATTGTAACGAACATTTCCCGAGCGCCTACACGTTTCATTTTGTGTTTATTGCACAAAAAATTACGTGGAATATTTCCGACATTCCAACATACACTGTAGAAAATGAATTTGAATTTAAACCGAAAAATGGGGTAAAAACGGGGTAAATTTGCAAAAACGTCGTAAAATTTCGAAAAAAAATCAGAATTTAGCTCGCACACCATTTAAGTTGTAAAATCACCCAAAAAACATTAATCTTACACTAGAAATAGGGTAATTTTAAACCTTGCGTAAAATTTCGACCAATATTCGTATTTTTACTCTCATTTTGGTGTAAAAACACGCTCGCAGGGTATTTTTGCATTATTGTACGGACAATTTAACCTTAACCTTATAATTCGCATAAGGTTTGTGGCATCGGAGTATAAATACTCGAATCGAGTTTTACTCTACCAAAATCCTGTGTGGCGCCTGCCACATGGCAGACATGCCCGGGAAATTTGGATGTGAAAACATCCGCAAAAATAATATAATATTTTTGTTTTTGCAGACCATATAAGCCGAGAAATTCTAATACCATTTTCGGTGTAATTTTAAACAAAAAATGTCGTAAAATTACACCTTTAAGACGCGGTTTTGCTACCAAATAGGAGGAAAATTACAAGAAAAATGTAGTAATTTTAAACATCCATGTCGTAAAATTACACCAGTATTGTACATTTACTTCTTATTTAGTTTAAAGTTCCCCCGTAAAAGTGGCTTTTGTACCCCACAAAATGAGTAAAAATGCATAGCTTTTTAGCCATTACGACTCGGTGTAATTTTACCCCTATTATCGTAGGAAAATGGTTTCCTACGATAATAGGGGTAAAATTACAATAAAATTTTCTAGAGTGTAGATCAAAGGTAGTTTTATAATTTTTTTAAATGTCTTCTACTAAGACAGGATTAAAATTTAAGATTTGTGCGGTGGTGGCTAAATTATAAGGACGTCTACAAAGAAAGTGATTATTTTCTTCACGAAAGTGTGTAGTAATGAAATTGTTAAAGGCTCTAGTATAACAATAGAACGATTTAATAAAGTGTTAATTATGTTCGCGAATTTATTATTTCTAGTCAATAAAATTTAACTTTACCACCAGGGATCCTTTGAAAAAAAAAAAAATCTTTATGAATTATTTCAACAGTTAAAATTTAATTAATGTTAACGTTCTTTACGAAATCGAATTGTTTTCGTTGTTTATTTTGTGTTGTGTGAATTGACCTTAATTTTGTACCGGAATTTTGGGGTAAAATTTGTTTAGGTTAATTGATTTAAATGTTTTCTTTTGTTAAACATACAGATCTTCAGCGCGTGAGATGCTTTTTAAAGTTCAGTTACTATAATCTGTGGGCTGTTTTTATGGTGTAGTAAACATTTCACTTTTTATTACATACATCCTGCGAAATTTGTGATGTGCTCACAAAAATTGTTTTAATTTATTTTTCCTTTTGAAAATATCGTAAAGATAAAAAATAAAATAATTATATATCATTTATAACTCATATGCGAAAAATTCTTTGTTTGCTTCATTTAATTTATCATTGCGTATGTAGAGAAAAAATATTACTTATAAGACTTTTTAGTTAATAAATAGTGGAGAAGTTGTTAAAAAAACAATTTTTTTCTGCGTTTTCTAGGTTTTTCCTTCAAATTTCTAAAATTCCTTTACAATATGCTTGATAATTGTGGAATATCAAACATATTGTAAAGCAATTTTAAAAATTTGTGGAAAAAAACACAAAAAATTGTTCTTTATATGGGGAAGGGGAAATAGAGGTTCGATTGAATTCTGATGTTATGCTAAATCACATTATGAACACCCTGTGCCAATATAAACTTTTTGATACGATGCAGTTCAAGAAAAACACAAAAATGTGTTAATTTCTATTAATCCTTTCGACCCCACTCGTACACATATGTACTATTAAATTTTAAACATCCCTAAAAGCTAAAAATTTTTATTTGCACTTGTCAGATGCACTCAGAGAAAAATTGGTCATATGGATAAAATCATTGTTAAATTAACCAAATTGTTGTTAAAATTGTTAAAATTTACAAATTTTTGTTATTCAAACAATTCTTTTATCAATTCAACAAACAAAAAAAAATTGTAGAAATTCAACAAAACAAATTTTGTCAATAGAAACTAGGTTTTTGTTAATATTTTTTGAAGTGTGCTACTATAATTATACCACTTCGTTTCTGTACGATTTCTTAGTAAATTGTAAAAGTACATGTTGAAGTTTGTAAAAGTACATATTGAACCCCCATTGGTACAACGTTGAACCATATCCTCTTGGGTCTACCTCTTTGGTTAATCTTTTTTTATGACAGCAAAATATCTATTTGGTACAGGCAACATATCTTAACTGTACTTTTCGAAAGAACAAATATATAGTTCGACTTGCCGTTATGTTCTTACAATTGTTTGTTATAAAGGGTGTTTTTTTAAGCCAGATAGAACTTCAAATTTTAAAAAGTAACACAAAAAATTAAATTTTAATCAAAATTTTTTATTTATTCGAAAGATCAATACATGGAATTAACATTTGAAAATGATTTCGGGCATATGGCCACCACGGCTGTTCTTGACGAACCGCATTCTGGACGTCCAATTTTGGGCCACTTTTTCGAGCACTGCTGGCCGTATGTCACGAATAACACGAACAGTGTTGGCCTCCAAGGCGTCAATTGTTGCTGGTTTATCAGTATAAACCAGTGACTTCACGTAGTCCCACAGGAAATAATCGAGAGGTGTCAAATCGCACGACATTTGAGGCCAATTGACAGGTCCGAAATCAAGTGATCGCCAAATTTTGATTTCAATAAGTCGATGGTTGCGGTCGCCGTATGGCACGTAGCGCCATCCTGTTGAAACCACATCTCGTCCGGATCAATGTCAACCATATTTTCAAACAAAAAGTCATTGATCATGGTGCGGTAACGATCTCCATTGACCGTAACGCGAGCTCCGGCCTCATTTTTGAAGAAATAAGGTCCGATGATGCCACCAGCGTGTAAACCACACTCCATTACGTCCAGAAAAATGCACCGTTTTCTGGGGGCCTATTCTCGAAACGTTTCGGATTTTTCCGAAACGTTTGTGGTGCAGTGGAAAAAGATCTCTATATAGTGTACGTACCGCCTATATTGCTCCAAATGACGTCTTAAACATTACGAAGCAATTCACCACTTTATACGAAACCGTATTCTCGGACTTAGATTACGGAAATATCCGAAACATAACAAAACATTACGTTTCGGATCCATCCGAAACGTTCAAATGTTACTTTTCGAAACGTTTGTGTGCTGTCAGTTAGCGTTTCGCATCCGTTGTTTATTGTTATTTGATGCGGGCATAATTTTAATCGTGTAATAAGCATTGTACGGAGAATAATTCTTTTTCATTCAATCATTTGCAAATGATTAGCACGAGAATTTTAGTTTTCATTCACTCACGAATTTTATTTTTCCATTCTCGTATTTTTAAAATTCTATTCGCCAATGGAATGGAAAAATTTAGGAATGGAAAAATAAAATTCCCTCACGAGTTTGTCGCAGAAGAATGATTCTGGAATGGAATTATTATATGAAGTAAAAGTAACACCATAACTTTCAAAAGGATTGAGCCAGTGACTTGAAATTTCGTACAGTTGCGTTTCTCGTAAACAGTAAGGCTAAGTTATTGGACGGGGAAAATCGGACCACTCCTTCCCCCCTCCCACATTCAAATGAAACAGTTTTTTACAATTGTCTCAAAAACGGTGCTTCATATCGAAAAAAAATATAAATGTAAAGTATGTTTAGAATACGATTTTACATAACTCTTCCATACATAAAAGAACGATAACAAACGTTAAAATCCACAAATAAACAAAAATCACCCATAATACACTTACTTACATTAAACACTAGTCAAATATTATTAACTATTATTGAAATTAGTGAAATATTACTCTAATATAAGTGAAACACTAGTTAATAAATATAAACAAAACAAAACTATTCAAATATTTCCATTTTGACAGCTCTATTTTACGTGCATTTCGGAATGAGGTGAATATGGTGAATATAATTCCGAAACATAAACGTTTCGTTACCAGAATACGATCTTTCAAACGTTTCGGATTTGGATTACGGAAAAAACATTTCGGCGAGATTCGTAATCCGTAACGTAACGAAAAATCCGAAACGTTTCGAGAATAGCCGCCCTGGACGTAATGGAGTCTGTAGGGTCTCTTGTAAATTGGTCTCACTCCATATGCGGCAATTTTGCAAAAATGAGCTTCATTGCTGAACAAAATTTTGCAAAAAAAACGTCGCTTATCAGTAGCGCGAATATACGACTAATTTTCAAAATAAATTTGGATGATTTGACAGCGTCAAAAAGTGAGCGCAGTATAACAGCTCGTTTGACAGTTAACCCTTTCGTAAGTTCTATTTGAGCAAAAAAAAAACACCCTTTACATACGCATACATACCCACACACATATACGCTTTTAGAAACAAACATCGCAGTATTGAAAATTATATAATGAAATGCGCCGCAGGTGAATTTTTTTTAAAACAAATGTTCTCTAGGCAGCAATTTCTGAAAGAAATTCTTAGGTTTCGAGGACAATACAACACTAGACTGCCAAATTTCGGTACAAAATTTTAGATTCTTATCGTCTTATTTTGAAAAACTCCAATTAGAGTCATTCAATCAAATTAGGAAGGTTTGTAGGATCATATTCTAAATACTTATTTGAACCGTTTTCGAGAAAATTGCAAAAATCTTGTCATTTGTTTCGATGGATAGAGGGAGGGAGTATGTACTTTATTTCTGCCCATTTTCGGAAGAGTTGCAACTTTTCTGTTCTGTGTCAAATTTCAACTTTCTATCTTAATTAGATCTCGAGTTTATAACTGTTTTTGTATCATCTTGCCGGGAGCGACATAAAACTATGGGATGTATTCATAGTCGTTTTTAAGCTCAGTTTTTCTTTAATATGAGTTTAAACTGGCAAAAAACCCTAGCAATCTGTCAGTTTAAATTCATATTAAAGAAAAACTGTGTTTAAAAACGACCATGAATACGCCCCTATGTCTTTATACTGAGACTTGCGGTATCGAACAAACTCCGATAAATATTCCTATCTTCAGAATTCGTGGTTTTCAAAATATTCCACTATACAACCATATATGCAGTTCGGTTCATATTTTCCCTCCCTAGTTTTACCTTGTTTTATTTGATATTTTAAATAGAACGTTTTAACTTAAAAAATGTACTAGATTTTTTTTTACTGATTGATGGGAAAGTCCATGTCATCTCCATTCGTCGATTATTGTTTAAACAGCTGTTTTATAGAATTAAAATTAAAAATGTTTGCTATTAAATAAAATATTAAAACGTTTACATTTTTCAAAACGTATATAAAGCAGATGTCAAGTCGAAAGAGTTATCAATTGTAAAAATGAGTCTATACGTACTTTTGGTATTTTGTCAAGTTCTGTTTGGTACATAGATTCAAATAATAATATCTTATACAACAATAATATTAATTTTTTCTTTCTTGAATCTTAGCTTTAGGTACTTCTGCTGATGATATTGAGTTGGAACCGGCATCTGTTTTAAATGCACTTGATGATGACTATTTTTTGGGCGAAATAACCGGAGACAGTATTGGGACAATTTGGGGTACTGAACTTGCACTTTTTTTTAGTCTATTCAGTTTCTACAATGCGGTTTCGGATACTTATTTCCGACTGTATACTCCCGAAAATCCAGATACTCCCATTTTGATGAGATTGAAGACTTTAGATTTACTTAAAGAATCTCACTTCAATGCAACACGACCGACCAGGTAAATTTGACTTATTCTTATGCGTTTTACTAATACTCGTAGAAATATTAAAAAGTTACCATTTTCCTTATGTATTTAACGTTTAGATTTATAATTCACGGATATTTAAACAATGAGAATTCCACAATAAATTATGAAATTAAAGAAGCCTATATGAAGGCAGGAGATTTTAATGTTTTTGTGGTGGATTGGAGCGAAGGAGCCCTTGCAGCATATGATATTGCCCGTACCAGAATCGATGATGTTGGTAAAGTAATCGCAGAATTTATTGACCATCTCCATGACATGAAAGGTGTGGATTTAAGTACAATTTACTTAATAGGCCACAGTTTGGGTGCACATATTGCTGGCCATGCGGGAAGAAACGTAAAAAGTGGACGAATTCCTGTTATATTTGGTCTTGATCCCGCTGGTGTTTCTTTTAGTGAAGGGAATAGAGAATCAAGATTGACCAAAGATGATGCTGATTACGTGGAAACAATTCATACTGATGTTGCTTTGTATGGTTTTAGGGAGCATATTGGACATGCATCATTTTACCCAAATTATGGAGAGCGTCAAATAGTTTGTCGTGGGAGTTTGCTGTTACATTCTTGCCATCATTCGATGTCCTTTCAATTTTTTGCTGAATCGCTACTAACGAAAACTGGTTTTTGGGGCAAAAAATGTAAACATTGGAGGCAAATAGTTGACCGAAGACAATGTTCCAATAAGACTAATGAGTGGGGCTTAATGGGTGGTGATCCAGCCCAGGCAGACCAAAGAGGAGTCTACTATTTACCAACTAATGATAAAGCACCTTTTGCTAAAGGAAAATTTTAAATGCGAATTTTTTTACCATATTTTTGTATTAAAATTGTTTTGCTTTTGAATAAATATTCGAACACTGTTTGACATGCATATAAAAATTGTACCTATTATTTGAAAAAAAAAAAAAAAATTCGAAATCTATACTTATATTATCAGGAAGAGTTAACCACCGTCGCACACTTGAGCTAAGCGAGCTGAACTACGTGAGCTAAGTTTCTCGCTGAAAGTAAAATCCTTAGCATTTGCATTGGTGACCGCACACTTCAGCGAAACTATGAAACTACATCGCGTAGTCATGGGCGACGCGGACTAAGCTCGCTTGCGTAGTTCAGACCTCAACTACGCAAACTACTTCGCTGGCATCGCTGACACTCACATACACACACTTTCGGCGTTATACAGTGTAGAATCAGTGTTTGCAAAAGTGTAGTATTTTGTGGACATAAATGTGTAAGTGCCAATTGCATACAACTGATGGCATACATTTATTTAAATATCGCCGCGTAGTTTAGCTCAAGTGTGCAACGATGTGGGCTAACCCAGCTAAGCTATGTAACTATAGCTAGCCTCGCTCACATAGCTTAGGTGAAGTGTGCGACGGGGGTTAAGGGGCGGTTTATACCTGATCCACCAACTTTGTAATCAAGACAAAAAAATTTGATTTTTTTTAAGAAGTCTATTCTGACATTTTTGATAAGTATTCTTCAATAGATGATCAAGTGTTGTTCTAGTAAAAAATTCTGGTAAAAAAATTCAAAACTTTCAAAGGTTTTATGGCAACAAGGGTGCAAGTATACGAAATTATTGTGATCTGAATTGAATACGGTTTTCCAAATTTAAAAAAAAAATGAAAACCATAAATCATTTTCCGTGTAATTTTTCTTAACTCACCATCTATTGATTAAAGAACAAAGACTGATTTAAAAAGATTCCAGAAAGATATTTAAACTATTTAATTTGACTATATAGTTTAGCCGCTGTATAATTAAGCTGACCGTGCAATTTTTATACTTTATCCAGTGCAGAACATTCCAAAGTTTAACTAAATTAACCAGAAGAGGTCAAAAACGTGGTTATTGTAATTTTTTAATAATTTGTGCAAAAGAGAGTTTTGAAAAAATTTTTGTTTCTTTAGAAATATGTATGCATGAGTTTAAAATCCACAAGGTTTTTTATATTTAATTTTAATACATTTTTTTATTTGAAAAATTAACTTTTATTTTAAACAAACGTTTATTTTCACTGTTGACATTCAACTGAATTTTTAAAATAAAAACTTTGGATTGAAAGTATTTCTAATGCTACAGTAAATTTTTAATTCAACGGATTTTCAATGCCACAGAGAGGGAAGAAGAAGTTAAAAATGGGGGTATTGTATTTTTTAATAATTGAAAAGAGAACTAACCTCAAAACTAACTATTTGAGATAAATGATTTTGGAAATGTTGAAAAAATTCTGCCCGGGCTGGTGATCACAGTTTTGTTATTAAAATCTTCGTATTTGGGGTAAATATATAAAATGGCATGTTTTCCATTCGCTCAAACAAATTAATTTTAATCATTATAAAAAATGTGTGTTAGTCTTAATTTGCACCAATGAATTTATCAACCTAAAAATCACGGGCTAAAAAGAACCTAAAAGCGACATTTCACCAGCTATTTTTATACCCGTATGGTGAAACCAAAGGGTATATTAACTTTGCTTTACCGTTTGTAACGCCAAGATCCCGTCATCACACACAAAATGGAATTACACCAGTATGTTTAGAATGATAAAAAAAAATTGAATTTTGCATGTCCGTCCTTCTCTCCGTCTGTCTGTCTGTCCGTCTGTCCGTCTGTCTGTCTGTCTGTCTGTCTGTCTGTCTGTCTATCTGTGGCGCGGATTGCGGGCGCACGGATTGAGCTAGAGACTTGAAATTTTGCGTGGATCCGTTTTTCGTCAAATGCGAGGCTAAGTTCGTTAACAGGCAAAAATGGGTACCCCCCATACGAATCAAAATGTTTTTTGCGAATACCTCAAAAACGGTGCATCTTATCAAAAAAGTCCAAGAACAAAAGTTATTTAGAATATATTTCTACATAAAACTTCCATACATGAAAATCCGATTGGAATAAATTTTAAAAAATCTTATTGGAAAGTTTGACTTCAAAGTGGAATTTTGGTACAACTGTACGAATTTTGATACGAATATCACCATACGGGTCTCCAATGATTGCCAGATTGGCAATTATAGCTTTTGTTATGTTTACCACGTAAAAATAGCTAAAAAACACCAGCTATTTTTACCACGTAACAGCACGACAGTGTGCTTCTCATGCACACTCCTTTTGTTTTGAAAACGACTAGACCGATTTTTATGAAATTTATAATCTTCAGGTTTTTAGGGCTGCGACAGCGATTGAGACAGGTTTGAACTGTGTCAAAATTGGTCAACAGCGCGAATATCATTTTTCACATTTTTCGGGAAAAAATACATTAGGGGGTTTTGGGCGCCGCTGATCACGAATCTGATGTTCAAATTTTGATATTTTTTGGCCTCAAGGATAACACGAATATACTGTCTTAAATTTTTTTTTGTGGCAAAAATTGACTCTGCGACATTTTCAAGGCCTATGTAAGGCGTTAGCGAAAAACTTTGATTTAGGATTTCGAAAAAAAATATTGAAAAAGGATATTCGCGTTATGCTTACAGGTCCTTGGGACCAAAAGATCAAATTTTGAGCACCAGATTCGTGATTAGGATATTATGTTAAACGACTCTATTATCGAGATTTTTAAATGTAACTAAATCGACTTACAAGAAAACCTCGCGAGGTGTGACTATGTGAAAGTGATGAAGAAAGCACAAAAATAAGAGACACTGGTTTTTTTTATCGGCAACCATCTATTTTTACCCCATAAAAGTATGCTATTTTTCGATTTTTCAAATTTTTAAATCGGAACGAATCTCAGTCTACTCGACGAAAGAAAAATTCTGATTTTTGGCACAACTATTTCTATCAAAAAACTGAAAACCCCAAAAAATTGAATCCCCTTAAGGAGGGCAAAATGGAATTAACATGGATGGTTGCTGATTAAAAAAATACGTGCCTCTTGTTTTTCAACATTTTTTCACATATGTAAATTTGAAAAAGATTTGGGAGTTACACCTCGTGAGGTTTACATGTTAGTGGCTCTAAATTATGTTAGTGGGCTTTATTTGCTCTAAATTAGGCTTGTTTAGATTTCGTGAAACCGCCCAGATTTGAATTTTTTATATGAATTCGGTAGATTTTCATATTGCATATTTTGTCACTATGCAAAATATTTTTATATTGAGAGACGCAGAGCCTTGACTAGCCATAACTAGGCTTGGTATAAGCTTTCAATTTTAGGCACCCCATATTTTTTTTTAAAATACTATAGCCATAACTAGGCTTGGTATAAGCTTTCAATTTTAGGCACCCCATATTTTTTTTTAAATTACTAGTTTTGTTATATAAAAGAACTGAATAATCGAAATATTTGATATAAATATTTGATATTTATTTTAGAGAATTGAAAATACCAAATTAGAATTTTTTGACAACAAAGAAAAAGCCGCAGGCAACTTTAGGGAAAAAACAGAAAAACGCCGCAGACAAAATTTTTTTAAAGAACGTCGTAGGCAGAAATTGAAAAAGAAAATTAATATACGTTATAGTCGAACATTGTGTCGAAGTCAACGATACCAACTATATCTTAGCTTTAGAAGATCCAAAATAATGCAAATATTCTATGTATAAAGCGAATATAAAGTTGCTGAATTTTTTTTTTTTTGTGTATTGTGTCTGGTGGTATTTGCAACTTTGCAGGTGTACATAGGGATACCAAAGGAAATTTAAACAAATCTTTAATTAGAGTGGCTATATTAAATCTATCTAAAAACTAGTCCCTCTAGTCCTGAAATGAGTTTCTCTACTAATTTTATGAAGAGTGATGTTCTAACATCGTGGATAACAACATCAATACCTCGATATATGGGCCTGTTCAACATCGAGGTTAAAACTCGATATTTTTCAACGATCCCTAGGTGTACATACGGCACCTACCTAGGTATTGTCATGGTGAGAGGGATAAAAATTTATAGAATTTGTGTCTACAGGAAAAAAGCTTAAAACCTCAGGTTAGATACAGGGAATTAGGGTGAGGTCCATAATATTGACCATATTATAGTACATAATTAATTATTACTGTAACAAGGAAATCAAAAAATACTACCCAAACAAAAAAAAAAGACTATAAAGTCACAAAATTAAAATCTCGTCCACCACTTTACGACCTGTTGTGCTACTTGGGTACTATCTTCTAAAATATATTCATTGCAATTTTCATTGCTCATTTAACTCACTGGCTGGACGAAATTTTCTTTTAAAATTTTTACCAAATATATCTCACAAAACGCAAAATACGAATTACATAATTGGCTAAATTGACACAAACTTTCATGGTCAGATCTGGTGTATTGCAAACAAAAATTAATTGTTAACTCAATATAATATGGTTGATAACCAAAAATTCCCAAGTTGATTGACGACTGTATCAATATTTTCATAACAAATTTAATTAATTAATTTTGTTTTTAAATATTGTATTTAATTCAATATTTCTAAGCTGGATGAAAATTATTTATGTTAAAATTTAATTAATGTTTATTAGAAACCTTGAATTTTGACAGTTTTTCTATGTATAATTTAAAGTGTTATTAAAAAAAATCAAAATTTAATAAAGTTTTAAAAAAAATTTAAAATTTTCACCAAACATCACACAATTTTGGCAATCGATTCTTGAAATACTTAAAGCACCTAAAAAAGAGATCCAATGACATCCGAGAACAGTTCTGTGAAACCAAAAGAAAATATATTTCGGTTTGAAACCTATTTTCAGTTTACGAAGTATAATCTATTTACTTAGGTCTAAGATATACTTTGTTAAATTGGGTTATCCAAGAGGCTTCGTGGCCATAATCGGTTTGCAATTCTCACAGTTTTTTTTTTGCCCAACGAAAACAAACATTAGAAGAGATCAATTATGATAATTATTGTCTACCTACTTATGGTCTTTTTTTTGCTCATTTTGATTAGGTATCTTGAGTGTTTTTACTCCTACTTAATATTTTTAATCAGGTGTAATCAAAATTGATTGCTTACGTTAATAGGCTATGTTCGCACTTTCGTTCATTGATAAGGGAGACACTATGTTGGATAATCTATAATAAAATACGGATAAAAGTAGCTTTTAGGTAAATTTTAATAATGAGATAATCAGAAAATATCAAATTCTTATTTGGTTTATCGGTGACTTATCTTGATTAATGAGCTTTTGACGTGGTCTGCTGCTTTATCCTTTAATTTAACGTGGAAAGAACTTTTTTGATTTAATTTCGTCTTTGGCGATCTTTTGCCCAACATCAGATAGTGTTTTGAGAGGTTTGACTAAAAGGGTGAATACCTTGATAATTATTACTATGTCGAATTAAGATATTAAGAGTTTTTTTTCATTTTTTATGAGCCAATAATTAACATTAATGAAAATTGAGTTGATTATTTTAACAGCGACTGGTTTTTTGTTTTGTTTAATAACTGTAGGTGTGTTTTAGCAAAGTCGATTTTCGTAGGGTTTTATATCAAACCGAATATTACTTTTACTTTATAAAAGCAAATATAGAAGAGGTTTTTGTATCTTCATTTTACTTTTAAAAATGTTTTTTTTTTACCTAAAAACAGTTTTTGTGTTCGGTACAAAGAATATTGAAACAAATTGCGTTGGATTGATTGGAACGGTGTCGTTGTTTTTAGTCATGTGGGCAGCAGGAATTTCCCTACTTCTTACACCCTCTTCAAATATATCATAAACTCTTTTAAGAATTTTGATGGGGTTTTCAGTACTCTTGAAAAACATATAACCCAAAAAAATTTACATCATCTTTTACCCCCTTTAACCTCATATCCTGTTATATCTTGAACCAATGAGTGAATTTTTAGAGAATTTCAGCACTGGAGAGATTTTTTGGAGTTTTAAAGGTCATCTGAAAGCAAAAAACATAACAAAAGCTATAATTGCCAATCTGGCAATCTTTGGGGACCCGTATGGTGATATTTGTATCATAATTCGAACAGTTGTACCAAAATTCCACTTTGAGTCAAACTTTCCAATAAGATTTTTTAAAATTTATTCCAATCGTATTTTGATGTATGGGAGTTTTATGTAGAATCATATCCTAAATAACTTTTGTTCTTGGACTTTTTTGATAAGATGCATCGTTTTTGAGATATCGTTTTCATTCGTATGGGGGGTACCCCCCCCTAATGGTCCATTTTTTCCCATTAACGAACTTACCCTCGCATTTTACGAAAAACGGATCTGCGTCAAATTTTAAGTCTTTAGCTCAATCCGTGCGCCCGCAATCCGCGCCACAGACGGACAGACAGACAGACGGACAGACGGACGGACATGCAAAAATTAATTATTTTCATCATTCTAAACATACTGGTGTAATTCATTTTTTTGTGTGATGACGGGATCTTGGCGTTACAAACGGTAAGGCAAAGTTAGTATGCCCTTTGGTTTCACCATACGGGTATAAATATACACCTTCTTTCTTTCCTTTAACCCGTTTTCCTGTTATCTTTTTAGTTAGTCAGCCAATACATTTAAGAAAAAGATTTAGTCATTATTATCAACATTTAGAAAATATTTCCCATGAGTAGTTCAATAAATGGTAAATAAAATTTGTGATATACTGAAAAATTTTAGAAATAATTCACAGTATTGGAAATTTAGGAATAAGAGCCTGGGCACCGATCATGTAGTCCGACGCGTCTCTGTCTTTCGACTTCGACGCAGCTTTTAACTCTTGACTTCGCCATATCTGCAGCTTGAAATTTTGCGGAATCGTCACTATGAATCGAAACGTGATTCTGACTGTCATTCTAGGAAATTAGAAGCTGCTGATATGGCGAAGTCAAGAGTTAAAAGCTCCGTCGAAGTCGAAAGACAGAGACGCGTCGGAATACATGATTGGTGCCCTGGTGAAAATAATTGAGTATTAAACAACCACAAATTAATAAAAAACGAACAAAATATTTTATACATTCGGCCAAACACGAAAGGTACACGGAGACAAATTATAGGACAGTTTTCTCCAAAAAAATAGGAATATACGAGACAGTAGAATTTTTTGGTAATGACTCCCAAACAAAAGGGAATTCATACCAAAAAATAGGACATGTTCTCAAAATTATAGGAATACTTCCCTATTTTTTGAGAGTCATTGCAGCAGAGTCCACTATCTCGTATATTCCTACTTGGATTTCTTTCTGTGTAGTTCATACAATTATTCTAAGAAAATTTTGCGCTATTTTTTTTTCTTTTGAGACCTCATTTCTTAACAAGACGCATATTTCCTGATCTTTTGAAAGCCTTTTATGTGTGTTTGTGGGTGTTTGTGTGTGTGTGTGTTTTTTTTTGCAAATTTTGGGTCAATAAAAGTTTATAAATCTTATTTGAAAAGCATTTGAAATCTTAGTCATTTTGTGACTAGTCATAGTAACTTGCTTTTCTGTTTATTGAAAAAGGAGCTTATTGTAGTACTTGAATCGTAAAAGAAATTATAGCAAACAAGATTGCAAAGTATTAGAGATCTCGGCCAAATAAAGTGTTGACAAACAGTAACTACATAAATAGAAGCTCACAATAAAAAACAATTCAAAAAGCAATATTTTTCTTCAGTGCTTCTGAAAGCTTCCAAAAAAATATCCCCTAAAATATTTATGAGAAAAGTTATTGTCCTATAATGTGTCTCACAACAAAAAAAAAACTATAACTTATGTCTCTTTGAATTAAGTGTAAGAATAAGGAATGTACAAAGTCATAAAGACTCATTTTCCAGCAGATTTGCTACATGTGGGCGGGAAATTACGTTTTTATATGAATAGCGGAAAATAAATTAACCTACGCAGTTTATCGATTCAGACTTTAGTAGAAATTGTCTATTAGTAAGGTCGTCAAGTTCAAAAATTGCAAATGGCAACAAATTAAAACGTACCAACATGCGAAATTTCCGGTAAATCACGAGCAAATAAGAAATCACTTGTAAACCAGAATTTATTTTGTAATTAAAATGCGTATATCATATAATTAAGATAAGAAGATGTAAACGTATTTGAAAAAAAAGCATTTTAATGGGAATTTACTCCTTTGAGGAACTTGGGTTATTTTCATCTTTCATGTTCAAAGTATATATTTTGCTTGCATGCTATTTAAGTATTGTCGAATGTTTAATTTCCGCTTCTAATACAACATCGATTCGGTGAAGTTGCCTCATCAGAATCGTTTTATTTAAGCATGCATCAAAACAGCCAAACCCTTGTCAAGCGAAGTTAATGAAATGTCCAGTCAAATATAGTCAAGTTTTGTTGATATTACAAACTCGGACGTTTATGCGGATAGACAAAAGCTATAAATAAAGTTTTTTTTACTCCTCCTCTGGGTAAAAATTAAAAATAAATTGAAAATATTTGTTTTTCCATTGTGAATTGTGCGTGGTACCCACGTAACTACAATTTTCTGAATTTTTAAAAGGAAAAAAAATGTGAACGCAAAATATGAAAACCTACTTGTTAACCAGATTTCAAAATCTTCGCTGATTTGGTAAATTACTTGGTTCACAAGATGAAATAATCCTTAAGAAATGGTGTTCTTTGATCTATAGGAAATGTGTAATTTTGTTAATTTGAGAAAGGTGAACAGGCAGATAAAGAAAAATTAAAGAAACAGAAAGTTCTTAAATAACTTATTTGCGGATATTACAATAATTTCGTTATTAGGCAATGTTAAATATAATTTGAGGAATTATTTTATACCCGCTGTGCTGTTAAAAAGGATTTTTTTTTAATATATTTATAGATAATGTAATTTTAAAGCTACTGTAAAAAGTTTCAAGTCAATCGGTCAACAATGGTAAGAGTAGGTGGTTCGGTCACGGAACACGAAAAATGTCGAAGTTGCTCCTTGGCTTTGAGTTTCTACAGTGGTATTACGCCTTAACGACGACGTACACGAGGCGACTTTCAGTCTTCAGCATGCCTCAGCCTATATTTTTATTTGTTAATTATAAAAGCTATTAAACATATCTTGGACTATATTTTGTAGCCAATAATGCATTTTGAAAACCGCTGATGTACTCTTGGGTACAAGAAACAGCCATCTCCAAAATTTAAAATGTCTATCACTTTTTCAATAAAAATTAAAAAATCCGTATTTCAAATTAAAATGATGTAAGAACACATGCTTGATTTAAATTGTAATTTGGAGACTTTGTCGTAGACCAAAAATCTTACGCTAATATGTTTTTTGTCTCTCCTGAATAATTCCAAAAAGGGGAGATAACCGGTTTTTGCACCGAGATCTCCAATTGAAGTTTTTAGATGCTCTATATGATATATCATATAGAAATATATTAGATTTAGTAAACAGTTTGTAACGTATCAAACCAATCATCGGACACAAAAATAAATTACACCAGGCCCAATAGAAGCTTTGCTTGCTTCGCTTGTTTTACCTTGCTGAAGCATTCGAGGCGATTAAAGCAAGCAAAGCATCTCTAGACCCAATGTACGCTTTGATATCTGGCAATTCTATTGTATTTTTATCCTCTGGGTAAATAAAAAGTTTGTACAAACATTCTAACAATAAAAATTAATTTATAAAACAATTCATTTTGTGTTTTATTCCATCAAGTAGGTGAAAAACTGAATTGTCAGAGCTGTCAAAGCCCACACAGAAAAAAATGATGTTGTATTATTTACAAAATGGGTTTTGTTAAGCCTAACAAAAAAAAATTCGTAAATATTACTGAAGTTTTGTATATACTACGAAAAAATTAACGAATATTTTTTCGTATAGTTACTAAAATTTGTTAATATTACGAAGTACATTTTGTCAAATCTGATTTGCATCATGGCGTCATTACCATGTTTGGATGCCTGCAGCAGGTAATTAGACTACTAGTAGAACTGCGCCACACTTGTGCATGACGAAAAAATGGCGACGATTTTGTTAGTCGATTCGCCAATTCTGAAAACTCGATTTTAAAGCGATTCCAATAATTTTTCATAAAACTGATGCAAAAAATCAGTTTTTGGAAAGCATTTCTTAGTTTAGACATTAGTTGGAATGCTTTTTTGAAATATTTTTTATGCCCATTTTTTTCAGATTTCGATAATTTTTTCCCATTTTCGAAAAATACTAAACGCGAATAGTATTTTTTCGAGGTAACACAACAACATTCGTCGAGAGAATTCATTCGTTTGAAGTTTTTGTAAGAAAAATAATTCAAAATAAATTATTTTCATTTCGCATCATATTGGCCGTCATAAAACATTTCCTCCATACGAATATTCAATATAGAAACTATCAGAAACAAACAAGCATCTCTTAATTTTTGAAGTCATCACACTAAAACAATTTCCGCTCATTAATTGCATATATTAAATTCTATGAACACACACTAAGCAAGAAACAGAAAGAGATTCCATATCAACAAGAGAGATTAGTTTTTGTAATATTTACAAAATATTTGTAATATTTACAAAATATTTGTAATATTAACAAAATTTTTGCGAAAACGAAATACAAAAGTACAAAAACTTAACAAAATTGACATCGTACCATTGACAAAATATTTGTCGGCCCATGGGGGACAAATGGTTTCGTTATATTAACAAACGTTTTGGTAATATTTACATACATTTTATTTTCTGTGCATAAAGCAAAGCGTCTATTTGAGAATTGCTCAAATCGAAGCTTTGCTTGCTTCGCTTTGCTTTAAGCGCTTTTGTATTGAGCGAGCTCTCATAAGGAAACACGGAGTTCAATTCAGTTGTCAAAGTAAGTAAAGCAAGCGAAGCAAGCAAAGCTTCTATTGGGCCATCACCTTTAGGGATTTTGATTTTAATTTCCGCGTGTCTGACCGTCTATCCGTCCGTCTGTCTGCCTGTCCATGAAAACCATCACTATCGAAAGGATTGAGCTAGAGGCTTGACATTTTGTGTAGTCACGTTTCTAGTAAATGGCTAGGTTAATTTCTTGAATGGGCAAAAGAGGATCATTACTTCCCCCTCTTTGATACAAACGAAACAGTTTTTTGCAATTTTCTCAAAAGCAATGAGTCATATTGAAAAATTTATAAAGGTAGAATGTGTTTAGAATGGGATTTTACATAACTTATCCATACAACAAAATCCAATCGGACCACTCCTTTCGCCCTCTCCTATAGAAATGATTTTTTTTAAATAAACATTTTGTCTGTCGTCAAATAGAGTATTTGACGATTGACATGTGCCAATTGTGGCTTTTCTTATGTCTTTTATTCAGAATTTTTTATTTGATTGGTTTCGTGTCAAGCCTGAGTTACATTGCGACGACAAGGCGATACGAGACGTCGACGAGAGTAGCGCGACATTGTCGTTATCGTCATCCAAGTTACATTACCAGAGCTGCGAGCACGCGACAAACAATCCCATAACTTAACAAATTTTTTTGAAAGTAAAAGATGAGAGTGCACAAAGTAAAGAAAATATTTATGGATAATTTCTGCATTTTGATAAAATTGCCAATTTTTCACCAAAAGAGAGCAACTCGAACACAATTAACCTAACCAAATAATTCAACCGTCATTCGATGTCGCCGCGACAAAAGTTCAATTTTTCAAACTTTGGTGATGTTGTAGTGTCGCTGTCGTCGCAATGTAACTCAGGCTTCAATCGAAGCTTGTTTCAGACTTTTCACAGTAAATTGTTGTTAAATTTTAACTACTATTTATCTCATAACTTTAATTAGGTATGTTAAGGAAACTGTTTTTTGTAATGAAAATTGACTCTATAGTGTCATTTATTGGAATTTTTTAGGCTTTTAAAAACATATATCATTATTGAAAAAAACCTTTTTGGAAATTTAATCTTTTGGTTTTAAATGTTATGATATTATCGTTGGTTTAATACAAGTTTATGCGGTAGTCAAAATATGATTGTATCCGGAATTTGATATCATATTGTTAAAAACAGATTTCAATTTATTGCGCAAAATATCCTTTATACATTTTTATTGAAATATGAAAACATTTCCTGGTATTTTGTTAAAGTAACTAAAATATTGTTTATTCCAATGGAGAAAAATCATCATTTTAATTCAATTTTTAATTTTTCTTACCTAATTTTTTTTTTTACTTGGCATAATTAGAATTTAATGAATTTATGAACAACGTATATAAAAGTATATGTATTAAATATAATTAATATTTTGTTTTCCAAATTATTCTCATGCATATCGACTCTTGCATACAGACTTTTAAACACAAACACGATTTACAAAATTTCCATTTGAACTCAGGAAAATTTTCGAATTGAACTCAGGTAGGCGATTTTCACGAAATTTAATTGAAGAAATTCATATTAGTTGTTGCCTCATAATAAATCTTATTCGAAGAAAAAAATGTTAATGCTTTTAGGGCTAATGAATCATAATAAAACTAATCAAAAAAATAAATGTTAAAATAAGTTTAATGGAAAAAGTTTATATATATTTAGATTCACGATTCTCCGCTATGTTTTCATTAAATTACTAGGTCAGTTGATTAATTTTCCATTAATAAAAATAAAAATAGAATAGGTATATAATCTGAAAAAAAAAAAATGTTGTCATAAGTCTGATTTTTTTACCGTTGAGTAGTAAAACGCCTCATCTGTTCTAAATATAGAAAAAAATTGCGTATTTTATGAAGAAAACCCGCACACTTTTTAAAGATTTCTTTTGAATCGTTTATTACAATTCTTCGAATTTTCTTATGTGACAATAAATAGAATTAATTCATTAGTCTCGATTTAATACACTTGAAAAATCAAGTTTTTATCAGTTTTAAAAATCTAAAAATTATAGAATTTGAATCTAAGTTCAAAAAAATATTAAAATTTTTGTTAAAAAAAAAAATATATATATATATATACAGTCAAAGTCCTCTAACTCGAAATCCCTGAAATTCGAATTTTCCTCTAACTCGAATTTTTTAAACCTTTTTTTGCGCTCCATTCAATTTTTCTTTAAATTTTTAGTTTGTTTTCAAAACTTCTAAAAACTAATAAATATACATATACAGTAAAACCCGCTTATATGCAACCCGCTTATAAGGAAAACCCTCTTACAAGATCACATTTTAAAAACCCATTGTAATGCATAATCGTGTATTTTACCCCGCTCATAAGGAAACCCCGCTTATTAGCAACAAAAATGCTGCCAAATTGAAATTGCTTATAAGCGGGTTTTACTGTAGTACATGTATTTAAAGAAAATTGTTTCAATTTCTCTAACTCGAAATTCCTCTAACTCGAAACGATTTTGATGGCAGCAGATGATTCGAGTTAGAGGACTTCGACTGTATATGTGAAAAGCACATGACTTTCATATACAAAATTTACGTTTCTGCGCAATTCACATTATAACCCGACGAATAAAATATTAGTTTATATAAAAATATGAATATTTATTCATGAAATCTGAAATATCTCGATAACGGTAAAATATATCGATTTAGGGTGAAGGGCAAAAATGTAGAGAATTTTAATATCTTCATTTCTTTTTTCTACACTTTTTTTTGAAAAACCGTTAGTTTGCAAACAATTTGAGAAAATATTTTTTTTTTTTAATATTTTAATGAAAATACCTTAATAACGGTAAAAGATAGCAGATAACAGTACAAATATTACCAAAATTATGGCAAATATTATATTAAACCATTGAAAACCCATTGATTTTCGAGAAAATCACACAAAATTGATTTTTTTTTTTTTTTTTAAATACGGTATATTTTGATAACGCGTTGAGAAATCAAGTTCTAATAATAAAATACAAAAGTGTGGAGAATTTTACTGTGTTCATTTTTCAAAAGCCGCTTTATAAAAAAATTGCGAAAAACGAAATAGCAAACACAGATTTTCATCAAAAGTTGATTAAAAGTTCCATTCCGGGACCAAACATCCCTGTAAAATTTCATTGCTCTAGCTCCAGTAGCTTTTGAGAAATCTTGTACAGAGAGAAAACAGAGTGACAGACAGAAAACAGAGTGAAAGACATAAATTCCTTCTTGTCAATAATCGACCCAGGAGCGCTCGGGAAATGTTTTTAAGCAAAATTAAGAGGTCGAAAGTTTTCTTGAATGCGAAACATTTTTTTATACTACGTAAAAGAAAGTAAAAACTAAGTGCAAAAAAAGAAAATATATTCATTAAAATTACATTTTTTTTTTTAAATCTAGAAAATTATTGATTAAATGCAATTTTGCAAATGGATTTATTGACGTGATTATTAATTCCAAGTCACTGTAAAACAAAAAGGCTAACGTACATGGATTTTCAAGATTAAGAATAAATTATGCATAATAGGCGTTTTGTAAATGAGATGCGATTTTTTTATTAAAAAATCATGGAATAATTTCATCATATTGTTTGCTCAGCGTATACCTTCCCCCTTATTTAAAAACGTTGCCACCTTAGCATTTATGAGATTAAATTCATAAGACATTTGTCAACTGAATTTTTAACACCCTATTATTAAGTATTAAATATTATGTTTATTGATGCCTTAATCATTTTGATAACAAAATTATAATATGTAAATATCAATTGGATGAAAGCAGATAGACAGCTATTGAATATGTAAGATGTATGTAACTTAAATTAAGGCGCTTGCGTTTTGGTGACTTTTTGAAAGACCCGAACTTGAATTTGAAGACACCCTTCTCGAAATTTAAGATCTTTTTAATATTAGTAGCAGTGAAAATGAATGAATTGTTGCTTAATAATTTATGAAATTATTATAGTTTTCACAATTTTATTGGGAAATTTTATAATCGTTTGGTCCCTTGAAAACAGATTGAGACGAAATTCTCAGTAAAGCAGAATAAAGACAATAAAGCCCAATTCAGACTAAAGATTGGGAAATCGATTGAGCTTCCTCGACCAATGAGATCAAAGCTTTCAACAATAGGAAAATGAAAGGTTTGATTTCATTGGTCGAGGAAGCTTGATCGTAATCGTAATCGTAATCGTAATCGCAATCGCAATCGCAATCGTAATCGTAATCGTAATCGTAATCGTAATCGTAATCGTAATCGTAATCGTAATCGTAATCGTAATCGTAATCGTAATCGTAATCGCAATCGCAATCGCAATCGTAATCGTAATCGTAATTGGAATCGTTAGTCTGAATAAAGAGATTGTCCATTTAATATGTCACGTACATCTTAGGACCCCCTTCTCCCCTCGTCAGTCTTTTTATGATTTGTTACATATAATATTTGGTGCAGTTATCATCCACCTTTGTGACATATTATCACACTTTTAGAAACTGCATTGTGGCGTTGTGCAATTGTTTTTATACGAGAGTTTTCGGGGTCGCTAACCACAAATCTGGGGTTGCAATCTCAAAATCGAAATGGGAAGGTCCGAAAAGAAAACGTTTTTTTTTTTCTCAAATACTGTTGAGTTATTTCCGAGTTTTTTTTTTGGTATTTCTAAAACTAATGCAAAAAAAAACTTTGACCTGGCAGCGACGTAAAATAGTGTGTTTTATTGCTGACATTCATTCAATTGTTACAGCAAATTAAATCTCTAACTTGTTTAAGAGAACTAAATTACATATCAAGGGGTATTTTGGCCTTTTTTTGTCGAAAACAAAAACGTTTTCCGTTCTAAAATCAGGTACAAAAGCGAATTTTTATATAATACCATGGACAAAAAAAAATTTTAGTGCCACTCAAATTTATTAAATTCTAGTCACTTTTATCCAAGACAACATAAAGGTCTTATAAAATTGCATTTACCAACAATTTCAAACATTTTTAATATTCTTTCAAAGTTTCCGTTTATGAGATTTTTTACTAAAATGTAAAAAAAACCTATATTCTGTGAAGATACATTTTTTTGCGCTAATCCACTAATTTTTTTTGCGAAAACATATTAAAAAAAATCACATATCAATTAAACTTACAACGTTATTTTTCAAAGCCAGCAATTTAATATTTACACGATGTAAATTTCAGGCATTGAAGTAAATTCCTTTTTTGTTAATTAGGATTAGTTTCAATTAAGTAGCAGCACAATTACTCCTTTTATAAAGACAACAGAGCCTGATTTATTCTGCCAGAACACTAGGAATATATTAAAAGCCAGTTAATCACTGGGAAAAGCACAGAACCCTTTTTTTGGAAAATCCACTTATTATTTTCACATTAAATTTGTTTGGGTTTTTTTTCGATAGTAATTCCACGAAAGAAAAAAAATTCTCTGATAATCACTTTTTTGAGCGTACGTTACTAACGGTTAAAGTTTGGATATAATAGTTTTTCCGCGAGCTTCTTAAAACTCCGCACGGCCACTTGTTGAACAATGCGAGGACGAAAAGTTAAAGTGTTTCTATTTATATACGATGGTTGGGAAATCTACTATAGAGCCGATTTTCCCCACTAGGCAGCCACTAATGTGGGGCGGCGCATGTCCCTCCGATATCTTGATGGCGCGCATTATCCCTTCAAACTAAAACGACAAAATTCTGACTGTGCCTCGTGCTCTGGACAATCACCCTAAACCATTCCGGAGTACTTTCCATATCCGAAGTCTTTTCCACAGGGGAAGAACCAGGATGATAAAGAAATTGGTAGTTAGTAACGTAGGCAGCTGGATGTTACTACGCTCTATGTTGTATGATTCTATGCCATCATCAGGCCAAAATGTTTAATCACACTTCTGGTTTCCACGAATCCATTCATTCATTCAGAAATTTCGTATGGGGCCGTGGTAAATGTCGTCATTCGGGATAGAGACAGAACTAAATACGAATAGAATTCGGTTGGGACTTTTCCGTTTTGGTTAAAAGAGTCACATTTGTGAGTGAAACTTGCGGATGAAATTATGATAATAAGTTTTTATGAACGAATAAAAATCTGGTGATGAAAATCAACGTGTCAAAAAATTGTATGGAAAGTTTTCAGATACGAAACGATTAACTCAAGTGGGAGTGAATTTTTCCGTCTGAATATTAACTTTAATCCATATTTCTTATGCTTAACAATCAAATCATTTCTGATTCATGGATAATTTTTTTTTATCTTTCTGATAATTAAAAAATAGATCGATTATACGAATACATATATGGAAAAGTTTTATTAAAAACTTCTTTAAAAAGTTTTAACTTTAAAACTTTTCCCGACATAACGCACTGTTTTCGAAAAGAGATAATTGTATGTAGAACAGTAGAGGGATATGGTAAAAGACGACGAGTAGTTCTTTTGAATTTTTGTGTGAAATCATTTTTTAAATTGTTGCAGTATTCCGATACGACGCAACGCATTGTTTTTAAGACAATTGCAAAAAAAAACTGCTTCAGTTGTATGAATGAAGCAGGAGTGGTATCCCATAACTTGTTTCAAGCGTTTGTTTCGACTTAGAAGAACAAGAAGTATTCGCTGTCTCTGTTTTGACCGACATAAATGACAGAGAGGAACCGAGATAGCGAATACCACTTTTTCTTCTAACTCGAAACAAACGCTTGAAACAAGTTACAGAATACCACTCCAGTTTCTTTTGCGATTTTCTTAAAAGGACTAGTCCAATTTTACGCATTCAATAACATAAAGAACCATGCAAGAAATAGCGTTTTTCGTGCCCCTGGGTTAACTTTTGAACCCGTGTAGTTTTCACTTTGGTTGAGTACTTTTTGGAAAGGGCACAGTCTCTAGTTTCATCCATATATGGCTTCAAGAGCCACCGAATTGCAGGGGGACGGTGGAGGGTTAAATCACTTTCTTGTGATTTTTCAGAGAAATCATGGAGAAAGTTCGTTAACCCCTCACCATTCCCCTGCAATTCGGTGGCTCTTGACTGTGGCCTTTCCAAAGAAACTGTGGCCTTTCCAAAAAGTCCTCAACCAAAGTGAAAACTTCACTATTTCAAAAGTTAGTTTAGGGGCAAAATCGTTCATCGTTCTTTAATTTTACCAAAAACGCAACTGTACAGAGCTACAAATCTCCAATTCTTTCGAGAGTTATGTTGTTAATGAAAAGACAGATAGGCGTAAAGAATTTTATTGTAATTTTAAATACTTTGTACAACCGAACCTCAATAAGTCCAATATTCAATTTTTTTAAATCGCCTAAAAGTTCTCATTTTGTTCCATGTTATTTGAGCTTGAATATATTCACGGTAACTCGAAGTTTTTCCAGTTTCTTACTGAATGAAATTCAAACCAAATTTATTGTGTAGGGAAAAAACAGAATACAGAAAATTTATTCCCTTTTGGGATAAATTTCACACTTTTCTGTTTTTATACTCTATATCAGGGGTCGGCAAAAGGCGGAAATAAATGGACAGCCAAAAATAATTTTCTTGAATGCTGGTTTTCCGCACATAATAGATATTTGATCTATTTTTATACCCGTATGGTGAAACCAAAGGGTATTTTAAATTTGCCTTACCGTTTGTAACGCCAAGATCCCGTCATCACACACAAAAATGTGTTTAGAATGATAAAAAAAATTGAATTTTGCATGTGGTCCGTCCGTCTGTTCGTCCGTCTGTCCGTCCGTCTGTCCGCCCGTCTGTCCGTCCGTCTGTCCGTCTGTCTGTCTGTCCGTCTGTGGCGCGGATTGCGGGCGCACGGATTGAGCTAGAGACTTGAAATTTTACGCAGATTCGTTTTTCGTAAAATGCAAGGCTAAGGGCCTTATTATGGACTGTCCATTCACAATTGATAGTTGATAAATATCAACTGAGTTGATAAATCGGTATTACGAATGTCAATCGTTGTCCACTTTGGTTCACAGCTATCAAAAAAGTTGACACCGATTGACAATCGTAATACCGATTTATCAATTTTGTTGATAGGTATCAACTATCAATTGTGAATTGACAACCATAATAAGGCCCTAAGTTCGTTAATGGGCAAAAATTGACCATTAGGGGGGTACCCCCCACACGAACGAAAACGTTTTTTGCGAATAGCTCAGGACAAGAAATGTAATTTCTCTCATTAAACTATTCAAGTATAAAATTGTATTATTATTATTATTATTTAGAAACTTTATAATTGAGGCGTTAAAAGCTAGAGTGGACCAACCCACATGTCGAAATCGTGAATTTTTTTGTGTTTGAATCACTATTGCGAGTGAGTTTTTAGACAAAAATGTTTGGATGCAGCAAAAAACGTTTCAACATTGAGTAATAAAGTCCACAGATTTTTTTTTTCCAAAAATTTTCAGTAAATAATACCACAGAGTGGAAAAGCTTCAAAAACTCGATTATGTGGGTTGGTCCACTCTAGCTTTTAACGCCTCAATTTATATTATATTCTATTAAATAATTTACCTTAAACTGCTTAAACTGTGTTTTTGATACAAGAATAAATAAATTTATTAACTAATGTTTAAGTTTTTTTTGGACCTTGAAATTTTTTTTTCAAATTATCCGGACCTCCATAGAAGTTACAGTGAAAGTCCTCTAACTCGAATTGTCTGCTGCCATCAAAATCGTTTTGAGTTAGAGGATTTTCGAGTTAGAGAAATTGAAACAATTTTCTTTAAATACATGTACTATATGTATATTTATTAGTTTTTAGAAGTTTTGAAAACAAACTAAAAATTTAAAGAAAAATTGAAGGGAGCGCAAAAAAAGGTTTAAAAAATTCGAGTTAGAGGAAAATTCGAATTTCAGGGATTTTGAGTTAGAGGACTTTGACTGTAATTGCCGACATATGATATATAAATATATAGGAGTATATTAGATTTAGTATGCTGTTTGTAACGCATCGAACCAATCATTGGACACAAAAATAAACTACACCAGGGTGTTAGGGATGATAAAAGATTTTGATTTCCGTCTGTCTGTCCGGTTATCTCTCTGTCCGTGAACACCATAAATTTCGGAAGGATTAACCTAGAGACTTGAAATTTGGTATAGTCAGGTTTCTCGTAAATGGTTAGACTAAGTGCTTGAACGGGCAAAATTGTACCATTCTCTTCCCCCTGCCCCATTCAAATGAGACATTTTTTGCAATTTTATCGAAAACTATGCATCGTATCCAAAAATTTATAAAGACAAAAAGTGTTTAGAACATGATTTTACATAACCGTTCCATACTTCGAAATCCAATCGAGTCACTGTTTCCCCCCTCTCTCATACACATTGCTTTTTTTCATAAAATTTTTTTGTCTGCCCTCATATAGAGTATTTTACCTGGCAATTGTAGCTTTTCTTATGTTTTTATATAAAATATTGTCCTGTTCGAAGATTTGGAAATCTAGGTATATTTTAAAATCCCGTTTTGTAATCTTTCTTTTAGCTTGTTTTTTTGTGTGTCTGTCTTACTACTCTATGCATATTTATGTAAGTATCGATCACAAGGAATTGTAAATGAGCAGCATAAATTGATTTTAAATTTAGAGACACATTTGAATATTCATTTTATGTTTAGAATCTCATTTGACTCCGTATATCGGACTATTGAAATTCATTTAAAATAATTTAACCCGAAACTACCCACGCTGTTGACACAACGTTCTTTGACAGTGTTTCGTTTTTTAGAGCCTTCGTCCTTGCAACAACAATTCACTGGACGTGAGGTTAAAAATATCACAGGAGAGACATTTTGATTAACTTTCGTAGGCCATAAAAAATTAACGAGTATTTTTTCTATTTTACGAAAAACAAACTTTTTACTGGTGTTTTAGAAATTGCGAGAAACCCCCGTCCGCGTTAGGCAGTTAATGTTACAGCATTTTCTAGGAAAGGCACGTAGACTGATGTCCACTTAGCCTAATGGTGACAATATCCAATTCGGGAGAACATATTTTGATTCACACTGTTTTCAAGTGAAAATTACGCTGTCAGCCACTAAGGATTTTATGCAAAATTATGTAAAATATTCTATGCGGAGTTAAATGAAAATTGTAACACGCAATGGTCATAAAAGTGGTCAAGTTTGATGTTGAAGTTTAGAACTTGTTTTTGCAAATCTAGGTCAAAATTACATATCCATTTGTCAGTTACTAATGCTAGGAAATGGTACAGAATGTATTAATTGATATTTGCTGCGTATGTTCTTCTCGGTCAGATACAAGTATAGGAAAGCCGGACCATGTGGCCATGCACTTGTTGCATGAAATTCAATTTTGTTAAAAGGTTGTGTGACATTTACATGGTATTACTTAGAAAATTATAATATAACTTACCTTGCATGGCTGACTGAAAATTATAGTAAAACTAAAATACAGAATGTACTTACATAACTACGTGTGGAAAATTGTGTTCTGCAATGATATAAATTGCAATATTTTCTTATCCAATTCAATAACTATAGAAAACTCTAGATTAGGCATCATCAACTAGTGGCTCGGTTGGCTCATCACACAGATTGGCTTTAACAGCGTATAATCGACCTTTTATTGTGTGCTATAATGCTTGTGTGTTCGGCTTCGGATCGCAGGAATAAAACGAATAGTTCTTTGAGTTGGAATCTGGGCATTATTAGTCAAGCCATTGCCGTGGAAGTGTCAAGCCATTGATTATAGTGTCAAGCCATTGCCGTGGAAGGTTGTGTTTCATTGAACTGAATTTTTATTTGTAGTGTTTATAAATTTTGATTGTAAAGGTAGCGACAGTTACTTTGATGGCCCTTGCTCTAGATAGAGGATTTTTTAAGTCCTACTTAGTGCCGTTTGCACCAACTAAACTTAGCAACTTATGCTCAACTTAAATAAATTAAGTCCGTAAAAATTCTGGCGTTTAAGTAGGCTAACCAAGACTTGATTTTTTGATTTTTTAATCGGACAAGTGTAGTAAAAATCGGATCAGAAAATATGAGACAGCATGTTAAAAATTCAATTCCCCACTTAAAAAAAAGTAATACGAATTTTGTGTAGTGAAATAAACTGAAATTATTGTCCAATATTTTTTTTTAAAAATTTTAAATGGCCTAATTCAACTGAAATACACTGTTTACAGAAAGATCTAATGACAAGGAATATTTTTATATCACACCATTAATCAATAAAAAATGAATTAATGAGATTTTCTAAATGTAAATTAATACGCAGTCGTCTGAAACGTAATTTCATCTGGTTTCATTCACTTTTTCCCATCAATTGATAATTTCACGTTTCATAACTATAAAATGCGTATTAGATAGAAGTATCTATTTTATTGGAAGTTATTTTCAGGGGAAAATTTATATTATCTACTCTTATTAATTATTCAAAACCTACCGGCAGCGGAGTAAACATGCAAATGGAGCACTTTGTTTTGATTACAGAATTTTGTAAATATTTTCTGACCTTCACAATATTTTAGGAAATTTTCGTAGTTTCTTTGAAAATGAGGCGTTAAAAGCTAGAGTGGACCAACCCACATAATCGAGTTTTTGAAGCTTTTCCACTTTTGTACTATTATTGACTGTATATTTATGGGAAAAAAAATTTATGTGGACTTTATTACTCGATGTTGAAATGTTTTTTTGTGCATCCAAATATTTTTATCTAAAAACTCACTCGCAATAGTGATTCAAACACAAAAAAAATTCACGATTTTCACATGTGGGTTGGTCCACTCTAGCTTTAAACGCCTCAAATGTCATATTACTAATACAGATTTGGTCGGAGAGTGTCTATTTAAGTGCAAAATTTCAATTAGTTTAATTTCATAATGAATTTTTTTGGATAGGCTAGATGCATTCCAAGGACTAAAATTCATAATTTTTGGTAATCTGTAATATAATAAATAAATTTCAATTGAGAACCTTCTTTATCTTGAAAATTTCCTGTTGTAAAAAAATATGTATTTTCATACACGGGCTAAATTAAAAATATTCTCTGTAACTATCATTTTTTCAAACTAAATTATAAAGGTGATAGAAGCTTCTCTTGCTTATAATTATACCCGTATGGCGAAACCAAAGGGTATATTCGATTTGCCTTACCGTTTGTAACGCCAAGATCCCGTCATCACACAAAAAAATGAATTACACCAGTGTGTTTAGAATGATAAAAAAAAGTTAAATTTAGCATGTCCGTCCGTCCGTCTGTCTGTCCGTCCGTCTGTGGCACGGATTGTGGGCGCACGGATTGCGCAGATTCGTTTTTCGTAAAATGCAAGGCTAAGTTCGTTAATGGGCAAAAATGGACCATTAGGGGGGGGGGGGGGGGGGGTACCTCCCATATGAACGAAAAGGTCTCAAAAACCGTGCATCTTATCAAAAAAGTGCAAGAACAATATTATTTAGGATATGATGCTACATAAAACTCACATACCGATTGGAATAAATTTTAAAAAATTGCCAGATTGGCAATTATAGATTTTGTTGTGTTTTATTTTATTTTTAATTTTATAATTTTTAGATTTTGAATAATTAAAATTGTCGCTTTACGATAAGTTAGTGGTGCAATGAGTTTTTTCATCAAATTCAGAATCAGGAACCTCAAAAATCCCCAGAAAGTCTTTTTCCTGGAAATTTTTATAAAAAGGATCATAAAAATCTGTGCGGGTGAATACCGTAACTAAGGTTGTATGAAAAAAATTGTTTTTCGTTAGGTAGGTACAGCAAAATTCTAAGCTTCATAAATATACTTGTAAGCCTCAGTTTTTTTTCTTTCTAAATATTTCACGAAGAATTTAATTGATTTTTCTCCCAAAAATATTTAAATATTGATTTTTTCAAATGCATCAATAAACTTCTCTATTCAAATATATACTATCGATTGTAGCCAAATAGTAAATACAAAACTAAATGTGATTGCATAATAAAGATTAGTACGTATGTCATAAAATTTAATGAAATCAGATTAAAATACGATATTTAGTACAAAAACTTTATTAATAGACGATATGTAATTAAATCTTTCCTTATCATGGAATATGTAACATATGTACTCATAAAAATATGTATGTAATGTTATACTAGAAAATTTAACAAATGAAATTATAGGTTAAAATCCGGATAGATGCCCAACTTTCAAGAAATGTTTAGTGAGCGTATTTGTAATGATTATTGTTTCATAAAAAATCCTTCTGTTGAAATAATAAATTAAGTTTTTCTTGACGAAATTTTCGCATCTTTAAATATTAAGTTAGAATGTTTGGCTAGTCAATCCGAAAACCTAAAATCGCATATATTTTTGCACTAAAAATGTTACGTTTGAATTTTGCCGCCAGAATACCACCAGGTAAACATTCGTGTTTGCGAGGTAAAATTTCCCTGATTACTTGTTCTCCGAATTTAAACTTTCCATTTCATTTATCATCAGAAACACTGGAAAATTATCACATTTTGCACCAAAACAGCTCAACCTTCTGGAAAGAACATCTGGAAAACTTTTCTATTAAGGGCAGCTATTCCTCCTGACATTTTGAGTCGTGGCGCAAAACATCTTTATTTCTCTATCATGCCGTAAAAGGGAAAGAAATTCCAGACTTTTCCCTATTCATGAAACTTTTATAAAATGTTATTATAAGAGTTTTTGATAACATTTAATATTTGCATCCTACGCAAAGAATAATGAATGTTTTAAATACTTGATTTTTGTAATTTTGTTTTCATTACAGGATATACTATATAGCAAACTATTTTCAATAAAAATGAACGACGTCACTTTCAGATATTAAATTATAAATAGAAACCTTCATTTTTTATGATTACTTTTAGTTAGCCGTTCATGGAACTGCAACAATTACGTTTTATAAGTGCGTTGATAAAACTGTTTAGAATAAATTCATTTTTAGATCACTCTCGATATTAATTGTTTATCCTAGACCATTAACTTTAATTAAGATAAGAGAAATATGCGTTATTACTTATATCGATTCATTACTCGAATTTATCAGGTATATTTTTATTTTAATCACATTTAATGACGTCAATTCATATGAATTAAAATGCAAGAAGAGCAATATAAACAATTTGAATGCTATGTACATTTACTAATATATTAGTTTTGTAAGTTCATTGAAAAGAAAAAACATGTCTAATGAAGATTATGAAGATTTAATGAAGATTGTTTTTGCGCTTTGACAAACTGAATGCGTCGAAGCATTTCGTGATTTTTAACGAAAGCCAAATAATGCTCGACGTTTTTCATTCTATAAAACGTTAGTACCAGGAAGACCGAGCCATGCTCGGCGACCTCAAAATCCTACAAAAAACTAAATTCACATTATCTTTACAGAGCTTTTCCAGAGTTTTTAAATTCCCGACCTAGAAAGCTAGAACTAAAACTAACGTGCGATAACAAAATTTCATAGAAATCGGTTGAGTGGTTATTGAGTAATCGCTTGCACCGATTTTTGAAACGTTGTTTTGAGATACCAGGCGGGGGGTATCGAAGCGAGGGAAAAGTCAGGTTTGTAGTGGAAAAATCGAAAGCCCTTAGCCCCCTTAGTAATACTGTAAAGTTTCATTAAGATCGGATCACCCAATTCGAAGATACCAGACGAGGGGAATTTTCTCAGAGGTGAGACCTATCTAGATCGATTCCTTGTCCCCGAAAATCCCTAACCCCCAAGTTTCGTGGAAATCGTTAGGCGGGTTTTCGAGATCGTTTGTGCAGACAGACAGACAGACAGACATTCCTCGTAATATATTATAGGATTTATATTTGCACGAAACAAGTAAAATAAGAACACATAAAAAATTTTCAAATGAGAAGAAAAACGTATAATTTTCTTTCGGTTTCTTCGAAAATCAGGCACTACCTTTTTTCGTACGACGTAATTGAATTACAATTTATTACAATTTATTCCAAACTTGTAGTCTTGTACAGTTTATGAGTATCGCAAAAGCCTCGGTTTATGAACAGTTTTTTTTTGGATTTGAATAAACAATCATGGCTATTCTCAAATCCTACGTTGCGTTGTTCGATTCGCACGCAATCTGTATTCTTGAATGCGCTAAGTTTGTTCTTTTCTATGTTTATCCATTTCTACTCGATTTTTGTTATTCTGCCAATCGATCGAGTAACGTTTTGAGGGTAGAAAAACTCCTTGCAAATTTCTCGCGTTTGGTTTTGGCGGTGATTGCCAGAAAGCAAAGTTTGATAAGTGTTTTTTTTAATTTCTGATAACGAATTGTTTTATTTTAAATAGCAGTGCAAACAAGATCTATTAACATAACAAAAGCTATAATTGTCAAGCTGGCAATTATTGAAAACCCATATGGTGATATGGCATTGTTCGAAGTTTAAGTGAACGGCGAACAGTTGTATCAAAATTCCACTTTGAAGTCAAACTTTTCAATAAGATTTTTTTTAAATTTATTCCAATTGGATTTTTACGTATGGGAGTTTTATGTAGAATCATATCCGAAATAACTTTAGTTCTTGCACTTTTTTGATAAGATGTACGGTTTTTGAGATATTCTCAAAAAACGTTTTCGTTCTAATGGTTCATTTTTGCCCCATTAACGGATGGACGGACGGACGGACATGCAAAATTCATTTTTTTATCATTCTAAACACGCTGGTGTAATCCATTTTTGTGTGTGATGAGGGGATCTTGGCGTTACAAACAGAAAGGCAAAGTTAATATCTGTACCCCAGAGGTAAACTGTCGTAACTGACATTTTGCAAATTTTACAGGAGAGCCATTTTTAGTTCGAAATTGCAAACTTTTTATTGTGTATGATTTTCGGTAATTATTGAAACTTTTGTAGTTTATTTTATTTTAGGACATTGTTTAAACAAAATATTAGTTGATATAATATATACGTCCCCACAATGTAGTTACAACAATAACCCCAAAATCGCGGTTTTGGCAGTTACGACAGTTTACCTCTGGGGTACAGATATACCCTTTGGTTTCACCATACGGGTATAAAAACAACCAGCCGGTCTTCAACAATCCGTTTCCGTGCAATTGAAAAGTGACTTTCAGATCGAGTTTCAGAATACCAAGCGAATCGAATCAACTGAGTTTGGTTTTACGTTTGAATTTCGGATTCCAGAATAGCCATGAATAAATGGCAGTGCAAACCTTTTTGAATCTCAATCTCACTGCAAGACATTTATAAAAAAGAAATATAAAGAAAACGCAATTGATAAAACACTTTTCCATAATTAATGAATTTGTCAACTACAGAAAACACAACAATATGGCAACAAAAAAATACTTTTTTGTATAATGAATTTATTTTGAGTGCTCCTCATATATACGAACCACCAGTTAGAGAGTAATCCTCTTCAGCCGTAATATTATTATGTATTTTCACAGACCTAATTGATGCATTAAATTTTCGGTGAAAATTATACCACAATTTATTTAAACTACCATGCATTTTACACACTTTTTTATCGAAATATTCGTTGAGGACATTATTTTGAATAATCTCGGATGTGTTTTTACTTTCTTCTACGGAGTATAATAAAGTATTGTATTCATGAAAAATTTCGACCTCTTAATTTTGCCTAAAAAACATTTCCCGATCACTCCTGAGTCGATTGGAGTCATATTTAAAAAATGTCTTTCTGTCTGTCAGTCTGTCAGTCTGTCAATCTGTCAGTCTGTCAGTCTGTCAGTCTGTCAGTCTGTCAGTCTGTCAGTCTGTCAGTCTGTCAGTCTGTCAGTCTGTCAGTCTGTCAGTCTGTCAGTCTGTCAGTCTGTCAGTCTGTCAGTCTGTCAGTCTGTCAGTCTGTCAGTCTGTCAGTCTGTCAGTCTGTCAGTCTGTCAGTCTGTCAGTCTGTCAGTCTGTCAGTCTGTCAGTCTGTCAGTCTGTCAGTCTGTCAGTCTGTCAGTCTGTCAGTCTGTCAGTCTGTCAGTCTGTCAGTCTGTCAGTCTGTCAGTCTGTCAGTCTGTCAGTCTGTCAGTCTGTCAGTCTGTCAGTCTGTCAGTCTGTCAGTCTGTCAGTCTGTCAGTCTGTCAGTCTGTCAGTCTGTCAGTCTGTCAGTCTGTCAGTCTGTCAGTCTGTCAGTCTGTCAGTCTGTCAGTCTGTCAGTCTGTCAGTCTGTCAGTCTGTCAGTCTGTCAGTCTGTCAGTCTGTCAGTCTGTCAGTCTGTCAGTCTGTCAGTCTGTCAGTCTGTCAGTCTGTCAGTCTGTCAGTCTGTCAGTCTGTCAGTCTGTCAGTCTGTCAGTCTGTCAGTCTGTCAGTCTGTCAGTCTGTCAGTCTGTCAGTCTGTCAGTCTGTCAGTCTGTCAGTCTGTCAGTCTGTCAGTCTGTCAGTCTGTCAGTCTGTCAGTCTGTCAGTCTGTCAGTCTGTCAGTCTGTCAGTCTGTCAGTCTGTCAGTCTGTCAGTCTGTCAGTCTGTCAGTCTGTCAGTCTGTCAGTCTGTCAGTCTGTCAGTCTGTCAGTCTGTCAGTCTGTCAGTCTGTCAGTCTGTCAGTCTGTCAGTCTGTCAGTCTGTCAGTCTGTCAGTCTGTCAGTCTGTCAGTCTGTCAGTCTGTCAGTCTGTCAGTCTGTCTGTCAGTCTGTCAGTCTGTCAGTCTGTCAGTCTGTCTGTCAGTCTGTCTGTCAGTCAGTCTGTCAGTCTGTGTACAAGATTTCTCAAAAACTAATAGAGCTAGCGCCATGAAATTTTATAGGCATGTTGGGTCCTGAAATGGGACGATCCTATCAACTTTTGGTGGAAATCCGGTAACCGGAAGTATCCAAAATGGCGGTTTTTCAAAAATCGCAATTTCGTTTTTCTCGATTTACTCCCAAACTACGCGTTTTTTAGTGGCCTTAAGTATGACAAAACTTGGAGAAAATAAAATTTCCCACACTTTTGTCTTTAGCTATAACTCGATATCTCCACCTGTTATCGAGATAAACCGTTATTTCCAAAAAATCAGTTTTTTGCGATTATCTCGAAAACTAACGGGGTTTTGCTGACTGAATGTATGAAGTGAATTAATGAGAATGGCATTCTGCACAATTTTGTTTCTTACCGTTATCCGTTATCTTTTACCGTTATTGAGATATTTTCATTAATATGTAAAAAATCATATGTTTGCGAATAATTTGCAAACTAACGGTTTTTCGACAAATCAGTTAAAACAATAATTAAAGATGTTAACATTTTCTACATTTTTGCCATTTACCGTAAATTGATATCTTTTACAGTTCTCAAGTTATCTCAAATTTTGTACGTTTTTGATATTTTTGAATAAACCAAGAATTTATTGGGAGGTCGTCTTAGGTTGACAACGCGACAGGGCTCTAGCGTAAATTGCGCAGGGTCGTAGATTTTGTAGAAGAAAGTTTTGTGTTGACCACAACTGATATTTTTAAATACACGCATCCAAATAAAGCCAATTCCACACATGTTACTATACTCAGTATGTTCAGGTAGAAAGACAAGCCCGCATAGCTTATCCTCATAGTCGTAGCGGATACACAACGCAGATATTGAAAATTCATTTATCCCGAAATATGATTATCTTTTGATGGCTTTCAACAGGGTAAATTTAACAACAGCCGGGATTTTTCATTTATTCTCAATCCGTCATACAAAGGCACGTTGTGGTTATCATGAAATAAAATTAAAATAAGAAAGAAGAAACTCCACCCCCTTATAACATGTTTATGTTTGTGGACTTATAGCTAAAATTTTGTCATCGGCAAGTCCTCATGAATGGAAATCCAGACGACCTTTTTCCAATTAGGACTTTGTCAACCCAAGAAAAAATTTAATTCAAGCAACCAGCGGGGGTTTCCTTTCTTTAAAGTTAACCTACCCGCGTAACCCTTTACGGTTTATGACATTGCAAAAATTTCCTTTAAAAGTACAATGATTGAAAAGTAAGGTTTCCCAAGATATTTTCTTGTCGTCGGTTGTATGTGGAAAATGTGTAATGCTTTAAAATAAAAATTTAACTGACAAAAAAGATGTTGAGAAATCGATCCTTTTCAAGTTTATATAATTTTTTTTTTTAAATTTCAACAGTGTATTATTCATATATGAATCAGGGAAGTAAGGAGGTAATTCATGTTTTCACGCAAAAATGTGTGAAATTTTTGAATCACGAATAAATTTTAGCAAATTTTGGGTATTCTTGTTTGGAAAATGATTTATACAAAAGCAGGTTATAAATAATTTTTGGAATTACAAAAGCTGCACCACTCATCCGTTCACAAATTAGGCAATAATAGAGACTATGCCGCCAGGCCAACCCCACCCACGGCCTCGGTAGTTACTCTTCATTCGGCTTTGAATCTGATTTTTCAAAGATTAGGGTAAATATTAGTGGTCGAAAACTTTTCTTAAAGGCTTACCTCTGTAGTAGTGTGAGAGACGGATCCAGATTTCTTTAGAACTGCTGGTGATCGCAAGGGCGGAGGTTAACAATCAGGAGGAGGGTAGATATTAGTGGCGCTAATTTTTTCACGAGTGCTGAGCTCTCTCGTGGTGAAAACTGAAACTTCAGAATTGCAGAAAATAGCAGAAGTTTACAAAGAGCGGAAGGGGTAGATATTAGCAAGAAAAAACTTTTCCTAAGGCCTATCTAGCACACGGCAACTTTAAGCGGCGACTTTTCTTAAGTATTGGCGAGAGAAGTGAGGGAAGCGGTGGCCCCCCACTTCTCTCGCCTATACTTAAGAAAAGTCGCCGCTTAAAGTTGCCGTGTGTAACATAGGCCTAAGGGATGACCTCTCTAATGATGAAACCCGGGTCCAAATCCCTTCAGAATTGCCGCTGCAATTTCACAAAAAAACATAACAAAAGCTATAATTGCCAATCTGGCAATCATTGGAGACCCGTATGGTGATATTCGTATCAAAATTCGAACAGTTATACCAAAATTCCAATTTGAAGTCAAACTTTCCAATAAGATTTTTTAAAATTTATTCCAATCGGATTTTGATGTATGGGAGTTTTATGTAGAATCATATCCTAAATAACTTTTGTTCTTGGACTTTTTTGATAAGATGCACCGTTTTTGAGATATTCACAAAAAACGATTTCGTTCGTATGGGGGGTACCCCCCCTAATGGTCCATTTTTGCCCATTAACGAACTTAGCCTCGCATTTTAAGAAAAACGGATCTGTGCAAACTTTCAAGTCTTTAGCTCAATCCGTGCGCCCGCAATCCGCGCCACAGACAGACGGACGGACAGACAGACGGACAGACAGACAGACAGACAGACGGACAGACGGACGGACATGCAAAAATTAAATATTTTTATCATTCTAAACACACTGGTGTAATTCATTTTTTTGTGCGATGACGGGATCTTGGCGTTACAAACGGTAAGGCAAAGTTAATATACCCTTTGGTTTCACCATACGGGTATAAAAAGACGCTAACAAAATCAGTTGCTTCAAGCTCTATGCTAGCGCGATCTGACGCACTGCACAGCACAATTAATTGAGCTTCGTTATCTTTCTCTCTCGAATGCTTACATGGATTACCCACCAAACCGAGATAAACAAATAAGAACCTAAATAGACACCGAACAAGGAAAATCTAACTGCGCTAAATTAATTGAAACTTTTTTATGAATCTTGAAATTATTTTGTTTTTAAGGAAAAATTTGTTTCATTTTATTTTGCAGGTCAAATTTTGTTTTATTTTGCAATGAAATCTTGATACCAATAAAATCGTTGTGTTTCAAAAAAATCTTCTATCCATTTTTTATATAACCCTTTTCAGTTATTAGCATGAAATAAGAAATTTAATGCTGGAAGTAAAATCGTTTGAATCAAATGTCAATAGGGAATATGGCGGCTGAAGATATAAACTTTATTTCTTCTGTTTGTAAAGCAGGGGCCTTGAAGTGATAGCAGTGTCGACCATTTTCCCATTACACGCTTCCTTGTTTTTTTTTATAGTTCCAGCCAGAGCTTAGGGGCAGTCCCTTTAATGCCGAAACACAGCTCAGGATGGTTAGGGGAGGACCCTTAAAGCGAAACTGTCATTCAGACTCCACAACTAATCACTGTATCGACCCGACAACCATAAAATGCCGCTTTATCGCTACGGAATTTTCATGAAGCAAATATTGAACCAATTGTGGCTAATGGATCTAAATCTTTAGCCCCAATTGCGGAAATTGTTACATTTTTAGGTTGCAAAGGACAAACATCATGTACTCGTTCTTTTCGATGCTATTTGAGGTGTGAATTACTGTAAATATTTCGTGAAAATATCGAAACAGCTTCAGTGGGTTATTTTTGATAATAGAAACAAAAGTATGATTAAAATCACATAAAAATACTGCAGACATTGCTGGGTCATTTTTCCTTCGAAAAAAAGAAGAGGTTTTTTTGTCATTGCTGCAAACGTGCGTGTCAGAGGTTTTCGTTTGAATGGAAAGTTCTTACTTTACACAAAAGTAAAGACACGTTTCATTGCTATCTTTTGGCAACAAATTGGGTTATTGATTTGAATTGAACGTTATCATCTCCTTAAACCAACTCATTGCGTTTTTATAGGGGTTGGACGAACAAGGATCAAGCCTTGGGCTATCGCATGGCTTACTGGATTCCTTCGGGCCAACGTCAGTCGGGATGGAAGTAGTGACATCTTTAAAGCTAATGAAATCCACGATTTTGTTGTGACACGAATCTTAATAAGATTCAATTGCTATTGAATTCTTTTGGCAGTTTTCCCTTTACTTCTTTCTGAAGTGAAATCCCCTTTTGTTGGAAGTTTCTTATGATGGCCACTTAGGATCAATGTACGGTCGTTGAGCAACGCCGTCAATAAACATCCAATATGGTTAACGACCGACTTGTCAATATATATTTTCGTAGATACGAGAATTACCATTCTGGTGGTGAGAAAACTTGAAACACAGAAAATAATATTATATTTATGCAGTACTTGTTTAAATAAAACGTGATTTTTTTGGCTATTCTTTCGATTCTAGAATTCCAATCTTTGCAAAAGAATTTTTCTCAATTTATTCATAACTGAAATCTTACTACACCGCGATTTTTCCTAAAATTTGGCAATTTTCCAGAAACTTACCTATCGCTTCGTGGTAGGTATTTTAAAATTGAATTTCTTATAAAAAATACTCCTAGTGTTCATTCCGTAATTTTCAAATGTTCTTCTAAAATCTACAAATTTGTTTTTCATTGGCAAAATTCATTGGAGTTAAAAATTTTCAACTCTTATCGAAAACTTTTCGAGGAAATCACAAATCAAACAAAAGTGAAGCTTTTGTTTCTTTATAGAATCAACTTTTCCTTTGGAAAAACTTTCATGAGACTTTTGGTTTCGTCTTTTAAGGCATTCACGTGCCGATAAATTGTTTTCAAAAATAGGATTTAGAGACACAATCGAAACTTGAAAGGGCGAAAAAGTCCTTAAATTCTCCAAACTATTTGAATTGTCTGGTTATTAAATTTAAGCCTTTCGGTAAATTTCTCAGACTTTTTCTATAAAGTTTAGCGGCAAGGATGTATTCGTTACAGCGGATTTTGGCTATTTTAACAACCTTAAAAATACTAATTTAGATAGACATGAATCTACTTTGGAAGCTGTTAATAAAACACATCACGCTAATATTCACCTTTTTGCCTGTCTTTCCTCATTCGCCATGCTTTTATCGTGATTTTCTGTCTGTGTTTCAAAACCTCAGTCACACTGCCGTAGTTTTCCTCCTGCCACTTAAATGTAACGTATTTTATGCGAAATCTTTTTTGATAAAAGTTATACAAAGTAGAATTTATTTAAAAAAATGAAATATTGATGATAATGGCAAAAAATTACTTGCAAATTTCAATTCAAAAAGCTTTAATTTTTCTATGATAGTTTTAACACAATTTATGTAAATCTTTTTTTTATAATTTTGAATGTCACTTCTTCATTATGCAGTTCGTACAACTTGCGCATCTCCAATAATTATTTCTTCTGCTAATTTGTATAAATCTTTCACATTCTGAAAAAAAAAAAACAGAAACAACTATAAATTTCCACACAAACCTTTTTTTGAACAATTTATGAGTAATATTTTTTTAAATGAAATACGAAAAATATCAATTCAACATTTTTTTTTTAATTTTTCGAAGAAATATAAATTATTTCTTTACACGTTCGCTGCCGGTCGCATATTTTGATAGAAACTGAGGGAAATTTCCCTCACCGGCATCGAACTTGTTAAACTGTTTCTCTCTCTCTCTCTCTCTCTCGGCACTACAGCCGGTTTCCAGTCTTGGCCTGCCGAGACTGTTTCCTAACTGATAAATTAGTTACCCACCAAATATTCTTTCGGAAGCCCACAAATTGCGTTAGGATTTTTTTTATGAAATTAGAAAAGTAACCGATTTACTAAAAAACTATTGGAACGCGGGGTTTTTTTTACAAAGAACGCTCAACTTAGATTATTTAAAAAAAAATGAAAAAATATATATAATTAAAGCCTGTTTACACGACCATCTAATTACACTCCTTTTTTTCGTTCGTGTTTAGACGCAGATTTTTTAACGAACGTATTTTGGTTCCTGCGCGAAAATGGAATCTTCATTACAATTGTTTGCATTTTGTGTATTAAAAGTTTTATTGACCAGAGCGTTTTTATTTTGGCTTTAACATCCATAACATTTACTTCGGGTCGAAATTCTTTCATTTTTGAAGTAATTTCTTCTAAAGTTTTTGATCTTTTTATACGATTTATGTAATCCGTATGCCGTAAATCATATAAATATGGAAACTGTTCGTACAAATCGATTAATTCCAATGTTTGGACTTTATTCCACGATGGCATTATCTCCACTAAATAATCACCACCGCTAAAACAATTATAATCTGAAAACCAACCAACAATTAAGGTAAGTGCACACGATATGATCACTGTTCATATTTATGAACATACGCATATGTTGCTTATGAGGTTCAAATGCTCATATGTTCATACAATATATGAAAGGTGTTCACACGATATGAACATTTTGTCCCAAGCTTCCAATTTTTAGGTGTGTTCATATGTGCTCAAATGCATTGTGTTCATATTTTTTCTGCGCGTATGAACACTGTTCAGACGATATGAACGTTTTGTTCAAATTACAGATATGAACAATTTTTAAGAACATTTGAGCACACAACACAACAAATTAAAACAAAACTGTCGAAAACTTTTTTTTTTAAATTATATGCCAGGAGCTTGGAGGCAAAGACCAAACTGGTCCGTGTCTTAAGTTCATGAGCAGAAAAGTTTTAGATTCAAATCGAATTATTTTACCCTGAGTGGGGTTTGAACCACTGCTCATTGGACCACAAGGCAAGTACTTAACTGACTGAGCCATCCACGCCACAAATCTAAAACCTACTAGACCCAAATAAAAACCAGAAAACATCAATTTACGTACAAATTTGACTCAAAATTTTACATTTGAACATGTTGAAAACTTAGCCCATGTTCAAATGTGACAGTGTGTTCATATCTGTGATCATACGTCCGAATTTTACAAACCGTGCTCATACGGTCCCAAAATAGTGTTCACACGGTATGAACAGGTCGTGTTCATACGTTTGCTCACGGCATGTTCAAATGTGTTCATATGCCTTGTGTTCATACGTATGACCTATGTTACACACGGCAACTTTAAGCGGCGACTTTTCTTAAGTATAGGCGAGAGAAGTGAGGGGCCACCGCTTCCCTCACTTCTCTCGCCAATACTTAAGAAAAGTCGCCGCTTAAAGTTGCCGTGTGTAACATCGGCCTATGAACACAAAAATATGGTGTTCAGACGGTATGAACACGTTTGGGACACTTTTTTGCTCAAAAATATGAACAGTGATCATATCGTGTGCACTTAACTTTACAGTTGACAAAATATTTAAAACCATAGCAACGAAACGCATAGCAACGAAACACCTTAACAACCAATCAAAACTAAAATTTCCACGGTGGAAATTTTAGTTTTCGTTCGTCTTTTCCTATCGCCATTCCCACAGTACCCCGCACCCTCCAACTTTAACGAAACGAACAAAAACACGTCGCGTCTAAACTTTAGTATTCAACTTTTGTCATAACTAATATTGCGTTTGCACGAATGACAATCTGGCATAAAAGAATGGACAAGTTCATTCTTTTATGAGAGATTGACATTTTCTGACAGAAAAAATTACAAAAATTATGCCATTTACACGGGAATTAACATAATGACAAGAAAAAAATGACAAATTTGTCATTCGTGTAAATGTAGCATTATACTTTAGTAGCGCTGGCAAGTAGGTTTTGCTACATTTTTGACATTTTATTTTGGGAGATTTTTTAAATAATAAACGTAACACACAAATTTTAATAAATAAACGTAAAATAACAACTTACAATACACAAACTTTACCACTTATTAGACTTTTGACAGCTCAGAAACCATACGACAGGGTCATGTGATCCCTAGTAGCGCTGGCAAACTAGAACGGTCTCTACTTCACTAGCACTGCTAAAATCATCATGCTGCTGCTGGTAGTAGCAGCGCACTAGGGTTCACACGGTGCTGCTGAAAAGGCTGCTAACAGCCAAACAGCCACTAGCGCTGACAAAACAGCGTCGTGTGACCGCCGCACAGTGTTGGGCAAAACGGCGTAAAAAACAGTTTTTTACATTTTTCACGTAAAAAACGTAAAAAACGTAAAAAACGTAAAAAACTGGTAAAAAACGTAAAAAACCGTAAAAAACGTAAAAAACCGTAAAAAACGTAAAAAATAGTAAAAAACCTAAAAAATGGGACATCGTAGTTCCTACAAAATATGACAGTCTGTTTTAAAGTTTTTCTCAGCATTTTATTAGAGATCCTATAATATAGAGAGTGGACATCAGCACTTAATAGACTGTTGCTAAGTACTCAAATTAGAACAGTTGTTTGAATGGAATTTTTCAGTTTTTAGAATTTCTTTTCCCTTTTTCCAGTTTTGTTTCAATTTCCGCCTTCGGAATGAGTCTCCTTGTGTTTAAAGACGATTTTTTGATGCAAACTTTAAAATTACGCTTGTTGCTGCAAGAACTAGTCCAAATATGTTTCTTTAACCCTTTCATGCATACATATTTCTATGGAATTCATAACAATTGATGTCCTAGGATACTTACGAAATGAATTTAGTCAATATAAGTCCATGAAATATATGTTATAATATTAAAAAACTGAATTAGAAAAGGTGTTGTTGTACAACAACACTGCAACAAAGGGTTAAAATAGCCACATTATTCACATCTCTCCGTAAATCTCTCCACATTATTCACATTAATTACCGTTAAAATGAGTAGGCGGACGTAATGTAATGAAAGGATATAAACAGTTTTTGAACTCCGAGTTTAAAATCTTTTTCACTTTCAAGAGGAAATGCTTTTGAATACTTTTCTGTGTTTGCTGAAGACTATTAACCTTTTTATTGTTCTAAGATGATTTATTTACGAATAATTACTATATTTAGTGACTGGCTACGATATAAAATTTTTTATCATCAATGTTTTAGGTTTTTTACAGTTTTTTACGTTTTTTACGTTTTTTACGTTAAAATTGAGGTTTTTTACGCGTAATTTTTTACGCGTAAAAAACTAGGTAAATTACTTTACGTAAAAACCGGCACAACACTGCCGCCGCATTAACATGCTCTTAAACGATGAAAGTTTTCCCTTGCAGCACATTTAACTTGAGACATTTTACCATCCGCCGTATGGTGCAAATAAAAATTTTTTGTCTGCATCGCATTTGCCTTAAGAGTTTTACAATATACCGTAGAGGGGAGTTGCTGATCACTTTATGGCCCTTACCAATGAGCTGTTACTGACTTAGTAACAACTTAAGGCATGTGCGAAACGGTCTAATTGCATGCAGATTCTAGTGCGTTTTAATTCATTTATTACAGCGAACTGTAAAAATTAGAATTTGAACCGAAATTAGCAAGCAATTAGCCCGTTTCGCACACGCCAAAAGTTGCTACTAATTTAGTTACAGCTCATTGGTAAGGGCCAATATTAATTAATTATCCAAAAGGTGGTCGCGATAAGAAAAACCCTTGGGAACCACTGGTGTAATTAAATAAAAACGCAGCAAGATAAAATATTTTTGCTATAACAGCGCTAGTAGTGTAACTATAAATTAAGGTTTTAAATATATTTTTTAGTAAATTTTGTTCGCGTCAAGTATTTTTTTTTTGGTTTTTTTTATTGTTTTTTTTTGGCAGCAGGGAGATGGAAATAAATACAATAAAGCGTGAACACCCCTATTATTTTCACTTGATTAAGCAAGACCTCGCAAATGGAAATATGTACACCTAAGAGCTATGGTGTACCAAGTGTAGTTTTATTTGCACAAAGATTGTTAATCTTATATAATTGGCTTGATCGTGCAAATATAAACCTTTTGCGAAAGGGACAACGTCTAGATTTGTTTGGCTGTCTTTAAAAATCGTGCAATGCCGCAATGCAATGCACTTTCTATGCCATAGCTCTAATATCTAATTCACTTCTAAGGAATAAAACAAATTTTAAGATATTTACCTCGGTATGTTTTAATTCTAAGACTTTCGGATCTTCATATTGCAGTAACTGCATTTTTGATTTTGTGACGATTCGTTCATTTTTCTCATCGTCTTCTAAATCTTTTTCTAGCTCTTTTAAAAATTCCGATTCACTTGGACTAACTGAGCAAATTTCAGCACTACTACCATTACTGGGGACGTCATCTTCTTCGATGATTTTTTCCAAATTTGGATCAAGAATATTTTCAGCGAATTTTCTAATTTCGGGGTCCAACAGTTCTAGCTCGGCCCGCTTTCGTGATGCGATGCTACATGCCTTTGAATTGTTATCTAATGAAATTTTTTAAACAAAAAATAATGGATTTTCTAAAAATATTTACAGATGATTGTGCGAGAAACTCTCTAGTGGAAATTTGGGAATCAGCTTTTATTTGTTCGTCTAATTGTTGTCTGATCTTTCGTTCTGTATCCCGAAATTGTCTTCTGAAATGCCATTAGAACAGTTTTTTAGAATTGATTTTTCACAGTGAAAAAACAATAATTATTGTAGTTACCTGGCCTTAACAATATTTGCTACATCCAAAGGATCACTCGTGAACGGTTCACTGTCTTTGGTAAAATGCTGTTCAATTTCTTGCTTTTGTTCATCGAGAAATTTTCTCAAATTTAGCTCACAATCCTTCCACGCATCATTTTCGATTCTGTAAAATGTGAGTGGAAAATCGTTTAAAATTTAATTGGTTTAAAAAATTATAATTTAAAAAATTACCTTAATAGATCCATGCCTCGAACAGAGTTCTCCTCCTTGTATTCTTCTTCAATTTGAACTTGTTGATCCTTTCGCTCTGACATTTCGATTTCCTTTTGTTTTTCAATCTCGTCATAAACTAATCTCTCGCGTTCCCATTTTGCTCCTTGTCTCACTAACCGTTCTGCATTTTTCTCCCTATTCGTCTTCAGCTTAAATTACAGATTAATATTTTTTTTTCGTCGTTATTTTTTTTAAATTTTCGTCTTTGCATTGAAAAATACCTTTGATCTACGCTTGGCTATTATGCTATTCGTGTCCTGATGGATTATAAATACAGGATGGTTTGATAGTTCTTCCGGGACTTTTTCTCCTTTTCCTTCCATTATGATTCGTCGTTCTCGTTCAAGTTCCTTAGTCTAAAAACAAGAAACAAATACGGGTTCTAAGAACCTTCTATTCAGTTGATATTGAATAACGATAAATAATAAAGTCAAAAGTATCGAAAACACTGTCACATGTTGGCTCAAAGTTTTCTTGTTTTACTAAATACTGTACTTAATTAGGGTATCTATTTATAAACTTAGCCGTACAATAAACGATGAAGCGTATAAATTGTACATTAAACGAAAGGAGACTCAAGAAAATTTTAAGAATGGTGAACTCAAAACATTCTTTTGAGGAAAAAATTCAATGCGAAACTACCTGTTGAGTACTTTCTTAGCACTTTCTTAGTGACAAATTTCATCTCTTCCGGGAGATGAGTGACAAATGGCTTGTTTAATAACCCAAGCAAGAATTTAATTACGTAGATCACGAAATTTGCACAGGCAAACTATGTATATTGAACCAAAGTAAAATTATTTTTCATTTGTTTTTTTGTTTATTCTGTCTTTTATTTTCTAAGAACAATACACAATCGATAATAAAACACTGAGGGTATTCACAATCCTCTTTTAATTTTCGGTATTCGGTATTTTCGGTAATATTAAAAGACTGAAAATATTCTGCTGTGAACATCCCACAGCACAGATTTGAGAACAGCGCTTTTATTTGATACGTGAGCAAATCATGAACTGCGAATTTGATTGTAAAATATGTCACATACCTTTAAATCCATGTTTGATGTATTCTTTTGAATTGCAACGGCTATCAAAATTGAAAAAAATTGCAGTCCGATGAGAAAATTTGACAACTAAAAACATTACTAGCGCCACTCGCGGTTGATTCTTGATACCGAATAACCGGGCCGGAAAACACGACTCAAGGCATGTCTAAAATTACCGAATCCGATAATTCATTTTTACATGAACCAAGTTACCGTCTCGGTAAAAATCTCAGGGTATTCACAGTCGTCTTTTAAATTGCGGGTAAATTTCCAAAAACCCCATGGTGCCAATTTTTCCGGGAAAAAATGGGAAAAAGGACATTTGCGTTATTCTTACAGGACCTTCTATTTCGAGTTTTGAAAATCTGCTCCTGGCAACGCAGATCATTTTGCAAAAAACCGCGTAAAAATCGGTCCAGTAGTTTTTGAGTTTTGTAATCTCAAACAAACAAACCAACAAACATCCATTTTTATATACAGCCTTGGCCAAAAGTATTGAGCACCCTGTAAATTTTACTAATATACAAAATCTAATGCTCCAAATCAATCGTATTGTTTATTAAAGTTTTGTCGGCATCTAAAAAATAAAATTTAAACAATAGTCAAGTGGCTGGTTAGTAACAAAACATCTAGAACCTTAAAAATTTGCTTTTGTGGTGTTTTTTGATATCCAATTAGTTCGCTTTCTCAGCTCGCTGTGAAGACATACAGTTGTGTAGTGCCTTGAAGTGATTTTTTTTTCAATAAATTAAATATTTTAATGTAAATATGGCGAAAAAAAGATAACTGACATTGCAACAGCGGGTAGAAATTCAACTTTTGAAGCAGCAAGGCAAGTCCCAAGTGGAAATTTCTAAAACCGTTAAATTTTCGCGTCGAGCTGTGCAATATGTTATCGAACGGTTCGAGAAGACTGGGTCGCATAAAAATAGACACAGATCTGGACGAAAACGACTTACTATAGATCGTGAAGACAGAATATTAGTAAGGGATTCACTGAAAAATAGGAGAAAAACGTCTTTCGAGCTCGCTGCTGATTTTTCAGTAACAATTAAAAAGCCAATATCTGCCAGGATGACACGAAGAAGACTGCAGAAAGCTGGTCTAAAAGGCTGCAAAGCCAGGAAGAAGCCGTGGCTTTCCGAAAAAAACAAAAAGGCTCGCCTCCAATGGGCTCTAAAACACAAAAGTTTAACCGTCCGACCATAGAATATTTGACCAATCTTGCTCGGTTAAACTTTTGTGTTTTAGAGCCCATTGGAAGCGAGCCTTTTTGTTTTTTTCGGAAAGCCACGGCTTCTTCCTGGCTTTGCAGCCTTTTAGACCAGCTTTCTGCAGTCTTCTTCGTGTCATCCTGGCAGATATTGGCTTTTTAATTGTTACTGAAAAATCAGCAGCGAGCTCGAAAGACGTTTTTCTCCTATTTTTCAGTGAATCCCTTACTAATATTCTGTCTTCACGATCTATAGTAAGTCGTTTTCGTCCAGATCTGTGTCTATTTTTATGCGACCCAGTCTTCTCGAACCGTTCGATAACATATTGCACAGCTCGACGCGAAAATTTAACGGTTTTAGAAATTTCCACTTGGGACTTGCCTTGCTGCTTCAAAAGTTGAATTTCTACCCGCTGTTGCAATGTCAGTTATCTTTTTTTCGCCATATTTACATTAAAATATTTAATTTATTGAAAAAAAATCACTTCAAGGCACTACACAACTGTATGTCTTCACAGCGAGCTGAGAAAGCGAACTAATCGGATATCAAAAAACACCACAAAAGCAAATTTTTAAGGTTCTAGATGTTTTGTTACTAACCAGCCACTTGACTATTGTTTAAATTTTATTTTTTAGATGCCGACAAAACTTTAATAAACAATACGATTGATTTGGAGCATTAGATTTTGTATATTAGTAAAATTTACAGGGTGCTCAATACTTTTGGCCAAGGCTGTATATAGATTATTTAATTACTATTAGTCATCGTAAGGGTCTTTCAACAAGGACATAACAATTTTGTATTTTAATAAAAACGCACCCTAAAACTTTTTTTTATGATCTGGCAATGCTAAAACGTCAGTCAATGTTTACATTTTTATCATGGTGAAGTTCACGAACGAGCAACGTTTGGAAATTATTAAAACTTACTACCGAAATTCTGAGTCGGTGGTCGCAATCGTGTAATCTCAAGAAATGGTTCGGTCGAATGGCCACCTCGCTCGTGCGATTTAACGCCGTTGGATTTCTTTTTATAGGGTTATGTTAAGTCGATGGTTTATGCAAACAAGCCAACAACGTTAGAGGAGCTCAGCAACAATATCGAACGCGAAATTGCCAACGTTCCGGCCGATATGTGTGGAAGAGTGGTGGAAAATTGGCTCCAAAGAATCAATCAGCAAACGTGCTCGCGGTGACCATATGAACGACATCGAATTTCATACTTAAATGTAACATGTCCACTACACCTGGAATAAATTTCAACCCCATTTCTCAATTATTCTGTGTTTTATTTAAATACAAAATTGTTATGTCCTTGTTGAAAGACCCGATATAATTTATAATGGGCGTAAAAGTTTTTTGTGAAGTTCACCCTTATATTTTTACCAATAAAAACTTAATAACACTTTTGAAATTACTATTAAAATAATAAACAATTAAAGCTATAATTTACAGATAAACCATATATGAAAAAAGGGACTTCTTTTATCCGATTATGAAAAATTTACTCAATTTTTCCTTTCTGTTGAAAATTCTTTGGCTTCTAATTGGAGACTGAATTGAAGCCAAAAAACGATAGGTTTGCAAGTTTTCTGTTGTTTAGGTTGTTTAGGGTAACCTCATACACAAAGACATGAGTGTAAGGAAATGTTTTGATTACAAATTCCTTTACTAGCAACGGTGCTGCCGTTGATTTCGATTATTCCGCTATTCCTTAATAAAAATTAATAAATTGGTTTGAAATATATGTAAAAAGTATGGAATTAAATATGAGATTTCTTATTTAGTTTAAAAACACGATTTTTTAGATTGCCAGCCGAAATTATAAGATTGGACATCTAAAGGCCTGTGTCCACATGGAAGTTTATTTGCAGAAGTCGCTTCCAGAAGAGATTTCTGGTGTCACAACTTCTGGAAGTTCACTTGCAGTTAGTGTTTCCACGGGAAAAACTTCCAGAAGTCTCTGCTAGAAGAGACTTCTGCAAATAAACTTCCATGTGGACACAGGCCTTAAGGATTAAAATTCTGCCAGCGGTATTCAATATTTCACATGTAAAAATATCATTTCAAATAAGTATATCCTACACTAGAAAGAACTGGAGTGTAATTCCGTAACTTGATTCAAGCGCTTGTTTCGAGTTAGAAGGAAAATTGGTAATTGCTATCTCGATTTCTCTCTGTCATCTAACTTGGAACAAACTCTTGAAACCAGTTACGGAATATCACTCCAGTTGTTTTTCGTCTATTTGGGAGAGTCAACATTTTTCCTCTCTCAATCAAAGTTTATGCTTGTAGACCACGCATATTCCTCGCAGCAAAAAACTAAAACAAAATTCTATCCAGTTTCCGAAAGAAACTTTTGGAACAGACAGATATTTTGCCGTCTATTTCATACGCAGGGTAAGTTTTGCCATGCTGCTTGGTCAATCATAAACGGTGGTTTTTTTTTGTTTATTTGCCAAATCCAAAGTTTATCTTTAAGAACCAAATCCTAAAATCAATAACTTAAGAGGTTTGTAGAATTTACTAATCAAGCAAAATAAATAAATAAATGAATAAATAAATAAATTACCAATACTATACTGTGCAAGGGCAATAAAGCAGGTGGACAAACTTCTGGTTTATATTTTCCGTTTAAAAGCAATTGTTTTTGGCGTTCTTTTTCTTGCTCCTAAAATAAGAAAAAAATTGGCAAAACAATACAAAAAAAATCGCTGAAATCAATACAGTATATTAAGTAAATTAAATATACGCAATTATGCGATCATTTAGTTATTATAATAGACATATAATTTTGCATGGGCATTGTAGTCAACCAACCAAATTCTAAAATCGTTTCTTACCTTTCTTAAGATATTAAAATTACATCGAATAATCGAAATTGTATTGGGACCCTGCGAGTCCCCGAGACATATACTGATCGGCTCAATTCGATGAATTCACACTATTTATGTGTGTGTGTATGTAACAAACGCGGCTTTTTTTTACATTTGAAAGCTGTTAGCGTCCCATAGAACCCTGTCGACCGCGTTTTTGAAAAATTCCACTTTGAGTCATAAAATCCAATTGGATCAGTAAAAATTAGTTCTGATTTTGATATATGGGAAAGTTGTGTCAAATCATATTTTAAAGACATTTTGCCTTAACAATTTCTTTTAAAAAATCTGTTGAGAAGAGTTTGGTTTTCTTACTTAAAATTTACTAATATGATTTTTTGATTTTTCATCGCATTTTTTACTATCCTCTGCGTAGCTATAGAAGGAAAGTATTGTATTCATATTGTATGCATCTGTCTGTAAGTCTGTCCGATGTGCATATCTTAAAAAGCTCGACGCGTTGAGCTAGCGACTTGAATTTTTTTTTCGTGGTTAAGTTTTACCAAAATCGTAGTTTTCTGTCATACTTTGAAAAAGTACCGTTAACTATAACGGGTACCACCATACAATTTACTCGAAAACTATGCGCTTGTGAGAAAAAAATGCATATAACCAAATTTAAAGGAACTTTCTACATTTTAGCTTTAACGGTTTTTAGGTATTTTTTACATATTTTTCCCGAAACTTTAAATATTGGAATGGAAGTTCATACGCCGGTCAAATCCGATATTTTTCCATGGCACTACATCCCAAAGTGGGACTGGACGCCCTCAAATGAGGTTTTCAACAATTTATTCTCCTTGCAGCGCGCACCTATAGTTTTACTTGGATAGGGGAGTTGTAACACTTGTAGGGTTTTGTTGCAACCCATCATCGGCCGTGATAGCAGTCTAGATAGTTGATGTCATTAGCGCCAAGCAGTAACTATCAATTACTACTAATTTTGTACGACTTGTAATAATAGCGGGCCGCACTTACCATTCAGCCCGACTGACATGTGTCAATGCATCTTACCTCTCTTAATTCGATTCGTTTTTGCAGCGTTATATTATAATCTTCTTGAATTTTCTGTCTCAGCTCGTTCATGTATTTTCGATCGGTTAAACGAACGACATTTGTTCCCATCAGACGTTCAAGTCTTGCACTGATCCTCGGTAAATTGAAACTGAAACGATATATTCGAAATTTAAAAATTTCAGTAAAGTTTTCCTATTGATCGGGAAATTCATATTTTGAAAAAATTTATATAACATTTATTGTCAATATTTTTACCTTTGTAAGTGATAAAGTAATTGGTTGAATTGCGACACTAAAAGCGTTTAAATGTCTAATAATAAAATTGAAAGAGAAAATTCCAATTTAACGTGTTTGTTATCGAACACAATCTTTGCGAATGTAAATTTATGTTATGAAATCGAATTGGAAAAAACGAATGATATTTTACTTGTGTCCGAAATTAAATGTTTTCCTTTTTGTATCTTCCTTGAAAATCAAAAAAAGGAGGTAACTTGATTCGGGCACGATATAAATCTATAAACTGGAGCCCATGCCAAATAAATATATCCAACTTACCCGAAACGTACAGAAGTTTATTTTCAAACTTTCGGGTGGGCGGTAAAGCGGGGATAAATAAAGGATAAAGGATCAATCGTAACATGAACACATTGAGGTGCACATTGATAGTTGCCATATGAGTTTTGTGGGTGGGGCGGCAAACAATGAAAAAATCTCTGTGTAACCCTCAAAGCACAACCGATTTTGCTGAATCGTTTCTTTGTGGAATACGGATAACATGTCGTATAAATACTTTACAACAACATAGTATTTGATGAACAAGGATGAAATGGGAGTAGGGGAATGGTAGCGCCTCGAGGAGAAACATATGAGACGACATGCAAGAAATAGTGCAGTATTTTATTCCCTGGTTGTTTACCTATGATCCACAAATAACGACAAAAATATGAGACCCCCGAAAATTTGTGTGCTTCTATTCGAAATCGTTAGGCTTTCGTGTATATTTCATTTGCCTCAATTCATGTCACAATATTTTCTACATATTCATATTTAACCAGGTTGGTACATACATATGTGTTTTTCATCGGCGGTTTTTCCGTAGAAAGTTTTTTTCCGGTGTTTTTTTTTTTTTGGTTATGTTTGTTCGACAAAGTTTAGTTTCTGTGCTCATGAAAAGGACACATTACTTCAAAGGACTGTTGTTTGCTCGTGTTGAAATTATGATAACTTCTTAGAATGGTAAAAATACAGCAGTTTCTCATTCAGTTAAGTTTTTCTCCTATTACTTTTTATTACTTGATATGAATACTTGATTTGTTCTCATGTGTATGCGTACATGTAGATTAGGCTTTAAATACTGAGTTAGATGTAGGATTTTTACTGCTTGAGTAAAACTTCCGATAGAAGAATTACAATTTTTTGTGAGAAAATTATTTTAGCTCTTTGGATATTAACCTCAAAAACCCGATTAAAATAATTTTAATTGACTGTTTCTTTGCCCACTTCCCAAGACCGAGTTTTGTTTCTAGTTTTATATTTTACAATTGGTGTGACCAATGTGATATTATATCTTGAAACCTAGGGTTTATTGATCAATACATTTAAAAAAAATATTTCCTTCTCGCGAAAGGAATTTTCAATTCATTAGTACCGGATTTCTCTTGGCTCACGATTGAATATTTTCAAATTTTTAATTCAATTTCATTGAAACATTGGAAGAAAAAATCAGTAAGCTTATTTAAAATTTCGGCCCGAAGTGTAGTTGGCCTTCGCATGTTTTGCAGTTTAAACATGCAAAAATCTAAAAATCTGTTAAATTTGACTGAATTACCGAGCGGTAAATTTACCCGCAATTTAAAAGAGGACTGTGAATACCCTGATTATTTTCGTATTTTTTTTTATGTTATGGAATAATTGGCCCGTTAGGCGGCGTTTACATATTCCACTTTATTCCATGAATTCTACGACACGAAATTAAAAAATGCATAAGCGTTTACATCACGACACAAAATTCGAAAATTTATTCCTAAAAGATGCCGGAGTCGAATTTTTCCATACAAAATCACCGAAGTAAAATCAAAGTTTGACCACTTTTGCTGAGCGAATTTGTTCTGCGATAAGGGAATAAAATTCGCGGAAAAATTTGTGAATAAGATTCGCGGAGAAATTTAAAAAAATCTCAAGTGTAAACGGGGCTACTTTTTTTTAGAATTGCTACTTTCATGCTTTTGGATGAGTGATAGAAATTAGATTCGTCATCTTCACTACTTTGTCCTTGTAAGGATAACGGAAGGTCTTGTAAGGATAACCAAAGGTCCAATAAGGATAACGTGACAGACTTTTCGGGGTTTTTGGGGTCACTGAATCTGATTCCGACGTTAATAGTCTATAGGGATAGCAAAGGGTCCTGTAAGGATAACGTAACTATCCTTTTTTTTATTTTTAGTACATTTTAATAAAATCATTTTTTTTAAATCATTATCCTTCATCATGAAAAACATCCTTCATCATGAATTGAAAAAACGAGTTTTTATAGTTGACATCCCTACATAAATAATTAAAAACTTCAAAAGTTCACGGCAAAATACAAATTAATTAAAACTATAAATCGTTATCATAGCTTTGAAAAAATCACTGAATGTAGTGGGCAACCAGAGATATGAAATAATATTAAAGCAATAATTCATAAAAGTTTTTATGCGTATTCGCAAGGATACTTCGGGGGAAGCTTTGGATGCTCATATCTGCGGAAGGAAAATGTTTTTCCAGAGGAAAATTGAAAGTTATTTTATATGCAAAGTAGTTTGCATTACCATTTGATATTTCTTCCTACGCAAAAGTTAGATCCCCTTGAACCATTATCTATATGTTTACTTCAAAATACAATTGCAGTTTAAAAAGATTTTAATATTCTTCCCTAACAAAAAACACATACATTTTTGTATGAGGACACAGCGGAAAAAAAACTTAAACTACACATATATATTTTATCATAAGATTTAAAATAGATTAAAATAGATAGTTCATTGATAGATATAATAAAGAAATCTAATGAATTTTAAACGATTCACCTTGGTGGAATTATTACTGTACACGCAACACAATCCATTTTATGGTCGTCATATTTTGATCGTCTTGCAGACATTAAAACTTCTGCCGATTGAATTTATGGTCCTATGAAAATCACGTTCGATTGATAGGTTTTTTCGGCACTATTTAAAACACTTTAAAACACAATTATGAATATAATATTTTTCAATATTTTACAATATAATAATGCTGAAAATAGTCTCTCGTTTGGTGGTATATCGACACGGTATAGTATTGTGACTATAACTGATTTCAGTTGTTCAAAAGGGTGAAGAAGTTCAAAGGATATTTAGTTTTTTGTTCGCAGGTGTCAAGTATGTGTCACATACAGCACAATGAGACCACCAACAGCCAACCTTTTCACATGAGCTGAGACAGTGACGTTCATCGTTGGTATTTTATTTCTAAAGATATTTTTATCTAAATACTTAAGTATCCATGTTTACATAGCCTCAAGGTAAAAGTGTGTCAGGATATTACAAAAATGGTGAGTTTTTCCAAGAATTTCGGATACGTGTCATTGCCCTAGACAACTATTATAGAGGTGTCCACTTTCAATAAAAGCTTTGTAGAGTAAACATTTTTTTTTTGAGAATTTTTGAAGCAAACATTTATAAACGAATTTGGTTTATGTCATTTGCAACTCTCTCCCGGCTTGGCTGCAGCAACAACGGGTCTCCAATTCTTTATCGTCTTCACAAGCTTCCTCTAATTTCTTACCTCAAGTACCTTTAAATCCTCCTCTACATAATAAATCCACCTTTTTCTTGGTATTTATCTGGCACTATTATTAGTTTATTATAGCAACTTTTTGGGAAACAACTCTGGTACTAGTTCTTATCAAATTATTTTCATAAGAAAAGATTTGTTTTTCCAAAGAGCTTTGTGAGTTCTGTGTTAAAGTAGGACCTCAAGATATCTTTTACGGGGCAAAAAATCATTCGTAGCACTTTTCGATCTAAAACGGCTTACATTTCCTCAGGTTTTTGCGTGGTTCTCCTTCGGCTGAATATTGTTTTGACGTATACATAATTTACTATATATTCGCGTTTAAAGTATGAATGTAAGTTACGCCAAATTTGGCCAATGGAATTTTTTAAAATTTTCTCGTAAACTAGTTTTGGTAATAGATTTTTAGTACGGTAGAAATTTGGGTCTCAGCCACAATTATTTCTAAGATTTTTTCGGTTTTATAAAAATTGAAAATAGCGTAATAGCCAAAATTACTACCACGCGTGATTAATATTTCGCAGTTTGAACTTTTTTTAAATTTTTGACCCCTAAAGTTAGTCTTTTTTAGAAAAAATATTTTCTGTACCTAAAATAGGCGCAAATCAAATGGATTGTAAACTTTAGAGCAACATCTCTAACAGGAAACAAATTTTATACCGTCTTTAGGATTTTTTCTAATGTCACAATCAGGGTATTCACAATCCTCTTTTAATTTTCGGTATTCGGTATTTTCGGTAATATTAAAAGACTGAAAATATTCTGCTGTGAACATCCCACAGGACAGATTTGAGAACAGCGCTTTTATTTGATACGTGACCAAATCATGAACTGCGAATTTGATTGTAAAATATGTCACATACCTTTAAATCCATGCTTGATGTATTCTTTTGAATTTCTATTGTGGCAACGGCTATCAAAATTGAAAAAAATTGCAGTCCGATGAGATAACCAGCGAGAAAATTTGACAACTAAAAAAATTACTAGCGCCACCCGCGGATGATTCTTGATACCGAATACCCGGGCCGAAAAACACGACTCAAGGCATATCTACAATTACCGAATCCGGTAATTCATTTTTACATGAACCAAGTTACCGTCTCGGTAAAAATCTGTTAATTTGACTGAATTACCGAGCGGTAAATTTACCCGCAATTTAAAAGAGGACTGTGAATACCCTGAATAAATTGAAAATCTATTAGAAAATTTGTAAAAATGATAAAGCAAATATTGTAAGAAACTAGAGTAATTACGCCCGTAAAACACTTTCGAGCATACACGGTAGCACAATACTCACAAATTGATTTAAATTTTTCTCCTATGTGTATGCAAACTCGTTTTATATAGGAAACAAGGACAAATAGCTTATAGTAACTAATACATGTTTTTGAAAGCGAATTTCATCAATCCACAGAAGACCTCAAAAAACTCATAAATCGATAAATCGCAAAAAATCTAAAAATTCGATTTTGGCGGATACGTCAAAACAATATTCAAGCGACGATATGTTTTGACATAAGTGATGGTCTGAAAAGTGCTTCAGTGACCATATACGATAAACTCGAGGTATCTTTTGCAGGATTAGTTAAAAGACATATCCCGTAAAATTCCTTCGCTGAATTGAAAAATTTTTAATTTGAAAAAAAGCTTGATTTTTGGGTTATACAATAAAGAAGAACTTTTTTCTCTAGTTTTCAAAAACTATGTGGTATTTTGACTTTAGAAAAAAGACAGGGGAACATTCGACTTTTGGCAAAAGATTTTTAAGCATAACTTAATTTTGTAAGAACAGAATAGAACATTTTGACAATTTTTTTCTAACAAACTTGTATTGAATAAAGTATGCGTTTTTGTCCTCCAAACCAGACTATGCTCTAAATATGCAAACTTTCATAAAATCCGATTTGAGTTTACTGGTGACAGACAAACTGGAATTGGAATTATGATGACAATCGTTTCAAAATGTCTCAAAACTCGAATAAAAAAAACTTCAAACATCTGTCGGTTTTTGTACAATTATAAAACTTTTATTTCGTAAAAAAATATCTTTAGTTCTTTTTAAAGTGATATTTATGAATAAAATTGTTATCATAAATATCAGTTCCATTTTTTCTACGACACTGGCTAGAAATAATATCTTTATTGGAATTCGTTGTACCCATGAAATTTACTGCTGATATAGTTATTTTTATTTTCAGACATATGTACATACAGTTATTGACTATATGAATATAGATATAAAATTACTATTGCTAGTGATAAGCAAAAATGGAATAAATTTCCACAGTCAACAGTCGGCGTGTTTGAAACAATGAAAGAGTTTAGCAGAAACCACACGTGAAAAAGACAAATTTAGGTGTCAAGGGTTGCCTGGTATTGAATTTCCTAACTGGAAATTTTTGTAAACAAAACAACTTCATAATACATCATTATTTTCTTTTCTTTTTTGGATTGATTTCATGCGATTATTTTACATTCTAAATAATATTTAATAAATATTTAGTTGCTATCTGATATGTTCAAGGATTATGTTAAAGAAAAAACTTGAATTTTTTAATAACATTCAGGACAAACCTATATTTAGCGCCCTCTTCTTTGCAAAAAAATTAATAAAAATGCATTTTTGAGTGCTTTAAAATTTTAAAGCACCGATCAGAGAAAAAAGATTTTTTTCAATTCTTGTTTGCTATTATTTAGATGAAATATCAGTTGTGGTATACTTAAGAAATGTTAAAGATACGTAATAACAGATAAAAGAAATAATATTTTTTATCAAAAATGAGAATTTTTCAAAAAACTTGATTTTTTGAAATATGTTGAGAACCGTTAGAAATACGTAAAAATCGTTAAAGCAGAAAGCATAGAAAATCTGATAGCCTTAAAATTTGGTTATATTCATTTTTTTGGTTTCAAAAAATATTTAATAAACTGTATTTCTTCAAAAAACTGTATGGGAGGTACCCGATATAGCTAAAGTTACATTTCCAAAAATTAATAGAAAACAGATATTTTTTGTAAAACTCTTTAACAAAAAATTTCAAGTCGCTAGCTCAACGCATTCTCCAGTTATTTACAATACGAACAACGGATAGACCGTCAGACAGATGCACGGACATCCTCATAATTTTGCCTGAAACGGATTTCGTACTGATCAGAAAGTTTCTAACTGCCCCCGTTCCCGAGTCGGTCTCCATCATATAAATCAAAACTTACAATACTTTCTCTCTACAGGAGAGTAAAGTAAGAAAGTATTTTAGTTCTAAGGTATCCAATAAAAATTGCGCCGCAGGCACATTTTTTTAAATGCATACATACGGAATAAATAATTTAATTAATTAAAACTGCTTCACAGGCAAAACTTTTATTTAAAAAAAATTCACTACAGGCAAAAAATATTGGAAAAAACTGCGCCGCAGTCGAACATTTTTTTAAAGCCACCAACATAAATTTGCATAACAGCTGCCAGAGAAGCGTATCTTCATGTTTTACCCTTGTGAGGCCTGAATTTGACCCATCCAATTGTCTCAATATATTGCCTAAAGTGCCGCCTTAGAAAACGACGCCCTATTATCGAAAACTCTACGAGAACAGGCTAATCGAAAAAGTCAAAAACTATCAATTATAAATTTCAGATGAAATAAACTTCAAAAACTCGAAATTCAAAAAAAAAAGTTCTTGGTGTGATTACTTATATCAACGGCAACACGTGAATTTAAGCTTTGTATAATATGCGAATCAAACTTTCGTTTTGTTCTATAAATTAGTGGCAAGAAGCTTCGCCGTACAGCTTTCTACAATTCCCAATTGAGATATTCAGTGTTTCTACAACCTCACAATGAATTTGATTTGCGATTTAGGTTTACAAAGATTTAGGAGTATTTGCGCTTAATCGTAACTAGTCTGTTTGCAGTATGCAAGAATGGAAAACTTCGCAAACCAGATTTTGATATACATAGAAGTTAAATAATCCAAATTACTCATAATTATTGGATTTATCTATGGATAGGGCTGCCATGGAACCTATTTGTGAAAAGAGAACCTTTGGTTTAAAAAAAGAGACATTGTATAGGAAATTAACCAAATGAAAAAAGAGAACTAAAAGAGAACTTTTTTTGAATGTGAAAATTACAGAACTTAGAATGACTGCACAGAATTATTAGTGCAATTTTTCGTGCCTGTTATTTTCCGTATCTATCGAAAAAAAACTGAAAATGTCAAAACTACAATATCAAATGTCAAAACCGGCTATTTCCTTAACCGCAAAATTTTGATTTGTTTTGATTTTTACAGCAGCTGATCGTGGGAGAAGAAACTGTTCTTGCTGGCGCATACAATAAATAGCTTTACGTTACAATTATAATGTACAGTTTCGCACCACACACAGAAAATTGTAGAGTAGAACGTGATCATTTTAATTCATAATGGAATTTTCGTGGAAAAATCTGTTTGGTTTTTTACGCATAGTATGAACCAAGAGTTTTCTGAAAAAAGAGAACTAAAGAGAACTAAAGAGAACTGGCAAGGAAAAAGAAAGAGGAAAAAGAATGGGGTTAAAAAAAGAGATAAGGTTCTCTTTAAAAGAGATATGATGGCAGCCCTATCTATGGATGACACGGATTTTTGCGGAAAATAAACGACCGAACTTGTGGATATACAAAATGATTTATTCTGGGTAGAGTACAATAAAGAACCAACCGATCAGTACCGGAAAAACACAGCAAGAGGTGTTACCCGATTTAACTTTAAGTAATATAATATAAACCTTACAAAGTATGTATTGCTGAGAGTACATTTAATTCACAATATTAATTCATTTCTAACAATAATAAGAAGCATTTAGCTCCGAAATGTTGTACTTCAAAACTAATCGACCTTAACTTTTGGTTACAAAAGGTTTTGATACAAATTAATGGGCATATACGTGGGCGGAGGCGTGGTTACTGCTAACTCACTACAAAGAACATTCAAGGGTTTTCGCTATCTTGCCTAATTTTGCCATTCAATTAGTCGGATTATCGAAATACCGTTATATTGCATTATTTGAAATTCTAGTAAACCATAAAAACGAGTTTTAGGGTTCTAATATCGGGATGAAAGAAGCTTTAGTCATACAAATCCATATCCTATAAAGCTTTTATTTGAATTTTAAATCAAAGAACTTTGTTATAGGGTACGGTGGCCCCAAGCGAAAAAGTTCCACCTCAAATTTTTTAAAAGCTATAAGTCGGTTATAAACGTTGAACGTTGATTATAACGTTGATACGATAAACGTTGATTATGTTACATACATATATACGCATGAACACATGCCCAGTCGTTCATTGTGGATGCGTGTGCCGAGCGTATGAATGGATGAAATGAAAATTGAAAGATCTACGGGTACCAGTAAACTTTAATCCATGTTAACGTGGTTTTTTGCATTCAAAAGCTGTTAACCTCTCGTAGAAAAAATGAACAGTTTCAGAGATAATTGCAGAGATCTTTCCCATTTGTGTGGGAGGGGTGAGGAGTGGTATTCATGTATGAAAGAGGTTTGTAGAATCGTATTCTAAACACTTTCTTTCAAACAAATTTTTCGAAAATAAATTAGCCGTTTTCAAGAAAATCGCGAAAAAATTTCACACTTGTATGAGTGGAGGGGAGGAGGAAGAGGGGGGGGGGCAACTTTGTTATAGGGTAGAGTGCCCCAGACAAAAAAGTTCCACTCCAAATTTTTTGAAAGCTATGAGTCAGTTAGAAAAACGATAAACGTAGATTAAAGGGCCTTTCGAGGTAAGATATTTATACCGTTATTATGAGGTATCCTAATACAGACTGAGTCAAACGCGCCACAGGGAATTTCCCAAACAATTTTCATAAAGATTGAACAATTTGTTGGAAGAAGTTTTTTTTAACAGGGTGTTTGTGTGTTTGATATGCTCAAATGGAGTGATTATTATTACATTTTTAGAGGTGTTTAGAGAATACTAATGCACCATATAAAGGTCTCAGATAGTTTTTATTATTTTCAAAAATCAGGTTTTTAGTATAAGCAAAAAACTGGACAAAAATTGCCAAGATTTTTCATATAAAAAATGTCTATTTTTTCCATTACTCTCATTTATTTCGTTAAATTTTCTTATATACTTGCTCAAAAATTTAAAACAAAAAACTCGTCAGAGAGACAAGTTGTATCTAACACGTTCGTGACATTTGCTTTTTCAACTTTTTTTACATTTGGACATCGTGTACCACGGGTGGTACACTAGCGATTTGTTTTCTGGCGGTTGTGCGCCATCGGTCGTACACGGTGCGTGTTTTTATATTACTTCCACAAAAAAACTACCGCACTATTTACTCGCGCGGTTTTAAAAAACTGTACGTGTACCACTGGTGGTACACGATGTCACGAACGTGTTAAAATAAATTTTATAGGGGTATTCACATTTGCTATTAAAATTGCTGTTACCGTCGTATTATTTGTCAAAGTTTTGCTCCAAACTGTGAACGCACTTTGTCGCGGCTTTAGTAAAACCGAAAAGACACATATTTTCACTCACATTTTTTTCACTTTATCCGATTTATCTTTTTGGAAACCACTCTAAATATTTTCACTAATCAAAAGATCATTTAAAACACTAACCCCTAATTTATTCACTAGGAGTTAAGCCGAGTTAGTGAGTTAAGGGAGTTAGCTAGTGTTATTTTCCATGTAAAAGGTGAGTTAAGGGAGTTAAGGCGATTTAACTCCTAGTGAATAAATTGGCCGTAAGCGCTACAGATTCTAATCACTTAAACACAGTTTTCAACACTTTTGGTATTAATAAACAATTAACTAAAACTGCCAAATATGAGCGAATTGCTAAGCTCACTAGGAATATTTTTGCTTATTTCAAATATTTACCAAAATTTAATATTTTACACCAAGCGGTTACAACCATAATAAATTGTGGTAAGGTTGTAGAACATGTTTGCCGTGTATTTTGTTGTTGTTTACAAAACTTTCACTAATAACATTATTTTATGACAATAACAGCTATTTTAATAGCAAATCTGAATACCAATAATGGTGATTTTCGTTGCATAAAATATTTGCTAAGTACTTGTCAAAAACTGCTTCGTATAAAAGTTTCAAAAAATTGTGCCCGACTTTTTGGTTGATGTTCCAGATTTTTTGATCTTTTCATCACAGTTACGGAATTTATAAAATGTTTAACATAGAACACAATTTAAAATACCTGCAATCAACGATAATCCCATAGTCTTTTGGTAGTTTATCCTTATTTGGCTTCTTCTTCTTCTTTGGGATAGCTTTAACTTTCTTTTTAGCCTTCTTTTGACCCTTAGTTTGATCGCATATTGTCTTCGAGGCGGTCTCATTGCTTTTCGCTGTTGACGATGTCCCAAAATATGTTTCACTTCCTCCATAGCCGGTGGTCTCATCAATAGAATTCTCGCCAAGTAGCATTTCATCGGTGTAACTTCCACGTTTATTGGCACCCTTTAACCAGCTGTGAATGTCCTCGAATCCTTCAACTCTTTTCCGTAAATCATTCCCAGCAAGAAGATCTAACGTCTGCCACACGTTCAACGTGGTCACTCGCGCCCGTCCACGGAACTTTGCTTTACTTGCCTCAGAACTGAGCATTTTGTACTGCTTTTTAATTTTTTTTTATGGATTTTATTGGTTTTTGTAAGTTGTGCCTTCTCACTATTGAAGTTTTGAATAGTTTTCAAGGCCAATCAATTTTTATTGCAAAAAACACAGTTTAAAACTCCTTCAATTTTGTTGAAGTGAACTTCTAAAGGACTTTGTTGTTTTGCTTGCACTTTAATTGTAATTACATTCAAAGTCTGTGAAAAGTGAATTAAATTTCTCGCGAGAAACAAAACTTTAGTAGACTGCAATTGGTTAACGTCGAGTAGAATATTAGCACGAAAATGTCTATCACTTCGACGGTGACTGAAGGACTATTAAAGAAACTATCATAACTCCTTTGTGCGATAAGACATTTCAACGGTGAACTTCAGCCCTAGATACCCACAGTTTTGCTATGGCGATGAACATTTACTATTTTCAGCATATAGGCAGGAAATATGTTTTTTGCAATAGTTTGTTATAGGATAAAGACAGGCACGAACCTAGAATATTATTAATAAATTGTGACACTTTCAGTAGACGAATGTTTGTATATCCGAGATTTCTCACATACCACATACGATTGGCCAATTCACGTTGTTTTTATTATGCGAAAGATAAAAATACCAAAGTTACGCAATGGTTGTTTGCCTCTTTGGAACAATGTTTCTATTAGCGAGAAACCTATCTCAATGTGCTCCTAAAACTGTGTTGAAAAATCAAAAAAAAAAAAACACGTATAGATATATTTTTTAAAATTCAAGACAATCGAATTGAATTTTTTATCTTTCAATTAAATTTTAACGTGTAAATGATCTTAAAATTTTGCTTTATTTAAAAAAAATCATAAATTTGCCTTATCAATATCTTTTACAACAAATTTGTACCAACTCACATGTGATAATGTTGGTATCAAATGTAAAAATTTGATAAAATTTTTGGTATAATCAATATCAAGATGTTGTTTTGAAATTATTACACCAAATATTTATAAAACATGCGAGTTGATATAAATTTGGTGTGAAATAGTTTGATGAAAAAATTATTCATCCTAAAATCTTAAAATTTTTTACCGTATGGTTAAACCTATTTGAAAAAAAATCGTGCTTTTATCTTGATTAGTAGCTGTGTTATCGACCTTTACCAACTTTATTTAATTCTTTATTATTCGTCCTAGTAAGAAGTGATAGTTTCCGAGATAATTGCAAAAATCTTTCCCATCTGTATGCGACAGGGGGTGAGGAGTGGTAAGATTGAATACTCATGTTTGAAAGATTTATGCAGAATCATATTCTAAACACTTTTTTCAAAAAAAATTTTCGAAAAAAAATTAGCCGTTTTTGAAAAAATTGCAAAAACAATCACACTTGAAATTTGGGGTGATTTGATTTTTTCCATTTTCGGCAGAGGTTTGTGTTTTGATCGAAGCCTGTTATATGTCAAATTTCAACCTTCTACTTTAATTAGTTCTCGAGTTTTCAAATATTTTTGTATAAAAACTTTCAACATTATACCCACTCAAAACGTTACTAGATCATACCATAGTTTAGAGCAGGGCCAGGAAAGCTTTGAAAGTTCTCGGGCATCCACTACCACTGACAAGCGATTTACTTGTTTATATGGCTTGCTCTCCGAGCCAAGTGAAACAAGCTTGTTGAAAGCTCTTTTCGTTATGCTTGGTTTTGACACACTGTTAATTGTTTTACTTTACGTTAAAAAAAGTTTTGATAATGAAAAACTTTTATATGAAATTTCCGAATTACAATCGGAAAATAAAAATAATTTCATAAAACCAGAAACATTAATTTGATCAATTAATATTTTATGAAGCGACTGAAAATGCGTATTTAAATTGTATTTTTTTATTGTTTTAATTTCCTGAAATCATAGTAAACATTGCACTGTGTTATCACACCGAATAAGAAAACAATCATGTCCAAAATTCGTGTCGTCTTTTGAGACAGAACGCTTCATGATTTTCAACAGTGTTAAATTTTTCATGATTTTCAGCAGTGTGAAATACACCACCGCTTCAGTCAATGTCCTAATGACAACTGAGCTAATAAAAATCTAAAAAAGTGAAACAGATTATTTCTTTCATATGCGTATGTATGCAGTTTGCGTACAAGCCAGAATGAAACGGGTAGCATGAAGAATCGATGGATAGAAGGGCAATTTGAGCCTCGAAGTTGCCCTTGGTGCACATGGCTTCAGAGCGCTGGTTTAGAGATATATAGTTAGGAAACGCGTAAGAAATTGTTTCCTGAAGAAGAGTACATTATCGTCTGTTTCATTTAGTTTGTAAAGACACTAATTGCTTTTGTGTGAGAAATGCAAAACTCTCGGGATATTTCGTATTGTCGGCAGAACATTCCGCAAAAAGGCATTTAAAATGTTCCTTGCCAGGCATTTTTCCTGTTTAAGCAACGTAACAAGTGAAATAAAAGTGTTTTTTTTTTTGCTAAAAAATCCGATCGCCATTGACAGTTGAAGTATGTGTTGGTCCAATATTTTGGTTTGTTCTTTGCGAGTATTACAAAATGATTTTTTTCAACAAGTCCATTTGAGCTATATGATAAAAAGAGAGAAATGATGCTGTCGACTACGGAATGATGCTGTCGACTACTTCTTTCTACAGGCGGCAAACGGAAAACCACGTTTGTGTCTTATCTATAGTAAGTCTCTAATCTATTATCATACGCAATCGAACAGAAGTGAAACGCAGCGGATTCGAGAATACAAATTGAGAGGATATCGAACAAACTTAACGATACTTCGGATTCCAGAATAGACATCAATAAGTAAATTTCGACTACAAATAATTGAAGTATTGCTTAATCCTTTGAATAAAATATTGAGATACTGTTGAAACTATCAAAAACAAATCATTTAAAATAATTTTATTCTCATCAGTACATTTTTATGATTTGTGGGAAATAATTGAACCATAAATATATTTAATCAATAAAATGTAATCATTGCCTTCAAGCAGCCAGCACTAATAAATTTTACTCTTGGAATGTAACATACATTTATTGGTTTTTATACCCGTATGGTGAAACCAAAGGGTATATTAACTTTGCCTTACCGTTTGTAACGCCAAGATCCCGTCATCGCACAAAAAAATTAATTACACCAGTGTGTTTAGAATGATAAAAATATTTAATTTTTGCATGTCCGTCCGTCTGTCTGTCCGTCTGTCTGTCTGTCTGTCTGTCCGTCTGTCTGTCTGTCTGTCCGTCTGTCTGTCTGTGGCGCGGATTGCGGGCGCACGGATTGAGCTAGAGACTTGAAATTTTGCGTGGATCCGTTTTTCGTAAAATGCGAGGCTAAGTTCGTTAATGGGCAAAAATGGACCATTAGGGGGGGTACCCCCCATACGAACGAAATCGTTTTTTGTGAATATCTCAAAAACGGTGCATCCTATCAAAAAAGTCCAAGAACAAAAGTTATTTAGGATATGATTCTACATAAAACTCCCATACATCAAAATCCGATTGGAATAAATTTTAAAAAATCTTTTTGGAAAGTTTGAGTTCAAATTGGAATTTTGGTATAACTGTTCGAATTTTGATACGAATATCACCATACGGGTCTCCAATGATTGCCAGATTGGCAATTATAGCTTTTGTTATGTTTTGTCTAAGTCAAGAAATCAATTTCCTACTCAGACGAGACGTGAAGAACAAAATGACTTATGAATGCTCAGTTCATCACGCAATATTCAAATAACTTTTCAGACTTGTGATTTATTTCACTTCTGTTGGGGCTAACAGACACTTTGGATTGTCAGGCGTCCAATAGAATGGAGTTATGTATAATTACCACTACGGTGGGAAATAAAATTTGCAAAATAAAAAATAGTTGCGATTTTTACTTACGCGATCCTAATATCCTTATCTTCCCACCATTGTTTTGGTCTCGAGTCAAGAAGGAGTGAGATTTCTTCTGTTTTCATTGGTTTCTGATAGTGTTTTAATTGAAATTTAAAAGTCTTTTAGAATTAGATATTTACCTTATACTTTTTTTGATTGTTCTTTCTCTCATCACCGAATTTTAATTTTACCATTTTTAGTACTAATATAAAATGAAAACAAAACGTAGAAAAATACAAGGAAAAATTACTCAACGATTTTTTAATGTGTCAAGAAAATCAGGCTTTTTTTTAGATTTTTGATATACATTGTTTGCTGAGAGAACAATTTTCAAAAAATTTTATCGGCAAATGAACTACCTTGAATTGTTTTATGCCGGCTTCACACTGGCGAATGTAAACAAATCGCGACAAATGCGGTGCTTTCGCCTTGATCTGCTATGATTCGACGAATTTTTGTCAAGTTTGCCCAAATCAAGTCAAGTTTAGTACCCCCTGCTGAAATAAGCTCTGTCCTGTGTTGGACTTGGTAGCATACCATATTGTATGATCACTGATTTTTCCAAACGGGGAAAAATCGAATTTTTAGGATTTTAAATAAAAGTAATTACTGAAGTGTGTATTTGATGAGTTTTGGCTAAGATCTTCCGGTTTACTCACCAAACGTCGATTCATATACGTGTGCGTGAATCCTTGCCTGAACCCCTCTACGAATTCGAACCCAATATATTTTAATGTTTGGAGCCTGCACCCAACACAAAAGATTCAGGATTAAAAATTCAGAATAAATATAGATTTAAGACGATATTTACAAAAAAAAACATTTAGAGCTCAACCACATAATGGGCCGTATTCTATAACCAAAATTTTATCATTTTATGTTATGTTATGTCTTAAAATAACATAATTACCTCGATTGGTATTCTGTAGGTACGATTTCATTTTATGTTACGCGCTATAACATAAAATTTTTCCTGTTATCACTCATAACATAAAAGCTCCGAGATAGTACCTTTTAAAATCATTTTATCATCTTTTATGCCATTTGACATTTGAAGTGTGACGTTTCACGAGTGAAATTTCAAATCTATATATATAAACATAACAAAAGCTATAATTGCCAATCTGGCAATTATTGAAAACCCGTGTGGTGATATGGCATTGTTCGAGGTTTAAGTGAACAGCGAACAGTTGTATCAAAATTCCACTTTGAAGCCAAATTTTCCAATAAGATTTTTTAAAATTTATTCCAATCGAATTTCGATGTATGGGAGTTTTATGTAGAATCATATCCTAAATAACTTTTGTTCTTGCACTTTTTTGATAAGATGTACGGTTTTTGAGGTATTCGCAAAAAACATTTTCGTTCGTATGGGGAGTACCCCCCCTAATGGTCCATTTTTGCCCATTAACATTTTTGCGATTTAGCCTCGCATGCGATTTAGTCCATTTTTTCGATTTAGTCCATTTTTGCGATTTAGCCTCGCATTTTACGAAAAACGGATCTGCGCCAAATTTCAAGACTGTAGCTCAATCCATGCGCCCGCAATCCGCGCCACAGACAGACAGACAGACGGACAGACGGACAGACAGACGGACAGACGGACAGACGGACAGACGGACAGACGGACAGACGGACGGACATGCAAAATTCAATTTTTTTTATCATTCTAAACACACTGGTGTAATTCATTTTTTTGTGTGATGACGGGTTCTTGGCGTTACAAACGAGAAGGCAAATTTAATATACCCTTTGGTTTCACCATACGGGTATAAAAATGGATGTTGGTATCATTTTTGTCTGACATTTAGTCGAATTATTTAGCTTTCTCAGCAAAAAAATCTTTAAAGCAAATGAAACTTTGAATATTGTTGACTGTCACTCGACCAGCTGTTCAAAAAGTAATAGAATTCACACCGAAATGTACTAAATCTTTTATGTTAAAGGTTCGAATAAACGATAAAATTATTTTATTCAACCCTTACAGAATACGAATTTTTGTAAAATTTTATTTTCATTTTATGAAGAGAAAATTTTATCATCGTAACATAACATAAAATGTAATTTTATGGGAAATTACAGAATACGGCCCAATATCCAATTCATTTTATTCCGTAAAGCTAGTAAAATGTACGTCACGGCTTTGTCAGTGGCCACAATTGATGGAACAGATCGAAACGGAACGAAACGGAACGGATTCTATCTGGCTGGGCCTTTAGTAATGTAGAAATTTCTTATTTGATCAAAAAAATAAAGAAAATAATAAAAATAAACTTTGGAATAACGAACAACCCATGAAGCCCACATTAATGTGGGATTAGCCGAAATTCATTTCTTAATTTAAAATTAAATATTGAATTTCTTTCTGTGTGTTAGTCTAAACAATATCGCAATAATAACGACTATAACATTTGCGGGCAACATCGAATAACTTAATTTTACAATTGTTGAACAAGTTTTGATTGCTTCTATTATAGTGGTATCTGAAAGAATGGACAACATGTTTGAATTGTTTACACAACAAAATTCAACCTGGACTTCGGGACCATTGCCTAATCCACCATAAGTCAACGATTGCAAAATATCCTCGACTGCCTCCGCCTTGTGTCCAATCGAACCGCATCTGTGCGACACATGTCTGCAGAATTCGCTCAGGTATTTCAAGTATGCTCTGAATATGCACCGCAACTTTGCAAGACTCAAGAAACTGCTATTAATGCACTGGAAATTGCAATTACCGATTACAAGTCTTGCAACTGACCACCACCGCACCTCTGGTTTGTTGTTAGTACAGAAAATCCACAGTACAAATCCGCGTTGACACTTTCACTCTCTGGCCACAACGATCGCGGCAAGTCGCAATTGCAACTAAAACTGCATAGAATTACCAGCTTAGGTGTAAAATAGGTGCTACTTGCTTGACTGCAATCGCGATAAATTCGGTGTGTCGCGGTGTTTAGCCCAAGATCAAGTTTTATTGGTAACGGTTCCCTGCACAAGATCAATGTCAACCGGCAACTGGGTTCGGGCCAAGTCGATAACGACAACATGAACATAACACCCGGTAAAATATGACTTCAAGACAGCGTAAGCATAAGTCCAAACATTAACTGAGAGCATTGAATTACTTACCTTCCTATACCACTCCTTGCCACCGTTTCCATTACCCGCTGTATTACCATTCAAAAGTAACCACTCATACGCTAGTCAGGTTGATTTTTTTTACCTGGCGATATAATCGTTTATGCAGTAGACAGCAGACAGCAAGCAGGCATAATTAATGCGAGTGTAATTCAGTCATTTAATGTGGATCGAATGTGGGCGATATCCACTGAAGCGAAAATTTCTGATTTACTAGATTTTCGTAGAAAATGGTAAAAGGAATTTCGCCTGGCGAAATTTAATTCAATAAATTGGTAAGGAGGAAGTTTAGATAATAGACAAATGCTTACATAATAATTTCTAATAAAACATAATATGGGCAAATGCTTTTTAACATATGTATGACGAAATCATTGGAGCGTATTGCATTTTCTTGCTACTTATGGTCTCGGAATTGTGATATTTTATCCATAAATGCAATATGCAATTATACAAGTTATGCAATCACAATCAGGATAATCAAATGGTTTTATGTTCCAAATTAATTTCGGCTCAAAGTTTTTAATATAATGGGTTAGTAAAATAGTTTTGTATTCTTTTATTCAACTTTTATTTCTATGTACACTCAGAAAAATGTCAGGTCAACTTTTTGTCAGGTTAACTCTGACCTCTAGCTGGCTGACAGAGGTTTCCATTACATGACATTACATCCTCGAAATGCCTATCTAAGGTCAACTCGTGCAGCTCCCAATGCCCTACTTCACCTGCTCGTGGCTTAATTTCAGAATTTCTCCGGCCACAGGTCAACACAACTTTTACTTTCCCTCATGCAGGCGAACGCGCGCCTCGCATAGGCTAAATTTTCCTGCCCGAGGCCAATTATACTTTCTAATAAAGCGAACCGAATTTTACATCCAAAGGGAACCCATGAAACATTTTCTTCCAAAAAAAAATTGCTTAAAAATTTCTAAAAATGAGTGAAATAATAAAAAAAGCAAGAATTTTTTTTAATTTTTTAAGAATCAGATTTCGCGGAATAAATTAAAAAAAAAACAGTAAGGAATCTTTTATTTCTTCGAAACAAAACTCCTGCGGACTTGGTTAACTTGTTTAAAATATTCTTGTTTGGTCTTTGAATTTGACAATCTTATCAATTTTCGGTGGAAATTTGTTAACCGGAAGTAACCAAAATCTCGGCATTTTAAAAATCGCTTTTTGAAAACTCGATATCCAACACTACTTGTTGTATCGAGATATACCATTATTTCAAAAAATCATTTTTTACGGTGGTTCAGTTGTTGGGATGAATTGAAGAAAATAATAATTGACACAATTTTGTCTTTTACTGTTATCCATTATCTTTTACCGTTATTGATTCCTTATCCTATACAAATGGAGTAAAATTATACTCTAAACACATTTCGCCTTTATAATTTTTTTGATACTCTGCACCGTTTTCGAATAAATCGAAAAAAAGTTAACCAATTTATATTGAGGAGGCGGAACGAGTGGTCCAACTGGATTTTGATGTATGCATAAGTTATGTAAAATTATATTTCAAACATATTTTATTGGGTTTTGATGTATGGAACGGTTATGTAAAATCATATTCCAAACAGATTTTAACTGAATAAATTTTTCAATACGACTCACGATTTTCGAGAAAATAGAAAAAGTAATCAATTTGTACGAGGTACGGACGAGGGAGGACGGAGGGGTTCAACTGGATTTTGAAGTAGAGAAAAGTTATGTAAAATCATATTCTAAACATATTTCATCTTTATAAATTTTTCGATATGACTCACCGTTTTCGAGATAACAGGAAAAAAGTATTCCATTTGTATGGGAGAAGGCAGAAGCAGTGGTCCGATTGGATTTATATGTGTGGATGGATGATGTAAAATCCTATTCTAAACACATTTTACCTATACATTTTTCAATATGAGTCACCGTGTTCGAGAAAATTGCAAAAAAAGTTTCGTTTGTGTGGAGAGGGGGGAAGGAATGGTCCAATTTTGTCCATTCAAGAACTTAGCCTAGCCATTTACAAGAAACGCAACTATACAAAACTTCAAGTCTCTAGCTCAATCATTTCGAATGTTAAGGTGTTCACGGATGGACAGACAGACAGACAGATGGACGGACAGGACGGTCATGCAGAAATCAAAACCTTTTGTCACCCCAAACACCCTGGTGTAGTTCATTTTTGTGCCCGATGATTGGTTCGATGCGTTACAAACGGTATACTATATCTAATACACTTATCAAATTTCCTATCAAATTTTTATGTAAACTAACACATATGATATATCAAGAAGGGTATAAACAGCTAAAGGAAGAATTAAAGATACTAAAATTCTCCACATTTTTCCTTTTGCCGTAAATCGATTTCTTATAAAATTTCGATGTAAACTAACATTTTATACGTCGGGTTATGGTGTAAATTGTATACAAACGTAGATTTTCTCTAAGAAAGTCAAACGTAGATTTTGTCTAAGGAAGCTGTTCACATCAGATTTTTTTTTTCAATGAGGGGTAAAAAAAAGATACAATATTTTAATTTTGAACAAAAAAAAATTAGAAAAAAAAACTTTTTCATTTAAATAATTAAATCTCTGTGTTAAATGCAAAAAAAATGCGTAAAAAATATGAAGAACTAAATAATAATAAGCCAATCAATCAATGTGCGCAAAAAAAAAACTCATGGCTGTTGCTGGCATATGGAAGAGGAAGTTTTTAAGACAGTATTCAATATTGACGTATGAATAAGACAAATTCAAGGAAATAAAGCAAAAGAATAAAAATAAAACAATTTTAAACCAAATGTAATTGTTATGAAATACTTATAAATTATATTAAACTAACTGAGAAATTGCAATTTATACTAATTTTAAATGCAGTGCAATAACATTGCTAATGGAATTCTCTTAATATCAATATAGATCACGATTTAATGACGCTACATTGATACAATTTATTATTCAAAAGTCAACTTACAAATGAAAACCTGCAGATACGTAAAATCCACACAGAATTTAATTTCAAGTAATACCAGATATTAACTCCTTTCAAGGTAATCAGCATATCATTTTTTATTTGAGATATTTATTAAATTAAATGCTATTTATAACACGCCCTCAATTGTATCTGAATTTTTGTTAATTAAAACTGTAGGTGAAATGCAATATATATTGTGCACAGTCCACAGAAGGGCATTGTTTTGTTAGTATTGCATTTCAAAATGTCGAAAATGCTTCAAAAGTGACGAAAATTGCATTGTAATTTCATAAGAAATGCACGCAGTCTGTTTGAATCTGAGAATAACTTCTACTTGATCCAATTAATCAATTTACGAAGTATTGGTAGACCAATTGATTGTTTTCTACTATGCGTGGAATTGAGGCGGATATTAGTAGAAGTAATTTTATTCAAATTATGCGATTGGAGGTCCGCTTATATTAAACCTCAAATGATATGCTGTGAAACAATTTTGGCAGCTGACATATTAGATCGTAGCATGTGTTCAGCTTAATTAATAACTATATTGATTACAAAGAGTTAATGAGATAAAAATCACCAAAAACATAATACGGAAGTGTAAGAAATTACCTGCAAGGGGAGAAATTATTTCTATAAAAATTGTGATATCCGAGACGGTGAGATTTCTTGTAATGACTCCAAGGGAAGACATTTTTATCGAGTTTCCGAAAAACTTTATGTTAACTGATTTGAAAAACAGACATGTCCACAAAAATTCGAAATCAGGTAAAGATGCCATTCGATTCATTTTTCAGAGATTTTTCATAAGAGGCTTTCCAAAAAATACGTCATACTTTTATGGAAGTCGAACAACCCAGTCGACTTATGGGATGTTCGACTTAGTGCGATCCTCCTGTTTTTTACTTTCCTGTTATTCTGTTTCACTTAAATAAAATATCAAAGTTAAAAGGATGTGACTTTCTTATACAAAATCTACGTTCCTGCACAATTTACAGTATAACCCGACGAATTTAATTTTTTTTTATATTTTATTGTATAAAATAGACGTGTTTGTGGGTAATGCATAAACTCAAGAACTACTGTAACAACTTAGACAAAAATTTATATACATATATGTTCATGTAGGTGTAGTCCTGGGATCGGCTTCCCTTTTACCCCTCGCCTGTCATATTCTGAACCACTGAAGGGATTTAAATACGGTTTGCAGTGTAGGTGTAGTCCTGGTATCGGCTTCCCTTTTACCCCTCGCCTGTCATCTTCTGAACCACTGAAGGGATTTGAATACGGTTTGCAGTGTAGGTGTAGTCCTGGTATAGGCTTCCCTTTTACCCCTCGCTTGTCATCTTCTGAACCACTGAAGGGAATTAAATACGGTTTTGAGTGTTGGACAGGTTTATCATAAACTAAACTTTTCGCCTACTCAAACCACTCCCCTCTACGTGATGCGAACTCCCTCTCCTTCGATATCCCGAACTACTGAATGGATTTTTATACGGTTTTTAGTGTTGGAAATGTTATCTGTCGAGGAAAATTTTCGCCCACCGAAACCACTCCTATATACTCCTACACCCCACCCCCTCTTTCGCAATCTTCGAAACTATTATATGGATTTTCAACATATCTATATATGAGGCGTTAAAAGCTAGAGTGGACCAACCCACATGTCGAAATAGTGAATTTTTTTGTGTTTGAATCACTATTGCGAGTGAGTTTTTAGATAAAAATGTTTGGATGCACCGAAACACGTTTCAACATTGAGTAATAAAGTCCACAGATTTTTTTTTCCAAAAATTTTCAGTCAATAATAGTACAGAGTGGAAAAACTTCAAAAATTCGATTATGTGGGTTGGTCCACTCTAGCTTTTAACGCCTCATATATAAAATCGTTTAACCTGATTGACTGACTGACTGACTCATCAACGCCCAGCCCCAACCCCTGAAGCTAGAAACTTGAAACTTGAAACTTCCACAGTAGGTCCCAACCATCACGTAGGCGCTCACTAAGTCGGAGTTTTCCGAAATTTTACCGCTAAAGTGGTAAAGGGAAGGGGGGGAGGGTAAAAGGGTTTTGGGTGTTTTTAAACCGTGATTTTCGCCATGAATCTTGCTCAATAGGAGGCTGGCAAGTTTCACTCGGGGGTTTTCGGGATCGCTGATCACGAATCTGGTGTTAGACTAACTCGCAACGGAGAGTCCTGCAAGGATAAGATTTTTCTCAAAAGTTTTTACGTTCTTTCCGGTTTTCTTCGTACTCTAAAACTTATACAAAAAAACTTAACCCGGCAACGACGGGTATGTAAGCTAGTGTTACATAAAATACAAAAACTTTAAATGTCCAGCGCTAGGGGAATTCACTCGATTCCCTTTCTCCCAAGCACGTGGAAAAATATTTGCGATTTTCTTGAAAACAGTGCGTAAAATCGAAAAATTTATGAAAAAATATTATTTGAAATATAATTCTTGCTTAATTTTTGTATATATCAAAATACGTTTTAAAAAAAATATTTTTTTTTTCATATTCAAAAATTTATTATTACCAGAGAAACGCCAGGTACTTGCAAGCTCGTATATAATTTTTTTTTACGAAATCTGAAATATCTTGATAACGGTAAAATATATAGATTTACGGTAAAAGGCGAAAAATAAATAATTTAAATTGTCCTTTAAATTTTTTTTAACACTATTGAAACAAAGACAGGTTAAAAATTAATTTTTTACAGTATATTTTTGGGACTCCTAAAATTTAAAATCTATTTCCGCCTTTAATTTTGCGTAATGTTGTTATGTATAATATACATATGTGTAGAAATCCAGTTAGTCTTAAAAACCCTCAGCTGATATATTTTAACGATGTATTGAAATTTGCAGATTTTTTTTCTGCTTTTTATGGTCCCAACTAATATTTATCAGGTTATTGTAATTATAAAAAATACTGTGATCAAATTCTTAGATATTTTAATTAAATATAATTATCTCTCCAATTATTATCAAGAACAATTGTTTAATGATAATAATAGATAAAATGATCGTATTTCCTTGGTAAAATCTATCTAAACAGTTTAAACTCACATCAACAATGCCACCAAACATTCAATTATGCTAATATTACTTACATCTGTTAAGACCTTAACAGACAAATTGGCAAGCATTTACCAGAAATTATACAATCCACAGATCCATTTTACAGAACTTGTCAAACGACAATATGTTTAATCTTTGGCGTAACGTAATTTGACCTAAAGTCGATTACGCACTTTGCATTGCCACTGAAATACAGCAAACCACAGCAGTAACAATTATGGCTATATAGTTGCGGTTCGCATCATATGCGTCTAAAAAAGCCTTTAAAGAAATATTTCAATGTCAAATGCCTTTGCCGAAGACAACATTCACCTGGCGGCGGACGCTTACATCTTATATTTGACTACCTGACAAATATTACGTATGAATAGATGACGATTGACGGTGAGCCTACCAAAGGTCGTTGTAGGCTGTTCTGGTTTCTCCGATCTGCACTTTGAGATCTATTTTAAACTTATCCGTATCTTAAGCCTTTTAGTTACACTGATCTCAAGTCGGAAAAGAAACACTTGGCCTGGTGTTATTAACCATAATTTAAGCCCCAATACGCGATTGTGTTGGTCTCCTATAATGAAGCTGACGGGTCTTAGCATGAATTGCCACTAACAGCTACAAGGTAGCAGCTATTTAGCTAAGGTGACAACTGGTGGATATCTATAGATACAAGATTGCCATAAGAATGGGAAACGCCCTGGCTAATGGCTAATCTAGGTGGCTACATATGGAGATACCGCATTGTCCATTTAACTGTGGAATTATTATTTTTTTTTTAATTATTTATTATTGATACTGACTTGAGTGTAAAATTATTGTTAACTATTATTATTACTATTATTGTAAATGTGTTTATTTATTCAATAATGCTTTTATTACGATTACTGCAATTTACCGGTATGTTGATTAGACTACAAAGGAGCTGAACCATATTTACCAATAGTTGGGTGTTAATCTGAATCTTGAGAAATTTTATGCTATTAGAAAATGCTCTTGTTTACCGGATAGCAGGTAACTTGAGGTGATCGGATTGATCTCGATTTGTATAAAAGGCCGTTAGAAATTCAGATCAGCATCAGAAACAGTTGACAATCCAACGTGTTAAGTTCTAATATCGTAAAACAGTAATTTACAAAAAAACCAATCATCAACATGAAGGTAGATAAATTTTTAAAAACTATCTTGTGGACTTTTAGTGTTAAATTAAGTGATCGACAGTAAAACATACTAAATTGTTGATTTTTGTAACAAGAAAAGGACTCACAAAACTTGTGCAAAATTAGTGATTTTATTGGATTTTCACTGGTTGAAGGATAATTTATCTAAAAACAACTTTTGTTAACACGATTTAGCGAGGAGAACACTATTTGGAAAATTAATTATTTACAAAATGTTTATTTTACTTATTAACGCTCTAATAGTTGTTGAATTTACCATGCAAGAAATTAATAATGTATTTTTCTTTTCCAGTTCGTTATTGCCGTAGTCATGTTGGCCCTGGCCGCTGGTGCTCAATCAGGACTTTTGCCCTATCCCTATATTGGTGCCCCACTTTCCTACACAGCTGTTAGTGGACCACACCTCTTAGCCGCCGCCCCAGCACACTATGCTGTTCATGGCCCAGCACACTATGATGTTCACGCCCACTTGCCAGCTGCTGTTGCAGTCCACACCCACGCCCACGCTCATGCCGCCCACATCCCAGCTATCGTTCACCACGCCCCAGCCGCCATTGTTGCCCATGAAGGAAGTTATGTTGCCCAAACCCGAGGTGCCATCCACACCGCTCCCCTTCCAGGACACATCAACTCAGCTGCTTCGATCAATCTTGAACCAGCACCAGGAACTTTGTAAATTACGCAATTAGAACCAAAAAAAACATTTTTTTTAATCAACCAACAAAAAATACTCGAGGGCCTATGATATTTCTTCTGACTTTCCTGAACTTCTATAGAAAAAAAAACTTTTCTTTTTTCCAAGCAACGTGACAAAACCACCACCGATGGATTGATTTCCTAACAAAAACTTTCAAACTTCCTTACTGTAGCAAAGAGAAAAGCTTCTTTTTTCACATTAAAATGTATATATTTTACATAATAGAAATAATTTTTTGTATCTGATATATTTTGTAAAATATTAAACAAAATAATATTGCGAAAAGTTTTGTTGTTTATCAATATATTGGATACTCCTGCAAATGTGTTAATAAATGAAATTCAATTTTTTATTTATTTAAAAAAAAATGCCTAGTTTTATTTATTTCTTTAGCAAACTGTGTAAATAAAATCTCCATAATCATGTGATTTTCTAGATATATGAATATGCACTCACTGTGTTGTAAAAAGTTGTAACTAAATGGATTACGGTGACCGGTTTCATGAAAAATTTATGGTAAGGGTAAAAAGTAAAGGCTTGGTGAATATAAAACACCAAGAAATTCTTGGAATCTTATCAGAAACAGTTTTATACTGCAAATTAAAAGTTCTCCTTTAATCACTAATCAATAATTTACCACAAATTTTCAACATGAAGGTAAATTACTTTTCATCCATCGTTAAAGCCTAAACCCCAACTACGCGTTCATGCGTGCGGCACCCACGCGGTGAAGGTAAAAACTACGCATTTATATGAGTAAATGTATAATTGCGCGTTGCTCAGACGCGTTGCCGCGTCCGTGCCGCGTAGGGTAGGCTCAGTTTCTACTTTTAGACGCGGTGACAACTACTAGATGCCAGAACAAAATCATGCCGCACGCACGAACGCATAATTGGGGTTTAGGCTTAACTCCTCAGTGTCTTCAACTCTTACGACATTGATCTGGATTAATTTTGTATCAAATTATATTAATTAAATTTAAAAAATTTTTGCAGTTCGCTATCTTCGTAGTCATGTTGGCTTTCGCCTATGGTGTTGAATCATCTGGATTGGCTTATTCGACCTATGTGTCGTCTCCCCTCTCCTACACCGCCGTCAGTGGTCCATCGATAATTGCCGCATCCCCAGCTGTCTACTCTGCAGGCCCAATTGTACATCATGCGCCCCTCTACCGCGCCGCTCCAATTGTCCATGCACCAGCTCTTTTGGCCGCTGAGGGTGGTTACATCGCAAAGACCCGTGGATCCCTTCACACCGCTCCTCTGCCAGGACACTTAAACTCCGTGGCATCCATCAATGAGGAACCAGCACCAGGCACCTGGTAAATGTGATTATTTTGAAAGAAATAAATAAAAGTTGATGTGAAAAAAATTGCTCTTTATTTTTGTTTATTTTAATGATATTAACCGTTCTATTATGTTCAAAAAATGCACACAAATAGAATGTTTGGGATCATAAAATGACCCACGTGTATTTCCCCTTATAATGCATAAAAAATAATCGTAAATTACAATTTATACATGATCTTCGCAATAAGCGTTTCACTGTGCTCCACTGTCCAAAAGAAATTTGAATTCACAGAATTTTTAATAACGAGAATTTTGGTTAAATTTCATGGAATGACCCAAACATAATAGAGGCGTTAAAAAATCTGAATTTGAAGCAAAAAAAAATAAAAAATAAGCATTGCAGATGAAAACGCTTGTTTTCAACTTAATAATTTAGGATGCATTTCCAGTGTTCTTAAAGTTTAGTGTTCTTAAACTTAGAAAACATAACTACGGTTTTAAAAACATGTTCAAATATTTATAATAAATCCTTCGTCACGGAAAAGTTTTTCAAAATTTGAGAAAAATTATTTGCGATGTGACAAAACAGCAATGGGGTTTTTTTAAATCAAAAATCGAGTGTGATAAGAGAATTTATTGAACCAAGCCATTCGCAACCTTAACTTAGAGGAGCAGTTGGATTTGGTTCATTTTGTTCAAAACTGGGGGTCTATTATGGAATACGATCGTAATCGTAACGATTGGCATTTGCCTGTTGTTGTTAGTATAAAACACTAACAACAACACACAATTTCTGATCGTTACGATTACGATCGTATTCCATAATAGGCCCCCTGATCAAAATCGCTCCCCCAATTTTGAAAAGATTATTCAATTTCTCTCCAAAAAAAGGTTCATTTTTATATGTAGACTGATTTTAACCCCTTGTGGACCAGGCAATAAATCAATAATCATGACTTTTTTTCGTTGAAAATGGTTCCAGAAAGCATTTAAAAAACATAACAAAAGCTATAATTGCCTATCTGGCAATCATTGGAGACCCGTATGGTGATATTCGTATCAAAATTGGAACAGTTGTACCAAAATTCCATTTTGAAGTCAAACTTTCCAATAAGATTTTTTAAAATTTATTCCAATTGGATTTTGATGTATGGGAGTTTTATGTAGAATCATATCCTAAATAACTTTTTTTCTTGGACTTTTTTGATAAGATGCACCGTTTTTGAGATATTCGCAAAAAACGATTTCGTTCGTATGGGGGTACCCCCCCTAATGGTCCATTTTTGCCCGTTAACGAACTTAGCCTCGCATTTTACGAAAAACGGATCCACGCAAAATTTAAAGTCTCTAGCTCAATCCGTGCGCCCGCAATCCGCGCCACAGACGGACAGACAGACGGACGATATTGTTCCTGAGCTCCTCTAACGTTGTTGGCTTGTTGGCATAAACCAACGACTTAACATAACCCCATAAAAAGAAATCCAACGGCGTTAAATCGCATGAGCGAGGTGGCCATTCGACGGGACCATTTCTCGAGATTACACGATTACCGAACTTCTCCTTCAATAGATCAATTGTTTGACCAGCTGTGTGACATGTAAACCTAGAAAAAATCTTAAAAATAAAAAATGTAAACCTTGACTAACGTTTTAGCATTGCCAGATCATAAAAAAAGTTTTAAGGTGCGTTTTTATTGAAAGACAAAATTGTTATGGCCTTGTTGAAAGACCCTTTACTTTCCCTTTATAGCAGAAGAAAGTTAAAACAGGCTTGAAAAGGTTACTAAAGATGAGAAAAAATAATAATTTTTCGTAGGGATTTGGCTTCAAAAATAAAAGCAAAAAGAAAAATTTGATTTTCAAAAATTTTCAATGCTTTTATCTTGCTTTCATTTGAAAGGCCAAACCCATACATAAATTTTTTTCCTTTTTATTTTTCGATTTTTTATCTAAAAACGAAACATTTTTGTTTTTGTTCTATACTTCTTTAAAATTATTAATTAATAAATAATAAAATTCCAACACAGTATTTTCAACCTGGCAATATTGAACGTTTTATTTTATATTAAAAAAAGACGATTTTGTTTAAGAATCCATTAGTTATATATTTTTTTTAAATATTGACTGTACAAAAAACCACAATGTAAAACTTATAACGACAGTTTATCCTGAGATTTAGAAAATTTAAAAAAATTTAAAAGGTTCCTGGTGCTGGTTCGAGGTTGATCGAAGCAGCGGAGTTCAAGTGTCCTGGCAGGGGAGCGGTGTGGAGGGATCCACGTGTCTTGGCGATGTAACTACCCTCGGCAGCCAAAAGTGTTGGAGCGTGGAAAATTGGGGCGGCACGAAGGATTGGCTCATGGATGATTGGTGCAGAGTAGTATGGGGAGGCTACGAGAGCTGGTCCACTCACTGAAGTATAGGTGAGGGGAGAACGCAGAAGAGAGTATGCCAAACTTGATGATTGAACTCCACAGGCCAAGGCCAACATGACTACGATGATTGCGAACTGCAAAAAAAAATCATTTTTTTAATCAACACCAATTATGTAAAATTAATATCCTGATTAAAGCGATAATTACCTTCATGTTGAATTAGATTTTTTTTAAATGTTTAACCTCGAGATGGAGATGTTATTTGAGACAGTTGTGTACTGCTTTTGATACCAAATTGATAGCCACTGTGTCTTTTATACCATGAAGAAAAGTGCATAAAATACAAAACATAAAAAATAAAGAAATTATCATATATACTCGTATAAGTGCGTGCCGCTGCCATCAGTTCCTGTTCTTATGCTGCTTTCCCCGAACCAGTCCGTTGGGCTTTCAGAAAGAATAAAATTGATATGTAACAATGCCGAAAACAATTTAACTTGACCTTCGATAACAAGTTTATATCTTATTCGATTCTGTCTAGTGAACTTTTATCGTTGCGGATCATATTATTAGGTGACTACTAGTTCTTACCTGTTATCACTTTAATTGGTGTTTCACCACAAATACTTTTGCTAATGAGAATGCATTTTCTATGAAGCCATTAATTGAAATATTTCTCCAGGTGCTTTCCCTGTCGTTTAGTATTAGTATTAAACCTTTTGAAATTACATATAGTATGCGGCTTTATATTAAATTCTTTACTTATCTGATTTTTTTAATTATTCACTAAAATTGCTGTCCATAACATACGCCACGCAAACTCTCGTCTTTTAGGGACCCCGTCCCCCAAACGCTCCACCTTGTCAAGGGTTTCACGATTTTTCGTATGGATTTTATTACTGCTATCCCACTAAATCATACCCCCCTCCCTCCCCTTAAAAGTGTGGTGTATTTCGTAGACAGACCCTCACACAGGGACTTTTATCTGGTGTACCAGCTGGTAAACTTTTTAGTCGTCAAATTTTTTTGATGGGCAAATTCTGGTAAAACAGTTCAGTAAGCGAAATGTTAGTGAAAAGGAAACAACTTTAAATGTCTAAAAAAATGTCTGAAACTCCAAGATTTTAGTATCATACACCTTAAAGTACAGTAGTCCCTCCAACTGCGCGGTTTTCAACTGCGCGGTTTCGCAACTGCGCGGTTAAGTTTTTAATACCAAAATTTCGAACTGCGCGGTTTTTTTATAATTTTTGTTTAATAAAACATGTTCCTAACCCCAAAATTTCATACAAAGTAGGGTTCACAGTGCGCGGTTTCGGTTTGCGCGCTCTTTTTTGTGGAACGTATCTACCGCGCAGTTGGAGGGATTACTGTACTGTCCAATTTATATCAAATGCCCGATAATTTTCAGCGAAAAAAAAAACAATTTTTATACTCTATATGATATATTGATTTTACATAACTTATTTGCACAGCAAAAATTCAATTGAACCACTCTTTTTCCCCTCTTACTTTTTATATTTTCTCAAAACCGATAAGTCAACTTGAAAAATTTATAAATGTAAGATGTGTTGAGAGCATGATTTTACATAACCGTTCCATGCATCAAAATCCAATTGGACCACTTCTTTCCCCTTCTCATATACAAATGGATTTTTTAAATAAACATTTTGTCTATCAAATAGAGTATTTGACGATTGGGCCTGGCAAATTTCTTTTCTTATATTAAAATCTATTTTTGGGCGTTTCACAAAATGATGCGTAATTTCAGGCTTTTTTTCGATTTATAATAATTTTAGGATTGATGGTTTTCTATAGTTTACTCATAAAATTTTCAATTAGGCTCCGAAGTAATTCTAGATTTGTGCCAATTTCCGCTCATACCAGTATTTATCGAAAAATCAATTCCACACATTCAGAAAAGTCGTGAAATTATGTTGGGGTATAAAAATTTGATTCAATGAAAATTTGTATCAATTATTGCTGTAAATTATGTCATTGAATTACCAGTGAGGGACTTAAATAACGAAACTCTGAAATATGTTTACAAATTAGATTAATACAAGAAAAAATCAGTTTCGAAACTTAGGTCCTTCACTCGTATATGCCTTTTAACAAATGAATTTGATCAAAAAACAGAAATTTCAATAATGTTACTACAATTTGGATATGTAAAATAAGATATTGAAAACATCAAAATTAAATGTCAGAAGTCATGTCCGGCTGAGGAAACTTAATTCTGTTGGGCTAAACATCCCACTTTCATTGATAATGTTGACAATAGTCCCCAACTTGGATGTGTTTCGCAACAGGTTTCTCATACGATCAAGATCTCATTTCGATCTCAGAGGACTATATAAGTCGAAATATGGATCTAGATCAGCATCAGAAACAGTTCACTGTTCCAGACATTAACTTATTTCTTTTGAAATCACACTCAATTTACCACACATTTTCAACATGAAGGTAAATTACTTTTCATCCATCATTAACTCCTCAGTGTCTCCAACTCTTACGACATTGATCTGGATTATTTTGTATCAAATTATATTAATTAAATTTTAAAAAATTTGCAGTTCGCTATCTTCGTAGTCATGTTGGCTTTCGCCTATGGTGTTGAATCATCTGGATTGGCTTATTCGACCTATGTGTCGTCTCCCCTCTCCTACACCGCCGTCAGTGGTCCATCGATAATTGCCGCATCCCCAGCTGTCTACTCTGCAGGCCCAATTGTACATCATGCGCCCCTCTACCGCGCCGCTCCAATTGTCCATGCACCAGCTCTTTTGGCCGCTGAGGGTGGTTACATCGCAAAGACCCGTGGATCCCTTCACACCGCTCCTCTGCCAGGACACTTAAACTCCGTGGCGTCCATCAATGAGGAACCAGCACCAGGCACCTGGTAAATAGTGTTTTCATGTAGGACAACTAATAAAAATTAATGAATATTAATTGAAAGACGTGTTTTTATTTTTATGGTATTTATCTGCCGATTTCCATATTGTCTGTTAGTTTTCTGGTTTTCTGGTTTTCCAGTCTTCAAGAATTTTCCTTGATTTTGTTTTGGTCATAGAAGAATCTCTACTCTTTTTTCGGTCTGCAGAATGTCATCATTTGCTCTTCATAGTAGATTTAATTCTGTTGATCAGGGAGACTTTTGAGGATTTGATTTTATAACGAGCACAAATATTATGAACAGCAAAATAATTAAACCGTGGAGGGTCCACCAAATCACTTGACCTGTAATAATCGTTTTGCTAAATAGACGTAGACCTAATCGCGAAATTGAATAAATAATTAAAGGTCTCAATTAGATAAAATATATTTTGGATTTTTTTTTGTGATTCAACATGAAACTTAATATTTATGTAATGTTTCTTACCACAATTAAGAAATATGGCATTAAACTTTTCCAAAAGTCAAACCATTTATTTCCAATATACGTTATTTTCCTTAGGCATTTCTTTAGTATGATTTCTTCATAGATTCCAAAAATGACGCATAATTGGATAATTAAAATAAAAAGTTGTGCAAAAAATCCAATAAAAAGTATGCAATACCACCCTGAGGAAATTATAACTAGTTTATCAAAAAATTGAAAAATTTATATAAAATCTATAACTAACTAGCTGGCATACCCGTCGTTGCCGTGGAAGAGTTTTTCGCACCAAAAAGCCAAAAATTAATTCAAAAACTTTTAAAAAAAATCGCTATGCCTTCAGGACCTTTCGGTTCAAATTTTGAAGTTATGACACCAGATTCGTGATCAGCTGCCCCGAAAACTCCCTAATAATGGAAGTTTTTGCTAAGAAAAATGACAAAAAGATTCTTGAGCTATCTTTAAATGTGCTTCCGATTCGAATTTTGAAAATTTAACACCAGACTAGTAATCAGCGACTCCGAAAACCTAATGCCAGTTTTCCGAGAAAAAATGGGAAAAGTATATTCGCGTTATCCTTGCAGGACCTTCCGTTTCGAATTTTGAGAAACCGTTTCTTAACCAGCACCTATGATGTAAAACAAATCTGTGCGCGAAATTTTATGACAATCGGTTTAGTCGTCCGGGGCATGCTGTGATGAGTGAGTTAGTCTGTGGTATTTGGCTTTTATATGTACGTATAGATTGATTGGTTTGTAAAAACCCGAAAGGAAAAGGGGTATTCATGCAATCTCGGAAATGCCTCATAAACACGATCGCATTAATTTTAATTTGTCAGTGATTCTCGACATTTTCTACTTCTAATTTTGTGGCTGCTGAGAAAAGACTGCCGAACAGTTGGCAAATTACATAAAAATCCACAAAAACGCCATCGGTTAGATTACCTGATTCAATGAATACCCATAATAAAAAATCGCAAGTCAAACAATTTTAGTTAAAAAACATAACAAAAGCTATAATTGCCAATCTGGCAATTATTGAAAACTCGTATGGTGATTTAAGTGAATGGCGAACAGTTTTATGAAAACTCCACTATGAAGTCAAACTTTCCAATAAGATTTTTTTAAAATTTATTCCAATCGGATTTTGATGTATGGGAGTTTTATGTAGAATCATATTCTAAACAACTTTTGTTCTTGGACTTTTTTGATAATATGCACCGTTTTTGATATATTCACAAAAAACGTTTTCGTTCGTATGGTACCACGCTAATAGTCCATTTTTGCCCATTAACGAACTTAGCCTCGCATTTTACGAAAAACCGATGCGAGCAAAATTTCAAGTCTGTAGCTCAATCCGTGCGCCCGCAATCTGCGCCACAGACAGACAGACAGACAGACGGACGGACGGACGGACATGCTAAATTCAACTTTTTTTTTTATACCCGTATGGTGAAACCAAAGGGTATATTAACTTTGCCTTACCGTTTGTAACGCCAAGATCCCGTCATCACACACAAAAATGAATTACACCAGTGTGTTTAGAACTACGAATAAGAATGACAGGAAGACAGAATCTGCACATATACAGTGTCCGTGAGTGAAGCATTTTTTCTGAATAGCCCCCAAAGAGATTTCTGATTTATCCCCCAAAGAGATTTTACTGTCCGAAAAGTCACATTTTTTCACATTTAAACAGCATGTCACGTTATTTTATGTTTTTATCATTAATAAGCCGTGAGTTTTGCATCGAAATTAATTTAGTTTGCGCGCATTAAGTCAGTAAATTAAACAAAATTCGAGGAAAACCGAAACTTCTACGAAAAAAACATTTATGATAATTCCTACAAATTCACGCACTCGCGAAACTTCGTTTTGCTTTTAATAAAGTTTTACTACACGCCCAAAACAAATTTTATCATCAAAGTTATGTAAAATGTTGTTTTTTCGTCAGCATACGCGAAATTAATTTTTAATCGTAACACTTAATGGTGCACCATTAAACAACAAAAACAAGAAGAAGAGCGATCTGTCAAAAAACACCAGTGGCGCATCAAAGCAAATGAATTGCTTTATCTAAGGTTTTCTAAATTTGAACATTTTTCCCTACGTCACTACATTAAACTTAATGGTGTTCGTTGTTACTCACACCAACAAGAAAAATGCTTCAATTTTTTGGCTTTATCTGTCTTCCTGGTATTCTTATTCGTAGGTTTAGAATGATAAAAATAATTAATTTCTGCTCCATTCTGAGAATTTTGAGAATTTTCTGAGAATTCGCTGTCCATGACAAATATGATCTGTGAACTTCGAAACATGATACTTACATTCAAAATAAATACGATCCTGATACTTTGACCAGTTTCGACTGTAATAAAACTTCTTTTGTGACGCCAGAGTATGAAAAATTTGCAACAATATTTACAGAAAACAGCAATTTTTGTCCACCGATATTTGGTCCTGTCGAATTAGGAGCATAGTATTAATAAATTTTTGCCACCAATGAAAACTGAGAGTGGATTTGCCCCGAAAAAACCGATCAAAGATCATTTCTATTATGATAATTTGTATATAACATAGAATGTGGTTGACATAACGACTGCTTTACCATGGTCCACGGTTTCAACTGCGAATAAAATTGTAAATTGTTAATATAGGAAATTTCTTTTTGAATTTAATGAACGATCACTATACCTTCATAAATATATTCTGATCTGGAAAAAAGTAATTGAACAATACAGAAATTTTTTGCATATTTTTGGGCATTTTTAAAATAGAAATACCAATATGTAGCAGAAACTGACATTCAAATCAATTAACAGGCCTCCAAGTCTTTTCGGATGTTTGACGAAATAAATATTAGAAATATAAATATTATTCCTTTCGTAAGAAAACCTTTATTACCAAAAAGAAAATAAAGCTACTGATGTCTGTATGACTAAAATGGGGCACCCTGTATAGGTAAAACTGACTAATGTTGAAGGTGCGATTTTTCTTACACATTTTTTGCATTTAAAGTGCCCGGTAAAATCGAAATGCTCGAAATGAAATTCGTAAAATTTATTTATTTAAATTCGTAAAATATATTATTAACTGTACAAAAGAGGAAGTTTCGTTATACTCGCACTTAAGTATATAATAAAGAAACAGAAAAAAAACTGATGTAATTAATTAATAACAAAAAGGGAATCTAAGAAAAGCTACAATTACCGGGTGCCAATCGTCGAATAACCTATGCGAGGAGAGCCAAATTTTGGGGTCGACTCGGTTAAGAAAATGTATTTTTGAAATAAAAACTTTTACGATAATAGAATAGTTACTTTAAATCACAAATATTCATTGTTATCTATTATTATTTAAAATTTTTCCCCTAAGAAAGCTTTTAGTGCCTTTGTAGACGTCTAATTTTTAAAATGGATGTTTAAAAAGTCCTGATAGCGAAAGTCCACTAAAATTATTTTCATTTCTTTTAATAATTGTCGCTTTTCAGCGTTTATAATCGCTAAAAAATCAGATATGTTATGATGGCGCTTATTTGATTTGCTGTTATGAATTTCTCTATTAAAAGGTGAAGCAATAGTTTGTCGGGTTTTAAAAAGCTAGTCACGATTATGCCACAAAAATAAAAGAGAGCCATATGTGTACATAAAATTCATTAAATTAATCAGCACGTAGTTATTTGATAATTAACTAACAAATTGTTACTTCATTTTTTCATAAATATTTTGATCGGAGAATGATAGGTAAATTTAAAATCAATAGATGTTAAATTCCTTAAGTCTTTTGACCTCCTAAATTTTTTTAAAAGTAGATTGATCACTCTGATTGGTCATGGCTAAATTAATGGAATTGACAAAGGTTTGGTTTTTTTTTAATTTTCTCTAGCTATAGATGTTATAAAATTGTGAGGATTAATTTTTTTTATTTTGAATTTCCTTAAAAACATTTTATGACTACGTTTTGCAGATAATTTTTCAGCAAAGCCTCCCTTGAGGCTGCGGTTAAATAGTTCCGTAGGATAAATGTCAGTGAGCATTAAATAACGAATTACACTGTACAAGAGCCATTTTGTTGCCGAAGATTTTATAATTTTTTAGGGTAATTTGACATCGCTGACTCCTAGTCTGCAAGTGGTTTGGCCAGATTGGCTCTAATTTTGGAGAAAAACCCATTCCATATAAATTATAAATTTTTATTTTTGTTATTACCGTGGATATTTCAATCAAACATGGTAATTTGGCACCGCTGAATCCGAATCTAGAACTAGTTTATCTGAATTCGTTTCAGTTTTTGAGATTCGGCAAAAAGAACAGTTATTGTTCTTCAGAAAACCCACATAACTAGAAATCAGATCTCAAAAACTAGAGTGAATCCAGCCAAACTATTTCCCGATTCAAATTCATCAATGTCAACTTACCTTGAAATGATGGTAATATCCACGGTAACAATAAAAATAAAAATTTTCTATTGGAATTTCTCAGTTTATAAGGTCTGCAAAAACAAAAAATAATATAACAAAATTATTATATTATTTTTGCGGATGTTTTCACATTCAAATTTCCCCCCAACAGGTCGGACATGTCTGCCCCGAAAACCCATCTGGAGCCTGTTTCTGGTATGGAAAGCTGGCTCACCGTCATCAGAGCCTGCTTTGCCAGCTTCCACGCAGGCTTAAACACTAAATAGTTTATTCGCTCTGGCTTGATGGAGCTATGTTGCCTTAAACCTTATAATTCGCACAAGGTTTGTGGCATCGGTGTATAAATACTCAAATCGAGTTTTACTCCACCAAAATCCTGTAAGCGTGCGTTGAAGCTGGCAAAGCAGGCTCTGATGACGGTGAGCCAGCTTTCCATACCAGAAACAGGCTCCTTATGGGTTTTCAGAGCGACATGTCCGACCTGTTGGGGGGAAATTTGGATGTGAAAACATCCGCAAAAATAATATAATTTTGTTGCTTTTGCAGACCTTATAAGCCGAGAAATTCCAATAGGATTCAATGCTAAAAGGTCGAGTATAAACCATGAATCAGAAATGGTTCAATGGTTAAACACTATATAAAAATTTTCTGTTTATATGGAATTTTTACGAAAAAAACAATTTTTTTTTTGGACTTTTCTCAAAAACTACAGCCAATCTGGCCAAACCACTCGCAGATTCGGAATCTTACATTCTGAAAAGAATGTAAGATCTTTCGGAACACAAAAAAAGTTGTTTTTATCGAGTAGTGTTATGGTTGCCAAAATATTTCCTTTAATTGACTGTGCGTCGGCATTAAGGGGTCTTCCCCTAAACTCTGGCTGAAACTGTAAAAAAAACGCCTGAAAAAAAACGAATCTACTTCAAATCTACTCAATTGTAATATCTTGAATGTGGATTCCAATTGTATTCCTTTTCTCATAAAGTAGGTATTTATAAAGCGCAATATATTGTTTTTCGACTGTTCGGTTTCCGCTATTTAATTTTATTGTCTGTCAAAATTTGGTGTTCCAGCGCTGTCTCCGAAAATAGTATGCCAGCACTGTCTTGCCAGTAAAACTGGTAAACTAGATTGACCCACACTGGCTTTTTATCAGACAGTTTAGCTGGTACACCAGAAATTAAAGTTAATATATGTAGTTCCTGTTGTTAGAAATAAACAAAAATCACTGTTCTTAACCTCTTTTTAAATTTTTTTATTCATATTACGATAACAATATTTTTACATATCACAATCACAGCCAATATTACACAAATAACAAACAATAACAATGATGCAAACTTAAAAATTACATGAGTAAAATTTTTTGCCGTTGAGTAAATTGTAAATCCTAATAAAAGTCCTGAAATAGCTCCACATACATGAGCGGCGATGCTTATTCTTGGTTCAGTATTTCCACTTAACAGGCAGTGATAAGTTGCAAAAACGACATCACTTAAACAAATAACAATGACAGCAACAATCCGAAAATAACGATTTGATAACGTTGAAAAATTCTGTAAAATGGCATCAATTAATATTTGAAAAATTTTACTCTAAAAAAAATTTTTTTAATAAGTGTCTGACATATTTTTGAGTTTTAACACTCTAATTGTTTACAAAACTAAAATAATGACAAAATGCTTAACACAAAAAAACAAAAAAAAAACAAAATTCTTTAAAAAAAATTTGGGGAGTTTTTTCGCGTATTTTCTCTAGTATTTTAAGGACAAATAAAAGACGGTTTATTAATTACCATAACTAAGTGTGGCACGTGACTGATTAAGAGGCTGTAAACACCGGCAGAGGAACCAACCATCAAAAGCTCTGGCTGGAATATCGACGTGCCCAAAGATCCGCAAATAACGCCTCCCAAATAAACAAAAAGAACCCGAAAATGTCCTTGTTCTGTTTCAAGGGCGAAGGCAATTACAATCTACATAATTTAATAAAAGAAAATAAAACAGAAAAAATAAAAATCAATGGATTTTATTTACTTGTAGAAAAATATTAAGTACGAGGTGAATCTCATTTGAATGCAAAAAAGCATATGTTATGAATCTCCAGTATTCTTTTTTATGATGTGGAGAATATAATAGCAGTCTAAATGTTTCATCATTGGCACAAGTAAAAAATAATATCTGAAAAGAAAAAAAAATCATTTTAACTTGTGTTAATTCTAAACATATAAACTAAGCGAAGGAGCGAATGCTATAAAAATGGGAAAATATGGCATGGTTAAATTTCGTGGTAATGATTCCATAAAAATAGGGAAGTCATTCCATAAGAATGGGAAGCTTTCACAAAATTCTAGCACACATTCCCTATTTTTTCATAAAACTATAAGGAGCGCCGTACACTTGAGCTAAATTAGCTCAGCTATGTGCCTGTTTAGAACTTAACATGGCGTGTTTCGTCACGTATCAAAATGAGCATAATAGGAACGGCTAAACGTACACGTCTAAACAGGCACATAGCTGAGCTAACTTAGCTCAAGTGTACGGCGGGCCTTAAACTCTATAAAACTCCACTATATAGGAATCGCTCCCATGCAGTTTTTCCGTACCCTAAAAAAGATAAGTTACATATGTAGAGAAAATTAAATTCTGATAAAACAGCTTTTTATTTACGATAGTTCACATTCTTGACTATTGTTTACAAAAACAATAATTGTTTACTAATTTTTTACGGAAAAATTTAAGATTTATTGTTTACGTGTAAATGCATAACACTGGTTTGTATAAAAGTGGGCAAACAAGTTTGCTTAACATTTGGCAAAAAAAAACATCTGCTTCCAAAGTAGGGTAGATCGGGGCTAGTAGACCCACTTTTTATAATCTACTTTATAAAAGTTTTACTGTAATTATTTCAGGTGTAGTAAAGACGTTTTTGGTTGGTTTATTCAATTGTGTTTCTTAGTCAATCTTTTATTTTGACTAATTATAAGTGTTTCAAATATTTTTTTTCATTTTAAAAAAAGTTGTTCGATGAGTCGACTAACCCCGTGTCTGGGGCTTGTTGACTCTGTGAACGGGGTTATTTGACTCTATACTTTTTATGAGGAAAATGTGTTGGAACATATTAAAAAACTATAATAATTCTGAAAAAATTTATTCTTTAAAAAATTAATAACATTTCAGATTAACATAAATTAACACCCCGATTGCGAGTGTCGTGTCGTTTTCGACAAGAGTCGTTTTACGTGTTGTTGTTGGTAGAAAAACACTAACAACAACACGTAAAACGACTCTTGTCGAAAAAGACATGACACTCGCAATCGGGGTGTAAATTTCATCTAATTTAAAAAAATAAAATTAATTAACAAAAAAAAATAGGTAATTCATATCGAGTCATTTAATCCCAGTATACTGTGAGTCAACTAGCCCCAAGCCGCCATTTTATCTTTAACACACTCGTGAAAAAAAATGAAAAAGTATGGGTCAGAAAATGCTGCAGTAACTTGTTAACTCATACATAAATTTTCACTTGAAATCACTGACGAGTTCAATACAATGAAAGTGTAAGCTACAAACCAATTTAATTAACAAGAAAAAAAATTACTCAGACGCTTGAAATTTCGTTTTTTCCCCTCACAGTTCGTTCCAAGAGCACTGTGGTCTAACGACATTAGTTCACTGATAGCTGTCAGTCGACTGAATAAACAGTCCAATTCACGCAGGTTTGTTTTCAACCGTGGTTGACTTAACCGCAATGAGTCTACTTACCCCTATAGCCCACTAAGCCCGGTCAGCCCTACAGAATTTGCTCACTTTTGTTCAAAAAAAATTTGAAGAATTTGCACGAAAAAAGTGGAGTATAAGCTCATTTTTACACATACAGTCCATTGTTTCTTCAAAGACAATTTTTGAGAATGAAAGTAAATTTTCACCCTTATTTTTTGTGTGAAATTTTCACGTTTTCTCTGCATTGAAGCCTTATCTGATTGGATCTATTGTCCTAATTGGAAAAGTTGAAAAAATAACAAATTGCTTATTATCTATTGTCTTCGGTAAACGTCTGTCTCTTACCAAACGTCGGCATTGAAAGTGAAAATCGATATAGGATTAAATCGACAATGCTGACCTACCGTAACTCACTAAGTGTTTTTAAGCTCTTTAATACTAGGTTCTTAAAGGCTGGATGGATTGTGCTACATTTTAAAATCACCCAAATCATAAAGGAAATTCTTAAAAGTGTTTCTCTATCGAAACTACAAGGTCAAAAATCTCTCATCGTAACAGAAGTCGAATTAAAAAATTCACCCTTCTCAAAAACTTTAATTTTACAAATAGTTGTTCCTAGAAATTCGTCTACATTTCCAAAATTATCGCCATAAGGCAATAGATATCATTTTGTTTAATTAAATTGCGAACGCATAAATTCGCTTTCCCAAATTACATGTTCCATCAAATTGAGCAGAATGAGTAAATCGTTTCACTAACAAGTTGCCGACCTCTAGAATAACACCCTATGATTATACTATAAAGACGGCGAAGAGAGGTGCAAGAGGCTGGAAAACTGACTATTTTTAGGGTGTAATGTCTAATAAGTGGCAAGTGATAACCGTTGAAAGCTGTTAAACAAATAATGAAGACGTTTCGGCGATCTATAAATATCGCCTGGCATCAAATTATTCTAGGAGAATTTTTATAGGTTTGTCATCAGGATTTGTGCTCCAATTTATTCGTTATCAAATTTTCCTTGAACACGAAGAAAAAACCCTCGAGAAAAATTGAGAGATCTCTCGTCTTGCTTGTTTCTAAATGGGAGACAATTTACGAAAAGTAAATATCGGTGAAAAGGGTAAAGGTAGGTTTAATAAATGAATTCATTGTCTTCTCTTGTTTCAAATTATTTCGAAAGGAATCTTCTGATTTCGTTTCAGATTTGTCACACATGAATTCCATTTCGGATCATTGAATCGGGAGAAACATTCATTGTAGTGAAAATCATCTAAACATAAGATTTTCTGAATGTAAGTTTGCTTTTTAATAAAACTTTTAAGCAATGTTCTTAGTTTGCCTGATCTTAAAATAGATTAAAATACATTTTTAAGCAATGTTCTTAGTTTGCCTGATTTTAAAATATATTTTAGCTTTTCAATATGAGGTATAACAGCTTGCTGAATTGCTAAATACAACTACTTTTGTTGGAATTTTCATTTAACAGAATCTTTAGACATAGGTACTTAATTGACAATAAATCGGTTTTATTGAATTAAGAAAAATATGGGAAAATTATTCCGAGTTTCACAAGAATGATCAAATATAAGAAAGTTCTAATATTTCACAACCTTTGATTTAAAGTTCAGCAATATTTTCAATTGTAATTACTCAACTTTAAACATAAATAAATTGATAACATAAGTCTGCCCATAATTTATGAATGGAGATTAATACATGTTAAATCACACAATAACAAAAAACAATTGCGGTTTCGCGGTTTTTTATTAAATATAAATGTTATCAAGATATGTTTTGAGCCGAAATAAATTTTCTTGCGAATATACAATTATACAATAAATTAGTATATTCTATGCAAAAGTTAAACATAGTAACAAATATGTTATCAAGAAACGCTGTTATCGGTAATATTTTTTAACTTGTAAAATGATTGAGGAACTAAAATAATAGGAGGGACAGCAATAATTTTAATAACAAATTAAAGTGTTTAAAATTTTTATCGGTGACTTTTTTCAGATGTCGCATTGTTTATATTAACAATGATATTTTTTAAACATTTTTGCATAGGTAGTTCCATAAGTCGGATGGTCAAATTATACAAGAAGGGTGACGTCTGCGAGGCTAGGAAGCTCTTTGAGCAGAGCAACTCCGACCTGAAACAGAGACTACCTGTTCGGATTGGAAACTGCAAAATAATATCGAAATCATGGCCATCACAATCTCCGGCCCGACGCATATGGAAAATGTTAAGCTGGAAATAGACGCTGCGATGGTCGGTACAATCGTCGGGATAATTGTATCGTGTGTGCGCAAGAAATGACGGTTAAGCCCGATATCGCACGGTCGTACGTCGCTGAGCCAAAACCTGCGGTCGCATGCGGCAGATTGTATGGTTTGTTGTCTGTAATGCGACCATCGATACGAGATTATTTCACAACTTTGCTGTGTGTTTCGAGAGATATTTGCTAGTAAAAACTGATTGTTCGATCAAAATCGCAAGTAAATCGTATCGTGTGTGTGCTGTATACGACCGTCGACCCGATATCGGTCCAACACAAGTCGGTACGACCATCGCACCATCTATTTCTACCTTTAGGTCAATGATGAATGGTTAAATAATTCGAAACCAAAAATCCTTTTGAAGAAGATTTGGAGATCATTTGATAACTACACTCTAATTGATTTCTGTTGGATTTCACTACATTTAATGTAGGAATCTGGGTTTCCTACATTAAATGTAGTGATTTCACACTTAAGTGTGATTGGAAAATAGAGCGTGAATTCACACAAAAATCAGCGTGAATTCCAACAAAATATGAAGTGATTTCACACAAAAAATCAACAAAAGAATAGTGAATTCACACAAAATGTGTGCGATTTCACACAAAATGTGTGCGATTTCACACAAAATGTGTGAGATTTCACACAAAATGTGTGTGATTTCACACAAAATGTGTGCGATTTCACTAAAAAGCTTTTATTAAAATCTATAAAAAGCTTTTATTAAAAAAATGTACTGAAAAGAAAAAAAAATATTTTGAGCACCGTGTATCAGAAATAAAAGCGAGATAAAAGCATAAAAATAAAATAAATTAAATATTTATTTCGCTTTTATTTCTGATTATTTTTTCCCTAGTACTTTTCTGTAAAAAAATTTTTTTTAACTTTTTTTATGTATTTACTTTTTAGTTTTCGAATATATATCCTTGTCCTGACGAACTTTTTGGCTCCAGCGATCACGAAAACCCTTAAATGAGTTTTTGTCCGAAAAACTTGAGGAAAAGGTTGATGTCAATCACCTTATCCTTGAAGGACCTTCCGCTTCCGCTATCCTTACAAGGGCGAAGTCATAAAAATATTGTATTGTCACCGGAGTTAAGTCTGTGTGCAAAATTTAAGTCTATTGGGGTCTTACCCTTCAAAACTGTCAATTAAGAATGATCAAAAGCTGGTTTTTTACTATTAAAGACGACGGTTTTCACTCAGAATTTGTAGTGAAATCACACTGCTGTTGGATTTTACTATCTGCTGTGACGTATTTCACTTCCATTGTGTGAAATCACACAAATTCCATATTTTTTTGTTGGAAATCACACAAATTTTGTAGTGAAATCACTCAAAAATAGAGATTTCACACGAATGTTGGAAATCACACATCAGAAGTGTGAAAATACTACAAAAAATGAGTTTTTTGCAACAAAATTTAGTGTGAATTCACACAAACCATTTAGAGTGTATTCACAGAAGCCTGCTCCAAGTTTCAGGCAAATTTCCGAGGATATTGTGGAGAGTGGAGGAGGCTGAACATAATGATTTAATTGCACAGTGTTTGAAATATTAAACTAATAATAATAAAAAGAATTTTCAGTGTATATGCCTTGGTATTTTTTTAAGTACGCACTGTATATTAGATTTAGTATACCATCTGTAACGTATCGAACCAAACGCCGGACACAAAAATGAACACCAGGGCGTACGGGATGATAAAAGGCTTCCATTCGTCCGTGCACATCATAGCTCTCGAAGGATTTAAACTTCACAACAATAAACAATATTTTATAATGGGGGATCGCGACTATTATTAAAATAATTAATTTCAATTACAAAAATAGTCAAAATCGAAAATTTTTATAATAAACTTAACTAGTTAGTAGTAAAATTTACTATTGGGAGTGTGAATATGATTCCGCCCTTTCCAAAAGGTGTCGCTTTTAGTATTGTTTATATGTTCTAATTAAGCGGCAACACTGTTATTCGATAGTGTTTGGTGTCAGCTGTCAAACGTACTATATAACATTTTGTTAAATTATAAACAAGGGTTATTTGTATTTTGTTAAAATGGCTAGTTTTATTTCAAATAAATTTCATTTGCGGGAAATTTTACTTACTTGTGGATATTTACGATGAACATTCTTCATCAGAAAAATCCTGCAGAAAATGGTTTGCACGCTTTAAAACCGGCGATTTCGATGTGGAAGATACAGCATGGAAAACCACCAAAAAAATCTGAAGACGCCCAATTAGAAGCATTATTGGATGAAGATGCACGTTATCGACAGCAATTAAAGCGTTTGAAGAGAGTTCTGACCGAAAAACGACCAGAATGGGCCAATAGACATGATAAACTTATTTTTCAACATGACAACGCTCGGCCTCATGTTCCTAAAGTTGTTCAAAACAATTTAAATGGAGTGAACTGTGAAATCCTACCCCACCCGCTGTATTCACCAGACTTAGCTCCTTCAGATTGCCACTTATTCCGGAGGATGCAGTTAGATCTTACGGGGAACGGTTTACTTCATTTGAAAGTATTGAAATTTGGCTTGATAATTGGATCAGCTCTAAAGACCAAGAGTTCTTCAAGCAAGGAATCCATAAATTGCCCGAAAGATGAGCGAAGGTTGTAGCTGCAGATGGTGCATATTTTCAATAAATAATTATTTTATTTTCTAACTAAAAACTGTGTTTTTTTTAACAAAAAAAGGGCGGAATCATATTCACACTCCCAATATTTTGTGGTTAAATTGACTATTTTCCTAATTGAATATTTTGTAATTGAAATGAACTATTTTATTAATAGCCATGGTTTCTTATTATAAAATAGTTAGATTTACAATTCTTTTTCTCTGCGTGTACAGACTTGAAATTTTACACAAATAAGTTTCTCGTAAAAATTGAGGTTAAGTTCTTCAACCGCCAAAGTGGGAGAATTCCTTTTCACTCCCCATGCAAATGAAATAGTATTTTGAGATTATATTGAGAACGGTATAAAAAAAATCGCGCAGCTGCGAAATTCTTACCGCGCAGTTCGAAATTTTGGTATTAAAAACTTAACCGCGCAATTGCGAAACCGAGCAATTAAAAACCGAGGGATTTTCTCAAAAACTAGAGCCAATCTGGCCGAACTACTTGCAGATTCGGAATCAGGGACGTCAAATTATCATAAAAAAGTTTTAAATCTTTGGCAGCAAATTGGCTGTAATGAAGTGTAATTTATATTTAATGTTTATACAAACCATGTCGTATAGCAGAACATCTTATATCGAGGCATCATAAATCTATGTGAGTACTTTTTTCAAAACTATGTTAAGGTGCCGCACCACATGAGAGTAAATACGCGAGTAACTTTCAAAAACTCTCGAGAGTTACTCGCAGGAGGTTGTCCCGGCAATTTTTCTCTTTTCAAGACCAAAACCTTGATTTTTTTGACATCTTGCTTTGGCGAGTTCTCGAGAGCTACTAGCGAAATTCAAACGCCGTTCGTATCTGGCAAGCAACTCTCCGAGAGTTCAGTGGAGGCCTGTCAACTATAGAGTAGAATCACTTTTGACAGCTCGCAGAAACTAGCTCGTGAGTTTTTGCGAGTTTTTGCGAGCGACTCTCAGAGACATGTCCATTTGCGAGTAGCTGCTATCGAGAGGTTCTCGCCGGCATTTACTCTCATGTGGAGGGGCACCTTAACGTAGTGTCTTCAGAAAGAATTGCTTTTTCAATAAAAAAAAACTGGAAAATTCCATTTTTATTTGGAAAATTCATAATGATTGTTTAGCATTGAAATTTAAAGATTAATCGCAATTAATTCCAACAAATTTATGGTTTCCATATTCAAACAAAGAAAACTATTGAAAAGCTACACATAATTAATTTCATCTATGAAAACCGCTCAAAAATCATTAGACCTGCCGATATCTGACCATAATTCAAATTACTGGCTACGTGCCAAGTTTATCTAATCTCCAAAGGCTCACCGATCTTTGGAAGCAAAACAAGTAAACAACACACAAGCATATTTTGTACTATTTTCCCAATTATTTCTATTCAATTAGTAATTTGACGCCAGAAATAATTCTAGATTTTTTAGCATTGATCGAGCTTGAATCGCTACTGAAGGCGTCCGCGAATGTCCATGAAGTGAATCACCTGTTGTAGGTATTGAATAACAGACACCCCAACCCCAACTTATTCGCTTGACATCAGCACATATTCATAATTGAAGTCTAGGTTATTGGGGTGTCGGTGAAATATGGCTGGAACCGCAAAAAAAATATTTCACGGTACTCGACTGCGAGGCCAAAAGATTCGTCTAAGAATACAAGTTCGGAAAATGTTTAAATTTAGCACAAGCAATTAATTTCCTCACAGTCGGCTTGTAATTGAACGTTTATCTCTTGTGCAATTACCATTATTCTGCCATTAGGCGAAAATGTGATCGGACGCACTCATAGATTTATGTTTTGATCAAGTTCGTTTGCGATTAAAATTAATTACCTGCGTCAGACTGTTCACCAGCACAATCCACGGAATTCGCCAAGGACAGGTGCTGCAGAGTTTCTTCTTTTTCAGTTTTTCCGGGTGTTTTGACGTGTTTTTAAAATACTCTAATCTCCCGCCTGTATTGGATGACCCCAGATGCCGAATTCCATCTTCGATTTTTGATAATGAATTACCGCCTCCATAGCTGATAAGAGGCTCCGAAATGAGAATCTCTTGAATTGCGGAATTTTCACACCAGGCCTTCTGCGGTTTCCGGCTATCGGAAGAACGTTTTCCCAGCTCTGGACTGATTTTACATTTATTTATTGATAATGGAGAATCGTTTGATGGCATTTTATTTAATTTTTTTCGCGATTGATTCTGATTTTTACTGGATTGGAGGCTAAGAGTTCATCGCAAATAATCGTAATTTGTTCAATTAATTGGACAATCGCAATAGGCACATTGATTAATTCCCAAGAGATGCAAGGCTACACTGTATACTAAACCGAATTATCTCGCTATTATTTATTGTTACAACATTCGATCAAGTAACGACATATCGAAATTGCGATTAGATTATAAAGTCACAAAACGAAGACGATGGCGAAACCCAAAGACGCGGACTACAACGATGTAGCCGGAGACAAAGAACACCTTGAAATGACCACCCCCTAGCACACTACAGTATACTATATTAAATCAACTCTGTTCATGTTTTTTTTTAATAAAAATCCAGGCCATTGTTTATTTACATTCCAGACGAATGGACACTTTGATCTATTTTTGTGTAATCCGCTGGCACTGGCACACTATCTCCTGGCTATTGGGGAGTTGTTTATGTGGATTCTCCCAATTTCCGACATACATTGAAAGCAACACATGTGCGTTCAATTTCCACAAAATTTCACACGATTTTGAATTTGATTTCAACGCGGGAACCACCACCGTTTGACTAAAAACAAAATTCGAATGCCCGCCAGGTCTGTGATATCGTCTCGGTTTCAAATGTCTCGGTTTCCATTCATGTAAGTTGCCACTACTATAGAAAAACAGCCCCAAAGCGCCCCAGTCCCATTGTCTGCCCGGCATTTATTTCGCTTTCGCCTATTTATGCGCGCGTTTTTCGTCGGTTCTCCGTTTTTGGATGTCGATGTGAATCTGCTGGAAAATTGCATACCTTACGGATAAACATAAATAAAACGCATTCCACTGCTGGAAAGTTTGATAAAATTCACTACCAGGCCAGACGAAAGGGAAAGTCTGACGGTGAAAAAGCGGATCCTTGATGAGAAAAGCAAGTCCTGGGGACCCTCACTAAATCTTTTCTCTTTATGTTATGATATTCGGGACATATTTTTTTGAAATCAGGTGGCTGTAATATTTTATTCGTGGATTTGGAATTTATAGGGCTTCGTAATCGTTAAGGTAGGTGTTAGGTGGTGCACGTGATTAACTTATTTTCCGCAAAGGAAATCCTTAATTGTGTTTTACTACAGTTTTTTTTTGTTTTTATTTTAGGGCATGTTTCCATCGCATTTAATCGTTTTAAATGAGTATTGAGTTAATATTGCTTTTGTTTTGTGCGTTAATGCTAATATCCTTTTTAATATACAGACCGGGTGCTACAATATTACGCGACTGCATAATATTCTAGCAGTTGCTTTGAATATTTGTAGTTTGATGCAGCAAATCAAGACGTCAATATAGACAAACGATGAAGTTACTCTTTTTTTGCAAATGCGGGGCTTTCAACTTTAAAGAATATTTGACGATGGTAGCATAAAAATTTCGCCTGCGGCGTATTTGCAGATAACAACAAAACACACGATGATAGCATTAAAATTTCGCCTGCGGCGTATTCCCAAACAATAATAAAACACAGGGCAATATTTGTTGCATCTTTTTACCTTTCTTACATATAAGAAAGGTATTAGTTTCGCAAAAAATAATTAAAACGTTGTTGACCTGTGAAAATTTTATCTACAAGTGACATTACATTATTTCCTTATTTCATAGGTTTCTATTCTAAATAACTATTTTACAATTAAACCTCAGTTAGTGTATTGCCTGTTAATTTCAAATATTCAACAAAAGGTATTAAAATCATTTCAAAAACCAAAATCATAATGGAACCCTCCACGTCCCTGGGACATATACTCATCCATGAGTCCACAACATATCCGTATTTCTTTCTGCGCGTGTGTTCGTTTGTGTGTATGTAAATATATGTGTGCGAAATTTGTAAAATCTACTTCTACCAGTAAACCTTAACCGATTTTGACGCAGTTTTTTCCATTCAAAAGCTGTTATCGTTTTGAAGAAAAAAAATGAAACGTTTTCGAGAAAATCGCAAAAATCTTTTTCATTTGTTTGGGAGAGGGAGGAAGGGGTGGTTTCCCATTTTCAGAAAAGGTTTTTTGATTGATAAAAGCCTATTGCATGCCAAATTTGAATATTATCTATCAAGTAGTTCTCAAGTTTTTCAATGTTTAATGTTTTTGTATAAAAAATCAACATTATACCCATTTATATTCATAATATAAAGTCTGATTATGTAAAAAAAAGGTATCATCTCACCGTTGGGTGGATTAAGCTGCGTTTTTATGTCTCGTATCGACCGTTTGGTGTATCGATATTACATTTGACTTAATCTATGAAAATAGTAAAAATAAACCTGTGAGATATTCGCTCCGCTCATACTCCGATCATACTCCGCTCATTCTCCGCTCATACTCCGATCATACTCCGCTCATACTATTATAGATTTTTGTGAGACAAAGATTATTTTCATTTCAGTCAAAAATGACTCGAGGATTAAATATGAGTTTAGAAAAAAATATCGAAATAATTTTTACAAAGTCTAAACCAGGCATCATCAGCTAGTGGCTCGGCTGGCTCATCACGCAGATTGGCTTTAACAGCGTAGCCACTATAATCGACCTTTTATTGTGTGCTGTAATGCTTGTGTGTTCGGCTTCGGATCGCAGGAATAAAACGAATCGTGCTTTGAGTTGGAATCGGGGCATTATTAGCATGACGCATTTCATTTTAAATCAGTTCGTGTCAAGCCATTGCCGTGGAAGGTTGTGTTTCATTGAACTGAATTTTTATTTGTAGTGTTTATAAATTTTGATTGTAAAGGTAGCGACAGTTACTTTGATGGCCCTTGGTCTATTTAGTTAACTATTTAGTTAACCGCAAAAGATATCGATTTACAGAAAAAGTCAATAATGTAGAAAATTTTAATGTCTTTAATTCTTTACTTGACTGTTTTTTTTTCAAAAACCCAAACATGTTTTACTCTAAAAAATGTAATTTAAGATTTTATGTATGTTTGCAAAATTTTCATATGTGCCTATTGGTTTCAAAAACGATCGGGTCCACCTTAAAAGCGGCTTCGAGAAAATTACGACAAACTGTAAATAACAAAATATTCAAAAAATATCAGTTGTGCTCAACAAAAAACTTTTCTATCCAATATTTAGTGTTGGAAAAAATATTTAAAAAAAAATTTTTCAATTTTTTTTCAATTTTTTTTTCAATTTTTTTTTCAATTTTTTTTTCAAATACAGTTAAAGTCCGCTGACTCGAATGGTCTGCTGCCATCAAAATCGTTTCGAGTTAGAGGAATTTCGATTTAGAGAAATGAAAACATTTTTTTTTAAATACATGTACATACATATATGTAGGGTAAAGTATCCATATCTGAGCCCGGCACCACTTCTGAGCACCCCTGTTAATTTTCCGGCTAATACAAGAATTGTGCGCGATTGAGCCGATTTAACCACATTTCACAAAGTGATGAAACCAATTATTCTTCGAATTCAATTCTTATTTCAATAAGTTACTAGGCGTACTTAATTTAATACGGGGGCTCAGAACTGGATTTTGGGATAATTTCCACATTTACACATAATTCTTTTTTTTTATCCAAATTGTTGAGGAATATGTATATGTTAATTTAATTTAAACATTCCATACCTTCGACCAGTAAGTATAAGTTTCTCAAAAAGTATACGGAAGACAAAGAAAATATGGTATGAAGTGAAAAAAGGCTTAAGGGGGCTCAGATCTGGGTATTTTACCCTATATGTAATATTTATTCGTTTTTAGAAGTTTTTAAAACAAACTGAAGGGAGCGCAAAAAAATTGAAGGGAGCGCAAAAAAGGTTAAAAAATTCGAGTTAGAGGAAAATTCGAATTACAAGGATTTCGAGTTAGAGGACTTCGACTTTATCTCGAAAACCGTTCAAGATTTACGTATCTGTTAAAGGGAAAAATGGAAAAAAATTTATTTTCTTTGAATATTTTTCTCAAAAGCGCATAGATTTCGAGAAAATTTTTTCAAAACAATTGTATGTGAGGTATCTGTTACAGCTAACGTTACTTTTCCAAAAGTTTATAGAAAACTACGATTTTCGTAAAACTCATTTACAAAAAATTGTCCATTCGTCTGGAATGTAAATAAGTCACTAGCTCAACGCGTTCTCGAGTTATTTAGCATATGTAAAACGCACCGAGACAGACAGGCAGAAAGACAGACCAACAGACATATTCACAGACATCCTCATAGTCCGTTTGGTCCTTTCGGCGTCCTAATATTAGCAAGTTTAGGCATAAAAAAAACTTTCTAATTCAGAATTTCCTTAATTAATTATCACAGCACTTTTTTTATTTATCATACCACATTTTTTGGCTTGAATGGAATCCCACCTTCAAAAGGAATTATCCTCACAAATTAGTGGAATCCTCGTCTACGTTTTTGGCGGTTTCTGCACTGTTTACCACGTTTGAGAGTTTTTAGTCCTGCGTAACTCCGACATGTACTGGTATTTATTTATAGATATCCTCAGATACACATTTTTCAGTCTCGCTCTTGTCTGACCCTGACTGTGAAAATTGGGGCTTACATTGGGGAACTAAGCAAGGATGTTGACCTTCGTCCCCCCGTTCTCTGAAGAGTGATCCCATTTTACAGACTGTTCTATTGCTCCGTGATTTACGACGGATGGATTTCAGTTGCATGCATTCGTTTCTGCTCCGGTCCTTAACCGTATTCACTGGGTTCGCTTGATAGTCTGTGGGTGTTGGGTGGAGATTTCTCATCCCTGATTTATGGGAAGCTTTTTGTCTGAAAGCTTTTTGAACCTCATTTTGTTTATAGACAGATGTGGTAATTAAAAATATCATAATCCTTGCAAAAATTTGACGCTTCACTTTGAATTGGACGAAATTTTTTAATGCTTTTCTATAAAAAGAAATAGGATTAATTTAAGTGGAAGTCTGGACTTGCCGCATTTTTGCACATCAAAGGAAAATTCTTTACACTTACGTTTTGTGTACTTTATATTTAGGATCACTAAAAATGATTGTTGAATTTTGCAGTAAATAGACGGTGGCAATATCTAAAATTTAAAAAATCGGTTGTGTCTTTTTACTAGGTTTTCCGTCAAATTATTGTATTTTTAGAAGTTTTGATTTTTTTTCAATCGATTATTTTGTTTTTAGACCAAAATGTATAAAATTTTAAATAAAAACTTGCTTTACTATACAGGGTGTTCCAATGGCTTGGACAGTTGTTAACAGAAAATAAGACAATGTTATTTGTAAATTTTTTTTGATTTCTTTATCGAATGATGTTATTTGGCACATAGCAATTATGTGTGAAAGATAATATCGCTCAAATGTTCGCCAAGGCTTTGGCGGCACAACTACACTCGATGGTCAAAGTTGTTGTTGACCTAGATCCCACAAATATGCCTTTTTATCTCCTCCTTCCGCTGTTGAATTGTTGTTAGCTTGTTGGCAAAGTCCCTATTCTTGAGATAACCGCAAAGGAAGAAGTCCAAAGGCGGCAAATCGCACGTTCTTGGAGGCCAATTGACTTCGCTGTTTCGAGAGATGATGTGGCCTAGCAACTTCTCATTCAATATTCAACAATTTTTAATGGATTTTTGTTAATTTCTTCATAACTCGGAGTGTTTCATGATTGCGCTTTTGAAATAGTTTGTGTGAATCGATTAGCTCTTCGCCTGTCTTCTCCAAGTACCCACAAAATTGGAAGTGGAAAATGTCGAGAATCAGTGAAGAATTAAAATTAATAAAAATTCGGGAACAAATGCTACAAAAGAAAGTCTTAATATAGTTCAGCTGAATTTCCTAGTTCTCGAAATCTTCATATTTGATATTTTCATAAGCTACAAGCTAAAAGCCAAAAAGCCATATATTTTTTTCGCACTAAAAAAAAATTCTTCTGTATTTTACAGCCTAATAATCAAAGTTTTTTTTAGCAAATTGAAAGTTTTCTAATTCACCGAGGGAATTTTGTAGCATATTACTTTTACGTTTGAAAAACCCTGCGGCCTGGGCCCCAGTTTCTCCTATTATGGAAACAAAATAACGGGACTTTAAAAGATGCCCGGCTTAGAAACGCTTCATGGTATTTATAGATTACAAAACAAAGTGTTTTTTAATGTGTCTGTTAATAGTTTTATCACAAGTAATCAAAAAACGCACGAGATTTTAAAAAAAAACTACAATAAATTTGAATTTTTCTATTAGGTCTGCATTAGTTACCTTGCTGGTGTTACACAAAAGTTTAATTAAAATAAGTTATAGTTTTTTCAACGTGAAAATATAGTATTTTTACTATATATAGAGTCAACTCTCTTGTATTTATTGAAAAGATTGAAATACCTGGATGAATCTGAATTAATTTGAATTCACCGCCACACAGAGAACACGTAGCAAATGTTAAATTTCCATTTGGAAAACATTTTATAGGTTTTGGGAATTTAAATGGCAAACATTTGTAGGATTTGGTTCGAGTCTTAAAGAGAGAATTTTTTTTTGTACTAAAACCAAATACTCAAACCTTCACGTGGCGCCGTGGCTAAAAAAGGAACTTTTCGGCGTACAAAGAAAGTGGCGCCACGCGCTTTTTGGCCGCACTAAACTGAGTCCTTAAATCCTTGTTTGAATCCTAGACGCATAAAACCGTCGTGTGTGTGTGTGTGTGTGTGTTAAAGAAATATTTTAAAATAGGAAACTAGAATTTACCATGAGGAATTCGGCAAATATTAATACTTTAGTAACCAAAACTATTTCTAGCATAATTTAATACGATAACATGATTACGGAATTACCGTCAGAGCCAAAGTCCATTAGGCCATGACAGAAGGATAGTCAGGACATCAGACCAGAGCCAAGCATAATGAAGGTAGGATGTTTATTTTATGCAGTATTCACTTGCTTCCACCATAAGTCGTTTTATGATGTTGTTAAGCTGAATCCTACAAAGAGAGCTGTCGGAATTCAATTATTTGGGCACTTCCATGTTTGACTAGGGGATGCTGTGGGGCAGAAGTCAGGCAATTTCACTTCGAATCATTCCATGATTGGACTTGGCTGACTGCAAAAATCACTTTACCTTCATAAAATTTTCAGCAAATAATTAGCAGTCGGCCGACGTTGTTTTTCAGTGCAGATTACCATCAAAGTTAAACTGCCAAAAGGGCTTTTCAGGCTTTTAGTATTTTTGGTCATTTTTGGTGCCTCCGACTGGACACGTTGCCTCCAAGCTACAGAAATGTGAAAATATATTGCGAAGTTTACCTGTCGTCGAATTGAATTTTACATGTCCACCATCAAATTTCTGATTGCCCGGCAGATTGACTTTTGATTAAATGATGAAATTAACGTCTACAGGGCAATAATTGTGTTAAAATCAACGAAATCAATTATAAATATTCTCTTTCCTTGATAACGAAAATGGTTTCGAAGGGAACAAAGGATCATAGGTGCGGGATTTAAATATTTTGAAAGATTTCTTTTCATGTCGCATCATATTTATTTTCAACTGTTTATGTGATATATCATATAGGAGTACAGGCAAATCTCGATTATTTGAACTAATGTTTGCTGGCGTGGTTCTATAAATCGAAATGTTCAAATAATCGCCACCAAAAAAAATCTTCTAGTAACGTACACTTACGTAATCAAATACTATTTTATTTACGTTTGTACCGGTAACTGGTGACTTTTCATTAATGTATTACCAATTTCATTAATCATTATTAATGAATTACGTGATTACCAATTCTGAAATTTTTTTCATTTAATTGGGTTTGATTCATTTGGGCGGCATATATTTTAAAAAAAGTTCAAATAATAGAACATAAGTTCAAATATTAGAGATAATAAATAAAAAAATTGGGTGCCGGTCAATTCATCGTAAACAATTTATCGTGAGACAATTTATCGTGAACAATTTATCGTAAAACAATTTATCGTAAGAACAATTTATCGTAAGAACAATTTATCGTAAGAACAATTTATCGTAAGACAATTTATCGTAAGAACAATTTATCGTAAGACAATTTATCGTAAGAACAATTTATCGTAAGACAATTTATCGTAAGAACAAGATTATTGTGGGAAGTGTTGGGAAGATGGGTCGGGTGGATGATGGGTTGGGTGGATGATGGGTTGGGTGGATGATGGGTTGGGCGGGGCGGGGGAAGGGGGGGAAGTTGGGGAAGGGAAGGGGGAGGGGGGGTGAAGGGGGAGGGGAAGGGGGGAAGGGGGGGAGGGTGGAGAAGGGGGGGGGGGGGTGAAGGGGTGGTGAAGGGTGGGAAGGGGGGGGGAAGGGGGGTGAAGGGTGGTGAGGGGTGGGGGGGAAGTGGGGGGAAGTGGGGGAAGGTGGTGGGAAGGGGTGGGAAGGTGGTGGGAAGGGTTGGGAAGGGGGGGGGGGGGAGGGGAAGGGGGAGTTGTGGTGGGGTGGTGGAAGGGGGAGTTGTGGAGGGGAGGGGGAAGGGGGAGTTGGGGAGGGTAGGGGGGATAAATTAATGATGTTTCGTCTCACACACACACACACATACACACACACATACACACACACATACACACACACACACATACACACACACACATATATATATATATATATATATATATATATATATATATATATATATATATGTAAGAACAATTTATCGTAAGGAATATTATTTTTACAAATTCGGGCGCCCGGGCGCCCGAATTTGTAAAAATAATATTCCTTACGATAAATTGTCTTACGATAAATTGTTCTTACGATAAATTGTCTTACGATAAATTGTTCTTACGATAAATTGTCTTACGATAAATTGTTCTTACGATAAATTGTTCTTACGATAAATTGTTCTTACGATAAATTGTTTTACGATAAATTGTTCACGATAAATTGCTTTACGATAAATTGTTCACGATAAATTGTCCGCGAATCAAAAAAATTGTTAGTTCAAATAACTAGGAGTTCAAATAAATGGTGAGATTTGCCTGTATATTAGATTTAGTATCCCTTTTGTAACGCATCGAACCAATCACCAGACCCAAAAATGAACTATACCAGGGTGTTTGAGATGACAAAAGATTTTGATTTCCGCTTGGCTGTCTGTCTGTTCGTGACTACCATAATTTTCGAAAGGATTAAGCTAGAGACTTGAATTTTTTGTATAGTTACGTTTCTTGTAAATAGCAACGCTAAGTTCTCGAGTGGGCAAAATCGGGCAAAACCACCCTCCCCTTTTTCCCACCAAAGGGAACAGTTTTTTGCACTTTGTTTCAAAAACGGTTAGTCTTGCCGAAAAAATTACATGAACAAATTGTGTTTAGAATATGATTTTACATAACCTTTCTATACATCGAAATTCAATCGGACTACTTCTTTCCCCCTCCCCCATACAAATGGATTTTTTTCATAAAAACGTTGTCTGCTCCTAGAGTATTTGACGATTCGCTCGTGACATTTAGCTTTTCTTATGTTTTCGACATTTTTTTGAATTATTTTTTAAATTGTAGAAGGGTGGGGGGGGGGGGGGGGGGGAGTTGGGCTAACAGGGGGTATGGTTTTTTTTAACAGTGATTTTAGCACAAATACTTAAATACTGAAAAATGTCACTCGAGATTTTACGTGGGCGCCGCGTCGGTCACGAATATGAGTAGGAATATCTAAATTCAAAACGAAATGCTATGAAAGAATAGTGTTTTTTTTTTCAAAAGATTTGAAGTTATTTATAGTTTTTTTTTTGAATTTCTCATGCAAAAAACTTTAACAGGGCAGCGACGCGACGGCAACTTTGACCCATGCAATGGAGCTAGCACACCACTGATTTACACGGTAGATACGTTCCCAAGAATCACTGTACAAAAATAAATCTTGTAAAAAAGTAAAAAGTTCAGAAAACTGAAAACTACATGAATTTGATCTAAAAAAACAAAACTGATGTTCATGAAAATGTTCTTCGAATACTTAATTTTACTATTTATTTACTACATATTCCAAAATAAGTAAAGAAACTCAAACCGACTATTAAGCATCAATCAGGGTATTCACAGTCCTCTTTTAAATTGCGGGTAAATTTACCGCTCGGTAATTCAGTCAAATTTAACAGATTTTTACCGAGACGGTAACTTGCCTTGAGTCGTGTTTTTCGGCCCGGTTATTCGGTATCAAGAATCAACCGCGAGTGGCGCTAGTAATGTTTTTAGTTGTCAAATTTTCTCGCTGGTTATCTCATCGGACTGCAATTTTTTTCAATTTTGATAGCCGTTGCCACAATAGAAATTTAAAAGAATAAATCAAACATGGATTTAAAGGTATGTGACATATTTTACAATCAAATTCGCAGTTCATGATTTGGTCACGTATCCAATAAAAGCGCTGTTCTCAAATCTGTACTGTGGGATGTTCACAGCAGAATATTTTCAGTCTTTTAATATTACCGAAAACACCGAATACCCTAAATTAAAAGAGGACTGTGAATACCCTGAATAAAATAATCAAATTCCATGTGTTTAGTCCTGAAATACGTGTCCTTCTAGAAGCTTTTATTTAACTCCCTTTTTTGTTTGTTTGTTTGTTTGTTTGTCTGTCAGGGTCAAATATTTTAATCTAATTTTAACCCACTTCCACTCATCCGATTGACTTGAAATTGTGCACACATACGTAAGTCCGATGGCAATGCTATATGTACGCAATCTGTCCCTCTCCTTGCCAGTCAACCCTCTTTTAGGTATCTCCTGAACCGTTGGAACAATTTTGACGCAGTTTGCGTCAATGGATAAATTTGTCCCCAAAGAAGGTTTTCGCCTTTTCCCCTTGTCCCCTTGTCTGTCAATCCCTCTCCTGCTTTCTCCTGAACCGTTGGAACAGGTTTTACTTAATTTGCGCCAATGAGTAAAAAATGTATGAAAAAGAAAAAAAAATTAAGCGCTGTGTATCAGAAATAAAAGTGAGGTAAAAGCATACAAAACAAAAAAAAAATTATCCCGCTTTTATTTCTGATGCACAGCACACAAAAAAATTTGTTTTCCTTTTTGATACATTTTTTTAATCAAAGATTTTTTAAATTAAATAATTGTATTAATTAAAGGTAGGGTGACCAGATCTCCGGCCTTGACCCGGAGTCTCCAGGTTTCAACCACGAATCTCTGGGTTTAATTGCAAAATCTCCGGCAAAAGTCAAAATGTTACGACAAAAGTCTCCGAGTAACGCCAAATGTTTAAGAAAATGAATATTATTTATTGTTTTGATTTACTGAATTGTTGTTTTGTTGTATTGATTTTTTTTTTGTTTTAAAAAAATCGTTGTTATTCTCGTATGGTAAAACCAAAGGGTATATTAAATTTGTCTTACCGTTTGTAACGCCAAGATCCCGTCATCACACACAAAAATGAATTACACCAGTGTGTTTAGAATGATAAAAAAAAAGTTGAATTTAGCATGTCCGTCCGTCCGTCCGTCCGTCCGTCCGTCTGTCTGTCCGTCTGTGGCGCGGATTTCGGGCGCACGGATTGAGCTAGAGACTTGAAATTTTGCGTAGATTCGTTTTTCGTAAAATGCGAGGCTAAGTTCGTTCATGGGCAAAAATGGACCATTAGGGGGGGTACCCAGCATACGAACGAAAACGTTTGTTGCGGCCACAAAATTTCAATATTTTTTTCCTATGAAAAAAAAAAGAAAAAAAAAGTATCACAAACTTGCGCATCACCCTAATTGCAGATCGAAGACAATTACCTCGCATTCGATCTCCCACGCTTTGCCTTCCACCCATAAGAGGAAAACCAGTTCAGCTGGTCCGTTAACGTTTGATTTCGTATCAGGAGTCAAGTGTTCCTTTTTTTTCTGTTTGTTCAGTTTTCGTTCGGCTGTGATTAAAATAAAACGGAGTTCAAAGAAAAAACTCCATTCGTGTCCTCTAGCCACTGGGCTTTCTTTTTTTGATTAACGCGAAAGAGAGGAAAATTCTAAGTCATTTTTTTGTGAGGTTTGGGATTTCCCAAAATTTTAACAAAAGTTCAGAGCCGAACGAGAAAAACTCAGCCTGGTTGCAGAATTGGATAAAGGATTTTTCCTGAAAATATATTTTTTTTCACGTTTTGGATAACCCCCATAGAGGTAAATTCTTTTTCCTTTCAATCGCGTAAAGAAAACGCTGAATTTGTCTTGTGGAAGTGTTCCTAAACATGCTCCCTGTTATTTTAGGGGTTATTTTGCATAATATTTTTGTGCACATTTTAAGTTTTCATCTACGGTGAGGAAAATTTTAAACACGTGATTCTAGACGTGGTTTTTCCAACGAATCGGACACGTTTCCTCCGAAAGAAAGATTGCCAAAGATTCTTCGAATACGTATTTTTTGAATAAAGCATCGAATCTACAGAGAAATCGCATCATTTTGAAAGATTTTTTTGGATTTTCCTGCCGGCGTGGTAGAAGAGGCAGCATGGCCGCCCACATGCAGAAATCCACCCACATGGTCAACCACCTGGAACATTCCTGTGGTTCAAGTCAACCAAAATCAATATCTGAAGCTGTAATCTTCAACAAGCAGTGATCATCAACTAACAAATAATTTTAATTACGTCTTATTAATGTACAAGTGCATTAAAATTATCAACTTTTTGTCAAGTCACACAGGAAAATATTCATCGAGCAAGCGACAGATCTGCCGGCTGCATCGACAATTAAAAAGGAAAATCTAAGGTATTTATTTAAAATTACGCAAAAATTTTGATGCACTTAATTCTACCCGTAATTTATAAGTTAAATTATATTAAAATTTACTTAGTTTTAACTTAACCCTAAAATTTGTCTTAACTTTACCTTATTCTAATGAGTTAAAAATTACTTAACCTAATTTTCTAAATTTTCATAAAAACGTGGATTTTCTTAATTTCTATATTAAATTATATTATAAACTAATACTACGTCAATCGAATTAATGCTAAGAATTAATATTATTCGTTTATAAAACTAGTTTGAATTATGCTATATTATGTTGCGAAATCTTTTTTCGATATTTTCAACATTTTTGAGTTACACATTTGGTGAAATTTTTCATTGTTCATTTTACATTTTTTTTTAATAAAATCCAGTTGAATTTGTTTATGATAAATTCAGTCGTTTTCATAATTCCGCCATGAGTGATTAGTAATCAGAAAGGTCGACAACTCCAACACATCCTTATGCTACATTAGTTCATTAGGGAGCTTTCGGAAAAATTTAAGATTCGGTATACCGTAAGCTAAAGGTAGGGAAGGGTTAGGCATATTAACACCACTATGCTTATTCGTATTGGGAAAACCATCTGAAACACGGTCAGCATAAAAAGAAAACTCGGTAATTTTGTACAGCAAGGCACACACTTTTTGTGGGGAGCAGAGGTGCGGACTGTATGCAAGATCCCCGCCCCATCCGCGAGCTGGCTGGTTTTGTGTGCCGCATTCAGTCCCTCTCCAAAAAGATTAAGTCTATGATTCAGATCATAGGAACAATGCTCCTTTTTAACACGTTTTTTGTGAATATCACGAAAACGGTGCATCTTATCATAAAAGTGCAAGAACAAAAGTTATTTAGGATATGATTCTATATAAAACTTCCATACATCAAAATCCGATTGGAATAAATTTTAAAAAATCTTATTGAAAAGTTTGACTTCAAAGTGGAATTTTTATACAACTGTTCGCCGTTCACTTAAACTTCGAACAATGCCATATCACCATACGGGTTTTTAATAATTGCCAGCAATCATACCTTTTTTTGTATTTTTTGTTTAAAAACGAATTAAACACTTTTAAAATGCCTTGCTTGTTTTGGTTTTCTATCAGCATAACATCTTATGATTATATGGAACTTTTTCGTGTGTTCTGGTATGCTGAGAAATATCTTATGATATCACAAACGACAATTGATGTCCAGATTCTTCCAATATTTTAGAGTGAAATATTATCGCTTCTCGCCACATTAATTTCTTTTCACCACGTCCAATCTCCGGGTTTACAGAAATAAGAATCTGGTCACCCTAATTAAAGGTGATGTCAATTGAGGCAGAATACGTCGGAGCTATGATTCGAAGGACATTCGTGTCATGTCTTTTCAAGTAACAAGTCTATCAAAATCGGGGATCATTTTTTTTTAATTTTTTTGCATATTCTATATATTATGAAATTTAAATGTACTTTCTCGGCTCTTTTTTCAGAGTCAAAATTCTTCTTGGTTTTTTGGAGTTTTTTCCAAACTATTTTCGAAATAAAGATTAATTAAAGAAAACCGTTCCAATTTAAAAACTATTTTCAGTCACACATATTTATATTTTAACAATATATTAAAATTCGTCCAATTATGAACTTAAAATCCAATCGAATGGATTTACCATCTGTAAACCAGAGCAAACAAAGAATATTAATTGTAAATTCGAAAGAAAACTCAAAAAATCCGAAACATCATTTTGGATTACAACAATAAATGATCCCTTGATTCGAGGATGAAAATTCTTCATCGTTTTTATTTTTTTACTTCATTAAGGATTCCGTCCAGTCATTCCTAGTCAGGCCAGGCGATTTTCTTCTGTATATTTGTAGTATAGGTATCAAATTTTTCCTACTCCAACACTCGGTGTTTGTTTCTTTAGACACCCGATGGTCGTAATCCTGAAAACTGGATATGCAAATTGAATTGCAAGGAAGATTCATGACGTTCTGTCATCAAGAATTCATATGCGCGCCATATCGAGCAAAGAGCTTAAGCGAACAATAGAATTAGTATCGGAATGGGTTCCCACAAGGGTTTCATCATTCAAAAGGGATTTTAAGCATTTTTTGGTCGAATGAAGGGCGATGCAAATCCGACGACACTCCGGACATGAGAATCTCCTTTTCTCATTTTCCAATTAGCAATTATGAATTTTTGTCACGTTCTGAATTTTGTTGCTCCCCACGTTTTCCACCCTTGAATGACACAAACACATTCACATTCAGAGACTCCCTCGCGATTCATTTCCACTTGAACCCGAGTACCGAGCATGCATCCTGGACATTTGGAAAAGGTGCTGGCAATAATTAATTTTTCGGAACACTTGACGGAATGAAGCGTTTGCCAACCAACATAACACAACACAAAACATGGTCCATTGGATTTTTAATTAGCGATATAGTAGTTGCCATTGCTGCTTTTTTCAACTAATGGCCACATAATTGGACGGTCGGTGGCTCCAAGTTAAATTTTTTTTGCCATTTACAGACTCTCTGGTGCTTTGAATTAATAGCGGCAATACGCCAGGATAGACCACATTTAATGAGGAGTTGAGAATTTCATAGCACAATGAAAAATGTTGTGGGAAATCCTAAAAGTTATGATTGCCAACCGCAGGCGTGAAATCATGTCCAATTACCTGAAAATGTACAATGGAGGTGGTGACCTTCTTGGCCTTTTAAGGGCTGCAAGTGCAATTGAAGGACGAAAACTGAGCAGAAAATGTTTTGTTGAAATCGTTGAGGAACATTTTATCCTCAGTATATGAAACGCTTTAAAATTTATTTTTTGTTGTGACATTGTGCAATTGTTAAGCTATTTCTTTTAACCATTAGACACGAAAAGTATTTGTTATAGTTTTGAAATACTCTTTGGAACTTCTTTCGCACAAAATTTACCCCTGGAATAGAAATGTTTTAATAATTTTTGTATTCAGTTATATATTAAATTTTCCTCAAACTATTTCTTACTCTTTTGTGTTTTATGCATTTCTTTTAAAATATTTTGAGATATTTTTATGTTGTAACTACAACAAAATACAGCCACATTCCTATCTTTACCATCTTTACTATCTTTACTATCTTTACTTTACATACCACTTAATTATTTAATCAAAAGATACACAGTGCCAAGCGAAAATTAAAGTGGAATCTTAATATTTCAAAAAAAGTTAACGAGTACCTATTATTTTTCAGTGAACTAAAATGTCAACATTGAAGAATGTTACGATAGACTTCCACGAAGGCTCTGAAATATAGTTTTAACCAGTGTTGTGTCGCGTAGTCTACGCGATGTAGACTACACCATTGTCTACGCGTAGACTATTATTGTAGACAATGGTCTATTCTCTACGCGTAGACAATGTAGACAATCAATAAAATAAAGGATAGCTGATTTAGTTTTGAAATCTCATTTTCTTCAATTAATTTTAACATAATAAAGCACAATTTCCAGGAAGCAATCGCCAAATCCCGTCTTAGTCGGCTTTCGGCAGTATTTTGTAAAAAATGTTTGCACTGCAGGCAAAAAGCGAAGTATTTGTTGTTGGCCTCAAAGCCCAGCTCTTTAAATGCTTTGTTTTTAAGCCTTCCTGCCATATTTTAAAAAAAACAGAATTTCACTGTGGGCACGTACGATAGGTACGGCGCTGGTGTCGCTGAGGAGCCCAGTTAGCGCATTTTCATATAAATTTAACTCTTTAGGGACAGCAGCGCCTCGCCATTTCTTGTAATTGGCCATTTCCTTAGGACAGATATGAGAAAGTCTACATTGTCTACGCGAAGTCGACATTGTCTACGCCAATTTCTACATTGTCTACCCCAAATCTATTGTCTACACTATTGTCTACACTGAAGACAATTAAAGTCTACGCGTAGAGGAACAACACTGGTTTTAACTATATCTTACAATACATATAAGAAAGATATTAAATCTCGAACTCAGTTTAATGAGTTCACAACATGTATTTTTGTGTTGTGTGTGTTTGTTATTGACTTCTACCAGAAGATTGAGGATTGACAGCTACCTTTCTGATCGTTCAGTATTGGATGGATTCAAGTCTGATTTCTTCAAAATTAAATTTGGTGTCCCTCAAGGCTCAGTTCTAGCTCCTACGCTCTTCTTAATATTTATCAATGATCTTCTGTCTCTCACTCTCAATCCGCTGTACTGTTTCGCAGATGACAGCTCCATTGACGCCTCCTACCATTTCAGTTCACCTGCAGAATCGAACGCCATTGCAGTTCGATCGAAACGCAGTGAGCAAATTAGATCTTTGAATTCTGATTTAGACACAATTATGGCTTGGGACAGAATCAACCGTGTGGAATTCAATGTATCTAAAACCCAATTAATGCTGTTATCGATGAAATGTGAAAAATCCCCGGAAACGGTCGAATTTATGAGTGAGTCCATTAGTGACTCTAAAAACATCAGAATGTTGGGCACTGAAATAAATAAGAAGCTCCAATGGAGCGGCCATATTTTTAAAATAGCAAAGAAAGCGTCCCAGTGCCTAGGCTTTCTAGGACGCTGCAAAAAATATTTCGCGCCAGTCGACGTGCTCAGCATCAGTGTTGTGCCGCGTAGTCTACGTGATGTAGACTACACCATTGTCTACGCGTAGACTATTACTGTAGACAATGGTCTATTCTCTACGCGTAGACAATGTAGACAATCAATAAAATAAAGGATAGCTGATTTAGTTTTAAAATCTCATTTTCTTCAATTATTTTTAACATAAAGCACAATTTCCAGGAAGCAATCGCCAAATGCTGTAATGGAGAACTTCGGAGCAAACTTTAGTGGCAATTCTAATTATTTTCATGCAATCTAAGCGGCTTTTTTTTAATTTTTGCAATTGAAATCACATTGAATTCTAAAATCTTTTTGCTTTACACATTTTTCAATATAACGAACCGTTTGTTTAAAAAACTGATTCATTTGTATGGGATGGCTTTGCTTATTTAAGAATATCTGTTTAATTTGTTCGAAAAACACGTTTGTTTCTAGTCTTTAGCTTAATTCCGTTGAGAGTTGTCGTATTTACAGATAGACGGAAATCTATACGGAAGTAATTCAAATCAAATAATATATGTTCAAATCAAATAATATATAGACCTATCAAAGGTCAGTCGATTTCGGCTTTGACAATATATGACTCACTAATGACTTTGTTTTGACAGATATGAGAAAGTCTACATTGTCTACGCGAAGTCGACATTGTCTACGCCAATGTCTACATTGTCTACCCCAAATCGATTGTCTACGCTATTGTCTACACTGAAGTGTAGACAATTAAAGTCTACGCGTAGAGGAACAACACTGCTCAGCATCTACAAGACCTACATTCAACCGAGACTTGAGAACAATTCGCACATTTGGGCTGGAGCCCCAAAAACTTTCCTGCAACTGCTGGACCGAATTAAAAAACGTGCGATCCGACTGATTAAAGACAAATCTTTGACAGATTCATTACCGTCTCTCGAGCATCGTCGCTCTGTTGGGATACTCAGCATATTCTATAGATATTTTCATGGGAAAAGTTCCACCGAAATTTCCCAACTTATTCCTCTGCGGTATGTTTTCCCTACACTCTCTCGTGCAGCTGCACGCGCGTACAACTTCTTCCTTGAGCCTCCCCGGTTTTGTACAGTAAAGTTTAGGGGTTCCTTCATTCCGCGAACAACAAGACATTGGAACGATCTACCATCCAATGTGTTCCCCCCGGACTATAACCCGCAGAAGTTCAAGGAGAACATAAACCGACATCTCCTTTTGTCCTTCCGACCATCCTGAGCTGTGCTTCGGCATAAAAGGGTCTTCCCCTAAGCTCTGGCTGGAACTTAAAAAAAACCTTAATCGATGTTTGACCGGATTTTTTTTTGTCGATTTTTTTTGACCCTATTGACTGCGATTTTGAGTCATGCAACCCAAATTGGAGTCATGCATTCCAATTGAATTTATAATACATACAAATTGGGTCTAATTAGATTTTGATGTATGGGAAAGTTGTGTAAGACTTTCTGCCTCCAGACTTAAAATAAATGAACCACTTTTGAGGAACCAAAAAAAAATATTCATTTGAATGTGGGTGTGTAAAAGGAGGGAGGGGGAGGCGGCAGAGAAAAGAGATTCGATTGCACAACCACTTCCGCAAAACTCTTTTGTGCCTAATAGTGACAAATGACTTTGCATAATCGGTCACAAGATAATCAATTCCGTGTACACCTGTCACAAAAAAATCATATTGCAACCTGAGTTGCAAATAGTTGCTTGAGTTAAATAGACACACTACCTTCTCCTCCCTCCGTAATGTGTGACGCATTTTATGGACAGTTCCTTATACAAACACTGATAGGTATTGAAATTGTTTTTCTTTTTGAAATATTCAGAGTGGTTTTTTCAACGAAGAACAATAAAAACAAAGACTAAATTAATTATACGATAATTAAAACATCCTTGATATTCTCAATATCGCTCAAAATGCATCATTTTGTGATTTAATTGGACTCTTCTTGGATGCTTATTTCCTAAACTACTGTTTCCGCTGAATCTAATGGTCCTGGCATTCAGGATTTACAAACAAAAGAACGTCCTTAATTAGTCATAAGTCGGACAATAGGGTACTATTCATTCAATTCAATTAACTTCTTCAACACAATTAGACAATGAGCGGAAAAGCAGCAGCAGAACCGGAAATAGAAGAAGTGCCATCAACATCAAGCAGATAACTGGAAACAAATGAATCTCAGTTGAAGAAATCGTGAATGGAATGCGTGCCTCGTAAGGACGCCCAACAGTTTCTGGGGGCCTTAAAAAAGACCATCTAATTTATAACCATATTTCCTGTGAAAAGCTCTTTTATTCAAATCCCATTATCAGTTCATTTTGAGTATAAAATGACCTCGTCACTGATTTTCACCCCGACACTGATGACCTCGTCACTGATTGAGTGTAAAAGGAGCAGCAGTTCAATGATTCTTACGCTTCCATTTCTCGCTGAAAGTGGCCAATTCAATGAAGGAACCAAGGAAAACATTAAAAATTCGCTGATTTATCACGATATTCATGAAAGGCGAAAGAAGGAATTTTAAATGTAATTACCCTTCATCACTTCCCTATTGAGCGAAGACATTCGGGAAATTTTACTCCTTGCCCGTTGAATTCTTGAACTTTAAGTAGAATCGCCCAGTGCCAGGATGTCGGATGGTACAAGCTCTTATAGAAATTCCAGCTTCTAACATTTCTAGCAAAAATGTCTGCTTAGAGGAAGATTCTCTTTGATCTTTGGATGTTGGTTGCATTCGAATAAATCTCCTTAAGAGGCGAATGCTTCCTGGCAAAGGTAATTTAATTAGCAGCTTTCTTGGTCTTAATACGTGCAGATGGCAGAGACAACTTACGTTTGTGTTTCACCAATTTATGTTTGAGAGTATTAAGACAGGATGAAAAAAAAAACAAATTGAATCTTATTTATTCTGCAAATGTTGCAGTCAAGGTAAACTCAATCAAAGACGGAAAGTTCAGTGCATTTAGAGAAAATATGAATGCAGTGACTGAGTTTTATTAAAAATTAGATTTTTTTATTCTGGAAGCTATTCAAATGAAATTTCACTCTATTTAAAAGTAAGCTATTTAATAAAAAGGTAATTCGTATTTTAGTATCTTTAGAACTCTTATTAAGTATTGTTTGATTTTAATTAATGAAAAATCTTGAACTGTAGTTCTCTTTTGAAATAAAATGCCACACAATGGTTTTACAGAGGGCTGTCTATATATTTGGAGATCTTGGATATGTTAACCTAAATTGCAATTTATAAAATGAAATGAAGCCGTCAAAGGCCCGCTAGCGAGTCTATTAATCGGCGCCTCCAATTGACAGACAACGTCACATGAAATTCAGATTCGCCTCCGACATTTGATTGTCCATATATGTGCGGACGTCCAAACATAAATAAGTCCACCATGTATAGCTTGGAGGGGTAGATTCCGTGTTGGTTCATTCATTTCCCACCCACGTTACCAATTCAAAAGTTAAGGTAGAGTGGGACTGAAAGTGCGTTTTTTTATACTATCCAAAAAATATCAGAAACAACTCATGTACTAATACGAAAAAAACTGAAAAAACCCGAATTACTTTAGTACAGACAGTATTTTTTATAAGTTTCGCAGCTCTGGCACTTTTTGCCCGACTCGAGGGAAAAATCTATTAAAAATATGAAAGATGTTAGAATATAATAATACATCTGTGGCAGAGTAAAATTCAATCAGACAACTCCTTCCTTCAATCAGGCAACCCCTTCTTTAATTTCACACTTTTTTTATCGAAAAAGTATGTAGATAAGTCCTATCTACTTTTTCGATAAAAAAAAGTGTTTGAAATATAACTTTGCACAGCTTTTCCATACATCATATTCCAATTGGAGTAACGGGTTACAGCTTTACAAAATTTTTTTTAGAAAACTAGTCGGGTTTGGAGAGCAAGGAAGAACTGCGGTCGTGCTTGTCAACCCGTCAACGATGGGTCCAAGAGCTAGTTGTGAAGAATTTAAAAAAACATAAGAAAAGCTACAATTGCTTGGGGTCAATCGTCAAATACTCTATATGATAGACAAAATGTTTATTTTAAAAAATCCATTTGTAGGGGAAAGGAGTCGTCCGATTGGATTTCGATGTATGGAACGGTTATTTAAAAAAATATTCTAAACAGATTTTAACTGAATAAATTTTTCAATACGACTCACCACACAGAAAAAAAATTCAATTTATATATGGGTGGGCGGAAGGAATGGTCCAACTGCATTTTGACGTATAGATATGTTATGTACAATCATATTCTAAACACATTTCATCTAATAAATTTTGCAATATGACTCACCGTTTTCGAGAAAAAAGCAAAAACTGTTTCGTTTGTATGGGAGAGGGGGGAAGCAGTGGTCCGATTGGATTTTGATGTAATTATTAGTTATGTGAAACAATTTCACTTTAATAAATTTTTCAATCTGAGTCACCGTTTTCGAGAAAATTGCAAAAAGCTGTTTCGTTTGTGTGGGAGAAGGGGAAACGAATGGTCCAATTTTGTCCGTTCAAGAACTTAGCATAGCCATTTGCGAGAAATGTAACTATACAAAAGTTCAAGTCTCTAGCTCAATCCCTTCGAATGTCAGGGTGTTCACAGACAGACAGACGAACGGACAAACGAAAATCAAAATCTTTCGTCATCTCAAACACCCTGGTGTAGTTCACTTTTGTCTCCGACAATTGGTTCGATGCGTTACAAACGGTATACTAAATCTATGATATATCATATAGGGTATAAAAATTAATACGAACGACACAAAAGAGTATTTTGCAAATAATTTACAAATATTTAACGCGTCGAAAATCGTTAGGATAATAGCTCTAATAAAGATGAAATCATTAAATTGGTTTGAAATTAAAATTTTGTTTTCTGACGAGTTTTTTGTAATTTTCAAGAAAATTTTGCCAAATAAAGAAGAATTATGAGATATTAAAAATGGTGACAAAACGATAACAACGACCTTGGAACTTGTGCAATTGTTTTCTCGAATAGTATTCTTTCAGAACTAGTATTCTCTCAGAATACCAGATTTATGTACATATATTGCTTTCTGTTTTTCTGTTTGTTCGCTTGAAACTGGAGAACTACTGAACCGATTTGAATGAAACTTCCAGGGGAGTTTATTGGCATCTATGGGGTTTTAGGCCATAGTTAACGTGAGGTCTCCCGTTCCATCCTGTATCACACCTGTATCATAAAACCAATACCAACCACTAACAAAATGCGTCGGAATTACTAGATGAAACTTTCAGAGATTGCTGACATTGGTACCGAAGCTAAACGTTCCCTGTCGAGTGGCCCACATACGATCTCGGCGACTCCACAAATCAGGTAGATTTCAAATATATAAAAAATTTCACAACAAAGACGTATTTTTTAAATAATTTCAGTCAGAGCTTCCCCTTAATGCCGAAGCACAGCTCAGGATGGTCGAAAGAACGAAAGGAGATGCCAGTTTATGTTCTCCTTGAACTTCTGCATGTAAAAGTCCGGGGGGAACACATCGGATGGTAAATCATTCCAAAGTCTTGTTGTTAATCGAAAAATGATTTTAATGAAAAAATACCGATAGTTTAAAGGTTAGTAATGGTACGAATATCACTCACATTTAAGCGGGAAACACAATTGACGCAGTAACGACGACGCATGCATCAAACGCGTGTATTCTTATCGCTGCAGACACAATTGATACTGCAGCAGCAACGCATGCGTCTGCATCGACGCAGCGTTTTAAAAAATTAAAACGTTGCCGCATGCTGCAATAATGCTTATCCACATATGCGTGTTTTCTTTGAAGACTGAAGTGTGCGCAATCATAAATTTTTCAAATGACATTTGACACTGCACTGCAGCGCAGCATCAATTGCTATTAATAAGCTGTTTCATGCTTTCCATTGCAGGACGCTGCGTCAATTGTGTTTCTCGCCTTACAGTTTTTCTAACTAACTTTTGATTTTCCAGAAGATGAAGGTGGAATTTTTTACGCCTGGCACTTTCAATCCGTCCCTGCCCTACACGAATATGTGCACCACTCAATCAACATTTAACGCTTTGCAGGCATCCGTCATGTTCATTTTGTAGATTTGCCCATGAAACCGATTGATGAGCATTGAAGGAAATTATCCAACTGAATGTATGTAAAGTGTGGAAAATGTTTTATTTGCATTCCTCATATGATTAGACGAACGGGAGACTGTCATTATTTAATTAAATGTTGTATCAATTGATTATGCGTCAATCATAAATGTGCTGCTTGATATAATATGAGTTGAAGTACACATAGGGATATTGTGAATACAGAAAACCACTAATTCAGAATTCCCAGAATCACAGATAAAACCACCAATGGTTGACCACGAAATTGCGTTTCAATTTATGTACTTCATTGACTGGAAAATAAATGTCGTTAAAATCCGGATAAAATTATAAGAATAATTGTAATTTTTACTATAAAATTTGATTTCTTTATCGGATTTGGCAAAACATATATTTTTTTTTTGGGATTTTCATTATAGATTGGAACCTTTCGAAGGTGGACATCGCATCAGCGGAACCGAACATTACTACGTCCAATTTCGAGCTGTCTAGATTAAAGAGTGTAACACAAAACTAGAGCTCCACCTTCGTTTCGTCTTTGGTGAAAACTGATCTTCGGTCGGACTCTAAAAAGTCGCGATTTTCCATTCCGTTTACGATTTATTTGCATTCAAATACTCGAAGTGAGTTAAAACCAAACGTCAACCTCACCACATAACTTTTTTTTTTTCATTGTATAGTAGTAGAGAAATTAATCGATCATTAAAAATCAAGTGCTAAAGTTTCCTTAATTCTTACAATTTATTTCCAATATGATTTCAAGGCCGAAAAAGCGATTACGCTAGGTCCCATTTTTGGTAAAGTTCCTTAAGATCCTGTAAGGATCACGCGAATATGCTTTTAAAGTTTTTTCTTTGAAAAATTGCTATTAAGAGGTGTTTGATGTCACACTGAGCACGAATGTAATGTCAACATTTTGCAATTTCTCAAAAGTTGTTAAGAAAAAGGTTGCTGCAATTTTGCAATGGGCCAAATCGGACCAATCCTTCCGCCCTCCCACATACAAACGAAACAGTTTTTCATCATTTTCTCGAATTTAAAAATGTGTTTAGGTAAAATGTGTTTAGAATATGATTTTACATAACTCATCCATACATCAAAAACTAATCCGACCACTGCTTCCCCCTTCTTCCATACAAATGGAATACTTTTTTTCTATTTTCTCGAAAACGGTGCATCGTATCGAAAAATTTATTAAGACGAAATGTATTTAGAATATGATTTTACATAATCGTTCCATACATCAAAATCCAATCGGAGAAATCCTTACCCCCTCTACCATACAAACGGATTTTTTTTTCATTAAAATTTAATCTGTCTTCATATAGAGTATTTGATTATTGGTCTCTCTATAGCTTTTTTTACGTTTTATTTTTATTATTATTCCATTATTAATTGATTACAAAAGCATAAAACGTGTACAAAATACTTTAACCCGCCAACGACGAATCCACAATCTCGTATAACATAAAATAGCCCTTGATTGACTTCACTCAGCAAACTTGATAGAATATCTATTAGCCCCTATACCTGAAATTTTGATCAACATTCTTAACCTCTTACAAACAATGACTGAAATTTTTAAACGTCATAACTTCTAAAACGAGAGTGAATTTTGTTTCAACCCACAGTGCTTAAAAAGTTCTTGGATAATTCATTTTTCCCAATGAAATTCGATGTGAGCTTAATTGATGAAATTGACTGAAAATGTAGACAAAGACCGACCTTGTACGACAAATCAAATTGAAACATTTTAAGTTCAAGACCTTGAAGATATTCTCTTTAACATCTTTTCAATTTTAATTATTTCTTCCGGCGACTAATCGATCAATATCCGAATTCAATACCCACAAATTGATCTAATTTTTATTGAATTTCTGGAGCAAAAGTGCTCCACAAGTCATTGCGCTCCAATTAATTTATAAGGTCAGGTCGTGTTCTGCGTTTTTCCTTCAATTTGTTAATGTTTGTTTGGTAATAAATGAAACGAATTCTGTGGTAAACTTAATTTAGATTTTAATCGAGTTATCTATAATATATTTTCGTCTTTCAGAAACATTTAGTGGAATTTCAATGTTAACAGGAATTTCGCGAGTGCGACGATTTCGTATTATTACCTACCGCTGACTTTCAGTGTTTTATTCACTTGCAGGCATCGAGGGTGAATAGAGGAGAATAGGGAGACGTGATCCCTAGGGAGACTTGATCCTTTGGGAGACTTGATACCTTGGGAGACTTGATCCTTTGGGAGACTTGATCCCCCCCCTCCCAAATTTCTTAAATGAAGTAATTTTTAAAAACCTCGAAGATACTGTAATAAAGGTATTGTTAAACAAAAAAGATTCATGTAGTTTAATTTTGTGTAGACCATGCTTGAAGAAAATAATGTGTCAGTTTGACAGTTATGCCCACAGTCGAGTACTTTCTGAACATTTTTTCGAAAAATTTTTTACAATATATCTATTGAGGTAAGGTTGTCTCAATATTTTTCTTCGATAATGAATATCATGAACTTATATTTCCAACCAATAAATCATGTGTTTCTATTGTTTATAATTTTTGTGATGAACTATGATTACAAAACAAAATATGCCGAGACTTGATCCCTTATGGTCAGAGAGACTTGATCCCAGGGTCAAAACTCTCCCCGATGCCACATATTTTATGCGTTGGAATTTACAAACATATTGCTCAATTATAAGACGAAGTAAGAAATTAAAGAGAATTTTTTATAAAAGAAAACCTACACGGAAAAAAATCTGCATAGGAAATGTTCCTATAAAATATGGGACAGCGATTATAGGACTCGTTACACCATTTTGTAGCAAAGGTTTACATAAATATTAGAACTAATCCTATTTTTCGTGGAATCATTACTATGTATATAGGGCTGAGAGAACAATGGACATATCCCATATCTTACTGGAGACCATAAAAATGGACGTTTGTTGGTTGGTCTGTTGGTCTGTTTAAGATTACAAAACTCAAAAACTGCTGGACCGATTTTTACGCGGTTTTTTGCAAAATGATCTGCGTTGCCAGGAGGAGGTTTTTAGCTATGTCAGATTTTCAAAATTCGAAACAGAAGGTCCTGTAAGGATATCGCAAATATCCGTTTTCTTATTTTTCCCGGGAAAAATTGGCATTATGGGGTTTTTGGGGTCGCTGATTACGAATCTGGTGTTGAAATTTCAAAATTCGAAACAGAAGGATAACGCAAATATCCGTTTTCCAATTTTTCTCTCAAAAACTGGCTTTGGGAGGTTTTCGGTTTCAATAACTCTAGCGGAAAGTCCTGTAAAGACATCATTTTTTCCCAAAAGTTTTTAAGTTATTTTTGGTTTTTTGGCATTCTAAAATATATCTGTACCCCAGAGGGAAACTGTCGTAACTGACATTTTGCAAATTTTACAGGAGCCATTTTTAGTTCGGAATTGCAAACTTTTTATTGTGTATGATTTTCGGTAATTATTTGAAACTTTTGTAGTTTATTTTATTTTAGGACATTGTTTAAACAAAATATTAGTTGATATAATATATACGTCCCCACAATGTAATTAAAACAATAACCCCAAAATCACGGTTTTGGCAATTACGACAGTTTACCTCTGGGGTACAGATATACAAAAAACCTTAAGCTGGCAACGTAGGGTCTGCTAGTGCTATATTATAGAATGGAATCGTTCCTATTGTTTTTAGAATTTACTTCAAAATTATGTAGGACTCAATCTTACAAAAAAATTAGAACGAATCCTAAGTGTAGGCGGACTCATTCCTATTCAAATAGGATTCAGCGAATATGGTAATTCAAGCCAGCCAATTTTTTTTCTTCGATTATAATTCGCATATGGTTTTAAATTCTTTTATACTCGTTCTTTTCACAAAAGCTTATATTTAGTATAAATAAATAATAATTAATAAATAAATAAATAAATAATAATTAATTAGTAATTAATAAATAATAATTAGTAATTTAGTGTCAAAAAAATATGTAAATAATATTTTTTCAAATATCTCGAGAACCGTTAAAGATTCGTAAAAACCGTTAAGAAAGAAAATGCGGAAAATTTTATTTCCATTGAATTTGGTTATAAGCAATTTTTCATAATAGCGCATAGTTTCCGATAAATTTTCGAAAAACTTGATTTTTTCAAATATGTTGAAAACCGTTAGAGATACAGAAGATCCGTTAAAGTAAAAAATGTTTGTCCTTTAAATTTTGTTATATATTTTGACAGACCGACAGACAGATGAACGGACATCCCAAAATTTTTCCTGAAACGCCTCAGAAATTTTCTATCTGCCCCCGTTCTCAAGTCGGTATCCAACATAAACGCAATATTTTCCCTCTATAGAAGAGGAAAGTAAAAATGAAGCAAACATGAATTTGATGTTGGAATTTCGTAAATTTTTTTTGATGGATTTTCAGATTTAAATTCTAATTCCCTTTATTGAAATTCGTATTCCTTAAGGACCCTCCACACGTTCAATGTTACTTGACATGTATTATTCAAGAAAATTTTCGTCAAGTGACATTAATGCAAATTGCCTGCAAATGTAACATTGAAGAGCATCCAAACGATCAATGTTACTTGAAACATGAGTCATTCAAGTAAAATTGTCAAATAACATTGAACGTGTGGAGGCGCCTTTACTGTTGTTTTAATTTTTCAAAAACGGGTTCAGTGTCTTTATTTTTTTCGGCGACCATTATCGTCGGTTTAACCCTAATTTTTAAACCCGTTGAATTTCGAATTTTACAATATTAACCAATAGCCATCGTAATTTACCGCCTTAATTGTGAATTTATGGCTGAAGTCTTTAATAAATGTGTCGATTTTTCAGCTGCTGGGTAAAATGAAATGAATCAATTTCATGTTCTCCCTTCCGATTTTAATAAAACGAGTCCATTAACAATTTATTTGATTTTCATTTGGACGTTTATTTCGGAAAAGTAATTTCTTTCCTGGTGTTTTTTTTCCTACTCCGCATACTCGTAACTCAATGTACTGTACCTAAATAATGTGGCCGACGACACCCTTGCACAATCTTTAATCAATCTATGTCAATCTATGGACCTACCCTGGAAAAACTCCCAAAAAGCCCATTAAATCGGATCAACTCATACATACAGACAGTTCATCAAGTCCATCGGTAATGACTTGTATCCGAGTTCGTCCCATTCAACGAGAATTGCACAAGACATTAATAATGATTCGGGAATCTCATTCATATGAAGAACAGTGGCCGTATATCGTTGCAATGGAAACGACGAAACGATACCAATGAGCAAGGAATGCTTGTCTATAAACTTTAGGTACATTGATTTCATCCCCTTGGAAATCCAGAAGCCAAACAGTTTCGACATCGAAGGACATTAAGTCGACTTGTCGACACCCAGACAAATGTTGTACAATCAAAATCAAATGCCATCGGAAATTACAGGCGATAATTAAATTTCGGCGACGTGATTTATATACCTCATAGACTTGATATTTGATGTTTCCTGGATGTATTCTGAAGGAGAGCCACTCGTTCCGCCACGCCGCATGGCCACCATAATTCATCTAGAAGCTCATCAAGATGCAGATCTTAATATCCTCCCGTTATAACGTTAAACCATTACTAACTACTGAGCATATTGAGATGGTCAGCATTTAGTTTTACGGATTAAATTTTAAACATGGAGCTGAGCAACCACTTCGCCCACATTTCCAAAGATGTTTATGTTGTGGCGAATGGAATTTAAATTGAAACAGCCTCAAACCACTTCATCTCAATTTCAATTCATGCTGTAATCTCCGGTTGCGTATCTATGTCCTTGTATATCCTACGGGCACATCCAATTGTGTCAAAATGGTAAACGTTGCTCCAAATCCCTTGTTTCCTTTACAAGACAAAAGCTTCGGACTTTATCTGAATGAGGCCAGGACATTGTCAAACTAGATACGAGTATATGCCTATTGTACACGAGATGCTAGAATAAGTTTGTCCGTTCGCTTGTTGCTACAATGACAAATAACATGCTGTCGAGTAGGTTATTTCAATGTAACTCCAAACGGCCAACCAGCCATTGATCCCAGTTACATGTGGCCAATGTTCATGATTCTTCCTCTGTGTTCACCTGAGGGATTTCTGGGTCATATACGACTTGCTACTTGATACACTCAAATGTATCTATCCATCTATTGTGTTTGACCAGAGTAATTATTTTCTGTGTGCGGCAAAAATAACATCCTGGTCGAGACTACATTACAGTATCATGTTTTAGAGAAAACTTGCTTTGTTTTTTGAATTCTAAAAGAATTTATAAAATTATCTTGTTTTTGTATCATATGAAATGAATTGATTTAAAATTAATTATAATTATGCAATATGAAAACATTGTCTCTGCATTCTATCCTAAGTCCCGAACCAGAGTTTCAGGATTAAAGGATCTTCAAAAAATCTGCGGCTGAATATCTATAAAAAAAATGCCTATTTTACCGTTATCGAGATATTTGAGATTTTGTAAAATAAAAATTCATATTTTTATACAAACTAATATTTTATTTCTCGGATTTTAGTGTAAATTGTACAGAAACGTAGATTTTGTATAAGAAAGTAATTTGCTGTACAAATCAGATATTTTCATTAAAGTAACTAAAACTTCGGGTCAACTACTCTAGGTGAAATAATCATTTGGACAAGTAATCGTCACTGGCATTTACTTATTTTATAGATATCTGTTAAAAGACCTTGAAAAATATTGAAATGGTTTAAACGTTGCCCAAAAACATTGATACAGTGAAGTCCATTTAAAAAAACATTGCAAATGTCAGCAAAATTTGTGCTCTTAAACGGGTTGTTCTTTTAAGCGCTGTTTTTGATTCCGAAACACCTAAAGATTGCCACTAGAAATTGTGCTTTTAAGCGGGATGTTCTTTAAAGCCATAGTGCTCTTAAGCGGATTCCACTGTATTTAATAAAATGTAAAGCATAAAAATATACACCATAAATTAAATTCTCATGGTGTTTAATAATTTAGTGCTCTGTATTGATTTTATGCAGCATAAGATTTTCAGCAGTGAAATTTAATATTTGAACACTTCCTGTCGTTGGGACCCACAAGGTCCTGTGCTAAACTTTGTAAAATTGAAATGTTCACTCAAAGCGATAACGTTACAAAGTTAAAATGAGTTAGAAAAAATCATGTAAACCCATTTACCGTTCTATTTGCTGGTTATTAATTCAATTTCAAGGATTCCAACATGCCTTTCACGAGGTGGAAGTCGGTTAAGCACATCCTTATAAAGCATGTAAATTGCACTCTCTTGAGCTTTGTGCAAAATATTCACTTCCCAACAGTTTCGCTGACAAAACTATGACTTTACTGTCGTATAGCGTTACAAGTAGTCTTTAATTTAGGTACTAGTACATACAGCAATATGTAGAGACGAGAACTATGTAGGAGGGACGCTTTAAAAGTGTGCTAGTTTAGTACTTGCCGATTCGCACCAGCACTACTCGACAAAATCCAATGGGTAACGAGGAATACGTTGAAAGTTCACTCGGGGATAATCCAGAAAGTTTCAACGTTATGTATAAGGAAAGACTGAAAATAATAATTGCTAAACGGATAGTTTCCACTTTAACCAGCACACACAATTATCTCACGGGTACTTAACCTAAATTCTGACTTTCATAATCATAAACAAACTTTTCCGGCCAACGACTAACGATGCCAACCAACGGGAGGAAATGATCTTTTAACATTTTTTTTTCTCATTATCGGATGGAAACCTGAAAGCAAATAATGGGACACAATCTAATAAGCTAATAAAATAACCTTCTGTTGATATCCTGGGACTAGCAGGTAAGCCGCATCATCTGGAATTCCGATGGAGTATTGCGACGGGTGTACGAATATTCCCCCCCAAAAAAAATGCTTTAAGTCGTGAATTTCTTTCGAGCAAATATTTGATGCCGTCAGCTAGAATTCTGCACCCAGCCAGGCAGAAGAATCACCCGGTTAAAAGGATTCCTGATGGTTAGCAAAGGATATACGATGCATTGAGAAGGGCTCCGATTCACCGAGTCTAAAATTCCACTAGCGTTCGCCTGGAGGATCTGAATTTTGCAACATAAATAAATAGATGAATAGTTCCATGGCAACGTCAGGTATGACTATATATGAATTGAGAGAAATCCGAGTAAAAGAATTTAACAGAATACTTGACAATTGTGAAATTTTAATTTTTCACGTAGAAATTTGAATTTGGTTTATCAAATGAGAGGCAAACTATCTGGAGCGGAAAAACTATTTTAAAAATAACTGAATATTTAAATCATCGGAATGAGAATATAAAAACAATAAAAACTTTTAATAGGAAAAGAATATAAGAGACGTGAGTTTATTCTAAAAGATTTTTTTTCCATTCTGAATATTCTAGTAGAAAACTAAAATTTTATAGATTCAAATGTTTGCTGCAAAATGCTTAGCAGACCTTAAAAAACAAATTTAGAGTTGTATGTGTGTGTATTTTAAAACTTTTTTAAAATTTAACTCGTTAAAAATCTGTGACAAAAATAGTTGTCGTGTTCACTAAAAAGAAAAAAAATATTAAAGATTATCGAAAGGATTTAAGGGGAAAACCACTTAAAATAGAGCATTTTTCTGCATCTTTTTTATTTACGGGGAAGAATTGAATGGATTTTTTTCAATTTTGACACTGTTTTATTTATTTTTATACTCTATATCAGTGCTGCCCAACCAGGCGATCGCGATCTACCAGTCGATCTCGACACGAATTCGAGTCGATCTTTTACTGCAGACTGAAAATGTTAAAAAAAAATTTTTTTGTAAACACAAATATTAAAAAAAAAGGGAAAGTGAAAATTAAGTAATCACACTATCTACTTCTCCGTTTTTTTGTTTTTTGCTGTTAAAGCAAGTGGTCTATTTTACTTAGATACCTTATTTTAAATTTTATTTTATTTGCCTATTTTAAGTAGGCATTGAAAACTTGAAAATTACTAGATTCTCGCGGTTTATTTGAATTTGACTCATGTTTAAAATTTGTTTGAATAGTTTAGTTTCGATTTAGAATTCACGAGCCTGTTCACATTAGGCGATGCGAGCTGCTACGTGTTATCGCAAACGTGAAATGGTTTTTTTTTTCAGGATTACTGCGACACCGTACGTGGAGTATCTTTTGCTCTGGCCGTGTAACCACACGTATATTGGTAGATCTCGATGTAGTTGGATTAAAAAAAGTCGAACTTTAGTACAAAAAGGTTGGGCAGGCCTGCTCTATATGATATATCATATAGAATTATATTAGATTTAGCATACCATTTCTAACACATCGAACCAATCATCTGACACAAAAATAAACTGCACCAGGGTGTTTGGGATGACAATAGATTTTGATTTCCGTATGTCCATCCGTGAACCCCAAAACTTTTGAAAGAATTGAGCTAGAGACTTGAAATTTTGTACAGTTGCGTTTCTCGTAAATAACTAGGCGAAGTTGTTGAACGTAAAAATTGAATTTTTCCCTCCCCCTTCCCCCATACAAACGAAACAGTTTTTTGCGATTTTCTCATATTGAAGAATTTATTAGGGTAAAATGTGTTTTGAATAGGATGTTACATAACTCATCCATTCATCAAAATCCAATCGAACCAATCCTTTCACCCTCTCCTGTACAAACGGATTTTTTTAAATAAACATATTATCTGTCATCATATAGAGTATTTGGCTATTGGACCTGGCAATTATAGCATTTATTATGTTCTCAAGTATATACAGTTAAAGTCCTCTAACTCGAATTGTCTGCTGCCATCAAAATTGAAATACATATGTATATGTATGTATATTGTATATGTATTCGTTTTTAGAAGTTTTTAAAACAAACTGAAGGAAGCGCAAAAAAAATGAAGGGAGCGCAAAAAAAGTTAAAAAATTCGAGTTAAAGGAAAATTCGAATTACAGGGATTTCGACTTAGAGGACTGTATAATAATTTATAATAATTTCGACTTGTGTGAACAAAAGATTTCAGAGATATGAGCTGTTCCTCATGGCAGGTCTCCATCGTAGTTGATCGTTTGCGTACACAGTGGCGGTCAACTTTTTATAGGCATTCGTCGAATGTGGATACGGTTGACAGACTCGCAGAACAGAATTGGAACAGCAAAAAATTGAAAAAAACTAATAGGAAGCATTAAGTTTCTATCCCGAGAATTTAATGTTGGACGATCAGACTAACACATTGAATCTCTGTTAGTGAGTTGACCGCGAAGGATGCCGGCAAAGGACAATATTAATAAAGTTGTTTTACTTGAAATTATTATACAACCCCCTCCCCCCTCCCCCCTCCCCCCCTCCCCCCACCCCCCTCCCCCCTCCACCGTTCCCACTGATGTCATTCATCACCTTATTTATGTATTCTCTGCAATATGAGTTCTTTTTTCAACTAATCTAAATATTATCTCAAACCTGTCATTAAATTGACATGTCCTGTTTCTGTCATCAATCAAATAAATGAAATTGTCTGAGTGCAAAGCTACTCAGCGCATAAATGTAGAAACTTTTAATGGCATAAACTTATATTAATTTTTCAATGTGTTTATGCTTTAGGGGCTGCATTTTTAAAAAAAAGTTATTTAATGTTTGAATTGCATGGCTGCTAGGAAAAACACACTTCCGCCAAAGGACATTAAGGATACTGTTTATTTATTTGGTAGTCCCGGTGTCGGTACCAGGTGGAAATATTTTTATTGTGACAACTTTATTATAAGGCTGCTACTTGTTCCTGTTATGGTTTTCATTGATTTTTTGGTTTTCATTTTTTTCACGTTTTTTATAATAAGAATGGGGATATATCCAAAACTCATGGAGTTGATTGTGTGGTTGTTAATCTGTTTAAAATAATATGTGGTTGTCTAACAACTTTTAAAGTTGTTATTTTTGTAGCTACATAAAAATTATGATTAGGAATTAAAAGTTTTCTTCTTCTTTATAATTAGTTAATATTTGAAAATTTAAGGATAATGATTTTTAAATACATATAGAGGGATTTCAAACATTATATGGTCTCTTGGACAATTTTCAGGGATGATATTTTTTAAGGATTTACTTCAGCGTAAAGTTGGTAAATGTAAACGAGTATTTGACACAGGACCATTCCGAGGAGGGGGGAGGGGGGAGGAGAAACAAGGTGACCTTTGCCCCGGGCACTGCCCTAGGAAGGAACAGTGGTGCCAAAATCCACTAGCCGGATGCGTACAACAAACTCAAGGAACATGATCAAAATTTTCTTCAATGCTCTTGGATATTTAAATGAATTTAAGTGTTTAATCAATTAGCACTGAGGCTGCATGCTAGCAAAAGGTGCCCACCTATAGCGCAATTTTTCTTAGGTTCGCTTTAAGCGCCATATTGAGATATTTGGAAGTTCACTGTGTCGAGAAGAACAAAACATGGAAACACGCTTCTCTGAACACTGTTAAGTCAGCTTAAGGATGTACTTATCCTAGGAATTCAAAAAAATTACCCTGCGACTTAATTACTTTCTTCTACGGAGTATAATAAAGTATTGTATTCATGAAAAATTTCGACCTCTTAATTTTGCCTAAAAAACATTTCCCGATCACTCCTGAGTCGATTGGAGTCATATTTAAAAAATGTCTTTCTGTCTGTCAGTCTGTCAGTCTGTCTGTCAGTCTGTCAGTCTGTCAGTCTGTCAGTCTGTCAGTCTGTCAGTCTGTCAGTCTGTCAGTCTGTCAGTCTGTCAGTCTGTCAGTCTGTCAGTCTGTCAGTCTGTCAGTCTGTCAGTCTGTCAGTCTGTCAGTCTGTCAGTCTGTCAGTCTGTCAGTCTGTCAGTCTGTCAGTCTGTCAGTCTGTCAGTCTGTCAGTCTGTCAGTCTGTCAGTCTGTCAGTCTGTCAGTCTGTCAGTCTGTCAGTCTGTCAGTCTGTCAGTCTGTCAGTCTGTCAGTCTGTCAGTCTGTCAGTCTGTCAGTCTGTCAGTCTGTCAGTCTGTCAGTCTGTCAGTCTGTCAGTCTGTCAGTCTGTCAGTCTGTCAGTCTGTCAGTCTGTCAGTCTGTCAGTCTGTCAGTCTGTCAGTCTGTCAGTCTGTCAGTCTGTCAGTCTGTCAGTCTGTCAGTCTGTCAGTCTGTCAGTCTGTCAGTCTGTCAGTCTGTCAGTCTGTCAGTCTGTCAGTCTGTCAGTCTGTCAGTCTGTCAGTCTGTCAGTCTGTCAGTCTGTCAGTCTGTCAGTCTGTCAGTCTGTCAGTCTGTCAGTCTGTCAGTCTGTCAGTCTGTCAGTCTGTCAGTCTGTCAGTCTGTCAGTCTGTCAGTCTGTCAGTCTGTCAGTCTGTCAGTCTGTCAGTCTGTCAGTCTGTCAGTCTGTCAGTCTGTCAGTCTGTCAGTCTGTCAGTCTGTCAGTCTGTCAGTCTGTCAGTCTGTCAGTCTGTCAGTCTGTCAGTCTGTCAGTCTGTCAGTCTGTCAGTCTGTCAGTCTGTCAGTCTGTCAGTCTGTCAGTCTGTCAGTCTGTCAGTCTGTCAGTCTGTCAGTCTGTCAGTCTGTCAGTCTGTCAGTCTGTCAGTCTGTCAGTCTGTCAGTCTGTCAGTCTGTCAGTCTGTCAGTCTGTCAGTCTGTCAGTCTGTCAGTCTGTCAGTCTGTCAGTCTGTCAGTCTGTCAGTCTGTCAGTCTGTCAGTCTGTCAGTCTGTCAGTCTGTCAGTCTGTCAGTCTGTCAGTCTGTCAGTCTGTCAGTCTGTCAGTCTGTCAGTCTGTCAGTCTGTCAGTCTGTCAGTCTGTCAGTCTGTCAGTCTGTCAGTCTGTCAGTCTGTCAGTCTGTCAGTCTGTCAGTCTGTCAGTCTGTCAGTCTGTCAGTCTGTCAGTCTGTCAGTCTGTCAGTCTGTCAGTCTGTCAGTCTGTCAGTCTGTCAGTCTGTCAGTCTGTCAGTCTGTCAGTCTGTCAGTCTGTCAGTCTGTCAGTCTGTCAGTCTGTCAGTCTGTCAGTCTGTCAGTCTGTCAGTCTGTCAGTCTGTCTGTCAGTCTGTGTACAAGATTTCTCAAAAACTAATAGAGCTAGCGCCATGAAATTTTATAGGCATGTTGGGTCCTGAAATGGGACGATCCTATCAACTTTTGGTGGAAATCCGTTAACCGGAAGTATCCAAAATGGCGGTTTTTCAAAAATCGCAATTTCGTTTTTCTCGATTTACTCCCAAACTACGCGTTTTTTAGTGGCCTTAAGTATGACAAAACTTGGAGAAAATAAAATTTCCCACACTTTTGTCTTTAGTTATCGAGATAAACCGTTATTTCCAAAAAACAGTTTTTTGCGATTATCTCGTAAACTAACGGGTTTTTGCTGACTGAATGTATGAAGTGAATTAATGAGAATGGCATTCTGCACAATTTTGTCTTTTACCGTTATCCGTTATCTTTTACCGTTATTGAGATATTTTCATTAACATGTAAAGAATCATATGTTTGCGAATAATTTGCAAACTAACGGTTTTTCGACAAATTAATTTAAGGAAGAATTGGAGATGTTAAATTTTTTTACATTTTTGCCGTTTACCGTAAATTGATATCTTTTACAGTTCTCAAGTTATCTCAAATTTTGTACGTTTTTGATATTTTTGAATAAATCCAGAATTTATTGGGAGGTCGTCTTAGGTTGACAACGCGACAGGGCTCTAGCGTAAATTGCGCAGGGTCGTAGATTTTGTAGAAGAAAGTTTTGTGTTGACCACAACTGATATTTTTTTTTTATCTGTAGTGCATTTTTTTTTTAATTTTAAGTTTTTGTAACCTTTGCAAGAATAAAATTACCTCTATCTCTTTTTTGTACAGTCATTTAACGAATTCGTTTTTAAAATCTAAAGAAATAAGAATTAACATCGCGTTATATGAATTGCTGGATTATATGAACACCAAATACTTAATATTACCCACAAAATAACTATGTATTGGTGAATTTTTTTGGGCTTTAATGAGATGACAATTATACAATTTGCAATTTAATATTTCAAACGAAAAGCGGGAACTACCAGAGTATCACAACATTGTGTTTGGTTTATGGTCGAAATTTGAAAAACTTTCTCACTGACGAGGTTTGAAAAATCGACAATTGATGACCACGATCAAATATCTTAGGCGATTCTGCTCCTGAAAACTTAACCCTTTGTTGACCGTCGGTACTTTTAAGTACCACCAACTTTAAATCTTTATATTTTTTGCTTATCCAATAGTATCAACATTCTATATACTTCTATATACCACAGGCATAAATACCACCCCTCCATAAAATTATTTCATGTATTTTTTTTTAAATGCTTTCTGGAACCATTTTCAATGAAAAAAAGTCATGGTTATTGATTTATTGTTGTTCACTTCCTGGTCCACAAAGGGTTAAACCCCGTTTATATGAAACCCTATTTTTATGAACCCAAGGTGTTCTAATTAGTTCATATAAACGCGTATTTAGAAAAAAACATTTTTTTATATTGTTAATACTATTATAATCGGCGCACGATCCAAATTGTTGTGAAAAAGTTGTCTGGATCAGGTTTAATATTTTTCTGAGTGTGTGTATGTTTACTTTTCTTGACTGATTTTCTTTATAGATTAATTTACTGTAGTTTCATAATCGGCACCCCTAAATTTTTTGCTCAATTTCACAGTCAGCGCCCCGGAACTAACAAAAAAAATCAGTTGTGGTCAACACAAAACTTTCTTCTACAAAATCTACGACCCTGCGCAATTTACGCTAGAGCTCTGTCGCGTTGTCAACCTAAGACGACCTCCCAATAAATTGTTGGTTTATTCAAAAATATCAAAAACCTACAAAATTTGAGATAACTTGAGAACTGTAAAAGATATCAATTTACGGTAAATGGCAAAAATGTAGAAAATGTTAACATCTTTAATTATTCTTTTAAATGATTTGTCGAAAAACCGTTAGTTTGCAAATTATTCGCAAAAATATGATTTATTAAATATTAATGAAAATATCTCAATAACGGTAAAAGATAACGGATAACGGTAAGAAACAAAATTGTGCAGAATGCCATTCTCATTAATTCACTTCATACATTCAGTCAGCAAAAACCCGTTAGTTTTCGAGATAATCGCAAAAAAACTGTTTTTTTTTGGAAATAACGGTTTATCTCGATAACAGGTGGAGATATCGAGTTATAGCTAAAGACAAAAGTGTGGGAAATTTTATTTTCTCCAAGTTTTGTCATACTTAAGACCACTAAAAAACGCGTAGTTTGGGAGTAAATCGAGAAAAACGAAATTGCGATTTTTGAAAAACCGCCATTTTGGATACTTCCGGTTAACGGATTTCCACCAAAAGTTGATAGGATCGTCCCATTTCAGGACCCAACATGCCTATAAAATTTCATAGGGCTAGCTCTATTAGTTTTTGAGAAATCTTGTACACAGACTGACAGACAGACTGACAGACAGACTGACAGACAGAAAGACATTTTTTTAATATGACTCCAATCGACTCAGGAGTGATCGGGAAATGTTTTTTAGGCAAAATTAAGAGGTCGAAATTTTTCATGAATACAATACTTTATTATACTCCGTAGAAGAAAGTAAAAAATGTTGTCTAAAAACATTACTACTGATTCGAAAAAAAAACTTTAAAATCTGTTTTTCGATCGGTTAAATGTAAAAATCCATGAAAATTTTCGCTCAATAAAAAATACTTTTTATAAAAAACTAAATAAGGAAAAAAATTGCACGTAAATCGAATGAAATTTATGCTGAAATTTTTCTAAAAGAGAGATAGCTCCTGTTATCAGCAAAAAATATGGCCATATGAGAATAATTCAATTTCAAAGAAGTAAACGAAACTTTTTTTCAACTTTTATGCTGGTTGTGTAAAAATATTTTTGTGAAACAATACTCAAAGATTTGCCATGGGTAAAATACGACAAAAAATAATAAAAAATACATTGAGTAAAGCAAAGCATATGTCCGTTACAGAATATAATAAATCTGAATCCTGTGGAAAATTTGCCAACATAGTTCCACATGAAAGCAGAAAATTTTCTCTTAGGATAAATCTGGATATGCAGATCTGGCGATACTCTAACTATCTCTATAAATTCGCAACATAAACGTGTGTATCTATCAAAGTTAATATATTAGACCTGTTGTAGGTTATGGGTACATTTCATAAAATGCTTATTCTCAACGTTATTTTGTTGGTTGACGTATTCGGGAAGCTTTTATGTTGGAAACATCCTGTATTCGTTCGCTGTCAGCATTTCTTTGAATTCACCGAATTTTGAATATCAATTTTGGCAATATATGTCATTTGTAGTCAGTTATGTTTCATACGGCCATAAAATATGTATCTGAATGAATGGTGTAGGCATATATGATTGTAAAATATCATTGCTATTCAATGAATGTCGCAAATGGCTCCACTGTGGGCTGTTATCTATCATACTCGAAAATATCTGTCATTGAAAGACAAATACGAATTTTCCGGATTAAACGTACGAGGATTACTCTCATATACCTACATTATAGTAGTTTTTCATCTGACATTGACTTGGATTCTACTTAAGATGATTAAATTGGTAGCTTTCAATGCCTATTCCAATATAAAAAAAAATCAAAGTTCTGATGTAATCCAATTTTGCTCTCAGAGTTTGTTGAATCCTTTTTTTCAAGCTTGTGAAAATAATAAACAAAATTTAAAATATGAGACTTGAACAACTTTAGATAGCGCTTTCGGATATTCAACAAAAAAAACATGATTTTCACAAGAAAACAATAAAAAATTGCATCATTTGAAAAAGTGGTCACCATTATCAACAAATTTTTTTGATCGCATCTAAAAGGAAAATGGTATAAAACCAAGAAAAATGTCACTGCAATTATTTCTTAATGTAAAAAATCACAATTCTTGTTGATTGCATAAAAAGAATTCAATCTATATATATAAAATCCTATAACCTGATTGACTGACTGACTGACTCATCAACGCCCAGCCCAAACCCCTGAAGCTAGAAACTTGAAACTTTCACAGTATGTCCCAACCATCACGTAGGTGCTCACTATTGCGGGGTTTTCAGAAATTTTACCGCTAAGGGGGTAAACGGGGCATAAAGGGGGTTTGGGTCAATAGGAGTCCTGCTTTTTCTCAAAAGTTTTTGGGTTTTTGACGCCCCTTCCAGTGGCGCCCAGGGTATCTGCCCTACCTACCATACCCTAGTTGCGCGCGCCTGGGTTGTGGGTCAGTGGCCCCCCAAAATACAAAAGTGACTCAAAATACGTTTAAAAGCTCCAAAATGCGAAAAGCTGCTTTTCCATTGGCGTACGTGTATTTTTCAAGCAGGAGGATCGCCCCATCCGACATTGAAAGCGTTTTTCTACGCAAGTTTATGGATTTAAAATCTGTTGAAAAATAATTTTTTTCTATTCTATGGCTTCTATGGCAGAGCGACCTAATTTTAAATATGTTTTGTAAAGCCATTCATCGACCCAACGTACCAGCAAAACATTGAAGTCAAAATATGAAAGCTTAGCGAGTGCGTATATTTAGGTACGCTTCGGTGATACTAGCCAGGCAAAAAGCGCTTGTGAGGCAAATGAGTTAAGCAATAATTTATTAATTCCGAACTGTGTACAAAATTTCAACTAAGGTAAATGCCCTTATTTTAAACTCAAACCAAAATTAGGTACTCGGGTAAAAATCGCGATTTTTTCAGGCTAAGGCCGGAAACACTCATGAACTAGTTATGTTTGCAACTCGTTCCTAAGTTTTTCTGGCTTTAGTATTAGAAATTATTGTCTACTGCCAAACAGTGTTTTTCTTAGACTTTTCAACGACTTCAGTTCATGTTTTTACAGTAATTGGTTCGTGAGATATTGCGTCCTAAGTCATAACAAGAGAATGTGTTCGAGATAGCTCTAGATAATCAGATTTTCAAAATATTTAAATGTCTTTTTGACGATTTAAAATACTATTTTTAAATTATCAGATGAGCATTTATATCTATTGTCACCATAAAAGCGACATTTCCCCATTTTATATTTATAGTTTATTGTCGCTATATTTTCACGGTTTTCAGTAAAAACATTTTCACAGTGGGCGTGCTCTAATTTTCATCTGGTTACAATTCTTTCAGATATTGATTGCTTCCAATGTAGCCATCCATATTAATTGACAAATTGCCAGCGTGGCGACAGCAGCACGTTTTATGAGTTGTTTAAATGAATTACGATCAGGTCTAAAAGTGGCACACGATAAAAAAAACTATGATTTTCACTAGTTTGTACTGTCGTATAAATTTCGAAAAAAATCTCCATAGAAATTTTGTTTGTTATTATCGATTCAGATGTGTAAAATTTATGATGACATAATTGACAAACTTCCATTACTAACCATAAACGTCATATCAACTATGAAAAAATATTTTGCCCCTATCGAATGTTAGAAAATAAAAATTCATCATCGTAATGCGTTTTTTTAGGTAGTTACTATAAAAATATTTCTAAAGTAGAGTTTCATTATGACATAATTGATATCAATGTTACATCTAATTTTGTATGCAAAAATTTCATGTATGCGCACAATACAAGACATCAACTTACACGGGCGATTTATGTCATCAATCACATTTACAAAATGTAAACCTCCGGAATTAACGACACGAGCGAACGCCAGGAAAGCCGTAAACGTTTCTTCCGACAAATGTGGCACCTTTTCCCTTAACGAATAGTGGAAAAAATATGATTTTTTTCTATGCAGGCGCCCTCGTTGGCCGACTGAGCGTTTGGTTGATTTTTCATAAAATCATAATGTGGTCTTGAAGGGTGGTAGAAGATGACTTCGGTTGAATCGTTAATTTTTATGATTTTTGCATATGTCATGACACGCGATGCGATACAATTCCTGAAAGTCACTTGATTACTTTGCCGCAAAACGACAAGTATATGAAAGGTCCTTATGAGCCATTAACGCAGTATAGTAGCCAGATGTTGGTCCCGTATGCGAATTTCAAGGTATTTTATGGGTTTGCCCGATGGTGGAGTAGTGATCGCTACAATGAAACGTTGCGTCGTCGGTCGACAGTTTGTGGAATTTCCGGGTGTTACTTATTATGGGTGGAAATCCTCTTGGGTAAAGAAATGTAACGGAAGTCAATTAGGACCTAATTACCTGTTCACTATGACTCAGTGAGGAAATGCAGATCTTATCCAATTAAGGTAAATGGAGAAAAACAGAAATTTTATGCTTTCTGGTGAATGAATATTTTAATAGTTTTGAAAAGTACTTTGGTATAACTAGTAGGGCATATATGCAAAAAACAATTAGCTTTCGCGTTTTTCACTAACAAAAAAATCACTAATGTTATCGAACAGAGCTAAGTTAGAAAATTGCTTTCTGTTATTTTACGGTTTTAGTTTTCAAAGCCACCCGCGAAATCCACCCTTTCTCCGTTTATTATTTATATTTTTATCTTTCTTCTTTATAAGCAGGGGTGTGGTGTCGGAGCTATTAATTTTTGCTCGGGGTCGGCGTCGAAGTCGTTAAAAACAGTTAAAACTCCAACTCCCTAGAAGTTGAAAAAATCGAAAAAAAAACGAATTTTCGATTTTTTCAACTTCTAGGTGCAGTTTTTAAATGTGCCCTTTTAAACCAACTTAGTTGAAAATTTAAACGTCAAAAGCTATATTTTATATTTTAGGTTTAATTTTCAAACTAGAAAGTAGAAATTTTCTAAAATGGAACTTCGTAAACCATAAATTTAGTTTTTGAACAAAAAAGTTTAAAAATTTGATTCATTGCTACAAAAAATTGTTAAAATACTCTGAAATTGTTCGAAATATTGCTTTGATTGCCACGGTGTTGCGACGGTGTTGCCACGGCGTTGCCACCAACTCAAGTGTCTGTAGAGCGGTTGTTTTCAGCCCTCAAAATCGTAAGATCGGGCAGGAATGAAGCCAACAAAATTAAGCCGATAGAACAAATTCCCGATAATTCGCAACATTTTTTAAATATTGTTAATTGAGTTAATTTGCAGTCTATTAGTTAATTGATATTAATAATAGCTGTTATATTCTACAAAAATGAAGCTTTTGCTCTCTGGCATCTTTGCGGCTTTTTCAGAACGACTCAGAACGGTATTAAAATCACTTCCAAAAGTGAAATCATATCGGAGCCCCAAACGTCTCCAAAAAATTTACTTAACGACTTAGTTCGATGAGTTCGCAACATGTCTGTATGTGTGTTAGGGCTTCTCAAACGGGATCCCGGGATCCCGTTTTCCCGGGATCCCGGGGCTAAAATATGATCCCGTTATCCCGGGATTTCAATTAAATTTCCCGGTAATCCCGCTATTTCTTATTAACATTTTTTTTACTCTTTTTAACGATATTAAAAATATTGTAACACGAATTTTGCGTAATTTTTACTTCTTTTTCCCTCTAGTAACGAATTTCGTTTTTCCCTCTAGTAACGAATTTAGTTTTTGTAATTAAAAATATTAAACATAACAAAAGCTATAATTGCCAATCTGGCAATCATTGGAGACCCGTATGGTGATATTCGTATCAAAATTCGAACAGTTATACCAAAATTCCACTTTGAAGTCAAACTTTCCAATAAGATTTTTTAAAATTTATTCCAATCGGATTTTGATGTATGGGAGTTTTATGTAGCTTTTGTTCTTGCACTAAATAACTTTTGTTCTTGCACTTTTTTGATAAGATGCATCGTTTTTGAGATATTCGCAAAAAACGTTTTCATTCGTATGGGGGGTACCCCCCTAATGGTCCATTTTTGCCCATTAACGAACTTAGCCTCGCATTTTACGAAAAACGGATCCACGCAAAATTTCAAGTCTCTAGCTCAATCCGTGCGCCCGCAATCCGCGCCACAGACAGACGGACAGACAGACGGACAGACGGACAGACGGACAGACGGACAGACAGACAGACGGACAGACGGATAGACGGACAGACAGACGGACGGACATGCAAAATTCAATTTTTTTTATCATTCTTAACACACTGGTGTAATTCATTTTTTTGTGCGATGACGGGATCTTGGCGTTACAAACGGTAAGGCAAAGTTAATATACCCTTTGGTTTCACCATACGGGTATAATAATTGAAAATCAATAACGCATTTTTTTTTGTATTGTTTTGATTTTACACATTTTTCTCCCATCTAATTGGATAAATTCTTGCTTGTTAGCGAATCCCGGGATTTCCCGGGATCCCGGGATTTTGAATATTTTTGTCCCGGAATCCCGGGATTTCAATTTCTACGGGAAATGAGAACCCCTAATGTGTGTGTGTTGTGTGTTCGTTCGTATATATTTAACGAAAGCCGTAAGATTGGTAAAACCCAGTAAACCTTATTCGATTTTTAAGCATTCGAAAGCTATTATCGTGCAATAGAAATGATTTCGGGAAAAACGAACCGTTTTCGAGAAAATCGCAAAACTCTTTTCCATTTATATGGGAGAGGAGAGAAGGAGTTGTTCAATTTCTCCCGTTTTCGGCAGATATTTATCTTGTGGTCCACACTCAAAAAAAGAATAACAAAACCTCGTTCCCATTGACAAAATTTGTTTTTTTAAATCTCAGCAAATTTTTTTGTCAAATTGATAAAATAATTGCTTGAAAAAAAAAAATTTGTAAATATAACAATTTTTTATTTAACCATTGAACCATTTATGATTCATGGTTTTTACGTGACCTTCTAGCATTGAATTCTATTCAAATTTCTTGTCTTATAGGTCTTTAAAAAAAATATTAATATAACAAAATGTTATATTATTTTTGTGCATGTTTTCACATCCAATTCCCCCCAACAGGTCAGGCATGTTTGCCCTGAAACCCCATTAGGAGCCTGTTTCTGGCCTTGGCCTTATAATTCGTATAAAGTATGTGGCATCGGGTATAAGGATTCAAATTGAGTATTACTCCACCAAATCCTGTAAGCCTGCGTGAAAGCTGGTAAAGAATTTTGACAAATTAAGCATTGTTAATTTCACAATTGTTTTATTGATTTAAGAAAACATCATTTTCAAGTATAATTTTGTTAAAATAACTTTTTTTTATTGAACAAAGATTTCACTCCAAAAATATTTATTCCAAATGAAAAATTTAGGTAATTTGACAATAATTTTATCCATATGACAAATTTGTTCAAATTTTTTGAATGAATTTCCCTTTGTTAATTTAACAATGATTTTATCTATATGACCAATTTTTTCTCTGAGTCCATGCCATATCTCAACTTTCTACATCAATTAGTTCTCGAGTTTTTCAGTGTTTTTGTATAAAAAAAATCAACAATATTAATTGGGTATGTTGTTGATTTTTTTTATACAAAAACATTGAAAAACTCGAGAACTAATTGATCATATTTTTGATTATTTAAAAAAGGTATCATCTCACCGTTAAATGGATTAAGCTATGTTTTTTTTTATATAATCATTTAAAGTTTTTTTTCGCAATTACCACAATTATTACATAACACAATATAATACAGGAAAATTGTTTTATTATTCAGTCTCTCTTAATTTTTGTGGGAGTTAAATGAAATTCAGTACGTGATGCAACACTCGAATCCTTAAAGGGGGTTCGTTACTGCAGATACAGCGAAAAATTCTGTTAAGCAAACAAAAGAAAAACCTGCATAGGGGTAAGTTCGCATCGCAGATGAAACTTGCTAGCTATAGAATAGGTTGTACAACCATCATGGATGAGAAGAGAATCCATTGCATTGTTAAATATACCTTATTCACCCCCAACTAAGTGAAGAAAAAGCGAGCCTCTCACAACGTGGGCACGGATGGCCATAACAAATGGCATAAATAGGGTAATGAGGCAGAGCCTTTAAGTAAGTGCAGGGATATGAATTTTCTCGATGAGTTTTCTTTTATCTCGGCTAAAGTTGAAATTCAAACTGCAACCGTTTGGAAATGTACTCGTGAAAAATAGGAAAAGTGCTACTCTACTAGTTATACACCACATTGAAGTCTATGGATCTCTTCACCTATTTCTTCACTCCACCGATGATACAAAAGAATACAATGACTCCACTCTGATATTCAAGAAGGAAGTCCTTTCTTTTCCTTGGAATCTCAATTCAACCTCAATGGCTGCAATGCTTCTTTCACATTTTTCACATGCTCTGTACTTGGTGAATATGTGGGTATGCTGTGTTTTTCGAAATTTAAATTTCCTTTTTTTTTTCATTTTCCCAGGAATGACTAGAGAGGATGCCTCTCTAAAGCTTCCTGTTTTGTTAAAATTATCTTCAGTTATTCTTGTTGGGGATGTATTTCGTATAGGTCGTTCCTTTGGGCTACCTGCATTCATACTTTACCCACAAATTCAGGTTTTCTTGTTCGCTTTTTAAATATTTTTTACTGTGAGTCTTTTTATATAACCAGACGATACTTTAGTAGTTAAATACAATATGAGAAAATTGAATAATAATAAAAGATGAAATCTCATAGAATTTTAAATACACTGGATATGAATTTATATATTTCTTGTGCATATATTTTGTATCATACATGCACACAAAAAATTAAACTGAAAATCTTTTTTTTTTCACAAAATTATTTAAAACTCTTTTAATTGAAGCGACTAATGCATTTTTATAATCTTAGATTCACAATTAATTTCTTACTCATATAACCAATCGTAGCTCAACAAAAAAGGAAATTGAAAAATTAAAAAAAAAATTGTCACATGGTACTAATTAATCCGCGATTACTGATAGTTTATACATTGATAAAAGAAAATGTCTCGTTATTTTTTATTATTATCTTTTATTTTGAAAGCTTCATAAAAACTACCTATCATATTCTGTAAATCCCATGAAAATTCGTTCCCTGCTTTAGAATATAGCAGAATCGGGGGTTAGAGGCACGAAAATAGTGTACATTTTTAAGGGATATAGGCTCTTTCAAAAGTCTCTGATCAAATAGTGAAAACCCAATGACATTAAGAGTTTGTGGGGGGATGTCATAGGGGACAGGAATTCCTGATGGCAACTTGACAAAAACATCCGCATTATTACAAGCAATGCGCCGGAAAAGTATATAAGCCGGAAACCTGACAAGGACAAATTTCCTTGTCTCGTGCAAGTCCGCCTTATGAAAGTTTCACTTGTAAGAATTGTATAATTACTATTAGTTACTTTGTTACTTGTAAAACATAAAAAATAAATATTTTTTGTCAGTTTTAAATATTTTGCAAAACAAATAAATATTTCGTGTTCAAATAATCAATATTTGTTTGATTTAATAGCCATCCTACAATTTCAGAAGTGGGATTACGTTAAAGTAAAGTAAAGTCGCAGCTGTTTATTTTCCGTGAATGATTTTTTTTTTCTCTGATTTTGTTCTGTGGTGTGAAGTTTTTTTCATTTATACGAAATGGAAAACAATGCAGACGAGCAATCACGAGCAAAGGAGTTCTTGGAGGCGGCCAAGATCGACGAGTTGAAAAAAAAATTGAAAAAACTTGGAATATCGACGGTCGGTAAAAGAGCAGCTTTGAAGCTACGGTTGGACATTGCTTTGAGGAATTTGTCTGCTAGTCAGCTTTTGGAAAATTTGTGCGACGAAGAAAATTCAAATATTTATGAACAACTTTCGAATGAAGAAAATGTTGGAAGACGCTATAATTTTACAGGTATCAATTTAGACAATCAAATTGAAAAATTGCGTGAACAGGTAGAAAAACAGAAACAAATTTTGGAACTACAAAAACAGCTACAGAAGTTAACGACATTGTTTCAGTTAAACCGAAGTTAGTTAAACAGAATCTTACGTCGATCTCCAACATAACTCTAATTTCGCATAATAATCACTTCGCTTTAGCTGTAAAATCATTATACACACCCATCGATCTTAAATAATTCCTATTTTAATTTACGTCACTTCTCTGTGAGATTCCTACCTAAGGAAATCAATATTAATGTCGTGATACATGAAAACCATATAGAAATTTCTCTGAAAACCGTAAATAAAATCAATTCTTTAAAATCCGTAAATACAATCAATCTAGTAAGTTTAACCTTTTTTAGTTGAGTTCTTGATTTTCTGTAAATTTCATTTAGTTGGTTGTCAATAAAATACAACACACATTTAAGGAAGTTAGGGACTCGAGTCACAGCGGGGAAACTACTCACAAACTGCGGTGAAACTCCACAAACAATTTTTAGAAAAAGCTTTTATTGAAAAAATTGTACTAAAAATAAGAGCGAGTTGCCTCCAGAATGGTGCTCATCGACTCCAGAAACCCCCGGATGAGATTTTCTTCGGAAAATTTGCAGAAAAGGATAATCACGTTATCCTATCAGGACCTTCCCTTATCCTTACAAGGACGAAGTAGTGAAAATCGTATTTTCATCGGACTTACAAAAAAAGTAAGTAAAAATCCATGTCGAAATTTCAAAATTAGATTGCAAGATTTGACCCTGGCAAACAAAAAAAAAAAAAAAACAAACAAACAAACAAACAAACAAACAGATACGAAGGCAGGCTAAATAAAAGCGGAGAAGGAGTGGGGGAGCCACTGCTCCTTCACTATTCTCTGAAACGCCCAAAAATTAGTGTCGCATGTTTTATAGACAGTCTCTGTCTTTTGCTTAATGACAATACTCAGATTAGAAAATTATTGTTAATTAGAAAAATTCCCTAATTATGGTTCATATGAAATGCATAGTACTAAATTTTAATTAATCTACAAATCACTAAAAATTACGTCCACCCACTAAACAATGGCAATTCACCTGAAATCGTAACGAATAATTAAACTTTGTCCCATTTCGCTAACAAATAGTGTCCGTATATCTAAATTATGCTGAAAATTTTAAAGTATCTTCAACCGTCGTGTATCTTTATCTACGGCTGTAAAGCGTATCTATTGTTACAGAAGTAACATATCTGCTCCCTAAGGATCGCTAGGACCACGGCCTTTTAATTACATTCTCCCAGTGGTACAGTAAAAATTATCTTCCTGCGTGGAAAAATATTCTCGTTGGCCGCGTCGCTAGGAAAACAGGAACAGCCAACAAATAACGTCATGAGCAGTAACTGTGGAGCATTGTGTTCAGGACCGGGTGGCTCTCCTGTATCCCGCATAAATCAAATTAATTGTTTCCCTTTGTGCAGCGCACCATTCTGAATGTGTTGCAATCCAGGAGTACAAAAAACTAAGGCATACTTCCGTGGATGTTGGTGGAATGCTCGAAGACAGGATATCAGACTGAATCCATAAAAAATCAACTTTAATTAAGGCTCGATAGCAGGAAACGAAAAAATAATGAATTGAGACACAATTTATGGCATATAAGCAAATTTAATGGTTTTCCATTAACTCAAGGAGTTTTTCTGTATGAATAATCCTATAGTATTTTCCTGAAAAAAATAAGTAAAAATTAAATCACCATACGGGTATAAAAATTTAAAGAAAGCTTTTTAAAAAAAAGCACAGCCTAATCCATCTAACGGTGAGATGACACCTTCCTTACATAATCAAATTTCATATGATGTTGATTTTTTCATATAAAAAAAAATATAAAAAAAATATAGGAAGTCGAAATTAGGCATGGAATAGGATTTTACCAAAAGATAAACCTTTGAACATATCCTTATGGACTTTTGGACCCCAGAATCGGATTCAGCGACTCCAAAAAACCCCCAGTTGAGAATTTTTCTCAAAATTTGGGGGAAAAAATATCACGATATCCTTATAGGATATTCCATTACTTTACAGTCTGATTAACGTCAGAATTGGGTTCAGCGACCCCAAAATCACCCAAATGAGATTTTTTCCCCCGGAAAATTTTAGGAAAGGGATAAATAAGGCGTTTAAAGCTAGAGTGGACCAACCCACATGCCGAAATCGTGAATTTTTTTGTTTTTGAATCACTATGCGAGTGAATTTTTAGATAAAAATGTTTGGATGCACAAAAGAACATTTCAACATTGAGTAATAAAGTCTACAGAAATTTTTGTTCCCAAAAATTTACAGTCAATAATAGTACAAAAGTGGAAAAGCTTCAAAAACTCGATTATGTGGCTTGGTCCACTCTAGCTTTTAACGCCTCAAATATGTTATCCTGATAGGACCTTTCTTATCCTTACTAAGACGAAATAGTAAAAATATTGTGAAAATATTGTGAAAATATTGTATTATCATCAGAGTTACGTGTGTGTGCAAAAGATCTAGTCAATCGGATGAGTGAAATATTACAAGATTTGACCCTGACAGACTAACAAACAGACAAAGGAACAGGCAAACAAACAGACAAACATACAGACAAACAAACAGACAAACAAACAGACAAGCAAACAGACAAACGCATAGACAAAAAACAAGCTAAATAAAAGCTTTTTAAAAGAAATCGAAATTTTAATTTTAAATACGTATTTTTAAACACAGCATATCGAAGCTAAAGACACTTTTTTACAGAATTTTAAATTATTAAACAAAGTCCAACCACTATAATGTTTCCCCATTTCCGATTCACTATTTTTTTTTACATTAGTTTCAATAAATTTTATTTGTTCCTAAACATTTGCTTGATGTATAAAAAATCTGCTGATCCTTTAAAGAGTGATGGCCGGCGAGCTTTAGATTATTTATTTTAACCTAAAAAAGCTAACCACATTTGGCTGGATTCACAAATTTATTTATGTCTTTTTGTTGTTCCCAGTATTCGAAAAAAAAGCGTAGTTAATTCAATTTGTATTGGAAGTTTCCATTTGATTGCTTCGCCGCAACCAATTTTCGGAATTGCATTAAAGTGAATAAGATTGTGGACTTTTCCTCGAATCCGACGAATTGCAAACTAAAACCATTTTAATTTCTTAAAGACTTTAAGGGTAGAAACCATGCTCGGTTGGTAATTGATTTATATAACCTCCACATGGTCATCTGCTTTTTAATTCGTTTTCTTCTTGGGCCAATATCAAACAAAAACCAAGGACCAAAAGAAGTTATCCGACTAACAGTTGTCCATATCCTGATAGGAAAAAAAACCCCTGTAAAAAGTCGTATATAGATTTTGGCTGGCATCCAGAATCGGTTCCCACTTACGAATTTTGTTTGGTCTTAAAAGCCGCCATAAATCTGACATCAATGGGCTAGATTGGAAGCATTTCTGGAACGGTTGGCTAGCTGGTCAGTGGAAATGGCAAAATCGCACACGAGAATTGTGCGGAACTATTTCTATAGATCCGGAGGCTGTTATTTGAGAATTTATTTGTGTTTTCCACTATTTGTATACGTGTATGACTAGATACTAATATGCATCCTTAAAAGTGAAGCCCATGCATGCATCCGATATAAGATAAAACATAGGGTAGAAATCATGGTTTTCCATACAAATGTTGCGTCGATTGTGTTACCGAGAATAGTCAGAATAGTTGTGTAATATGTTGTAAGTATGAAAGACTTTCAAATTTTGATATCATGAATTCAATAGTCTTGTAAATTCATTTTAACACTAGAGATTCAGTTAGTAATTTGATTAGACATCAAGGTTCGGTTCCAGTATAAAAGCGACCAGCTAGCACAATACTTTTTCCTGGGGAGGTGTTTGGAGAGCGATATTTTGAGTGGTTTGGAAATTCGGCATATTTCACTTTGACACTCAAAATTTTTCGCCTGAGGAGCAATTTCCATCTTTACAACTAGATTTGCGGTAATGACGTCGTCGTGTACTTTCTTGTAAGACTTTGTCATGACGTCCTCAAGTGGGCGTACAATCGGCTATACGACTGCTAGAATTAGTCGGAAAAACGTCGTAAAGCGGCTGTAAAGACTACTCGTGCCCCTGAGGCCCAATTAACACAACACGAACGCAACTACAACGCTGTGAACTGTCTCACTAATTTTGAAGGAATAATTTGCTTTGTTGATCTTTATCTTTGTTATTTGCTATCAATTTTTCCTGGCACGACATTTCCCCATCCTCACTTTATGGAGTGTCAAAGCAGAATTGCTACGGCAAAGTTAGAAGTTTGCAAAATTTTGCGTTGTAGGTGAGTTCTCTGCGTTTACTGTGCTCACTTCAAATGATTTCTGTGGAACAAACTTGTAAGTGACAGTTTGTGCGTTTTAGTTGCGTTCGCGTTACGTTCATTGGGCTCCAGGAGTAAAGCGGTTGTAAAAACCGAGAGAGAAAAAGGGAGAAATGTGCGGAGTTGCCACAATGACAAAAAGTAATCACCATAAAATCCTGCCACAGAATGATTCACGCTAATATTGATTAAGCGAAAACATAGGCATGGATAAAAAGCAACAACTTGAAAATTTAATGGCATGATGAGACTATGATTTTTTTTAAGACGAAATTGAGGATACGGACTTTTAATAACGCTTGACTAGCTCGAATTTAAAAACAAATGCAAATTTGCGGCAAATATTACGATGATGTTTCGTAAAAATTTACGCGCCTCACAGAAATTATTTTTTACACCAATTTTCTCACTAAACTATTTATTTGATTTGATAAAAACTTAAATTTTTTCGCCTGAATTTGTCAATTTATAAAGAAACCAATCGTTAAAAATGTGTGTTGAAACTTTTTTAGGAGGAAAAATTATTTAAATTTTAAATTGTCCTCCATTTTATCTTTATCCCGCTGGAGATGCAATTTTTGAGTTACAAATACGATTCTTACACAAATGCCAGCGATAAATTTGCTTCTCTCGGGACACTTCTCGTTTCACTCTTTCGACTTTTCAGTGAGAACTGTAACCATTCGGTTGTATAAGCGATCTTTACTTGGTTCTTGCAACTAAATTTTGCGACCGATAGTCAGAAGTTGTTATTAAGTTGTTTAAGGGGTCGTAAAGTGGTTGAAGAATCCCTATTTTAGTGAGTTGTAACAACGAGTTATAATTTTGTTTGTATGATTCCAGCCAGAGCTTAGGGAAAGACTCTTTAATCCGAAGCACAGCTCAGGATGATTTAAAATATATTCAGACCACTCCTCTCCCCCTACACCACACAAAGGAAAACGTGTTTTCCCAAAAACACCCCCGTATCCAAAAAATCTAAAAAAAATTGTTTGGAATTAAAGAACTATGCAAGTTTTTCGTCCCCCTGGGTTAACTTTTGAACCCCCGCAGTTTTCACTTTGGTGAAGTACCTTTTAGAAAGGACACAGTCTCTAGTTCCATGTATGGCGTCAAGAGCCACCGGATTACAGGGATATGGTGAGGGGTTAACGAACTTTCTCGTGGGCACAACTTCCATTTATGCCATGATTTCTGTGAAAAATCACGAGAAAGTTCGTTAACCCCTCACCATCCCCCTGCAATCCGGTGGCTCTTGAAGCCATATATGGATGGAACTACAGACTGTGCCCTTTCCAAAAAGTACTTAACCAAAGTGAAAACTAAACTGATTCAAAAGTTAGTTTAGGGGGGCGAAATCCTGCATCGTTCTTTTACATAACACTGCCATACATCAAAATTCAATTACGCCACTACTTCTCCCCTCCCCTATACAACTGGAAAATTTTATGCTTGGTACTACTTAAAGTAGTTTTAAGAACTTCCCTGAGTGCAAAAGTCCATTGTTAGTTGCATAATAAGTTGTAAGTCGCACATTGCGACTAAAATTTCGACCACTTACCAGCGAATTGTTATATAGTCGCTCAGACAACTTTTCAACCTGAGAAGACTTTATAACTGAATAGTTACCTTTTAGACCACGCCACAACGTTGTATAAACTTTCTTACGACTTTCTGCCAGTGGCATAAAATTCTATTCTCTCTATGTACCCCTAATTATTAAAACGTTTATTAAATCTTAATTTCGACGATCAAAAATTTAAGGACTCCATTTTTGGAGACCGAAATTTGAAAATATTTTTCAGACTACCGAGTTGTGGAGGCTCCTAAAAATTTCTTTCCAGCGACCGCCAAACTATGACTCTTCACCCTAGATGAATATCTATAAAAATATTCCTCTACGATAGTTGATATAATTCGAAATAAATGTTTCATTCTGGTTACGTGTTTGTTTACACAATAAAAGGGCACACAAAGTAGAAATCCATTCATGGGCACGGGACGACAAAACATTTTGATACCTCTGTTCGCAATCCATGGACCTAACTGAGCTCGTATATATAAAATTCGTATCAGATAGCCAGGCATAGATAGTCAGCCTTTAAATTGTGGATATTTATTTGCCAAACAAATTTCGGCTATTGGGTTAAAATCGAATAAATTAGCTTTCATGAAATCCTATATCTCGTATCCTATCGCTTCCTATTCCACATATTATTTTATGCGATCCTTTTGATGCCGGATATATTGTATCGGTAACGTTTGCATAATACTTTAAAAATTTAATATCTGCTGAGAATGTTTGCCTGTTTCTTATGGGTGTCTGTGTGTGTGTGGGTTTGTCTATAGATGAAGGCTTTGCTCAAAATAAAATTCCATAAATTTATGCAACTCAATTTTATGCTGTTCCCTGAAATTGTGTTTAACTTGGATCTGTTCGTTCATCCGTTCATTCGTCTATCGTCTCGTCCTTCGACTATGAGCCAAGTTAAAAGTTTAAAGAAACACACACGTTATGCAGAAACCATCAGCAATGGAAAGAAGGATGGTGATTGTTGTAGTCGGGAAGTGTTGGCACATAGAGCGATAAAATCACTCAGACTTGCCACCACTCTAGTAACATACATATCCTTAAATCCTTTTTTGTGTCCACTTAGATAAAAGCGACTGTACAGTACACCATAGAATTTCCATTACAATCACTTTTCATATGTTCCTTGAGATTTTTGCAAGGACATGGATTTATTCGGTTTTGTCGCTTCCAGCTGAGCGAATTCAATGTCTGCGTTGTCCTAGCAGAGTGCCAGACGACTCGGTGAATTGTGGCGGTCCTCGGGACGACTTCATGCAGGATTATTTTACTTCCAGCCAGCATTCAACCGACGACAGACGTTGACGTCGACGTCGTCTAGGTCGACTTTTCACAGACACGACATGACAAAGTGCTTGCTATAGTGCGAAGTGACGCGTCCGCCTTGGGAACTATGGAAGTAATTAGAGATTCAGACACTCGGATAAAAATAATGTTTGTCTACTCACTTTATCCTTGATATCATTGAATCCGTAGAAAACATACGGCGGGCATAAAAAAAAACAATTTCTACAAGGCAATCATGTCGCCGCCATGCTACATCAAAACGCCTCACTTCCCTCTCACAGTCTTATCCAATAGATTTAATCGTTTTACTTGCAGTGGTTAAACTATCAGGTCCTCACAATCTAACCTTTTGCGGAATATGAACAGGTATTTTAATTGACCGATACCTTATAGAGCAAAACCTTGCAATGCAGTCAACAAGATTTTCATCAGTCACCTTGCGGAATGCGGGAGAACGAAAATGGATAGACCAGGATGAATCTGGACTGACAACATTTAGCTAACAGTTATCCAGATGTGGTAATCGATTTCGAAGGGAATTCTTTATCAAAATTGATTGAGTTTATTGAGACCACCTCCAATCAAAAGACGGATATTGATGGGAATTGGCAAAATCGCCAAAAGGACTCATGTATAATAATTGCGAATACTGCATAGACTTGATTCTATGTTTAGTAGTTTGTATTGAATTTTGCCCCTTGGGAAACCGTGGATAATTTCCGTAAAATGTCATTCATTCGTATTTCCAATCTGGAAAAACTTAATGTTTTGCTGGTAGTCATAAATCTCGCTTCTCGTCATTTCTTATGTTTTCCTTCATGAAATTGAATCGAATATCGAGATGGAAAAAAATTAATTCAATTTTTTGTGAAATTCTTGTAGAAATAAATTCTTCAGAACCTTCCACTTTCCTTAAACAAATCGTGGAGTTGTTTTAGGATATTCAGCGGATTAACAAAATCGATTGAATTTATTTAGTCGCAAGTTTCTTATTCATTCCTTCTTCTTTTATTTGCATAATGATAACTAAGGGCTTCGAGACACTCGCTCTCTTTGCAAAGGAAATGTTCTTACACATTCTTCACAATTTCTTAAGGCATTTTGATATACAAAGTTCTATGTTTTGATGAAAATTTTATATACCACGCTTAATACTTTCAAAACAACATTTTGTTTTAATATACAATATTTGAAATTTTGTTAATAATCAGGAGTTTATACCTCAAATATTTCCACAATAAACATACGTTAAAAATAACAAGTCCTTGATATATGCCAAAATGACACATTTTGGCGGGCCCAAAAGCGTCGTAAATTTTTTTCAGAAAATTGATTTATCTACTCTGTAGAAATGTTTTTGGCCTTTTCGTGAAACTTTTTGAGGGTGTTTTACTTCTAAATTATATTGCTCTATCATATAGGAGTATATTAGATTTAGTATACCGTTTATAACGCATCGAACAAGTCATCGGATACAAAAATGAACTACACTAGGGTGTTATGGATGACACCAGATTTTGATTTCCGAATGTCGGTCCGTCTGTCTGTCCATGAACGCCATAACTTTCGAAAGGATTGAGCTAGAGACTTAAAATGTTATATAGTTACGTTTCTCGTAAATGGCCAGCCTAAGTTCTTGAACGGACAAAATTAGAAAATACAATCGAAACAGTTATTTGCAATTTTCTCGAAAACGGTAAGTGGTATTGCAAAATTTATTAAGATAAAATCTGTTTAGAATATGATTTAATACAACCGATCCATACATCAAAATCCAATTGGACCACTCCTTTCCACCTCTCCTATACAAATGGATTTTTTTAAATAAACATTTTGTCTGTCATCGTATAGAGTATTTGACCATTGTAGCTTCTCTTATGTTTTTTCTTTATATTTCTGAAGAAATTTTCTCGAATTTTGAGTAAATCGTGTAAATATGATAAACTGTTCAAGAGCTCAGAATTTTGCAAAAAATGAGGCTTGATCGAAATGAGAAGATTTATCTGTAATTTTAAGACATTTTCGTCCATAATTGTAGACATTTTTACCCATAATTGTAGACATTTTCGTCCATAATTTTTAAAGGTATTTGTTATAATACCACATAACAAATACGTGTTGGCGTAAGTAATATAAATTTCAAAATTAAATTTCTGTAATAAAAAAAGACCAAAAGTAATATAATTTTGGATGTAATTTAAATTTTAAATAACGTTACGCAACAGTTAATGATAAACGTTAGCACTAAATTAAATCAATTTCCATTCATTTTTACGAACAAAATTAAAATAAAACTCATGGACGTGTACGAAATTTAAAATTCAAGCAGAATCCTATCCACTTAAATGCGAAAGCGAAAATTCCTTCCTCTGAAGAAAAGGGGACTGAATGTAGTCTCGAACATTATTAAGTCTGTAATCATTCTACAGCCTCACTTGTCTACGTTGAATATCAAAATTGTATCTTGTCCTACAGGACGCAATAAATGTTCTTTTCCGACAGACAAAAATCCAGGGAAACGCCATAAAAGAACAATGTTGCGAAAGGTACAGAGGGTCTAAAGGCAAAAGCGGATTGGCTCTTTCATGATTAACTGAAGCATTTGTTCGGAATTAAGATTTTTGAATTAAACAGGATGCTCCCTTAATGTTCTTCTTCAATTCAAGAAGTCAATAAATCACAAAAAAATGAAAGACTTTCCCGGTTATCTGTCGCTCGCATAAAAAATAGCTTTGAGGATCATTTCTAAGAATCGGATGGGATTGGGGATGACTGGTAGCGGTGCTAGGAAACATGACACTTAAAGATTTACGATAATCTGTATTGCAGCCCCCTCGTTTTAATGTGAATTATCCATAACAGGCTTAATATCAAATTTCTATAGATATCTTATGTGAAAAGGTCCTGTCGATCTACTTGAATTCGCAGCAAAACCGATGAACAACCTGCAACAGCAGAGGGTGAAGTACGTGTTTTCTTCGATTGATGATTGGGGATGATGGAAAGTGAGAGGATAGTAAATGGCGCGATTACAAACAAACAAAAAGGGGAATCCTCCGTTTTACCGGTTGACAGGAAATTCAAATTGCCTTCTGCAATAAGGGATGACATTTGGAATCAGGACAGTGCCCTTATCGATGGGGTTGTTTCAGTGGCTGATTTTGATGGTGATTCTACAGCAATAAGATCAGTCAACGGTGTAAGATGGCTTAACAGTGTTTTCCACCCAAGGCCGATATATGAATTGATCGAAAAGTATTTGCACAAAAATAAATTTACCCTCAAGAACAAATATATATATATATGTTTGTAGCGTTAGTATTGAGCTGTCTCAGGGGTTACGGTGTTTGCCATACAAAAATCGATAGTTCCTGACCCTCATTTGGTATAATCGTAAATTGGTCTACGGTAAAAATATATCATTAGAACCGGATTGACACTCTTGGGGTACCCAAAATGCTACAAATCGCATGACGTGACACGTTTTGAGGTTCTATAGCGATTAACCGTGATTTATTTTGTTTATTTGGGAAATCAAGGGGAAAATCCAAGAAAAATCGAATAAAATTTTATCTGGAAACTGAGGCTCCATTTAGACGCTCAAAGTTACTTGTTAAATTTACTTGATACGGTTTTGTGAAATAAATAAGATGGCCAAAAGTGCATTTGACGATCTTAAAAAATTTTCTATTTGTTTTGTAGATAAAAAAAATTAAAACATAGAAAAAAATTCGAACTTTTGCAGGTAAATCCATCAAATTTTATTGGAAGAAAATTAAAACCATTTTGATTTTATCAAAAGCGTCAAACATTCAGACGATCAAAGTTATTTGACATCAAGTTTGATCGTCTAAATGGGGACTAAGAAGCAGATGCAATTTAACTAAAAATTTAAGAATTTTAAGATTAAGATCTAAGCCGTTTATTGGATTTTAATTGAATTTTGTGTACGGATAGAATCACTTCCAGAATAATAATAGGATAATGGGACATTTTAGAATTTTAATAAGATAATATGACGTTCTACTCTGTCTCTCTCTATCTCTCTCTCTCTCTCTCTCTCTCTCTCTCTCTCTCTCTCTCTCTCCTCAAACCCTTATCTAATCAGTTCATAACCATTCCACCGGTTGGAATGCACTTTTTTACTTTCCTTTGTTATAGAGGGAAAGTATTGTATTCATGACGGAGACCGACTCGAAAACGGGGGCAAATAGAAACTTTCTGATCAGTAAGAAATCCGTTTCAGGAAAAATTATGAGTATATATGTGCATCTGTGTGTCTGTCTATCAGTCGGTCTGTCGGTATGTGCATTTTACGTATCCTTAATAACTCCAAATTTAAAAAAAAAATCCGGTATCTTTTCTTTTAACCGTTTTACGTATCTTAACACGTTCACCACTCAACGTCACGTTATATGTGACGTTGTAGTTTTCCCTGAAACTTACGTCACACATATCGGTCACATTTTATTAAAAATGTAATGTGACACTAATTTTACTAAAAACTCAAGTCACATTTAAGTGTCTTAGATATCTGCCCCAAATATGTGACATGCAGTTTCTCTTAGAAAAAAATGTCCAAAAAATCACAAAAAACTCAAAAAATGCGTGAGCGGTGAACGTGTTAAACGGTTCTCGAGATAATTCAAAAAATTAATGACTTGAGAACGTGTTAAGTTAGCGACTTGAAATTTTTTGTAAATGAGTTTCATGGAAATCGCAGTTTTCTTTCAACTTTTGGAAAAGTAACATTAGCTGTAACGTGTAACCCACATACAACTGTTTTGAAAAAAAAAATACATTTTTTTGAAAATTTCTCGAATCCTATGTGCTTTTAGAAAAAAATAAATATAACCAAATTTAAAAAAAAAATGCTGTATCTTTTCTTCTAACCGTTTTTACGTATCTTTAACGGTTCTCGAGATAATACAAAAAAAAATTTTCATATCGTTTCCGAAACTAAAAATTGCAGAGGTAAAAAATGCCACTTGACTAACTTTTGGGTTTCACATTCGTTGTACAGGGTGGGCCAGAATAGACGCGGGGGTTTGAATTCTTTATAAATTTTTTATTTTAGCGAAACCTATAATTTTTTTTTTCAAATACATGTAGTTGATTGATGGGGAATGTTTTTGGTCTAAACATGGAAAATTATATCCCGCAAGTGGTGGCCATTTTCTGCTTCGCAAATCCGTGCTCTTTCCAAGACATTTTCCATAACCTTTCGTGTTATGGCCTCGATTTCACTGCGAATGTTGGTTTTCAATTGGCTGATGGTTGTTGGCTTGTTGACGTACACCTTTTCTTTCAAATATCCCCAAAGGAAACAATCTGGAGTCGTTAGATCAGGTGAACGCGGAGGCCAATTGAAATCGCAACTTTTCGAAATAATGGGTCCGCCAAACATGTCCCGTAAAATAGCCATTGAGCCCACCGCCCACCGGTTCGTTGTTCTATTGTGTACAGGTCCATTTTAAATTGCCCAAGTCTTCTTAACAAAATGCTGAAACAAAATTAAAAAAATAAAAATAAAAAAAAAGTTATAAAGACTTCAAACCCCTGCGTCTATTCTGGCCCACCCTGTACCTGCGCTGGAAAGGTAATTTGCTCTAGTTTCATTGACACAAGTTTTTTTTGGCGTGGAACTGCAGGGGGATGGTCAGCTGCCATCTTAGATGCAATGAAAAAATCATGTCGTCTAAGATGGTTGCTGACCATCCCCCTGCAGTTCCCCGCCAAAAAAGAGCTTGTGTTAATGAAACTAGAGCAAATCACCTTTCCAATGCAGGTACAACGAAAGTGAAACCACAACTGGTTCAAAAGTTAGCCCGGAGGCATAACAAGCGTCGAATCCTGCATGGTTCTTTTGTGTTGATCACTACTGATATTTTTAATTGAATACCAAATCTCTTCAACAAACTCTGAAAAATTTATTCCTCTTCCTCTCTATTTCAACAATTTTTTCTCTTTTATCCTGAAACACTATGGAGCTTTTGATGAGGTTTTCACCATTTCGCATTAAATTTATCCCACCCGTTCTTTGAGACTATCTTCTGCATCGCTGGTAAGTTTGTTTACTCTATAATCATATAGAAGTATGATAGATTTAGTATACACAGTTTGTAACGCATCGAACCAATCCTCGAACACAAAAATGAACTACAGGGTGTTAGGGATGACAAAAGATTTTGATTTCCGCATGTCCGTCTATCTGTCTGTCTGTTTGTCTGTCTGTCTGTCTGTCTGTAAATTTGTCTGTCTGTCCATTTGTCTGTCTGTCCATTTGTCTGTCTGTCCATTTGTCTGTCTGTGTGTGTGTGTGTATGTGTGTGTCTGTCTGTCGGTCTGTCTGTCTGTGTACACCATAGGCCCTATCACAGAATCCGATACGAATGGTTCGGATCGTAAACTCAATGTTGTTGTTGGTATAAAACACTAACAACAACATTGAGTTTACGATCCGAACTATTCGTATCGGATTCTGTGATAGGGCCTCATAACTTTCGAAAGGATTAAGCTAGAGACTTGAAATTTTGTATAGTTACGTTTCTCGTAAGTGGCTAGGCCAAGTTCTTGGACGGCCAAAATTTGACCATTCCTTTTTCTCGAAAACGGTGGGTTACTTCTTTCCCCATCTTCTGTACGAATGGATTTTTTTAAACAGACATTTTATCACGTCACAAAATATTAGTTGGGATCAGTCCAGAATATTCACTAGAAAAAGTATTAAATTCATCGAGAGTAGAGTTACAAACGATTTAATTTTCCAGAGGACTACACTTGGTCTCGAAAAATTTAAAGTTTTGCCACCACTGGTTGAACAATTGATTTTTTTTTAAATAAAACAATTTCATTTCATTGGCTTTTTTAACTTTTAATCAACATTTTCTATAATTATTAAATACTGATACAAAAAAAATACAAAGTAAAAAATCACTATTGTACACTTCCATGCAAAAATTCGATATATGCGCTTCATACAAACAAATACAAATTTCTAGCGTTATAAATTTTAATTGTAAATTTATCCAAAATTCTTAAATCCCTGCAAAAATTTGTTAAACGCACAAATTCCTGGGATAACATATTTACTGGACATTTTCAATAAAAACATAATAATTAAATTTATAACGTATAGTCTCAGGTTTACAGTACAGTCGTTTATATTCTAATCTGGATTAATAATCTTAAACACTACATTACGTGGTAATTAATCCTTTTAAATTATATTACTTATTATTTGTTATTTCATTTAATTTGAAAAATACTTAATCGTGATGAACTACTATTTCTAATATTAGTTGGATTATTTACAAAGAAAAATAAACAAGTATAAATTTGCTTTTTTTCATACATATACATATATTGATATATGTTTCGAGAAGAGAACTTTTATTAGATTAATTAGGTAACCCTTAATTTCAATCGTTATTAAAAAACTTACTTATTTTTAAATTCTGTAGAAAAGTTTTAATTTCGAGTAGCGCAACGATCGTATTTTATTGAAAAATCAGTCGAAATTTTTTATTTGGTTGGTTTATTGCGCTTTTCTTATTGTTTGTTTAAATGTATTAAGTATATCAAGTGCTAAATATTTACTTCGTTAATTAATTGTGCAAAGTTAAATTGTGTTATTATTTTTCGGTATTCATTAATTTGTTTCGATACATTTAGTAGGTGTAAAATCCTTTATTGTTGAAAATTTTATATTATTGGTTGTTGAAATTCGCTAACAGCATTAAAAATTTAATTACTACTAAAATAATTGATTGTTTTTACAAATTTATCAGCTGCCATCATATGCAGTGATGCTTTCAAGGTAGAGGTTTAAATGTTTTCTGTTATTAAAATAAATGAATTTTTTATGATTTTTTCCAATGTTTCCTATAAGGACAACTACTACCATTAAATTAAAATATAGACAGAAATAAATGAATGTACATGAGACATTAAAAATATTTACAAAAATAATTTACAGGGAAAATATATATACACTCAATACAAATTACATTTCAATGTTTGACATTAAAAAAATAAAAACGATTTTTTCGGAAATACAGTAAACTGTCGTTTTTAATTGATCTGGACTTAAATCATTTGGAAAAAAAACCCCCGGCTAATTGAATTATTCTGTATTTGAAGTCATTATTATATTTGCCTAAGTAAAAAACAACCTAATTTTTTACAGTCGTACCTAAAAAAGTCGAGCCTTGATATCCTCGATTTTTTTTTCAATCATTTTAAAAGATTTTTTCACACTAACACCCCGCTTCTGATAGTCGTGTCGTTTTCTACAAGAGTAGTTTTCTACAAGAGTCGTTTTCTACAAGAGTCGATTTACATGTTTTTATTAGTGCTTTTCTACCAACAAAAACGTAAAACGACTCTTGTCGCAAACCACACGACTATCAGAATCGGGGTGTAAATGAACCTCGATTTCATCGAAATATTCTATAACACGAATATTTTTTCTCTCCCCTTCAGTTTCAGCTTATCGAGGTTCGACTGTGTTAACAAATATGTGCCCAGAAGCAATAAACGCTTAAGTCGAATTAATAGCCCTATTATGAAAGTCGCGCGACCCGTCGTACTGCGGCAAATCTGCCACTGCGGACTGTTTTGGTATTATGCTAGTCCGCAAGACCTGTTTTTCAAGCAATTTCAAGTCCGCATCTATTTGGCTGCGGACTCACATTTTCCAGTGACATTTCGAGGTTATGAGAAAAAGAGACTGTGTTTGATGTTCTTATCATTGATTTTCTTATAATTTTCATATCAGTGTTGTTATTATCATTAAAGAAAAAAAGTTCTACACTTGGAAACATTGCTATATTTATGAAAAATAAATAAAATCTTTGACAACTGAAACGAATCTTTCTCACGTTTGACAGTTCAACGCAAACCAACGCATATGATCGCAGCGAGTCTAGTCCGCAAACGACATACGGACTTACATAATACCAAATCACTGCGGAATGGACTTGACGATCGCTCCGGACTGACGAGTCCGCACGACTTACATAATAGGGCCATAAGACAAATTTCAATATGAACTGTATTTGAACCAGCAAAAAGAATATTTTAGCTTCACATGAAAATCGTCTTAAGCGGTTATTGCGTATATGCTCAAAAAATTTCTTTAGCTGCTGAATAAAGAGAATTTGAGAAGAATCAAAACGAAAAATATTGAAAACAATTTAAAATAATATTTTTCTTTTTGGATATCAACAATTTAAACTAATTAAAAAAAATTGCGGACTTTTGCGGAATTTCAAAGAGACAAATATTTATCAAAAAACCAATATTTGATCATCAAAATACTCCAATTAAGTATGAAAAAACGTTCAAACGTCAACTGTTTTTCTCTGTATTTAAATTTCTTATTGATTTTGCGGTTCACGTGCAAAATTTTGAAGTGTTAAGTGGAATTTCCCGACTCTATCCTTTTTTGACAAAAATTAAATTTTATTGAACGTATAATAGAACTCACATCTGTGTTTTTTTTATTTAACAAATTGAAACCAATTTATTCATTTCCTGAAATTCAAATATCAAAAGCAGTTTAAATAACTTATGAATCGTAAATACATAATTAAAACTTTTTAATTATCCAGAAGATACCGATATTTAATTTGCGGTGTCCGCATAAAATAAAAGTCTTAAATATCACAAATGAATGGAAAATTTTGTAATACTGGTTTTTTTAAATATTTGAGAACTCTACTTAATTTCGCATTGTTTTAAAGACAAACATTTACAGCACTTTTAATGCACAAGTTTCTTTTGATTCAACGATTTCTTTTCGGGGAAAAAAATCGGGTAGCAACTGAAAAAATGCGAATTTTGTGTATATTCAAAAAATATATTTTGAATATGAATTTTAAATTCTGAAACGGGTTATTAGTTATAGTCCGAAAACTATTAAACATAAAAATATGAATTTTCCGTTTAACACATTAACTGCTATCATTTTTGATAGCCAGTGAAAATTGGCACTAATTCATGAGCGGCCAAGGCTATCATTTTCGATAGCTGGGTCTACAATCTACATGCATAAATACATACATTCATACATACGTACATTCTACATACGTCTACATGTATTGGCATCTCCCTCACATTTTTGCAAAATTGGTCTGGCAGTCAACGTGTTAATAACTTGTGAAATTGACAAAAATTTTAATGTTTAGGGACCTCACAAAAAAATCAGTTGAAAGATCAGAGCCCTCAATAAAAACTATTTTCAGCGACTGCAAAATTTCGGAGTTAGAAAACAGCAAAACCCTCTATATTGTTGGATTTTGCCCAGGTTGTTAAAAATTGATATCCAAGAAGTACGAAGCAAAAAACCCAAAACAGAACTTGTAATGCTGACTGCGAAAATAGTCATAAAATTTCATATTATCAACTTTTAAATATTTTTCCGGTTATAATTACATTTTAAATACAACTTTAGCTAATTAGATATAAAAATTTCGAATAAATCTTCTAAATATTATCGTATATAATTTTATTGTATAGTTTGTGGTATAAATTTTTCGCGGAGACTACCTTCATCTAATTTACGATTTAATTCTCTCTAATTTATTGCTAATATTTTTCAAAAAAAAATCGTTTTTCATTTGGATTCTGTGAGTCAAAGATCTCATAACGTGAATTTTGCCTACAAACTTATGAACATTTGATTTTCCCATCAAAACCAAATGATTTTCCAAAAAAAACTCTATTCATTTTTTTTTTCAACCTTTCGCAAATTAAATACTGATATGAATGGAGCGATTAAAAATTTTTGTTCGCTAATGAATTATGGATATAGAAAACAAGAAAGATTTAAATCTGATGAATTACGATTAGCTAATAAATTTCTGTTGTGCTACAAGGCCGTAAAACAATTTTTTTTACCTCTACTTATATTCAAAAATGAACTTTTGTGTGTGTGTTTTATGCAATTTAATGATTCAGAATATTGTTTTTCTCATTTATTGGCAGTTTCTATATACTATATATGCTTCATACAAAATCGTTAAATGACTTTAGTTTTGATTTTACAAAAAGACTTCAAAATATGATCGAATTCAAATCATAAATATTAATGTAAAGATTTAAATTATGATATTAATAATAAATAGAAAATATAATAAACACATCTAAATGTAATATAAAATATAATAATTCTCTTACAACATTTCACAATAATTCGTTTAGTATGGTTGCTAATAAACGATTTAAATCACATCAAAAAGTCTTAAATTCTAATTAAAATGAACAAAAAAAAAGAAATTTGCAAAATCAAAAATTATAAATTGAACCATGATTCATCATTATGCCAATAATATCGTTGTATTTTACAACACAAAAGTTTACCTTAAGTGTTTCATATTTGAATGTAATGTTTTTTTTTCATTTTTTTTTTGTTAATTTCGAAAGGATTTTTTTTTTAAAGTTTTTCACGTAAACCTAGAAGACTTAAGTCTGGCGTCGTTTATTTTTTTTCTTTTCATTAATTAAAGTTTTTCGGATTTTCTGGGGTTTCTGAGTTTCTTAATTAATTCTGAATGCCTTTTAGCAAACAGTCTCCATTGGTACTTTGGTGCTAGTTGTGTGTGTAAGTGTGTTATTTGTTATTGTCTCGCCAATTGATGGAAGTCCATGGGATGAACTCGAGTGTTGGGGTCCATTCGTTGTATTTGTAACGCCACGTCCTGTTTTTGAGCTCCAAATGCGTTTCAGCGCTGACCAAACCTGTGAAATTATTCGAAAATTTAAATTAGAACTTTTTTTTGATAATGAATTGAAAATAGAAATTGGTTTGAATTTTAATTATTTTTTTTTTATTAAAGTAATGAATTTTTAATAATAATATTTTATACCTAAACTACGATTTTTCTCGATACTGTCATATAAGCAAGATACCAATTTTTAATCCAAATAAACCCGTTTGCCTATCAAATTGACTATTTTACGAATCAAATGAATATTTTTCTGTATCTGTTTGACCTTTTTGCAACTCAAACTGACTTTTGCAAATCAAATTGAATTTTGTCGACCCAAGTTAGCCTTTTGCTAGTCAAATTTGCCTTTCTGACACATAAAAATTGGCTTTTTACAATTCGAATTCGTCTAAAAACAAATTTATAATTTCATAAAAAGCTTCGACCTCTTGATTTTGTCTAAAAAAAAAACATTTCCCGATGACTCCTGAGTCGATTGGAGCATTATTACAAAAATGTATTTCTGTCTATCGGTCAGTCTGTCAGCCTGTATACAAGATTTCTCAAAAAGTAATGGTTCAACCACAATGAAGGCGACAAGCGGCAGCGGCGACGGCGGGCGGCATGGCGCCGCCACACATACCGCTGAGCCAGCTACAATAATAGCGGCACCGTCGGCATATACTTCTGTCAAAATTGAAACGTCAAAACTTATTTAATTCGTCCGCCACTTCGTTTCACTTATTTTCCTTGATGTCTGTCCTTTTATATTGAGGATGGGCCAAATCGTAGAGGATTGGATTTCCTTTCACGAACTCGATTAATTTTTCCTCCGTTGTCGGCATCTTGCGAAATCAAAACGTCAAAAAATCTGCATAGAATGTGGCGCCCAATGTGGTGGTTGTCACAAACCAACGAAGAAAAATCGTCATAGAATGTGGCGCCGAATGTGGTGGTTTTCATAAAACATTTTGGGCGGCGGCGGCAAGTTTGACTTTGTTTCAAACTCGGCGGCGACGGAAAAAGTGCGCTGCCCTTGCCGCTGTATTGTAGCAGCTCTCGTTGCGCTACATTAGTGCAAAATAAATGCCGCCCGCCGCCCGCCGCTACCGCTTGCCGCCTTCACTGTGGTTGAACCATTATAGCAGCTCTCGTTGCGCTACGTTTGTGCAAAAAAAATGCCGCCCGCCGCTGCCGCTTGCCGCCTTCACTGTGGCTGAACCATTATTAGGAGCTGTCCGTAAAACACTTTCCGCTAATATCACCCCCCCGTACCAGTTTTTCGTGATTTTTGGTCTTCATTTTAGTACAGCCGTCAGTTCAGTACCTAGTTCTGCACAAAAATATAACGTATTTTATGGACTGGTGGACAATTTTTCGCAAAATGACGCTAGGTAAAACTAATGTAATGAAACACGTTTAAGTATTAGAATTGGAATTAAACTTCATTGACGCAAATAAAATTTTCATATTAGAAACCTCAGCTCACTATTACATTAAAAACTCCGCTTTTTTTTGATTCGGTTTGCTAGTGCAGGCGCGCACCGCATTAGTAAGCTTGCAAAACGGTGCCAAAAAAGAAATTCGAGTTTTAAAATCACCTTTAAACTAGTATTTCAGAGCGCATTGAAGTAGATTTAAGTAAAAATAAGCAAGTAATAAATAAGTCGAAAAATTCTTCGCTGCCAGCTGCAGCTCCCATATTGGTTTGTTCACGTTTTAAAAACTAAAATTCCACTTTGGCACCATTTTTCCAACGCAGTGCGCGTCTGTACTTATAATTTCTTTTTGTACGATAAATCGTTCAGGAGTGATAGACAACTGGATAGCGGAACACTACGACTGCTGTTTAACAACAGTCAAGTTTTTTTTTTTTTTCGAAGTTCTCTTTGCTTTTTTTAGTACTCCGCCCCAAAAAAGACAATTAACCCACCCTACAGCATTTAAAAAAGGAGCACATAATTATTTACCCTCATACCGTGCTATTAAACTAAACTTATGAATACTTTAAAAGCTGCCACAGCGAAAACAACTTCCGGGTGGGATACTCGAGTTCATAAACAAAACAACAAAAAAAAAATTTTTCTCATAAATTCTATGAAATTAAACAAAAAATTTGAATGATGTTAATTTACCTGTGGCTGACATCCAACGACGATAAAAATGAAGACACCCTGAAATGCGTTGATGAGATCCGTAAAATACCAGACATACGATGGTCCTCCAACCAGCCATGAGATGATGTCGGTAACCCAGGTAACTCCCATGACAATAACCAATTTCAAGCAGACCCTTCCGAGTGCCGCCCTAGAATATTTGGGTTTGAAACTAGAGGTAAATTATTTTGTAGAAATATAATTCAGATCAACAATATGGGGTTAGTTACAAAATGGAAGGCAGAAAGCAAAGGTGCCGTGGAGGTGTGTTGTTCAACAAAAATGTAAGATGAATGAGGGATGAGATGAAATTGAAATTGAACGGATACGAATTGTGGGTTGAAAGTGATTTTGGATATACACATAGCAGCCACTTTGTGTAGGTACCGAATTTGACAAGGCTGAAAGTTGAACAGAAAGTTAAATAAGTTCAGAAATGCCATCAACCGAGAGGAGGAACAAACAATAAGAAGAAATCCATTTCAAATAACATCAAAATTCCAAAAATTCCTGGTTAAAGTTTTTCTTCCTTTGTCAATTAAAAAGTTTTTCCCTTTCATTTTTTTTTTTTTGCTTTTATCATAACTTTTTGTGCGAGTTTGGAAGAATTTTGAATTTATTTGAATATTAATCAGGAAAATTGCACAATTAACCATTGCCGAGATGAACTACCATTTCACAGCGGCGGTAATTTAAAATCTCAAAAGGATCCATTTCAAATTTTCCGACAGCAGGGTCTGTTTTTCCCGCATAAGCATCAACATTTTTGTTTTAGCCTAATTTTTTTTTTTTCAATTGCGTTGCGTTTTTCCGAGCCAAACATACTTGAAAGAATTACCGCCCGTTGTGGTTTGTCTCTAACGTATATATTGTGCAATTTTACATTAAAATATCCGATTGATCAGCTGAATGGAAATGCCAATTGTGCTCGAGTGTCGGGAACTTGACCATATGTGATGTCAAATTAAATTTCATTTGGGTTGCGAGCTGATTTTTAACGCGGGGTTTTGGATGTATTTTCCATGCATGTGCATTTTAAACTCCACACCATTTCAAATAATTGACACAGATTTCAAATAAACTGTGGCCACAGATCAGAAATAGAGTGCAGAAATTGTGTCGAATGGATGATAAACAAATGGATTGAGCAAATATGCATTATTCAAACGAATGTGAAGCGATGTCAAAGTGTAATTGAGATTTTTAATAGCTCACCTCTCTGTTGTCGATTTGACGTCATCTCGCTTCCATAGGCCACATGTCAATTGTCGGGCGGTCGATGCAAATAGAAGTATATTAATGAATAGTAGAATTCCAATTGGTCCAAAGAAATATGTTAGAATCTCCATGTCACCTGGAAAAATTAAAAAAAAATACGTATTAATTTTTAGCATATATTTTAAATCTCATTAGCTTTAAAAAAAAAGCTGTATCGGTATTCGAAAAAACTGTTATTATGGGCCCCAAAAAAATCCAAACACCTGTCTATTTTCGATTACTAAAATTTAAAAACCTTCTTATGGAGAGATCAAAAATAAGAGAACGTATTTTAAGGAACCGATTCTCCGTGAATTACGTTGCAGTTGTGCTCAACACAAAACTTTCCTCTGCATTATTTAGTTTCGGAAAAAAATATGTAAAAAATATTTTCTCAAATATCTCGAGAACCATTAAAGATACGTAAATACCGTTAAGGTAAAAAATGTAGAAAATGAATAATTTTCAATAACTTCATAATTTTCATAATTTTAATCTGCATAATTTTCGAGAGATTTTGAGAATCGTTAGAGACCCGTTAGAGTTTTATTTCCTATAAATTTGGTTATACAGTAATCCCTCCAAAAAGAGCGCGCAAACCGAAACCGCGCACTGTGAACCCTACTTTGTATGAAATTTTGGGGTTGGATCCCCGATATTAGAAAAATTCAAAAAAAAAATAGAAGAAAGTTTTTATTTAACACTAGATTGCCCAAGCAAGTCATTTTGACTGCTTTTTAATTTCAATCAGAAAAACAATTATGTATATAATGACACAATTTGTTAGAATTTTGTGACTTTTTGTACAACATATAAATGCGTTTATTAATAATTGTAGTTACCTCCCCCCTCCTTCATTTCCGGTATATATATATGTGTTATACCTATATTGCCAAAAGCAGTCATTTTGACTGCTTGACTCCTTGGGCAATCTAGTGTTAACGACATATTCAAAATAATACAAACATATGATATGTACTACTAATCTTTTTGAAAAAACCTTGTTATTACTGATTCATTACCCGATTTTAGTTTTTCATTCTGAATTTCTGCGTATGGGGCTAAAGCGGCTGTCAAATTTCTCCAAAATTTTAAGGCACGCTCCATATTAAGGAGCCGCTCCATTACCATGACTTTTTACCATGACAAAAAAATGCAGGAAACTAGAGCAAGATAGACTTATGTAGATCTAAATAGGAATAACTGAATACAAGTTAAACGCTATCCCTTCCAGTTTTACAATTTTATAGCAATCATATCAAACCTTATGCTATGAATATAATGTTCAAATTGGCATGGTAACAAAGCTTTTGACTATGCATGCGAAGGAGAAAAAGCTTTTAAAATGACATCACGCTATAATAACAGTTTGAATGTGTCCGTGCTTACTATTCACTTACAGGGACAATGTGTGGTTGTAGTACAAATCGCCATAAAATCGCCATAAAATCGCCATAACAAAAGAGGGGAAATTATTTTTGCATTTGCCGACAAATTTTTGCAGTTGATTCTTATCTCCCTTTCTCGCCAAGGCATCTTCACATAAATGTGTCTCATTTTTTTTGTCATGGTAAAAAGTCATGGTAATGAAGCGGCTCCTTTAAGAGCTTCTTATTCAAGTTGACTACCAAGCACAAAAGAATTTGCTAGTTTTTCGCACTAAATATAAGCACGAAATCACCAAATATATACGAAGATACCAAATTACCAGCTGATTCCTTCTTGTCGGGGATTCACCAAAATATATATTCAGAACATGTTTTTTTAAACGAAAATTATAGAAAAAACCGCGCAGCTTCGAAATTTGTACGGTGCAGTTCGAAGTTTTGGTATTAATAACTTAACCGCGCAGTTGCGAAACCGCGTAGTTGGAGGGATTACTGTATTAACTTTTTCCCAAATGCGCATAGGTTTTGAGAAATTTTCAACAAACTGAAGTTTTTCAAAATAAAATTATATAGGAGGTACCCGTGATGGCTAACTTTACTTTTTCAAAAGTTAATAGGATACTACAATTTTCGTAAAACTCATTTGCAACCAATTTCAAGTCGATAACTCAAAGCATTTTCGAGTTATTTAAGATACACACAGCCCAACAGACAGACAGACCGACAGGGAGACAAACAGCCCGACAGGCAGACAAACAGCCCGACAGACCGCCAGATTGACAGACCGACTGACAGACAGACCAACATGCCGACAGACAGACCAACATGACGACAGACAGATGCACGGACATCCTTAATATTTTGCCTGAAACGGATCTGTTACTGATCAGAAAATTTCAACCTGCCCCCGTTCTCGACTCGGTCTCCATCAGGTCTCTAACGATTCTCCGTCATCTCTATAAAAGAGGAAAGTAAAAATAGGAAATCTAACTATTTTATACTGGGGAATAGTGACTTACTAAAATAGATAAAGTTTTTAATTACAAAATAGTTCATTTCAATTACAAAAACAGTAATAGTAAATTTAACCCACAAAATAGTAAATTTTACTACTAAGTAGTCAAATTTATTACAAAAATTTCCAATTTTGACTACTGTTGTGATTGAAATTAACTATTTTAGTAATAGTCACGATTCCCCACTATGAAATAGTAAGATTCAGTATTTTTTCTCGGTATGTTCGTTATATTTGTACGTCATTTCTGATACAAAAGATGACTATTTTCACAGGAAAAAAAAGTTTGCATTTCCAGTCAAAATTCCATAATTTGCACCAACAATTGTACCCTTGGTACATGGTACACGATGAATGGACATCCAAATAGATTTCCAACCAATTTGGCCAACCGGAACGCCGGCAAAACTTGAGGTTACGGTTTTTTAATAAAACAAAAAGTGTATTTTCAACACAAGTTTTTGGCCACAAAATCATTCCTCCCATCCCTACAACCCCTTATCTGAAATTCGTCTTCTGTTGTTAACCCCTTATCTGAAACTTGTCTTCTGTTATCGAATGAGCCGATTTTACTATCCGGGTCTCTAAAAACCAATCCTCCTGCCCTCTTTTAAGGGTAATGTGATCCAGTTTCAGGTGAAAGGCCGGATAAGTGAAAGATCTGTGGAACCGAGAGGATTAAGTTTTGAAAATTTCAGACTCCATTTAAGAATTTCGTTTATAATTCTTAGGGCGAGCTTCTAAATCATTCCGAATGTGCGTTGGGTTTGAAAAAATGAACAAAGCGAAACCTTTTGAAAAATATCGAAAACTTAAAAATCATTCGCACGGGCGGCGGGAAAAAATCGTTATTAACGAGATCGGTTATAACGCCCTTCCGTATATAACAACCAAAATTATCGATCTCTTCGAGTGTTTCGAGTGCACCTACTTATTAATTTTAAATTCCTTTCTGAAACATTGAGGAGTTTTTTTTTGAACAAAGTAATTCAAAACTAATAAGTCAGATTATTTGGTAGCTCCTAAGGTTTTAAATACCATCTATTTAAGCTTTAAACATTTTTCTTAATTTGTGTTGTTCTAAAAACTTTTTTTTTTCAACATCATAAAATTGTTTTTTTAATTATATACGATTTATCAAAATAAAAACATAATGACTACTAGACCCGTTTCCTAATAACAAGCATCTTAGCCAAATAACATAACTATGCTACCAAAAAAATGATGAATTCATTAATTTTTTGAAATCTCTTTGACCTTTCATTCAGAAGTTCATGAATTTATTGCAAAAAAAAGTTGTCATAATTAATTTTTTACCTGATGTGGCAACTTAACACGTTTTGTTATTACTTTTCAATGCCTTCAAAGGAGAAACAACCGAATTTTTATTAGCATTTTTTTTTTCTAACACATATCTTCGCACATTTTTCATTTTCATAAAATCGAACAAAAAGACGAGAACCTACTTATAGAATTTAAATATTAAAACATATTTTTCAATAAGAAATAAAGGCCAAAATGCCTTTGTTTGGTTAGAATTTTTTTTCGGGGTTCTAGTATAGTCGGGTTTGTGTAGCATAAATGAATGTATTCTAAAGCTTTTATGATGAGTATGGGATTAATGATTAATGAGACCCCTGACATATTCACACTGACTGCAAGGAGGTAAGTAATATGGTTGTTGCTACTTTAAGATTGAAGAGTTGCGCGCATGGGTGTGTAAAAGATTTCCGGATTAGAGCATGAAAAATGCTGCTCAGAGCGTCGTATTGCGTTGTTTCAGCGGATTATAATTGATTTTATGATTTATAATCGCCTATAATACGTTAGAACGATAACGAATTGTAGAAATTTAAAGTTTGACCTAAATTTTCTAAACCACAAAATCATCAGTTAGAAATGTGAGAGAGATGATGATGGTTTTCAAAGGGAATGACCTCAGCTTGTATGTTGACCATTTTTAGAACTTTAGTACCAGATTTTTAAGAAATTAGAAGATTAGAGCCGTTCCGTAATGTGGTAATCGGTTGAAGATGTTGTTTAATGTCAACATACACTTCGGTATGTGATTCGCCTTCTAATTATAAGTGTCCCGTTAATAAACGCGTCAATGCGAGAGCACGCTGCATGCCACGATGTACTATCAATCAACCGCGAATCACAGACAACAACAATTACGGGTTGGAAAAATGTAGCGAAACATTCATTCGGTTAACAGGGAATAATACTGGACGGTGTTGAGATTATGGGGTCGATCATAAGTGATTGACGAATAAATGCAATTAATAAGGTGAATTTGAAAAAAACTAGGCCATATTGATTTCGATAAAACTACCAGTTGTGGTCAACACAAAACTTTCCTCTGCAATATTTTGTTTTGGAAACGAAATGTAAAAAAAATATTCTTTCAAATATCTTGAAAACCGTTAAAAATACGTAAAAACGGTTAAAGGAAAAAATGCAGGAAATTTGATTTTCTTTGAATTTGGTTATAATCATTTTTTTTTAAAAGCGCATAGTTTTCGAGAGATTTTCAAGAAACTTGATTTTTTTGAAATGTGATGAGAACCGTTAAAGATATGTAAAAACCGTTAAAGCAAGAAGTGTAGAAAATTTTATATCCTTTAATTTTTGTTATGTTCATTTTTCCCAAAAGCGCACAATTTCAGATCTTTTTTTTTTCAAAAATCGTTTTTTTTAAATTGTATGGAAGGTACCCGTTATAGGTAACGTTACTTTTCCAAACGTTGATAAAAAAAAAAACCACAATTTCCATGAAATTCATTTACAAAAAATTCCAAGTCGCTAACTTAACACGCTCTCGAGCTATGAATTTTTTGACCAACAGACAGACCAACAGACAGACCAACAGACAGACCAACAGACAGACCAACAGACAGACCAACAGACAGACCAACAGACAGACCAACAGACAGACCAACAGACAGATCAACAGACAGACCAACAGACAGACCAACAGACAGACCAACAGACAGACCAACAGACAGACCAACAGACAAACCAACAGACAGACCAACAGACAGACCAACAGACAGACCAACAGACAGACCAACAGACAGACAAACAGCCCGACAGACCGACTGACAGACAGACCAACATGCCGACAGACAGATGCACGGACAACCTTAATATTTTGCATGAAACGGATTTCTTACTGATACAGAAAATTTCAACCTGCCCCCGATCTCGATTCGGTCTTCATCATGAATACAACACTTTCGCTCTATAAAAGAGGAAAGTAAAAATAATTGGAGATTTAAAAAGGGTTATCACACGTCCCAGATCAGGCACATTCTCCAGGCGACACTTTTATCCCGGATTTATCAAATCGGGTTTAAAAATTTTTAAACAGTAACAAACCATCAGCAAATATCGACGTCCCCGTTCACGGCTAATTTAACTTGACTTACAACATTCTTGAATGTTGAATTTTTAATTCACTAAAAAAATGGTAACTTATTTAAGATGTTAATAATTTACAATTGCAGATTGAACAATTTTCTTCCAAAATCAGTAACAAATAACTAAAATTCTTCCCAATAGTAACATTTTATCGAATTTACAAAAAACGTCAGAATTTTGACAGCTCAAGAGAGGTACGATAGTCTTGCAATACATACTAGAGGTTGCTAAAGTAAATATTTTTTTGCCTTTGTTAACGAATTTTTACTTAGGGTGCATTATTTTAAACAATTTTCCCTGTGAAGCTATTTACTAGGGGCTTCGCGAGAAAGGGAAACCTTGACCCTTAGTCTAAAACCCATCCATTGATGTTAGTAAGCCCCCCTGCATGTTTCATCTAAATCGGTTCAGTGGTTCTCAAGTTTTAAGCGAACATACAGACAGAAAGACAAATATATACATAAGCCTATTATATAATAGATTGTTACTTGTACAATTTCACTTCCGGTTATTTATGTTAGGTGTGTTCTTAACTTCTCAGTTTTAACCTTGGGTAAAAAGCGATTCAGAATAAATGGGTTATTCAATGTTGATCCATTAGCACTAACTTTTGGCTGTTCATACACACTGTAACGCTTCCCACCAGCGTCGCAACTTGTTGTACAACTTGTTTGGCCAACAATGTTGTACGTTTCCCCACACAGTAAAACGGATGATACAGAATTCCATAAATTGCAGTCGACAAATTGCAGGAAAAAAAAAGTAAAACGGAAATTCCAGAAATTGCAGTCGATCTTAATTATTCTTGATGGATAACCTCTCTGAATGTCAAATATTCAATGTTTTAGGCAAACTATTTGCAAGGTCTGTTGGCATGGGCGTACGCAGGTACCGATTTGGAAAAAATTATTAGTTATTTACATTTCTTGAATCAAGGTGAAATTACAGTGGAAGCGTCGTGTGCTGCATTGTGTGCTGCGTCGCATCAAAAGTTGAACATAGTGCTTTCTTAAGGGACCGCTCACAATAAGACGCTGTGTTAAAAGACGCGACGCGAGAGTTTTTTTTTTTTTTCATTGCGTTGACAGTTCACTTGCACCTTCGGCTTAATTTTGGCCGAAGTCGAAGTTTGGCCGCAAATGTGAGTTTTGGCGGTAGATGGCCGAAGCCGATTAATCGGTCACACTCTAAGTAAATCCTGAAGGAATGAATTTTAGTGAACATTGCATTAAGTCAATGAATAAAAGCGAGTGTGAGAACATTAAAAAAGATTTGGCGAGAGTGTTGCACTGAACTCTTGATAGTAAGTTTTGTTTTTTTTTTAAATGATGAAATTTACTTATGCACACCCCTAATGAATAAATAAATGCCGCAGTCAACATAGCAATTAGACGGTGGCTAGAGGCTACACGTATAAAAGTACACGAAGTATGGAAAGTTCTTTCCATTTCGCAGGGATCGCAGAAAACAAAAAGTGGTAATTCAAAGTCATCATGATGGTAAAGAAATAAAACTTCTTCGATTTCCGACGTCTTGGCGTGGCAACGGAGGTTACTCAAGTTCAGATTTATACATCGTTGTTCTAATACTACACTTGAGCAATGCCTATTTCTATATAGTAATGGGCAATCTATCTACAAGATGTTGGAAAGTCGGGCCACTAACGATCAGATTGGAACAGCGTGACTATCCGCCATATAAGTCTTAAGGCAAAATAACAGAACATCGTGCCCATCATCATCATCATCATTGGCCATCAGATGAAGAGTACTTCGAATCGTGTCCACTTCACCAATGGTCAAGACAACGGCGACTTTTTAGACATATACACGTACTCGTATCTATCCATCATTTTATCTGTGCTGATGATGACGATCAACATGATGTCGATGATGCTTGAAAATCACATTCATCATACTTTAAATGGACAAAGAATTCGGACTGGTTTATGCCTCTCTATATCGCGTCGCGCCTGCTATTTGGTCGATCTTTTGGGGCTATTCAAGGTGTTTCCTTGACAATGACATTGACATCGATTAGATTTTTATGAACTGTGGCCATTCGTTGCGTTCGAGTACAATTTCAGCCATCTTATGGTATCTATGTATTTGATTGACACCCATTAAGATCGTTCAGGTGTGATCAATTATATCCATCACTCTGTAATTATATTAAGGAATGTCCACTTACCATAGAACCAACAGCGAACCTCTCCGAATCGTGGTCGCAGAAAGTGGTCATCGGGTCCCTGTGGGATTTGGTCAACGATCGCTGCCACTAAGGATATAATTAAAGGCACTCCTATTGCGTACCCCATGTAGATACGAAGACGGAACAATTCTTGGCCCTTCTCCAATGACGTTGGACGAAAATCTCTGTAAAGATAAGAAAATCAATTCCATTAAAATATTTTATTTAATTCCATCATGGATTTTTATCTTAAATCATATTTGCTTTACAAGTGCTTCAGTCATTCGAATATGATTGAAGAATTAAGGAAATCATCTTCGAATATAATACCAAAGATAATCTAGCTATAAGATATAACTGCAATTGTTACGAGTATTACGAGTTCAATGTTTTCAATAATGATTTTCGGAATTATTTGTAAAACGGAAGAAATCATGCGTGAAGTGTCGATAAGACACACCATTTTTTTATACACACGTATGTGGTTAAGAAATTGAAAAACCATTTCATTCTAAAATTTCTAAGGCCCCGTTCACACTTTCGATTTTTCCGCGAATTTTATTCCGAATTTATCCCGCGAATCTTCACTTAAAAATTCACAAATTTAGAATTTATTCCAGCAATTTGGTATGAAATAATACCAGGTACACCCGAATAAAGTTCACTATATTCAGAAAAAAAACCTCATATTCCAGAACAAAATTGCGGAATAAATTCGTAAACTAACCAAACTGTCAATGTGTGGCAATCAAACTCTCAATTTTTTTTCATAAGGTCCCGTTTACATCTGACACTTTATAAACGATTCATTTAGTTCAAATTTTTAGTTTTTTCATAGAAAATTCCCAGAATAAATTCAATTTTGTGAATTTAGCTAAGTAATGCTGGGTTTACACGAATGACAGATAATGACAATCTGTCATAAAAGAATGGACAAGTTCATTCTTTTATGAGAGATTGTCATTTTTCTGACAAAAATAATGACAAAAAGGATACTATTTACACGATAATGACAATTTATGACAAAAAAATGACAAATTTGTCATTCGTGTAAACGCAGCATAAATCAAAATGGCGAAATAAAATTCAAGAAAAAATCGCAAGTGTAAAAAAGGTCTAAGGTGTAATGTGACTTTTAACAGTGCAAACAAGCTTGAATTCTATTTTTAAAAAAAAATTCACGTTTTATTTTTTTCCGGAATTTTATTCCAAAAATTCGTCTGTAATTTTAGGTCTCGATTAGACATAAATAGCGATTTTTCTTTCGTAACCTACCATTAAAATGACACTCCCAGACATAGTGATTCCGAGCATTTTTGCCCAAGATATCAAAAAAATCTAACAAATTATGTCTTCACTAGACATTTCAAGGAGAAGAGTCGCAATTTATGTCTAATTGAGACGAGGTTTTAATGTAAATTTTATTGTGCTGATTTATTTGCGAGACTTTTTCAAAAAAGACTTCTGGAATTTTATGTCATAATTTAAACAGTCCTGGAATATGAATTCTCTGTCGCTGAATAAAATTCGCGAGATAAAGTGTCAGGTCTAAACGGCACCTAAGGATTTTTTTTTCAATTTGGTGTAAATCGCATTGATTTCGTTCGATATTTTTATGTTTTTAGGTATATGTTCGTTTAAAGATTCGCAATTGTGGAAGGAATTTCGTCCCTAACTATTAGATTGGAAGAAAATCATAAAATATAACGTCTCTCGATAAAATCTGGCACAATCAAATGGTTCTATTGAATTTCAATAAAAACGAAGTTGCTAATCAATTTTTAAGCCCTTTAATAAAAAAAAACCTATTTTTTGCAACTTAAAAAGAATAACCGTAGAATTTAAAATTAAGGAGTTTCTAAATAAGACCCCTATTACCTTTTTTGGTTTGTTAAGCAGGGTTTAGACGAAGCGAGTAACTCGCTACAAGTAGACGTAAATACACGCGATTTGAGCTAGTGTGCGACGCTCGCATATGTGTGAGAATACTCGCTGCTCTCTCAAAAATAATAGAAAGCCATTCTATTTTTCTAGCAAGTAAAAACCAATACAACAACATGGAACCGTGTAGACAAGAGGTGGTTTTATGTGTGTGTGTTTCGGTTCATTTTATATTTGCTGCTTTGCCAGAAAACGTCGTAACATTTTAAGGAAAAAACGACACGGATATAAAAAACTCGTCGGCAACAAACAGTTTCAGGTCGAAATTCGCAAATTTTTCCACAGAAAAGAGTCGTGATATTTTTTCTCAGAAAATTTTAGGTTATGTTTTCCTTCGGCTGTCATTCTACTTGCAACGATTTACTCGCATCGTGTAAACGAAGGAAACTACTTGCCTCTCTTTACTCGCAGCGAGTTACTCGCTGTGTATAAACCGAGCTTTAACTTGCCCTTCCATCATAATTTCTTATGCACTGAATTGATTACAATCCCGTTATCTCTACTCTTTTGGAAATAAAGCAAGGAAAAATTTAGTGTTTACCTTTTCCCCCTAACTTTAAACTTCCTCTCCATATATTTTCTGATTCCTTGTACCAATTTTTATCCAGTTTTCACCATTCGGCGGGAAGTTATGAGATAAAGGTTTCTATGCACTAGAATTCAACCCTTCCCTCACACTTTATAAAACCGCTCTTTATAAGTAGTATTCGATTTCGATTCCCTGGACTGATTTAAATACGGTTTTTGCCGTTCGACTGGCGATGTAAATTAATTGAAAAAGTGAATCTAAAAATGCATGAAAAAATCTAACGGCTGGTAGAAAACCTAAAAACAAGCGGATGCTGGAAAATCAATAATGAATAGGTTTTTCCGAGGCACACCACTTTTGAATTTACTAAATATAATAATTATCCCTCTGTAAAAAATCAGATTTTTTTAAACTGAAAGATTGCTGAATTCAAAGGCATTTAAATTACCAACTGTGCAAACTGCATTGTAGCACCTTTAACTCGAATCGAAGTATTTTTTTGAAAACATATTTAGGGACGAGCTATTAAGAGCACCAAAAAAATCTCTACTCTCCTTAATTTGCACATCTATATAGAGTTTTTTTGAGAGTTTTTCTTTATAAAGATGGGCAAATTAAGGAGAGTAGAGAGTGTTTTTGTTGGAGGTCTCTGCTCTCCTTAATTTACAACTTCTTCGTAAAATTTATTATTATGTCAGATATTATATATGTAATTTTGTTGAAAATACGAATACAAAAAAACATTCTAGAGAAATATTGCATGATATTTCAACGAAGATAAATTCATTATTAACGGTTGTATCATAGATACTTCTATGGATATACATCTGGATATCCGCAATTTTTTTCATAAATAGGTCAAAGATTAAGATTTCCAAAATTGATGTTAATGAGACGGAAGAATAACGGCAGCATCAATGATGCATACAAAAACTGATCTTAGATCTTGTTAAGATCATCACTGCGTAGTCTGTATAAAGCCATACAAATGCCCATAGTGTTCGCTATGCGTTGAAACTACAATAATTTACTGTACAATTTTGCCTTGTAGATTGGGTGTAAAGAAAGCAACAACAATAATGAATAATAACAAATTGAACATCATCGCACTGTACGCTATGATCTCCATTGTTGTTGAAGTTTTGAATCTTTGGCGCAATTACTTGAATTATGCCGGATCAATGATTGGGTCTAGAGAGCTCTATTTAGAAATAAATTGGCCACCGTGGAGATGCTCCGCGTGTCTTTTTGTTCCATCGTTATTGGCCACTGTTCACTTATCACAATCATCTGACACTATGCGCTCAGTCAATCTTCCTGTGGGCGAAGTAAATCATATTTTAGAATTATAAGAATCTTAGAGATTAGTACTATGTTGTGACCGCATATTAGAGCGCAGCAAACAATAATGTTTTTAAAAGCTATGGTGAGGCTTTGTTTTGATTATTAACGCTCTGGTTTATAAACCCTTTAGTCTATGAACGATTTGGTTTATGACAACCTTGGTTGATGACTACTTCAGTTTAGACTCGCTTCGGTGCTCGCAGTAACTTGTAGCATCTTTAACTTAAATCGAAGTAATTTTGAGCGGCTGAGGGGGCGGTGGTTTATAAACACTTTTTCGGTTTATGAACAAAACTTTGGTAAAGAAGTGCACGAATGACACAGTGCATTTAAATCAGAGTCTATAGCCTTGAATAAATAGAGCCAGAAATTTTAAAGCTGGTGTAAAGGGGAACCTGTATATGACAAAGTCGCGCGGGACTAGAAAAATTGTGAGGATTATACAGATTTTCGGCCTATAAATACTAGATCATTTGCAACACACTCAGAAAAATGGAGTGAAAATCGTCAACTTGCGTGCGGCGAACGTGGCTTCTTAAAAGAAAATTTAGCCTATGCTAGGCGCGCCTTCACCTGCGTTAGGAAAACTAAAAATGTGTCAACCTGTGGCATGAGAAATTCAAAAATTAAACCTGCAGCAAGTGAAATAGGGCGTAAGTAGCTTTACGGGTTGACCTGTGATAGGTATTTCGAGGATGTAATGTCATGTAATGGATAACTCCGTCTGCCTGCTATAGGCCAGAGTTGACGTGTCAAAAAGTTTACTTAGATCAGCTTTATTATATTCTTGTGTATGGGAAGTGTAACGAGATCTTAGAAAGACGTTATTAAGACTAACGGTAGGTTTTTGTTTTACCCAAGGTTCGGCTTAGATAAGCTTCACTATATTTACTTTTATTTTTATAAACCAGTACAGTTCCCGCCACTGACCGCTTCATGGTCCAATCCCGTTCTACGGGCTGGTCATCGGCCTGCTGGTGGTCCCCGTTCTCTTCGGCCTTCCTAGAGGCTTTCTTTTCAAAGATGCACAATTTCTAGGGAAACATCTTAGGAAGAATTTGAGCGGACTTCTTGAATGGCGGAAACCGCATCCTAATCCTTTGAGCAGTTGAGCAGTGATATTAGGTGAGGGGGTAAAACGGTAATGTAATTTGAAATAACAGCATGTAACTCTTCATGATATCCTAACCTAACGGTAAAGTTCTATTTGTAAGGAATTTTTGTTACACAAAAAAAAGATTTCCTTTTAAGTTTTAATCACAAAGTCCAGCAAAGATCATCGTCAGAGCAACCACTGGACTTATTTTTTGCTCGAAACCGAAATCAAAACTCTAATTTTTGACCGAAACCGAAATAGCGATGGGGCATTACTTAAAATACGATTTTTTTTCACAAAATTGATTCGAGTGTGACATAAAAGCGTATTATAAATGAAGATCTCTCTTAAGCGAGCCCTAGACGAGCAACCTAGTTGCCAACCAGGTTGCCAATATGGCATGTTGCAAACGATGTTGATCGTCTGTGGGCGTTCAAAATTCAGATCGCTTGTTCGGTTGCAGAAAAATCAAAAAGTTTTGATTTTTTTATCAAAAAGTTTTGATTTTTAGCAACCAGGTTACACCGTCTGTAGCGATGTTGGCTACAAGCAAGCCAGCAATATCAGTAAAGCCCAATTCAGACTAACGATTGCGATTGCGATTACTATTACAATTGAAGCTTCTCGACCAATGAGATCAAAGGTTCTAACGATAGGGACACGAGGAAGCTCAATCGTAATGGCAATCGTTAGTCGGAATTGGGGTGTAAGGTACAAGCATTTGCGAAGTGCACTATTGGAATTTGTGACGTTATTTTTTCAAAAAGATGGTTAACATCCTAAACAATGAAGCGTGGAGGGATTTTTTTGAACTTTATCGCAGCTTACCGGACTTATGGAAAGTTTATTTAGTTCAATCGAAAACACAAAATTATTGTATCTTTACCCTGACTTCTGCTTATAAACTGATGTTACTGCTGAAGTTGCATCATCTGTGGCAAATGAGTTAGCAACCTGGTTTGCAACCAAGTCTCTCTATGGCTCGCTTTAAATTCAGATATTCCCAAAAACAGAAAAAAAAACAAATTACCTAAAAACTCCGACAACCGCTTACAACATGATTATGAATTTTATTTGTTAGTAATTTTTTTTTTTACCGTAAGTTGATCATAACGATGACTAAGAAATAATATTGTCAGCAGCATATACTTCATTAACCCGTCCAGCAATTTTCCTCCACTTGGCAGGAAGTAATTTATTTTTCTTAGATTGTTTTTCGGTGCTCGAGTGAACACGAACCGCAAGATTGCCTCAATTTTAATACACAAATTTTACTTGTCGATTTGAGGTGTTCGAAGAACAATAAACTTCTGCTAATTTTGCACTAATTTTTGTATTTTCATCATCATCATCGCATTGTTGCGATTAGAATAATGTATACGGAAAAATTTATATACACATACCAGCCTAACGGGAAACAATTTCATAATTTCATTCTTAACCTTTTCTTAAGATTTTTCGTTGTTTTTTTTTTAGTGTTTTGCTTTGGGGTTTGCCTTTGAATGGTTAATTTTTTTGCAACAGCATATTTTGCGCATAATTTATGTGCCGCCAACGGTATTTTGCGCACGCAGCTCAAATGTCATCGCTCGGCTGTCATTCAACGGAGCTTGGCCTTCTTATTTGAATTCGTGCTTGACTGCCAGTTCTTGTCAAACAACAAACGTGACACCACCGACTTTGTCGTGGATCAGAAACATGCCTTTTTCTTTCTTATACATATCTATGAATCCACCTCGCGATAAACTTAAGTATGAAGATATGGATTTTTCATGATTAAGACATCGATTTGATTGTTGCCTGCCGCAGTTGAATCAAGAGGGGGGCTGGAATATGCAGACTTTGCCATTTTGGCACGAATACCACGATCGGTCGATCCGCCCCCCACCCGGCCCCCAAGGAGTTTAGTTTAGTTTATCCAAACGACATTTTTGTTATGAAATCGCACTTCTTGTAGAACTGGTTCGATTGTTGTTTGTTTGTTTGCCCTCTACACGCCTTAAGAAACTTTTATGTTTGTTGACTTAAGTGACAAATGGCTGAACTCACGTTCACTGCAGACCAGAAAGCAAAATATGTGCACCCGTATTGGATTCATGTTGCAAGATTTTATATTTAGCAGTAGACATTTTGCGGTTGAAATCTAAGGCACCATGCGTGTACTCAAGAGAAGAGAACGGTGTTCTTTGGTAATAGGAGAACTAAGGCGATTTTTAATGTCTTCCCGATATCTAGCACGTAATGTTCTTTTTTCTTGTTGATAAAGACGGAATCAGATGACATAGTTTGTGTTTATAAAATGTAATTAATACCGTATTAAGAAGGACAAAGAGCGATTTACTTGTGTTCACATTTATTTGTCAAACGTCAAACCACAAACGGTTGCAATATTTCTGTCATTTGAAACTTTGATTTCGTTTGACGATTTCCACGGGTTTCGCAAAGTAATTCTGCGGTTTCAATGTGCGGGAATTGGTTTTAAGTAACGTTAGGTATTTATTTGTGATTCGCTAAATCTCCCTAGTCATGATTTTAATTTGTTTTGATTTGTTTAAATGAACATCCTCTTAATACAATTATTATCAACTTTTGAATGATTTTAGAGCCATTTGAGCCAACGAATCGTAGAAAATTATATTCAACTTCAAGCATTTAAGTCCCAAAATTCCCGGATTCAAGTAAGCTAACTAAAACTCAATTTTTAAAGGATCGTTTACATTTGACAATTTTATCCTGCGACACTAAATTCACGTTACACAAACATTTACACTAGGGATGTCAAAAAAGAACCGGTTACCCGGTATTTTTGCTTCGTTTAACCGGTTTTTTTCTGTGTTTTTTTTTGCACGGTTATACCCGGTGTTTTTTTGCAGGGTTATACCCGGTGTTTTTTTTAAAGCCAAAAACCGTTCAAAAAAACCGATCATTTTTTTTTGTACGGAAAAATAATTTTAAACCAATTTTCGTGCAACTGATTTGTTAGAAACACTTCTTTTTAGGCACTCTAAACCAAACACAATATTATATTGTGCCATTTATGACCTCTTAATGGATTATATGGCACTTCACGTCTTTTGTTTGTATTATAGTGTTTTTTTTGCGTCTAAGACCTAACCTACCCAATTTGAACAAAACGGTTTTTCGGTGTTTTAATAACCGGTTTTTTTGGACCTGGTTAAACCGGCCCGGTTTAAACCGAAATCTTAAAAACCGGTTTTTTTCAAAAATTTGACATCCCTAGTTTACACCACGACACAAAACTCTGAAATGTATCCCCGAAAGAAATGCGCAACTCAAGTTTTTTCATATAAAACTGCTGGAATAAAGAATGATGTACGATTTTGCCCCTAAACGAACTTTTAAATCAGTGAAGTTTTCACTTTGGTTAAGGGTTTTTTGGAAAGGCCACAGTCTCTTGTTTCATCCCTATATGGCTTCAAGAGCCACCGAATTGCAGGGGGATGGTGAGGGGTTAACGAACTTTGTCCATGATTTCTGTGAAAAATCACAAGAAAGTTCGTTAACTCCTCACCATCCCCCTGCAATTCGATGGCTTTTGAAGCCATATATGGATGAAACTAGAGACTGTGCCCTTTCCAAAAAAAAACCCTTAACCAAAGTGAAAACTACACGGATTCAAAAGTTAACCCAGGGGCACGAAAAACGCTATTTCTTGCATGGCTCTTTAAATGTTCACAACTTTTGCAAAGTGAGTTTATTTAGCGATAAATGCAGATAAATTCGCAAAACAAATTCAGAATAAAATTGGCGGAAAAATTCCAGGAAAAATCGCTAATGTGAACGGTTTTTAAGAATACTTCTTTTGACACAAAACGCACGAGAAATAAATCCTTTTTCCTTTCGACTCAAATAAGATTAAAATACAGCTCAATCGGTAGAGTTGTTTTGGAGTTAGCGCTTTTAAAAGCGCGGTTTTCGCACAGGATTTTTAATTTTAATTTTTGTTTCACAAATATATTTTTTTCCCACCAGCAACAATATTGTGATTGCCAAGTGAGAAAAATTTTTGCGTGAGAAAACTGAAGAAGAGAATTTTCTCATTATTTGGAATTGTGATCACATATACATGAGAATTTCACCATGGAATTTCTCACCTGAAATGTCAAAAATTGCACCACCTTTGGGGCGTGGAAACGAAAAGTACGTTTATTTGGGTGAAATAAATTAGAGCAAAAGCTGTTAGTTTTAGTGTTATTTCTTTCATTCGAGGCTTATTAAAATTGCATTTTACACGCACATTTTTAGAAAAATGCAACTGCCGGTTTCTATAGATTTTACGTGTGAATTGAGTACTATTTTGTTAAACCGAGAACTCCAATTGGGCAGAGGCAGCAGCAGAGGCAGAAGCAGAACTTTAGAACACATAGCGTCTTATGTGATGAGCTCCAATAAAGCAGCAGCAGAGGCAGCGGCAGAAGCAGAAACACATTTTAGCTCTAATCTCTAAATTTCTGCTTTCAATTTAACCTCACAAATCGTTGTTGATATTTTTTGCATATATGAACAGAAGTAAATATTTGTAATACTTGAAATGGACGAGAAATTAATTGAATACTTAAAAAACAATGAAATGCCGCGGATATAAATACGTACAACGTTTTGACAGGTCTCTGCTATTTTCGTCAGAATTCAAATTTCATTGTGGGACAGAAAGCAGATTCTGCTTCTGCCACTGCTACTGCTTCTGCCTCTGCTGCTGCCTTGGAGTTCTCGGTTAAGAGCCAATTCTGGTACGCATAGAGCAAAGCTGTCAAACTCGATTACCACAAAGGGTCACCAATACGCGGGCCGCATCACAAAAAACAATACGATAACGGTTTTTTAATATTACCTCGGAAATTAAACTCAAAAATTTACATATTATCAAAACATAAAAGAAATCAATGCGCCGCAGGCGACATTTTTATCCATATAGGTAGACATTATTGCGCCGCAGGCACAAAAATTGAATTGCCAAGGTCAAATACACTGCTAAATTAAGGTTTCCATCCCGGCGGTTTTCCCCCGTACGCTGTTCTCTATTGAAGAGCGTTCCCGCATTGAAACCGCAGAATTCTGGCAACGGAATGCAGGTGGCCCAGCTCCATGGCATTTCTTTTTGGTACTAAATATGAATGTGTTTAGAATGTACTAAATTTTGCTTCATTTTCACTTGGTAAATCACCATACCGAATTATTTAAATGTGATGTGGAAATAAATAAGCGTTAAATTTCACGTGTGGATTTTCCAACTTGTTTCTCACTTGGCAATCGCAACACGGCTGCAGGTTCGGGACTTTTTACTCTATAATTGTATGTCTACATAAAGTATTGCATTCCAAAGTGTGAGGAGACCCACAATTTTTTGTTCCTGCTTCTCGCCCTTCCAGTATTACAGGGATTGCAAACAATGATGAATTACAACATTTGTAAGGTTTCCACTTAAACTCAATTCACAACTGTAATAGAAATTTAGACCGAATGGTGTTGCTGGTACCCGGCAGTAATTCTATACTCGGATATCAACCCTTATTGCGATTGTCAGGTCGTTTTTGACAAAAGCCGTTTTACCTGTTTTTGTTGGTAGAATTATACCAGAATTGTTGTCAGAAATCGATATGATTGCGACATTTGTAAAGTGTTCTTACCTATCAACAGCAAAAAACCATAATAAAGTCTATAAAGATAGTATAGTCAGTATCAAACAGAAATTCGATCATGCAAGTTAAGTTTATTGGCATGTAAAGATGTATTTCTGCATGCAAACCAATTCACAACTCCGTATCTAAAGCCCAAAATTTAACACACCTCGAATTAAAATTATCTTTTATTATGAAAACACAAATTACCCCGTTTAAGTGAGAGTTCTGACTGCCCATCCTTTGGAAAGAAAAAAAAACAACACCAGACCATGATAAACTAATAAAAAAATATTTAGTTTTCAACTCATGAAACTACTAATTCAATTATAACAGTGAATTGCATGAAAAAGCTGTAATTTCTCCATGAACGAAGTGAAAACAACGCAATTATTGTTTCAGTTTGCTGGTGCAAATATCGCGGTTTCCACTTTAAAAGAAATGAAGAAACTTTTTTGCATCGAATGAGAAAAAATGATGAAACATTCAAAGCTACAGAATACGCTTTGAGTTTGCCATTATTCATAATGCACTGAAATGAATAAAAAAAATTATGCAAGAAAACGTTGGCTGGCAAGAGAAATACACCGGATCCAGAAGATTCACTCACACCATCATCATAAAGACTGGTTGCGTGAATAAAATGCATTGCATTTGCAAAACTTCACCTTCGGCTTCCTGTTGAAGCGCTTCAACTCCTGAACTTTTGTAGTGGTGTTTGTTTTTACAATTTTCCCGATGCTATATAAGAGAAAAGTTTTTTGTTTTTCAGGGAACTGTGGGAAAAATTCTATTTTTGAAAGACAGGAAAATATCGTTGAAAAATCCTTTAAAAAGCTGCGATGAAACTAGTTATTAATGTAAAAATAAAATCCACTATTTTGCAGCTAAATGGACCCTTTTGTTAGCAAGTTTATTAAAAATGTGAAACGGTTTTCCACTACATAAACGAAGAACTATAAAATGGTTTCTGAGGTTTTTGCACCGAAACAAAATCGTTGTAAGAGGACTTTAAATAATGACTGTTTCCTATTAATTATTAAATATTTGTGAGAAAAATTTTATTCTTGTATATAAACCATAGTTTTGTTTAAAGTTCTGTGCAGAAAATACGTCACACATTTAGGGGAATGCAAGTAAAGGGGAAAATAGTAAATCTAACTATTACTTTATTATGGGGAATTGTGACTATTACTAAAATAGTTAATTTCAATTACAAACATAGTCAATTTAACCACAAAATAATAAATTTCACTACTAAGTATTTAAATTTATTATAAAAAAATCTGATTTTGACTATTTTTATAATTGAAATAAACAATTTTGGCAATAATCACGATTCCCCAATTATAAAATACTAGAATTAAGACCCGGCTTCGCCCGTCTAAAAGCGTGACTAGAACAAAACCTAGGAAAAAAAAATCTGTTGGTTATAAATTAGATAGCCTGCGTCTTTTTCTTTAAAGTTTATTTTTTCTCTTCGGAAAATGGTTTTCAAAAATTAACAAAAAGACAATAAACTCCAGCATTCGCATTCGGATTGACTTTACCCCCTCCCCTTACTCTCCCCACCACTTTGTCTACTTTTAAATGGGGATATATTAGATTTGGACCACGAGGAACATCTGTGTCGAATTTCAGTCTAATCGGTTCGGTAATTTTCCCGCGAAACAGTAACAGGGGGCAAAAACCAAGTTTTGGGCTCACTTCACCCCCTCCCCTTACTCCCCCCACCATTCGGGCTACTTTCTAATAGACCTATGTGAGAACCAGGCCTATAGCGAACATTCATGCCGAATTTCAGTAAATCGGTTCAGCCGATTTCACGTGAAAGGGGAACAGACAGACAAACAGACAGACAGACAATCAGACAGAGAGACACCAACTCATTTTTATACATGTACTACAAATAGTATGATTGTAGGTAGATTTACTATTTTTTCTCTCTGTTTAAGAAGGGGTCAGGGCGACAGTGTAACCAATAGTGTAACCGGAACAAAACCCTTTTAAAAATACGGCGGAGAGTTATCCGAAAAACCAAAAAGTAACATGTTACTTTTTGGTTTTTTGGATAATTAATAAAAAAAAATTGTTTTTTCTATATTTTCTTGCATGCAAAAAACATTTCAACAATTTTTTTTTATGAATTTTCGTCATGTGGTACTCAGAAATGTAGAATTGTTTTACACTAGTGGATCCATGAATAATAAAGTATGTCTGTCGGTCTCTCCGTTGTACGTATCTTAAATAACTCGAGAACGCGTTGATCTAGCGACTTGAAATTTTTTATAAATAAGTGTCACAAAAATCGTAGTTCTCTATCAACTTTTGGATAAGTAACGGTACCTATAACGATACCTATAACGGTACCTATAACGGTACCTATAATGGTACCTATAACGGTACCTATAACGGTACCTTCTATACAATTTTTTTTTAAATAGTGTTTTGGAAATTTATCGAAACTTTTGCGCTTTTGGGAAAAATTGAGTATAACAAAACTTAAAGCATATAAAATTTTCTACATTTTCTGCTTTAACGGGTTTTGTATCTCTAAGGATTCTCAACATATTTCAAAAAATCGAGTTTTTGAAAATTTCTTTAGAATTATCTAAACCATTTAATCGCCGTTTAACAGCTGCATCATGCCCATGATTTCGATTAACGCAAATACAACCCAGATATTACCTTTTTTTAATAAATAAAACCGATTGCTTGCAAAACGATCAACATTATTAAAAGTTAACGTTATATAGTCGATTGTAATGCAGTTTCTGCAATATTAGCTGGCATTTCTTCTCGTCATTACAATCTTCGCGATTACCGGCGAGACTCAGATAACTAATAAAACCAACATCATATTATCATCAACATTTCCATGGCATACGAGGTAGAAACTTTCTCTTGAAGCACCTGCGGAATTGGTGCACCACCTCGGCCCCCCCTCTCGTTAATGAACCGTCTGCCGGATTTCGCTGAGACACCTGGAAAGCCCGTCTCAAATCATTCAATTATATTACAATTACGGCACATGGGGCCTTGGCCAACTCCGGTCCCATCGTCATCTCCGGGTTCGTCTTTGGACCATTGTTTAATCAATTGAAGCTGGCCTGCCGGAGATCACATTTTAGACATGTCTCTTGATCCACATACAGCAGCCAAACAACATACACATATTATGGTGTACATTTAAGTATGTTTATAACCGCATAAGTGATTCCCCTCTCAAATATCTTGTAACTCGTAGGTAGGTAGCTCCGGGATGCATTACGACGACGGAACCTGAAACTTTTCAAAAGTCTGCCGCTTGACGAATGTGGAATTTCTTAAATTGCGCAAGTGAAAGTTTTCTCTTTTTAACACCTTTTCATATGCCATGCCGGGGAAAATTTCTTCGCTTCACAATCGTTTAGTTAAACACATTCAACACGACTTCTATTGGTTAAGCGTATTGAATGGTTATATCGACCGATGCCAAAGTAAATAAATTTTATGTCGCAATCGCATTATTAACATAAACGAAAATTAAATCCGGTTTCTCTAGTCACATGTTTCTCGTTCTTTTAGTTCACAAGAGATTTTTTTTTTAAAATATTTGCGGAAAAATGACGAAATTCGTAAACAATTCAACGTTTTCGTAATTTTTTCTTCTCCACTTGGTTACCGCGTCCATACGTAATATCGACATATGCAAATTCTTAACGATTTTCGTACGATCAAAGAAGTGAATCATTTAGAAGGAATGAAATTATCCATACTGAATATTCGATCCATTCGTTTTTATTGACCAATAAAGTTTTGTAATTGAGACGATCAAAAACCATGCAAATTTGATATTATATAGATTTTCTGCCTGGCGTTTCATTTAAATAAGAATGCAATAATTTTCTCTATGATTCAGTATATTAAAATAACCAGTAAATGTAGGTCGATTGATAAGCTAATTAATGTGAAAAAATTCACTTCATTAGCAGAAATTTTTTTTTAAATCCAATGAAAAAATATGTAGGGCATCGGTTTTAAATTTTTATGCAAAACTAGTCAATTTTATCATTATATCAAATAAATAAATCTTTATTATTATTATTCGAACCGATTACATATTTTTAGAGTGGGTGTTTGAAGTCAAATAAATGGAAAAAACATGAAAATTATTGAATTTCGGTTATAGAAATTCTGCTAACTCGACAAATTTATGAATAGATTTAAATGTGCTGTTGTTCACAGCCAAAAAATCATTACTAATACTTTTAGATATAGGTATTAGTCATTCTTAACTGTTAAACAAATTTCGTAGCAAAAAAATCAGATAATATTGAATATTTTAGTCAACTTGGCTGAAGACTTTCTTAAGTATTTCGCGATTTATTAAAAGATTTTAAGTACAAACAAAAAACTATGACTAGAAAAGGCAAAACTCGGCGATTGTGGGATGTGGGGCTCGAGTTTTTCTTCGGTTTATGAATATCGGTGTCGTAAAAAACAGGCCCAAATTTTTGGAGTTCTAAAAAATTTGAATATTTCTTCAACGTAACAAAAGTTTGAATGTTTAAAGGACCTCCCAATTGATGGAAAAAAGAAGGGGGCGTAAAATTTACTCGCTACATCACCAAAGAGGTTCAAATCAAAGAACTGCAGGCACGTTCGTCAACAAAATTTTTGAAATCAATGGCGCGTATTTATAGCTATTTTTAAACACAGGTTCTTTTTAATGAATCTAAACTTAATGTCTTGAGCTGTGCTTCAGCATTAGAGACAATTTGCCTAAGCTCCTGGCATGAAATAAAAAAAACTGACAAAAAACCATAGCAGACTGTCAGGATTAAACTCATGTTTAACAAAACCTGTGTTTAAAAATGATTATGGATACGCGTAAATTTGTTGAATTACTTAAATCAGTTCACAAGGCTTGGAGAAATCGTGCTCAGCAAAATTTGTCTCAATCGGTTTAGTGGTTTTGAGGTTACAGACTGTTCATAAAATACGTACACTAATTTCGGACCTCGCCCCCTCTCCGTCGTCACGCTCTTTCACAAAATAATGTATAACATTGAGTACTGCAGACCTCTCTTCTCCCTAACAGTATGGCATATCTTTAGGACAGCCATGGGAGTCGGTGGTATTTTATCCATTTTTATTATTTTATCCAATAATATCAAAAAGGTGCAGCTCTAAAAAAAAATGGGGCCTAATAAACATTCCATGTCGAATTTTTTTAAAGTCTTGGAGAAGGCCGTTGGTTTTCTGTTGGTGGTTTAAACATAGGACCAGAGCGGTGCCAAGGCAAAGCAGCACTCCAAGCAAAACTTGTATTTGAACACATTACCTTTCCAAAAAAAAAACTTGATAAAAACTCACATTTCCTTCCTAAAAAAATTGTTTGATTTTGTGTACTTGGAAATTTTGGAAGATTAGTCCGGAAAAAAAGTAAGCAACAAAAAATAACGCCGCAGGCAAATTTTTTATTCAAAAAACCATTTTGACCCTCTGTCAAAACGTGTTAGCTCTATAAGAAATACTCGTCATGGTAGAGCATTTGTAACATTATTGTGCTTAGAGAATTTAGTACAAATCACAGCACTCCAAAACCTTACAAAGTGTCTCCTGAAAAATCACGTTTTTGAGTTGTAAGACTTTTGTGGCAAATGTGCGATATGTACAGTAATTATTAAAAGAAAATGCGCCGCGGGTAAAAATTTTTAAATGACAAGGTCAAATACTCGCTTACCCCACGACTCCATTAGACTTTTTTCCAAATTGGATTTAAATCTAATCACGAAAAAGTCTAATGGAGACTAAAAAATCTTGCTTCTTGATTTAAATTTTTTCGGCTACTGAAAAGTAGGATTTTTTTTTGACATTTGTTCAGTCAAATTTCTAGTTGGCTGCCCTAATTACCTCCTGGTTGACATTTCTAAACACGCTATGGAGACGCAATAAATATGAAAAATCATAACTGAAAATGCCGACGCGCTGATTTCTTTATTCGCCAAAATATGGAGTGGGGTAAAAAAAATCATGATTTTTAAAAGTCTGATGGAGTCGTGGGGTTAATCTGGCATAACCGTTTTTTGAAAAAAAAAACAAATTTTTTTGACAGTACCACGGCGTGACGTCCATGGGAACAGCCCCTTGTCGCTGTTAAAAATGAGTAAAGTTAGAAACCATTCGCATTTTCAATAGAAAATGCACAAAAGAAAAAGTTAGACTTGTTTTTGCAAAAAAATCTACTGCTGTTTTGTTTCGCATTATTTTCCCTAAAATAGCTTAAGATGTGCAATGATTTAATGTAAATTTTTTTTGTGTACTTTTTTGTATACTTTTTTTTAAACGAAAGATCCAAAAATATCTAAGATAACAGATATTCGCTATAAAATTTATTTATATTAGCCACCGGATCAAAAAACCATTCTTAAATATACAAAAAAAAGTAATTTTCACTTATATTAAAATTATTTTCACATGCTATCCATAGAGGTGATTCAGTTAAAAATTATAGAATTTTCTTTTTCCAGAAAATCTCGTTTTTAAGAATAATTCTACTACAGCTCTAATTGCTCATTTCCCAGCGATAATCATATTTATTCAAGGAATTTCGAAATGACTCCGCAACAGAATAAAGGATTCCATATTCTGTAAAAACACCCCCGATTAACTTGGAAACAGCTTCTCGTCGTCCGAATTCCAGTAAAAATCGTAGGATAATGCCTGTGAAAAACATATTTCAAGATTTATCTTTATCTCCACGATAAACATTAAGAGCAGTCATTTAAAGAAGAATATCTGGAAAAAACATTCTCATCATTCGTAGAAGCCATAAATAAACTCTTCAGCACATTTAATGCTGGTTATGCCAAAAACAATAAACAATCAAATCGAAAATCGCTACTTAAATGTGATAATCTTCTCAAGATTTGAATTTCGTCAGAATTAGTGTAGCAGCGGGGCGGTTTCATTAACCAACTGGACACGCGATTCAGTTCGGTGCCCTCTAATTGGAATTACGATCTATCGAAAAATAGAAAAAACAGAACAAAAAGCTTTCAGATTTAAACACCTTCAAATTAAATGATATCAAACCGAATCAAAACCGGAGCCGTTTTGGAAAAGTCAAGTTGCACGCAACAGAATCGATAATTAGCGCTTCCAAACCGAATAAATATTCATTTTGATCGTTTGTGTTTCTGTTTTTTGAATATAAATTTAAATATGCTCGATAAATGGACATGTTTTATCATTTATATTATACGATAGCGATAAATCGTTCATTTCATCCAATTGTTTAGTTAACAAAGTGGCGATAGCTATGGAATTCATAATTGGAACCACTTCAACTATATGTATGCACGTTGTCGGATGGATTGAATTCATTTAGGGTATCTTCAACAGATTTACAGGGAGAGGAAGAATCCCAACACGAACTAAGCGAAATAACAGCGAAGCTATTAATTTTCTTCGATCTATTTTTATGCATATTGATAGTAATTAACACTAGAGAAATAGACGAGAAATATGCTAAACGAATCAAATCAACGGAAACGCGTGGGCAAAATTGATCATTTTCTTCGTATTAATTGGAGAATCGGAGAAACTTTTACGGAGGATAAATAAACAGTACGAATACGAGTACGAGTACGAGTAGTGGCAAAGGCATTGGGCAACCTTGAAAAATAAATTAACTTCGACCAAGACTTTGCACCTGAATGGAGGTATTGTTTCAATGGAAACTGGCGAATAGCAAAACTTGGATGTGTGTTTTGTGTACAGTAGAACTGGAATAAGATGTTTTTATACATCTTATTAAAAAAGTGCAAGAACAAAAGCTATTTAGGATATGTGTCTACATAAAACTCTCATACATCAAAATCCGATTGGAATAAATTTAAAAAAATCTTATTGAAAAGTTTGACTTCAAAGTGGAATTTTTAAACAACTATTCGCTGTTCAATTAAACTTCGAACAATGCCATATCACTTACATCAAGTTAAAATATTTAAAAATGCTAATAATATTAACATTTAGCCAGTGTTGTGCATATTGTGCAATCCTGGTAGCAGACGGAAGATTAATAGACCCAAGACTAGATGGATCGATGCGGTGTGGTGGACAAGGATGACAAAGAAAGTTCGCCAACTGGAGTCAATTGAAGACCTCGGTGCAAAAACCGGTCATCTCCACTTTTTGAACATTTTCAGGAGAGAAAAAAAATATATAACATATTAGCGTCAAACTATGTGAAAAAATGCTTTCAGTCGTCTATTTTCTTTAATATTTTTTTACACGGGCGTCCCAAAACTCCAGGGTTTGCAGCCAAATGTGCCGATTCGGTTATTCTTGCATTTGGTATTACTAACTCACTTTCGTCAAAAAGTGGAGATGACCGGTTTTTGCACCGAGGTCTTCAATTTTTCGGACAAGTGAACTTCTCCCGTGTCTGGCGAACAAAGTTCACCTCCGTTTGGAGGTGGGCAGGCCACCCTATGGAAGTCGATTGGTTTTCATAAATTTTGAATAACATTTTCACAATTTTCGCATAAACATTGTGTAAACGTAAGGCACAGCGGGATGCAACACGTCCTTTTTGCTTCATGGTGATTTGCAGTCAATTGAACTGGAAACTGAACTAACCTTAGACTTGCTATTATACTCCAAGTTCACAAAACTCCCTTAACCTACAACTCCCTTAACCTACAACAAGTTGACAGACACAATCTATAAAGGTAAGGATACACGACGAGAGACTTTGGTCTCTGAGACCAAAAATTTCGCCTCTGGATACAAAGAGACCTGTGTATACACTTCGAAGACCGGAGATTTATCTCCAAGTACAAGTCTCTAGGGTCTCTGGGAGACTTAAGTCTCTTGCCGTGTAGCTACTCTTTTTAATGCGTCTCCGGTCTTCAAAACGTTTGGATATAAATTTCTTGGTCTCAGGAGACGAATTTTGACATTTCAGGAAATTGTTTTGTGGGAACGAGAATTTGTTTCGTTGTTTTGAGATTAAAGGTCAGTTTTTATAAAGAAAAAAAGTGTTTTTACTTATTTTATATTTTAGATTAGTGATATTGTTGTTATGCTTGGAGACGAGATACCTGCGTCGTGTACTTTTAGAGACTTTTTAGTAAACGTCTCCGGAGATCTATTTTTTGATCTCCAGACTCAAATGTCTCTGACCGTGTATACACTTTGGAGATTTTTGCCTTTTGTACCCTGGAGACCAGAGACCAAAGTCTCTCATCGTGTATCCTTACCTTAAGTAAACATACATCTAATGTAAGGTATCTTAGCCGGTAATAGCTAAAATAGTCGTGCATCAGGCCTTTTCTCAATTTCTTTCAGAGTGGGTATGCCGAAGTGGAGGAAAGTGGCAAGAGACCGACAATCGTTGGGAGAGGTCTTGAGGGTGTCGAGCGAGGACTTGGCCTGGATTGTCAGGTCAGTAATGATGATGTGAGTATTGCTTGGAAAACTTATTTTACATAATAGTTTACATGTAAAAAAAATAATTGTTTACAGGCACCAAAATTATAGTAAAGAATGTTAAGAATGTAAAGAATGTAAAGAATGTAAACAATTTGTTTTTTTCTTTCTAGTTTTTCTAGTAACTGCAATCTTTAAAATATAAATATAATTTATAGGAAACGAGTAAATTCAGGCCCGATTTTCACTAAAAGAAATTTACCGCATTTTTGTTAGTTGTTTGTTAGAAATGTCGAAAACGGCTCAAGTTATCGGACAATAGTCCAACAACGTCATGTGGAAAAACAGCTATTTTCTCATGAAATGTGTTTCCGGCAGTGTTCAAAACGCTCCCATTTCGTTCCTCTCTCAAGGACCAAATGAAATCAACGGAAAGTAAAAATCACTCTCTAGGGAAATAAATTCGGCTAATCAGTAAAAACGTTATATAGAATGAAAATGAAATCATGGTTTTTCCGCTTGCCTTCTTAAGGTCTTTACATTTACCCTTTGTTTTTGCGTTCCTTGAGAACAGAAGTTTAATACTGTGAGCGAAATATCGTTCTTTTACTAGTGATACACAAACTTACGTGTGTGTGTGTGTGTGTGTGTGTGTGTGTGTGTATCGTCTGGAGTATTTTTTGTGTCCGACGCGGCGATTGGTTCGATGCGTAACAAACGGTATACTAAATTTAAAAAACTATTATATGATCCTCAAATAGAGTATAAAAACCGAAATTTTGTTTCAAAGTCACCCACATCTGTCAAAAGTCATCCAAGTTAAAGGTCTAAATGCACTCAGCCAGAAGCTTTTCCGGCAACACTGTTCCCAACCTTAAAGGAAAACAAAAAATGTGCATCGGTGGTTCCGACTTCTGCGAACAGTACCGCCAAGTTCAAAATCTCTTTTTCGTTCCCGAGAACCAGAGTTGGAAACCATGGCAAGACTCAATTTTTGAGTCATTAAAAAATGTGAGCATATTTTCCGAAAAAAATATTGGAAATTTTTAAAGATATTTTTAAATAAGTAGAAATTATCATAAATTTAAAAGTTCAATAGCCTTCTTTTAATTTCTTTCAACATTTAAATTTTTTCAAGTTTATTCAAACGCTATAAAATATCGCCAACTGGCAATTTTTTAATCAAATAATCAAATCAGTTTACATACGACAAGCTCTTGAGTCACTTCTAGAAACTGAAATTTGAGGATATTTCGAATTTATCTAAACAGAACCAGTTTATTTGAACAACGAAATTCAAACTGAAATCTTCAGACGTTTGTCATTGCAATTTACCGAAAATTTATGTCAACATTTCTCAAACAATATATAAAACTAATAAAATTAACCACTCAATGAGTTCGTTTAATTTGATTTCTTCTGTGATCGAAATGATTCTATTTGAATACTTGTCTCGATAGTATTTTTTTTTTGTTTATTTCCCATTCAGTGCCCACTTATGAAATTACCATAAACAAAGTAGTAAAAATCGAATTCCTGTGAATCGATGCCTATAAACCAACTTGAACCTGATAAAATCTTGAAAAAATCTCCACACACAATCAACGAAGAAATTGAACGAAAAAGTGAAATAATGTTCGACTAATTCTTGTCACCTAAATTCTGACATACCAAGGTCCATCGGCCATAAACTCATAAGCGTTACAATACTCAAAACATTACTAAAAAGTTTTCGTTTTTTTTATTACTCTCATATCTTTAAACATTCCTTGAGTTTTCCAGCCATAAAACACATAAAAAAATCTTCTTCACATTTTGAGGATTCATCCAGATCATTCAAATCCATCGTCAGCCACTGAGATTTTGATGATGGTGAAATATGAGTCATACATTTCATACATTTCTGATTTTATTCTCACGCGGGGAGTAGTGTAAACAAGGCATTAACGTCTTAAGCAAAGTTCAGAATGAAATAAAGGAGTTCAAAGTGGTAGCGGGTAAGAACTGTAAAGCGGAGTGTAGAATATCGTTCGATTATTGTAATAATTTTACAATATTTCCTAATAAATACTCATTTTTCAAAATTTTTGTTTGTTTGTTCTTCTATAACGCGCAAACGAGTGAACCGAATTGACTCAAATCTGGTATTAATGTATCTTAGAACACCACTTTGAACATAGAATTGTTTAACATTCAATATAAAATCTTATAACAGTAGCGAGATGGATGATGAAGCTGCATTTATCAAACGTTTGACACAAGATATCGTTTGACACAAGATATCGTTTGTGTTTGACACAAGAGAATTTGTCAAAAAGTGTTTGTAAGAAAGTTCCCACACAATTTGAAAAGTTTGCAGGAATCTTTCATAAAAATTCTTTAAAATCAAATCCTTTCGGCAATAGCTTTAATATTTTCACACAAATTTTTCCTTATTTTTCGGTACCACAGCAAAAGCGAATTGAAAAAAACGAGACAAACTTGTGAATGTGGCACAATCTTCTACGTCCCTTGAGTGCCCTTCTTTAGCACTTTCAATGTCTAGCCCAAAGAATGCTCGTTGCTGTTTGAGTAAACTTTGGAAATTTTCGGAAAATATTTAAGACGTTTTCCTTATGACGTAAGACCCATTCCGAAGCTTTTAACGCAAATAAGAAAACAAAACTTTTCGCTATCCTCAGCAATTTCTACAATATTAGATTTCTATCATTTAGGTAGGCTCCAATGATAAATTCCAGCCCTTGCGCAACATTCCAATCACATTGAAACTTTGATGAAATTGAAGGCAAAATTGAGATTATGGAAGGCAATAACATCGTTCTAACTCTGAAAGAATTCTATTTGTTTTTCTATGATCATCGTTTCGTTTCTCCATTCCACGATTTCTGTTTAATTAATGATATAAGAAAATTCGGTATTGTTTGTTTTCAGATGAAATCTCAGGCAATAAGTCATTGTGGGACGATGGGTAATTAGTGGCAGCAGTTTCTAGCAGTTCCCATTTTTAAAAATCTTCGGCTTTCTCTTAATGCCTTCACATCAATCTTAGACTTGGATCTCGGTTAAGTGTTCTGTGGATGGTCGCGTTTCTTAAATGAAGGGGAAAGTCTCGTTGGAAAGACTATCAAATTGTTAATTATTCTTCAAATATGACGATGGTTAACGCAGTTTAAAATACGCGTACGATGATTTAAACGAAAATGTTTAACTGAGTTTTGAGGATTGCAGATGTTACTCTGAATATCTACGTTTACTCATATATCAAATGTGGCATTTGTGGGGAAAAAGTCAAGTTTTTTTTATTATGAGAAGTGTCGAATTTCACGACTTAAAATCTTTTTGTGATTTTTCCAGATTTTTCTTCATAAAATTCATAATTAGTAAAAAAATTGAGCAATGACACAAAATTAGGGGCTGCAAGATTCCCTTTGCGGGGAAATAAAGGGAAGGGGACTGAAGGCTTGATGATCTATATCGGTGGCGCTGGACCGGAGATAAACTTTTTTGCGACGAAAATTTTAAGATGTTTCCACGATTTTCCACAATACTTTTGCTTAACCGATTGACCGAAATTTGCCACACCTTTCGCTCCTTTCTTGCTACGACACGGCTTAACTTCAGAAAAAAACGTTTTTTGAACTAATTATAAAAAATGTTTAATTTTCAAGAAAATTGTTTAATTTTTGACACAATTGTTTGATTTTTGACAAAATGGTTTAAATTTCAAAAAAAAAATTGAAAAAAGTTTTTATTTAAAAAAATTAACTAAAAAGGAAAACATAACAAAAGCTATAATTGCCAATCTGGCAATTACTGAAAACCCGTATGGTGATATTCGTATCATAATTTGAGCAGTTGTACCAAAATTCCACTTTGAAGTCAAACTTTCCAATTAGATTCTGTTTAAATTTATTCCAATCGGATTTTGATGTATGGGAGTTTTATGTAGAATCATATCCTAAATAACTTTTGTTCTTGGACTTTTTTGATAAGATGCATCGTTTTTGAGATATTCACAAAAAACGTTTTCATTCGTATGGGGGTACCCCCCCTAATGGTCCATTTTTGCCCATTAACGAACTTAGCCTTGCATTTTACGAGAAACGGAACTGTGCAAAATTTCTAGTCTCTAGCTCAATCCGTGCGCCCGCAATCCGCGCCACAGACGGACAGACGGACGGACAGACAGACGGACGGACAGACATGCTAAATTCAACTTTTTTCATCATTCTAAACACACTGGTGTAATTCATTTTTGTGTGTGATGACGGGATCTTGGCGTTACAAACGGTAAGGCAAAGTTAGTATACCCTTTGGTATACATACCATACGGGTATAAAAATAATTTTGTCCTTTTTAGTCATTTGTATTGTCTCTATGACAAAAAATTCAAAACTAAAAGTATAATCATATTATCCTAACAGGATCTTCCGGTATCCTTACAGACTTCTTAATGCCAGAATCGGATTCAGCGACCAAATAATTAAGGAAAAGGATAATCACGTTATCCTACAGGGACGAAGTAGTGAAAAAAATATTGTATTGTCATCGGACTTACGTATGTGTGCAAAAATTTCAAGTCAATCGGATGAGTGGGAGTGGATCAAAATTTAATTACAAGACAAACACACAGACAAATAGACAGTTAAACAGACAGGCAAACAAACATAGAAACAGAGAGACAGACAGATACAAAGGCAAGCTAAAAGCTAAAAAATTTGCCAAATTTTCAACAAATTTTACCTCGTAGGGACATTTTTTTCATTTGGTAAGTGACAGAAATTCCCCATCGAAAACTCTATAATTAAATGCGCCGCAGACAAATTTTTGCTTAAGAAAATTATATTATAGCAGAAATTTCGCATACAAATTAACTGTACATTTGCTGCAGGTTAGAATAAAAATATTACTTCTTATTTTTCCAGTTCAACCGACAATACTTTACACGTACTTGTGCTATAAGTAAATATATTTTTTGTTTATCAGTGACAGGTTGTTTTTTCACCAATTTTGTCAGTTTGCCTTGTGCAAATGTAATGTTTATCTGTCCTGAGCAAATTTTACACCATTTATAGGCTTGCTAAAATTTACAATTTCTTACATCGTCGTAACGCCTACCTCAGCCAAATGTGTTCCACTATTCCAGGCTAACTTCACTTGAATAATTCTTTCCCCTTAACCTACAGTCAGTTGATAGAACCATCTGTAAGTAAACATAGATCTCATGTAGGGTTACTTAACCGGCACTAGCTAAAATAGTCCTGCAGCAGGCTTAAAACTTTTACCCCATTTCTCTCAGTGTGACGCTCTTTCTACTTGGCATGGCCCTGCAACTAACACGTAAACGACGTAGCAGTGAATATTTGATGAGCTCCAAAAACGTCTCTCGTATTGGAAAAAAATCAACTGTGAAATTTTATAACAAATTACTAGATTTTATCCAAAAATAGCAACTGACTAACGCGTGAGTCCCAGTTTATCTGAAAGCATTTAAAATTTTCATATTCTAAGAAACTCAAAATGCTATAAAATTATTGCGATAAAATTTGCATTAACTAAATTAGTGTTCAAATTCAATTAAAATAATTCAAGCGAAACCTCTTTTGATCACTCAATGATTGATTCGCTCTTTAGATCGCTCTTATCTATAAAATTCCAATTTCCCAATTCTAGATATGAAATTCCAATCTGCAGAATCCTCATCTCATGTCCATGGAATGCTTCTACAAGTGACCATTTCCTATTATTTTCATTGTGGACGTCAGATTGGAAACGGCTGGCAGTTACCATTGGCGCCTTTCGGAGTACTTCAATTGCCCGATTTCCTTCCATCATTGTTCAGATCCAATTATATTACTAACAACGACCGACCACAGACCATTTCGAGTGCGATTCCTGGCACTGCAAATTGATCAGATAAAAGTGCGTCAATTGACACGGCGTGGCGGCGTATGACGGGCGACGTGATTGAATTGAACTTAATAAGACTGGCGTGAAAAGGGCCGGCCCAGGCGCCTCGTTCTTATGGTGGTGTTAATTGGATCCGAAGGTCATCAAGCGGTACTTGTTGTCTTGTCAGCTGTCAGCATTTAAACCATCGACATGCAGTCATGTCGGTGTCAGCCAACGGTCATTTCTTGCTAAGAAGCGAATCCCATTCAACTGTAAATTAAAAATTTTATCGTGTAAACATGAAAACAACAGAAAACTAATTGACCGCACGCACTCAAAATCCCAAGACGATCCAAAAGGTTTCTAGCTATTCTTAACCGTGATTCGTCAAAAACACAACCTCTTCGAACTGCTGCTGCTCGTAGTCGATCATTGATCCCACTTCTGATCTTCACTTCGGAAGTTTAGATTTTGGAAGTTGTTTCTTCCACGTCCTGATGTTGATTGACATGTGAAATTTCAAGTAGTTTCTCTTGAAAGAAATATCAGACACTTGCCAGCATTTGCAGTTCACTTGGCACAAGTTGCCAACATATGGACAGCTATCGAGATTTATCTTCTTCTGAATGTGTTTGTTACTCACTTTGATTGCAAACCATGGCCGCTGTGTCGATGAACTTCAGTGGGCACGGTTCAAATTACTTTTCGAAATCGATCGGATGTAACTTCAAATAACCATCCGTTCAGGGAATTGACGGATCGATGGAACTTCCAACCAATTTTAACAGACACTGGTCGCTATTAATCGGTAAATGTCCGCCGATCGTCAATTATGCGTTTGGCGTTAATTACTTTAACAGGGAAGTGTAAGATAATACAGTGATTGAATTAATTATGCAAAAAATACGTCAGTTTGAGGTTTTGAAGTGAATTTTCTGAATTTTTAGACCTAATTGCTTTCCTTAAAAATTACCCGTGGAAATGTGATCAAATTACAACTTATACTAGAGGTTGTTAGACTCCTTTTCTTCAGTATGCACACTTGCTCACATTCAATTCAGATAAAATTTTTCAAATTTCAATTAATCTCTTGATCGAAATCTGACTCAAAGATCGATCAATCAGTCAAATGGATGTCTTATTATTATCTTTTCTCTTGAACGTTATTATTAAGATTATATCAATTTCGATTTGATTAAATTGGTGTTTGTCATCTTAATCAAATTTTCTTGGCTTGCCGTCACTCTTATATATCGTTTATTGGCTGATTTCAGAATTCGAACGCACACAGCCCAGATCTCTGTTGACTTTCTGTCCAGATCACTACGGTTTCTCAAAGATAAAGGTCTGATAACGAGTGTGAAGATCACTGGCCCTATCTATATTTCAGCGCTTCTTATGTTGTTGATTGTTGGGACCTTGTTATGTTAAAGCTACTCGTACACGTGCCAAGCATAATGTTTGCCTGTTTCTTCTGTCTCGCCACGTCAAAGTGTTCTGTTCTTTCAAGGGATTCAAAAACAGACTTGTGCATTTTTTTCACTCACATTTTTTCATTTCCAATGCATCCAAGCGATTATTCTGCAAATGGTAGACTTGAAAAGATCGATAACGTCTGCAATTTCATTAATTTGACGACGTGCATGGAAGTCAAGGTCCAATAATTCGTTTTTAGTGTGGAATTCCAACTTATTTTACATGGCAAGTAATAATTATCTTTAGATTACAAGGAAAAATTATATTTAAGGGGTTGTCCTAGGAACGCTTTTATATTACTTACATGTTATTGCTCATTATTATTGTTTTACACGCAAGGTAGCTACTGCATTTGTGATGCCATTTTTTTTTTAAAAATGCTGAATTTATCGTTAAAAATACACATAATTTAGTGACGAATTTTTCCTTTCTCTATAGTAAGTATACTCAGAAAAATGTCCAGGTCAACTTTTTGTCAGGTTAACTCTGACCTTACAGAGGTATCTGTAAGCCAGCTAGCGGTCAGAGTTAACCTATCTAAGGTCAACTCGTGCAGCTCCCAATGCCCTACTTCACCTGCTGGTGGCTTAATTTCAGAATTTCTCCGACCACAGGTCAACTCAGTTTTACTTGCCCACATGCAGGCAAACGCGCGTCTGCCCGAGGCCAATTACGCCGTATGTAGGTCGTCGAGTTAGCCTCCATTTTTCTGAGTATACTCTGCTTTTCAACTAGTGCAAAAAATTTCGTCAACTGCAGTTGATTTTTTGGACAAGTACAAAGTTTACCTCCATTCGGAGATCGGATTTTTCAATGCTTTACAACGTTTCAGTTTCTACTGATGCTTTCGATATTAAGTAGCACCGCGAAAGTTGCAACCGCAAAAGTTGCAACCGCAAAAGTTTCAACCAGATGATACTTTTCTGGCAGCGGCCACTTCTCAATTTTAGTGTTCACATGCTCTTTAAGTTGCGCAGCATTTGAAAATATTGCAGCTGCTTCAAAAGCCGCACAATTTTCTGGGTTGCAGCGGGCTTTTGGCATTGCAGTACTCAGGTAGCGCAGTTTTACGTCATGCTGCGCAGTAAAAGTAGCCAAGCCTGATACTAGCATAAATTTTATAATAAAACCTGATAAATCTGTAAAAGGACTCACTAGATTTTATTCAGTCGGCCCATTATTTCTCTCCCATTTAGGAGTTGCTACAAAACCTTACAAATGTTTCAATTCATCCATGGTTCGCAACCCATGTAAAACTGAAGGTGCGGTCAGGAGGAATGAAAAATTGTTATGAAACCTCAATTAAGAAGGTGCAGTACAATCTTCCGAAGTAATACCATAAATAAATAGGTAGTCTGTGAAAGAGATATTGACCCAGATTTTAGGTATTTTTCAAATCAGGAAAAAAAAATTGAAAAAATCACCCGGCATTTTCTTTGGGTTTGACTGTTATATGAACTCCAACAAAATAGTCTTGCTCTTTAATTGCACCTTTTCCTCGGAATAATCATCAGACCAGAAAATTTAGTCGGCCAACAAGAATGTTGAATTTTTATAAATTTTTTTAGGCTATCGCACACATTCTAAGGTTCGGTCACATCAACTTAGACCAGTTTTTATTCAAATTTTTATCAATGATAAATTGTGTTCCAATAATATACAATCAATGGAACTAAATCCTACTCACCTAGCCTCTAAAATTGAGACATAAATTCACCAAAACACCTACAGCTTCCGACACTGGTAATGCATGAAAAACGAACACACCTCATGTCAGAGTTGGAACAATTGCGCTAAACCCCCGTGGAGATGATTTTTGAACTGGCGTTGGTTGGCGCTCAACAAATTTCACAGTAAATGCAGCAATGGTTTCGGATGAAGCGATGTAACGAATTTTTATTTAAATAGTAGATTCTGGAAATAGAATCCACCTTGGGAGCTTTGAAATTCGTTCTGGAATATCGTTTCGAATTGTATTGAGGTAAGCTATCGATCAGTCTCGAGACTGCAGCGGATGTTTATGTTAATGCAGGCGTTTGTCTTAAAGAAGTCTTCAAGATTCTCAAGTGTTTACTGCAACACGATTGCCCGTCAGATCATAAATTCTTGCCAACTCGTATAAAATGAGAGTAAAATCGCATTGTCAAAGATTTCTGCAGGATTTTCTTAAGATGCCTGCAGGGGTTCGTATCCTGAGCAGTAAAAACAGATGGATAGAGACCTGTTGTCGCATACAAACACTATATCTTTGTATAGGAGGTTAAATATTAAATTCTCATTCAGAAAAACCAGTTAATGCTGATGGTGTTACGATGAAATTGACCTTGTCTACACAATTCTGCTTTTTCACAAAAAAAAATATTTTACCCAGAATCCGAATTCAAAGGGGAGAACAGTTTTTGCCTTCTTGGGAATCATTTGGTTTCCGTAGAAGTTCCCGCCCCTATCTGATATCCAGCTACTTCTTCTCGTCAGCCAGATATTTCTTATACCCAGCCAATATCTGACCCCGGCACCATGAGATTTTTCCAGATTCCCTGAATAAAACACTCGAAAATTAACTTCGAAGACCTTCGAAAAAAATGCACCCGAGACGACGAAGAACACTAAAACAAAAACTAAAAGGGTTCTTGTCCGTCCTTGGGGAATTCTTAATTTCCAACGATAATGTTGCCGATGCTGTTGGATGGCTTCAACGTGAAACTAATTTATAGGCACCGTAGACTGGTTCAAGGCGTCGAAGCGGTTGAGTGTTGCTTGATTCAGTCAAGGTGAATCTTATATGGAAGGTCCATTATAAAGCCGGGTATCGGCAATAGTATAACTTGTGGACTCTTGAATCCCTAATAAGAGTGGTCTGATGAGTTGAGAATTTTTTCCGATAAAATTACTGTGCGTTGATTGTTGTGCGGTGCAAGGAAAGGCGACATTCAGACCTTTAACATCCCGCAGGAACGAAACATTCTTCTCCAGAGAATTTTCATAGCAGATGTTTTGATAGCATGCCAAGGTAATTCCATTCTCAGATATCCCAGCTATAACCACTATAAAAGTCAATCGATTTAAACATATAAACATGTTTGGGTTTATTATCGAGTTTTTTTTTCTTATTTATGGCGGCTCTTAAGAGTATAACACTTATATACAAACAATTTCGATATTGACTACATTCGGAGGCATTAAAAATCTTTAGGGTAGTCCTCATAATATGGTAACTATGCATTGTATTGCAGTTGATTTGGTGTACGGGGAATTTTGTTAAGAATCGAGTATTTTATAAAATCGAAAGTATATAAATTTTCCTTGATAGAATGAGAAAATGGGAAAAATTTGTTGTTTTTGGTTATCAGAACAATGGATTATTTGATTGCACTTGAAAAAGTAGCAAAAGAAAATCGTTTTATCGATGGTTTTTGCACCAGACATCGCAATTTCAGAAAAACTTAAACTTATCAAATTTAATTTTAGAAATCATTTTAGGAAAATTTAATTTTTTCTTTAAAAAATCAATTCATTCATTTTATTATGGCGTATATGTATGTACATGAAAAACTCATGTAAAATTGATTTTTACGAACAATTGGATTAAAATTGAAAATATTTAGTTAGAAGCAGTCCACAAAATACGTCACGCTTTCGTATTTTAAAAAATTTTTAATAAAAAATTATTTTCGATACCAAAAAAGTTGCTTAAAAGATTTTCCCTTCCGTATCTCCAGAAATCGAATGAATTTGGACAAAACAAAGTCCGATTTAGAATCAAAATATGATTAAAAATACTACCCCAATATTTTTAATTGCATTTTATGCAGGTGGTAGGTATGTGGCGTTATACTTGATGAACTTTTCACAAAAAAATAATAAAAAACAAAATAAAGCAAAACTAAATAAATAACGAAAAAACTAAATCATTTTTCGCAGTTTTCGTTATGTCTTTCGTTATTGGAACGGAATTATATTTCTATAACGTTATAACGCAATGTTGAGGAAACCCCCCCCCCCCCCTCCCCTTCCCCTAATGGTATATTTTTGCCCATTAACGAACTTAGCCTTGCATTTTCCCAAAAACGAATCTGCGTAAAATTTCAAGTCTCTAGTTCAATCCGTACGCCCGCAATCCGCGCCACAGACGGACAGACAGACGGACAGACAGACGGACAGACAGACGGACAGACAGACGGACAGACAGACGGACAGACAGACGGACAGACAGACGGACAGACAGACGGACAGACAGACGGACAGACAGACGGACAGACAGACGGACAGACAGACGGACAGACAGACGGACAGACAGACGGACAGACAGACGGACAGACAGACGGACAGACAGACGGACAGACAGATGGACAGACAGACGGACAGACAGACGGACAGACAGATGGACAGACAGACGGACAGACAGACGGACAGACAGACGGACAGACAGACGGACAGACAGACGGACAGACAGACGGACAGACAGACGGACAGACAGACGGACAGACAGACGGACAGACAGACGGACAGACAGACGGACAGACAGACGGACAGACAGACGGACAGGCAGACGGACAGATAGACGGACAGACAGACGGACAGACAGACGTACAGACAGACGGACAGACAGACCGACAGACAGACCGACAGACAGACGGACAGACAGACGGACAGACGGACGGACAGGCAAAAATCAATTTTCTTTATCATTCGAAACACACTGGTGTAATTCATTTTTGGGTGTGATGACGGGATCTTGGCGTTACAAACAGTAAGGCAAATTTAATATACCCTTTGTTTTCACTATACGGGTATAAAAAGATATTATAAAGTAGACATATTTCCTACTTTTTTTTTCTCTGCGAATAGGGTCCGGCGTAGACAGGTTCTACTATACAAGTAAAAATATGTTTAAAATTCCTAAATATTTAATTACTTTCTTTGTAATAAAATAACTACGAAAAAAATGCGTCGCAAGGAAAATATCTAAAGGCGCAAGCACCGTAGTATCAGTTTCCGTTGATCAGGGCTTATATTATAATTTTTATCGACCCTCAACCGAGCCCTAAAGCCATAATCAAGCTTCAAACATTTTAAATCGACCCATGACGGCTGCTATCAACACTTTAGCGGCCCCTAATTTAGACGTTAAATTTGCATAAATTGCTCCAGAAATTCTATATTAAAAAAAAATGTCTTCTTTATTTCCCGTGTCAGCCCATTATCCATAAATAAATCACCGAAATACCTTCTTTTTAATTTGCTATAATATTCTCTGCAAAAGAAAAGTATTTTTTCGTCCAAGAAAAGTCTCCTAAAATCTTGTTTTTAATCGCCTCGTTCATTAGATGTGAATCACTCTAAACGTCACTTCAAATTGTTTTGAATCTTCCGTGAAACATTTTTGTGTCCATTTCGATTCTCATTTCTTTAATTTTATGAGGTCAAATCCATGAAAACATTCATTTTGATAATAAATTTCATTTCCAGAGTAACAAAATAAACATTCTACCGAAAATAAAACATTACTACGGATTTTCGTAATTTTCTCACAATTTGATTTTTTTTTTTGTTCTAATTTTGGAAAGATTTTTTTTTTCGATTACTTAAAGAAACTTACCGGAATGTCCACCAAATGTTGAAGCACATTGTGTTGAGCCAAAAGAACGCAGCCAAGAAGAAAAAGTGCATAAATATAGCTGAAATTATAAAAAAAAGACGAAAATAAATATTAATGACTAGAATTCATGAATGTAGATGAGGGCAATCAGTCAAATTGTTAATTTAATTAGCGAATCAAGATCTTTTGTCTTTGAAGATCTGCTGCTTTGAACGTCCCAAAACTAAGAATTTAGCACATAAATTACTGAGAAATTTCAAATGCATGAAGAATACTCAAACATAACGTGACATTCACGAGGTTTTCCTTATTCAATTGGCAAGCATTTAATGATATAAAATTTAAAAAAAAGCACAGAAAAGTGCAATGTTTTGAAATTCAGACAACAAAGACGTACGAGTCTCATTCAAATGGACGACTTATCTAAAAATAAACGCTTCGGAAACAACAGAAATTTATAGTGGAAAAAAATGTTGTGTTAAATCGGTTAAGTTACTATAATTAAACTTTCACGTTTCTATTGTAAAAATACGTTTAAACTAAATTTAGCGGCAATTTCATGCCCGTGAGATCTATCAGATACATATAGTATTTAGATACATCTATATATGAATAGCAACCAGTTTGACTTCATTTTCCATCTTATGACTTTTTCAGTCTCGTTTGTAACAATTTACAGATCCAATGATCCAGATCAAGAAAAGGTAGATATACATGCTTGGGATTGCTTTAATGCACGCCACATAATAATAGGCAAAATGCCAATTGGATTGAAGTAACAATAGCAAAGTGTTAGAGTTGTGTAAAAGTAATATCGGTCAAAATGTTGACCTTGTCAAGGATATTGCTACATGATGAGCATATTTCTTTCAGTGTTGTGCGCGTAAGTATATTTACATTTTCCGTATAAAATGTAAACAATAATTGTTTACGTAAACAATAGTAATGAATGTAAACTATCGTAAACAACCAGATATTTTAGTCAAAAGCAACTGCTGATTTTTTTTTACAGTAAATTAAAAGCAAAGATTGAACGTATTTAATTTTATTCAGTCGGTAGTTTCAAGACCGGGCAAATAAATTTTAAACTCTAAAAAATAAGTATAATTAAATGACTTAGACGCAAAATACAGTTGTTACGTTCACATTAGTAGAGTGAATAATTTTTGAAAAAATTTTAGACTTAAACATTTGCATTTATATGAACAAAAAGGGAAAAAAATCTTTAACAAATTTTATTTTAAAAAGAACCAGGAAAGCTGGAAATATTTTAAAGCATGAGCGAATTTCAGCATCCAGAATTTCAGCATCCAAAATTTCAGCATCCAGAATTTCACCATCCAGAATTTCAGCATCCAGCTCTGAAATTTCTGTGAATTCCTGCTACATCCATTCAAATTTCTAATTGGAGTCAAATTCATACTGCCATAAGGGATCGGTTATCATTTAATAGATCAAAGATACTTGTTCACGTTTTTTGTACACTAAAAAACATGGGGCCAAGTGAATAAAATCTAGCAAATGATTTAACTAGCAGGTTGGCACATTTTAATTGTACTAAAACCTGATAAATTCATAGTAAAAGCATATGGACATTCTAATGAAATAAAAAAAAATTTCTCGGACAATGGAAGAAAATCTTATCGTATTTCTCCTTATAAAGAACCATGCAAGATTCGACGATTTTTATGCCACCGGGCTAACTTTTGAACCACTTGGGGTTTCATTTTCATTGTACAGTAGAACGCGCTTAAATGCAACACGCGTAAATGCAAAACTCGTGTAATTGCACGCAAAATTTGTGCATGGAGGATTTTTAAGCATTTTTCATATAAATATACACGGATAAATGAAACACGCTTAATTGCAATACTTGCTTAAATGCAACCATTTTCACATCCGCAAACGTATAAATTATATGAAATTTTACACGCTTAAATGCACATGTGCAAAAATGAAATGTAATTACACAAAAAAAAAAAGGGATTATTGTTATTTTTATTTGATAAAATGAATTCTTAATTAGGTTCTTTGTTTTTGTGTAGCCTTGTTGAATTTAAATGTTTATTACAGGAATATTAAAGTTGCATGTTTATCTTTTACTCGCATAATTGCACATTAATGTGCATTTATCCGCGCTTCCGTGCTACGTATAAATGCAAAACACGGATAAATGCACATAAAATTCTGCGAAATTCGATGTGCATTTAAGCGTGTTCTACTGTATCTGCATCGGAAAGGTAATTTGCTCTAGTTTCATTGACACATAGTCTTTTCTGGTGCGGAACTGCAGGGGGATGGTCAGCTGCCATCTTACACTCAATGGAAAAAAATCGTCGAAAACTGCATGAAAAATCATTGCGTCTAAGGCAGCTGACCATTGGCAGCTGACCATCCCCCTGCAGTTCCGCACCAGAAAAGACTGTGTCAATGAAACTAGAGCGAATTACCTTTCCAACGCAGGTACAATGAATGGGAAATCCAAAAGTTAGTCAAGGGGCATTGTCGTGCATCGTTCTTTGAAAAAAAAAACCTTTGAATTAAGTTCTATGATTTTATTTGGTTGTTTCAGAATTGTGATTTAAATATTGCTGTTACTACAAGAAAAAAGGGGGAAAAACCAATTGTTTACATTATTTACATCGTTTATATTATTTACATTTTTTACATTGTTAGCTGTGATTTTTGTGCATGTAAACAATTAATTTTTAACAGGTAAGCTATTACGTAAAATACGTTTTGTCAATAATCTGCTCAACACTAATAAAAAGTTGGGAAAAACCCTTGGAGTCTTGGAAAAAAAATATTTAAAAATCTCCTATCAGAAAAAAAATGTTGCAAAATACTAAAAAAGCAGGATTTGAAAAAAAATTTTGAATTAAAGATATTAACAAAAAAATTGACAAACATTTTTTAAAAAAAACGGAAAATATCCCTTCAGCATTCAAAAGGTTATTAAAAGTCTATGACATTGTATGACACAAGCCTAAAGGTGTCGCTCCACATGAAAGTAAATACGCGAGTAACTCTCAAAAACTCTCGAGAGTTACTTGCAGGAGGTTGTCCATTTGAGAGTCAATTTCGGCGATTTTTCTCTTTTCAAGACCATTATTTTGATTTTCTTGACATCTTGCTTTGGCGAGTTCTCGAGAGCTACTAGCGAAATTCAAACGCCGTTCGTATCTGGCGAGTAACTCCCCGAGAGTTCAGTGGGTGCGTGTCGACTAGAGAATAGAATCACTTTTGACAGCTCGCAGAAACTACCTCGCGAGTTTTTGCGAGTTTCTGCGAGCGACTCTCAGAGACGTGTCCATTTGCGAGTAGCTGCTATCGAGAGGATCTCGCCGGCATTTACTCTTATGTGGAGCGACACCTTAAGCCACCGTTTCAGAATCAGTATTCAGATAGATTTCTGATTCAGTATTAAAAATTTGGCCTTAAAGGTCATCTGGAATATTTTGCTTTTATCGAAACCATTTATATTTGAACACCTAGATTTCTAATGGTCACAATTGAATAATATAAATAAATTAATTTTGTAAATAAAAGAATGGGGAATTTGGAAAAAAAATTGATTCAGCAAAAAAAAACTCTAAATTCAGTTCTAAAAGAGTTAGAAAGGTCGTTAAATGTTTATATAATTAGGATTTACACACCCTATTAGAGTTCTGATTTTAATCATTCTTTTGTGTGTCTATTATTTCAATTTTTTGCACATAAAAAAAATTTCACACAGCATAATTAGTAGAGAACCTTCACAACCAATAGAAAACCTGTACACCAGAGAAGTTCGGCCTTTTAAAATTAAGGGCACAAAGCTTAATTCTTGCAATTTATTTCCAAAATGTTTTCAAATACAATACACAAAAATTCAATTTTTTTAAAAACATATTTGTAGTTTTTGAAAATAACTTATGCACATTCCCAATTAATCAAAAAGGTAACTGATTCGTTACCAGTGTTGGGGTTATCTAGATAATAATTATCTAGATAATCATCTAGATAAAAAAAAATGTTATCTATATCTTATCTAGATAACACCCCAAAAAAGTTATCTTTATCTTATCTAGATAAAGGAAAATCACATTTATCTAGAGATAATCGTTACCACCGAAAATCAAAAAATTAAATCTGAAACGAAATTGTTTTCTGCATACTTTTGAAAACCTAAAAACTTTTCTTAGGAACAGTTTTATACTTGGCAACAATTTTTGTTTACGGACAAGGAAGCGAAGTGTCACTCTTTCCCTCGCCTCTCTTCTCTTGTCCATAAAAAAAAAGTTCTGTTAGTAACTGTTCCCAAATAGCATTTTAAGCAGCAATTATGGTATTCATCCCCATATTTCGTCACCATGCAAATCGCGGCGATAAGCAATTTATGTCGCAAACACGTCGTTAGTTGTGCCAACGAGACGCGCAACGGCACCCATAGTGGGGAACACTTTTCAGCGGTTTGCGGCGCCGCAATTATAACGACAGGGACGTAATTAGTTGCCTCATGCGCGAGCGTCATCTGACGGCATTATATCACACAATTACACAAATCATCGAGCGGGTTTTCTTTCTCCCTCGAATGCTTGCTAGTAAACAGAGATGAACAAATAAAAACGTAAGCAGAAGACGAACGAGAAAAATCTAATGGCGACAAATTAATGGAAACTTTTGTGGAGTGTTATTTTACAATGGACTTTTCTTCCGGTTGCATGTCGTGATTTTAATTGCCATTAAAATTTTTCGACAATATTGGATCTGAAATTAAACAGATTTTAATGGGCCATCGAATTATTTTGTTTTTAATCAAAAATTTCTTTAATTTTATTTTATCGGTAAAATTTTTTTTTCTTTTGCAAAGAAATTTTGATGCCAATAAAATTATGCTGTTTCAAAAATGTATGCTATCCACTTTTTATGCAATATCCTTCAGTCATTCGCCTGAAATAAGAAATTTAATTCTCGAAACGAAATTGTTTCCATCAAATGTCAGTGAGAAATATGGCGGCTGAAGGCATCCATTTTTTTTGGTGTTTCTCAGACGGGGAGCTTTAATGAAACTTTAGTGGCAGACTATTTCGACCCGAAAACCATCAAATGCTGCTCTATCGCTGCAGGAATTTTCATGAAGCGAATGTTGCCCCAAAGATGAACCGTGGGTCACCAATTTCCCCACTAAAGCAATTGTGGCTTTGCAGACGCATTATTAATCGGTGCGACGCGCTCGTCACTTCTTTCGCTTCTTTTACGCGGATGTGAATTATAGGTGTAAATTTTTAGCCCCGATTGCGTAAATTGCTGCATTTTAAAGCCGCAAAGAACAAATCTCATGTTCCCGTACTTTTCGATGCTATTTGGGTTGTCAAGTGTAAACCGGGCTATGAACGAAATAAAAAATCATAACGTTATAAATTTCCTTACGTAGCAAAATTAAACTTATATTTCGTGACGTTATTTCGTTTTGTATCGATAAAAAACTTAATTTCGTTACGTTACGATAACGTTTCTTATCCGTTTTCTTTTATTATTATTTCGTTTCTTATTCAGGGTATTCACAGTCCTCTTTTAAATTGCGGGTAAATTTACCGCTCGGTAATTCAGTCAAATTTAACAGATTTTTACCGAGACGGTAACTTGGTTCATGTAAAAATGAATTACCGGATTCGGTAATTGTATACATGCCTTGAGTCGTGTTTTCCGGCCCGGTTATTCGGTATCAAGAATCAACCGCGAGTGGCGCTAGTAATGTTTTTAGTTGTCAAATTTTCTCGCTGGTTATCTCATCGGACTGCAATTTTTTTCAATTTCGATAGCCGTTGCCACAATAGAAATTCAAAAGAATACATCAAACATGGATTTAAAGGTATGTGATATATTTTACAATCAAATTCGCAGTTCATGATTTGGTCACGTATACAATAAAAGCGTGGTTCTCAAATCTGTGCTGTGGGATGTTCACAGCAGAATATTTTCAGTCTTTTAATATTACCGAAAATACCGAATACCGAAAATTAAAAGAGGATTGTGAATACCCTGATTATATTTAAATTGGAAATCAAGAAAAGCAAAAAATTTTGTGCTATTTTTTTTAGTAGGTACGTAATTTCGAATTTTGTGCAATGTCAAAATAAATATTTATCTAAAAATTATCTAGATAATTTGGCTTTTTATCTTATCTTATCTATTATCTTTCATATTTTCATTAATTATTATCTTATCTAGATAAACATTACGAGCATTTATCTTTATCTTTATCTAGATAAAAAAATAATTATCTGGCCCCAACACTGTTCGTTACCTCTAAACATAAATTAATACTGCAGACCTAAAGTGTGTTTAAGCTTTTGAAAATCATAAATTCTGAACATGATTTTTCTGCGCCAGAAGGAATTTATGTCGATACCAAAAGGCAACTATGAGCATAGACCAACAGCATGTACCTAATATGTCAAAGTAATCTTTCAGGCCGCAATATTGCGTGAGACCTAAGTGTGGGCAGATTTCTTGACTTGACACTTAAAAATTGCTCACATCCCGCACATATAATTGTCTTTTCGCTTGCAGCTATTAGTTTCAAGAAGGGTTTCCTGATTTCTTTACTTTGCACTTTTTTTTGGTCCCCATAGCATAAAAGAAACAGCTCTAATGGCGGCATTCCACAGAGTTTTGAGCATTTGGAACAAGTTTTGTACAAAATGATTAATTTCGTAATAACGTTAAGAAATATGGATGGATTGAATGACATTAGTATAGTATATGTGGTGTGCATGGAAGCTGCTTTTATTTTTATTTTCATGATTTTCGTAATTAAGTGAGCGGACAATAGGTTTCTGACATCAGATAATTGTTATACGACAGTCAGTCATTATTGCCGGACAAACCAGACAGACAGAAATGGAGACGCATGCAAAGTCGGAGACGGATTGATGTCTGGCACTGAATATTAAAATTTCAAAATTCGTTAGTGATGAATATGCGTGTCGACTTTCAGTATTAATTTTGACTTCTTTCACATTTTTGAGACGTTTTTCCTTCCGCTTTGCTATGGAGCCGAAAGAAGTATTATTGCGGCTAGAATTTAACATGACAGCCGCTTTTTAACCTTCTGACCCAACTGAAACCCTTCTTAATTCACTTAAAATGTTTCGTTAGAGGGCCGCCGAAACACAATCGTATTCGGTATTTCCCAATACACCCGATGCGGCATTTCAAAGAGTTTTTAAACGGGATATTTTTGTGTTTTAAAGGGTTTTTCAATTGGAACAATGCATTTTGCCAATAGAGTTTCTTCTAAACGCGTCAAAAAAATTTATGTCAGGCAATGTATACCATTTAATTAAGGAACAGTACACGCTTCAACAACGTTTAGAAATAATTCGAGGTTCGCGTTCGGTTGTGACGACTTTACGATCTCTCTCTCTCTCTCTCTCTCTCACACAACCGGTTTCCAGTCTTGGCCTGCCGCAATGTCTCTCGCCAGAGGCGCCGGTCACGTGCCGATGTCCTCCAGTTTTGCAACCCAATTCTCTTCGCGTCCTGGTCAACTCCGTCTTGTCATCTGATGTTGGGTCTTCCTCGTCGCCGAGTTGTTAATAACCTACCGCAGAAGATTTTCCGACTTGTGTCGTAGAAATTTTTTAATTACAGCGCATTTTATTACTCGAGTTGTTTGACATCTCGAATATTTTCAAGTCCCTATGTGATGACTTCCAAACAAAAGGGGAATTCATGCAAAAAAATAGAAAATTTTCCAAAATTATAGGAATAATTCCCAATTTTGTAAGAATCATTGCAGAAGAATCTATTCCTATTTGGATTTCTCTCCGTGTAACATTTGGTCAAGTAAGCAACCCGAAGCCATTCAAGAAATGCTAATGCATCCGCAAAAATTGACTGTTTGTTGCGAACTTCATGCCGGATATGTAATTGGGCCGTACTTCGTTTCGAACGATGCTGGCAACTCAGTTACAGTCAATGGAAACCGCTATCACGCAATGTTAACTAACTATTTTTGGGACCGATTGGAAGAAAATGGCTTAAGCATATGTGATTTCAACAAGATGGTGCTACGTGCCACGCAGAGGGAGAAACAGCCGAGTTATTGGTGTAGGCGTTATCTCCAAAAATGTCTTAATAAATTGGTCGCCTCGTTCGTGTGGTTTAACACCTCTAGACTTTTTTCTTTAGGGTTATGTGAAGTCATTGGTCTACAGCAACAAGGCAGGAACTTTAGACGCCCTTAGGACCAAAATTCAAAGCGAAATTGCTATTATATAGACCGCTTTATGCGAAAAAGTCATGGAAAATTGGGTTCAACGCATACACTCCTGTCAGCGCTTCCGTGAAGGATAATTGAATGATGTTTTACTCCATAATTAATGGTATGGATAGTGCTTTGATGTGAAATAAAAATGAGCTCAATATCTTTCATACAAATCTTTTTAACAAATTACCAAAAAGACGTCATTCCAATTGAAAGCCCCTTTAGACTACTGTAATGAGATACATTAAACTATTCTTAATTGCAATAATTATAATAGTAAACCAAGAAGAATCTGTGTTTTAAGAGTATTTACATAACTTTATTAGTTCGCACTATATTCGGACAAACGGGACCAGTACCAGATGAAACACATCAAAAGTTTAAAGATATTTTATGCATCAGTTGAATATCGTAAAATTTCACATAATTATTCAGTGCGTTTATTTATCCTGCATCAAAGCGATTAATAAAATTAAATTGCGTGGAAAGTATGAAGCAAAATGCGATCAGTGCCAAGAATTATGTCGTTCTTTTTCCATGTTACCTCTTGTTAATCTAAACATCTAAATAATCTTTATTTAGAATCATCAATTAAGTCAAAGGTTGTCTATTCTACGTCTTCAACTGTCTATAACAGTGGTTCCCAAAGTGGTCCCTACGGACCCCCAGGGGTCCCCGGGATCATTCAGGGGGTCCGTGGAGAATTAAAATTGATTTGGGGGTCCCTGAACAACGTCAGGGGGTCCGCGCAAGGTTTAATATGAAATAAACAAATGGTGACACATTTTTATTAATATGGAAGTTAAAATAAATAACAATGAATAAATTACACTGGTCAACACTGGTCATGCCACACGAACTTTGATGGCTAATACTATTTTAACTAAGCACCCTGATTATTAAACTGCAATTCTTTTGTTTCAATTAGCCTCAGTTTTCTTGTGATACGGTAATACTTATAACTAGTACTACGGCAATAAAAGCAAAGAACCGTTCGAGAAGAAATAGTCATAAAACTATTTGTCTGTGATTTCATCAAAATATTGTGATTTATTAACTGCGTTAACATGTCGAGAAAGTGTAGTAACGATCCTAACACTTTTTGTCATGTTTGCGGTAAACAGACTTTCAAAAAACAAAGACGAAATTTCACAAAACTAGTCTTGGAGAGTTATCACCGGTATTTTGGTTTCGCAAAATACCAATACCAAAGTGATACAAAGATAAAAGTGGGTATTTTCGTAGGACCTCAAATCAGGGAGTTGATAAAAGATCCGGTATTCGCAGAAAAATTGAGCAATTAAGAAAAACCAGCATGGAAATCTTTTAAAAATGTTGTTGCAAATTTTTTGGGTAATCATAAGAGTGAGAGCTACAGAGAGTTGGTTAGCGACCTATTGTTTGCTTATCAAGCATTGGGTTGCAACATATCACTCAAGAATTATTTTTTAGAATCACACCTCGATTTTTCCCTGAGAATTTTGGGGCTGTGAGTGATGAACACGGTGAAAGGTTCCATCAGGACATTTCTGAGATGAAAAAATGTTACCAGGGCAAATGGAACCCAAATATGTTGGCAGATTACTCCTGGACAATGAAAAGGGACCAACCAGGAGCTAAATTTGCTAGAAAATCTTAGATCGTAACTTCATAATAAAACTTTTTCACATTTTTGGTTTAGGATGTCATTGTCTTTTGAAATATTTTAAATTACTTAAGAGAATAAAATTCTTGGCTAACCGATTTTTTTTAAATGTTTGTTTTTACTGTCAACCACCTATTAAAGCAAAAAATATCAAAAAAGTCCATGTGGCACAACAAAGTTACAATTTTGTTGACCAGTGTTATTAGCGATTTTTACGTCCTAAGTAAAATATTTATATATTGGGTTTTATTATTTAATATAATGCACCCTAAAAGTTATAGCTTACTATTTTATATTTTTGTTTAATTTGTTTACTTCTGCGAATAACCAAATCCGCGAATGTTTGGAATTACTGTACATTACTGTATTATTATATTCTGTTGTGAATTAATTGGTACAAAATGAGTACCTACACAATATGTGACATTTACATGAAATTTTATCCTCATATCTCAAATAATTAATTCAAGAGAGCGTTACATTGCAGCATTCAATTTTTATTATAATTAACAGTGGTTTGTTGCAAATAAAATTTTTGATATTGTAACGGTCCACGGGTAAGAAGTTGCAAGGACATTCGAGATCTGGCGTGAACGCTTCGAGAATGTTTGAAATCTGCACACGAGAACGTTCGAGACCTCGGCCGAACATACAGGAACGTTGGCAAACGAGCCGCGAATATAAAAGGCCGCGTCTTCGGCGGAGATTCAATAAATACTTCTTCAACAAAATGTTTTATTTATATTTTATTTTTACATCATCATTTACCATTCAAGACATTAAAGTTAAATTTGTAATTTTTCTATTATGCATTTATGTAGTTTTTCACCCAGGGTCCGTGGGCAAGTTTTGACTATGAAAAGGGGTCCGTGGGCAAGTTTTGACTATGAAAAGGGGTCCGTGGGCCAAAAGAGTTTGGGAACCACTGGTCTATAAGAAGTAATTTGTTTTCAGAATGTCATATAAAAAATAGTTTTTTTTTTCAAATTTACTCTTCCGTTTTGATTACAGTTTAACATTAAAAAAACTGATGATGAGATAAATATTTAATTTAAGATCCCAGTTGTATAAATTACGAGTGAGTTTCTTGAAACAAAAACTTCATTGTCTCTCGATTGGGTCATTAAAACGTCATAACTTAACCCGATTGCCATTTAGAAACCACATCGCGTAAAGACGAAGAATGATTTGCACTATTTCTCGTGGTTTTCTTAACATCTCTTTCACATCACTGCTGATATTCTATTAATTATCCTCTTATGTAATTAAAAACTCCACTGGCTGTCTGTCTGTATTTTATAATGTTGGACTAATTTCAAATAGTTTGGGTTAAACATTTGCGTAAGATGAAAAATTCAAGATTGATCAAAAATGGAAAAGAAAATTTGTTTGAATTAAAGTTCAATTTTGTGCTATTGGCAGTTAACACCCACATCAAAGCATGTCAAAAAAAATATCAGTTGTGATCAACACTAAACTTTCCTCTGCAATATTTAGTTTCGGAAAAAATATGTAAAAGATAATATTTTTTCGTTAGAAGTAAAAAACTATAAAGCTGAGTTGTCACCAAAATTTTGTTTCCTTAAAATTTGGTTATGTGCATTTCTTCATAAAAACGCATAGTTTTCGAGGAATTTTCAAATAAATGTAATTTTTAAAAACAATTGTATGGAAGATACCCGTTATAGCTAACGTTACTTTTCCAAAGTTAATAGAAAACTACGGTTTTTGTAAAACCCATTCACAAAAAATTTCAACTCGTTAGCTCAATGCGTTCGGATTATTTAAGATACGTAAAACGGACAGACTGACAGACTGATAGATTGAGAGACTGAGACACTGAGACACTGAGAGACTGAGAGACTGAGAGACTGAGAGACTGAGAGACTGAGAGACTGAGAGACTGAGAGACTGAGAGACTGAGAGACTGAGAGACTGAGACACTGAGAGACTGAGAGACTGAGAGACTGAAAGACTGAGAGACTGAGAGACTGAGAGACCGACAGAACGACAGACTGACAGACTCATATACCAACTCACCGTCAGACCGACAAACAGATGCACGGCCATCCTCATAATCTTGCCTGAAACGGATTTCGTACTTAGCAGAAAGTTTTTATCCGCCCCCGTTCTCGAGTCGATCTTCGTCATGAATACAATACTTTCCCTCTATAGCAGAGGAAAGTAAATAGACCTGTATTTGTTTTTGGTTTAGAATCACTACAAGTTTCTAACGGCCTAACAGCCTGAAATTGCTTTTCAAATTGTAAATACACTAACATGACAGTCGATTAAATCAAATGATGGCGAATGAAAAAGAACTCAATCATGTAAAATATTGAGAAACACTTAAATCTATTTTCGCAAAAATATTTTAATGGAGAATTAATTATCAAAAACAGGAAACTAGTTTAGTAAAATGTTTCTGTTTTCCAGTAAACAAACTTTCAAAATTATCCACTTTTTTAATTCAAAATCCCGCTAAAGAAATGATTCGCCATTTTTGATAAAATTTTTACGAATTTTAAATTAAAATATAAGAAAACCTTCCAGTTCTAATAATAGTGAAATATTCTACACTTGTAAAGGGTCTTTCAACAAGGACATAACAATTTTGTATTTTAATAAAAACGCACCCTAAAACTGTTTTTATGATCTGGCAATGCTAAAACGTCAGTCAAGGTTTACATTTTTATCATGGTGAAGTTCACGAACGATCAACGTTTGGAAATTATTAAAAATTACTACCGAAATTCTGAGTCGGTGGTTGCAATCGTGTAATCTCGAGAAATGGTCCGGTCGAATGGCCACCTCGCTCATGCAATTTAACGCCGTTGGATTTCTTTTTATAGGGTTATGTTAAGTCGTTGGTTTATTACAACAAGCCAACAACGTTAGAGAAGCTCAGGAACAATATCGAACGCGAAATTGCCAACGTTCCGGCCGATATGTGTGGAAGAGTGGTGGAAAATTGGCTCCAAAGAATCAATCAGCAAACGTGCTCGCGGAGGCCATATGAACGACATCGAATTTCATACTTAAATGTAACATGTCCACTACACAAATTTCAGCCCGATATCTCAATTATTCTGTGTTTTATTTAAATACAAAATTGTTATGTCCTTGGTGAAAGACCCGATATAAGGCGTTTAGACTGAAATTTAATAGCAATTTTATCATTTGTATGGCGGAGGGAGAAACGGTGGTCCGATTGAATTTTGGTGTATGGAAGAGTTATATAGAATCATATTCTAAACCCATTTTGTCTTCATATATTTTCGATACGAAGCACCGTTTTCGAGAAAATCGCGAAAAACTAATTCATTTGTAAGGAATGGTCCAATTGGATTTTGATGTATGGAACGGTTATGTAAACTCAAATTCTAAATACGGCATGCATAAGGCTGTTTTCTAGAAAATTGCAGAAAACTTTTTAATTTGCTGGAGAGAGGGGAGAAGGATTAATCAAACCTTGCTCGTTCAAGAATTTAGCCTTACTATTTGCGAGAAACGAATCTGTTTTCGAAAGTTATGGTGTTCACAGACAGACAGTCCTTTCGATAGTTATGGTGTTTACAGGTGTTTACATGGATAGGCGGACATACGGAAATCAAAATCTTTTGTCATATCAAACACCCTGGTGTAGTTCGTTTTTAAGTCCGACGATTGGTTCGATGCGTTATAAACCGTATACTAAATCTCAACTCCTATTTGAATCTCATAAAGAGAATTAAAACACTCAAAAGCGCATAAAGTCCAATTTATAACATAAATCTATTGATTCCTTCTAAAACATGTATTCTGATCAATATTTAAGTTCAGTAAAATTTCCACTGTAATTTATTTCTATTCAAAAACTAACTTTGAATGCCGCAAAGCCTCGAAGTGTTATTTAAAACTGGTCAATGCCAACCACTTGACATGACACTAAACACAGCCTGCGTGACTCTAATATCAGGTAAAAATTTTGAGGTTATGCTGGATGGCATGCAATTTTCGTTTCAAATTAGTGCGTGAAAAAAACTTTAAATGAATGAAAACTGACATAATTTCTTAGTTGAACAATCTCTTCCCGATTCTTTGATCTTTGTGTGAGGCCTTCGTAGTTTTTTGGGTTCTTTTTGGAATCAGATAAAAGCAAAATTCTTCTTAAAGCCTAAATGGTTTCAGCTAAATTACAATGAAACAACAACAATAAAAAAAAGATATTTTCTTTTACTGTTTTCCATTTAATTCACTTGTTCCAAAGGAAATTCTCACCACGATGAATTTCTCCTCATTTCTTTGCAACCAATATTAATTCTTGTTCAGTGACTTTGACTGCTGTGCTGATCTCAGTATATCTCTGTATGTCGAAAGTACACGAGTTTCAAGTGGAAAATTTCTTTCTTTTCCATTTCTTTTATCTGTAAAGATTTGCTTTTGCTTCGAAACTCCATGATGCCCCAATAAAAGTATTTTTTTCATCACTTGTAGCTAAATTTCACCGCATTATAATTTCTTGTTATGGTGCAAGTGGTAGCTACCAAGTTTTTCATTGCGCTAAATTGGAAATCTTAAAAACCAATTGAAGCATTCGAGAAAATGCCATAAAAATGGCCAACATCTTTGCCGTTTGCATTTTCTTTAAGACAAACTGTGAAACAAATTGGACAAGATCTTTTGTTATAAGTTTATCAGATATATCTATATATTGTGAGATTGGTTAAGAAAATAGGTGCCGCTGGAAGGTGAAGCAACTTCCTCTTCAAAAGCGATCACTATATAAACATTAAGTCGATGCATTACACACCTTGACTGTTATCTTCAAGATTTTCAGGTGAATCTTCAACTTAGCTGCTGCTACGTTTATTATTGAGCACAAAGTCAGTTTAGTCGACCATATCTGATAAAAAAAACGCCGGTCGATCCATGTGAGAATTGGGTCAAGTAAATGTTTTGCAGTCGCGAAATTCGGTATAAAATTGTGACTTGATCTTGAAACAATCTTGAACAAGAACGTCAAACGTGTAATTTTATTTTTGTACGCGACTCGTGATGCCCAAAATTAAGCAATGATTACGGTGACAACTCACTGGAAAATATTTTTTTTAAATGTCACAAAGAAGAAAACTGACTTCAAGTGGGCAAAAAATACCCTAAAAACTTCTATATAAAAACTTCTTTAGTGCAGAAGAATCAGGCAGGTAATAAAGAAAACCGGTCATGGCGGCAACTCAGCATTCACATGTTATTTCAAAGACTTGTTTTATGTACTAAATGTCAAAAAATTGACCAATTTCGTCCGATTTTATTGGTAAGCCGACAAAATGTGAATCACAAATAATTTAATGAGATAAAGAATTTCCAAAATAATTGCCAGTTTTTGTTCGATCTATCAGATTTCAGATGTCGACTTGACGTTTTTTTAACATTAATTAACATATCTTTGATATCGCTTCGGGTTAAATAAAGTTTTTAATTAACTTTGAGATTTTTTTACGAACTACATATTCGTATCGTTTTCCGGAACATTTAACAGGTAACAATTTTATTTAATGAGGAAGTGGAATATTATTTTCCGCAATCTTAAAAGACCATCAATTTCGAGAGTTTTTAATGTTTATGATTTTGTGAAAATCTGTTTGCAAATTTAAGGAAATCTTTTCACACTTATAGCCGGTTTCAAATTTTGCCACCAAAGTTAGCTATTTTGTGTATTTTTGTAAAACGAACGAGAAAAGACAAACTGTGACAAACTTTTTGTTCCTTTTACAAAAATACATAAAATTGCTAACTTTTGGGTTTTAAGAATAAAAAATTGTCACAAATCACGTGTTTTCCTAATTAGACAAAAAAGTTTTCTATCACTCCGTACAAATATTTAAGAATATTTATTTCTTTAATACATTTTCCAGAGGATAGATTCGGGTTCTTTGAAAATAGTAAAGATAAAGTTTTTCCATGAAAAAATTTTGCATCAAAATTTCATTTTTTTTCAGGTCAGAGACACCTTGAAGTTGACTGGTGCTATTTTTGCTGGACTCGAGAAATTTTAGCTACTCGATACTAGAGGCGCATGAGTCCGAGGTAATTTATTTTTTATCTTTTACTAGGTTCATCTTCCTCCCCACGAGCCGATATTCGACTTCCCTGTCGACGTCAGCCTTCGACCTCCCCTGACCGCTAGGCCTTTGGCACCGTTTTACATATGTTATCCGCACCATAATTCGTTTGCCTTACAGCAAATTACCGCATGCGCTTTAATGCGATTTTTGTTCAGTACTTTACTATTATTTTATTATTATACTATAGTAAAATAAGATATGAGTATCATATAAAAGTACTACCTTGCATACCCGTCGTTGCAGCGTTAAGTTTTTTGTATAAGTTTTAGAATACAAAAAAAAACCCGAAAAGAGCTTAAAAACTTTTGAGAAAAATCTTATCCTTGCAGGACTCTCCGTTGCGAATTAGTCTAACACCGAAAACCCCCTAATACCAATTTTTCCCGGCAAAAACGGGAAAGGATATTCGCATTATCCTTACAGGATCTTTCGTTAGGATTTTTGAAATTGTAACACCGGATTCGTGATCAGTGACCCCGAAAACTCCCGAGTGAAACTTTTCAGCCTCCTATTGAGCAGGATTCAAGGCGAAAATCACGGTTTAAAAAAACCAAGCCCCCTTTACCCCTCGTTTACCTCCTTTACCCTCGTTTACCCCCCGTTTACCCACCGTTTATCCACCGTTTACCCCCTTTACCACCCGTTTACCACCTTTACACCCCGTTTACCACCTTAGCAGTAAAATGTCGGAAAACCTGGCCTTAGTGAGCGCCTACGTGATGGTTGGGACATACTGTGACTGTTTCAAGTTTCTAGCTTCAGGGGTTTGGGCTGGGCGTTGATGAGTTACCCGGCCCTTACACGCGTCTGTAGAGCTGACACAGTCGCTGACACAGTCTCGTGTAAATGCACTGACTGCCAGTTCGCTAAATGTATTTTAATGCGTTGTCAGTAATTTGACATTTGAAGTCTGTGCTACTGACAGACTTTATAGTCGCGTGTAAGGGCCGGGTCAGTCAGTCAGTCAGACAATTAGGTTAAACGATTTTATATATATAGATATCAGACTCAGTAAACTGTTTGTAACGAAACAATCGTCGGACATAAAAATGAATTACACCAGGGTGCAGGCCCTGTAAAAAAAGTCCTCGGCTTTAATAAAACATTCTGCCTGCGGCGCACTTTGTTTCTATTTTTTTTTTCTAATATCTGCCTATAATGCATTTCTTTAATAAAACATTTTGGCTGGGCCCCCAGCTTTTTTTTTAATTTTTTGCGTAGTGTTTTTTTTTTAAATTTGCCTGCGGAGCAATTTTTTTTGCATACCGGAGAAGTAAGATGCCATTATATCTTTTTATCAAAGACAAAAATTGAGACAATCCCTCTGATCGACAATTCTAAATTTCCAACCACACAAAAACGCGTTTTCATCATTTTTTTAGAAAGGGAGGGAGGCGCCGAATTACGGTTTTTCCCCGAGCACAGCTTTTCCTTGGGTTTAAAAAACAAAATAACAGAAATAATTCAATTTACTTGCGCGTAAGAAACACAAACTCATACAAAATTGCAGAAACATCTAGACTCTGGAGCTTGTTTTGTGTAAACATAAAATAAAAAAAGACTGAAGGAGTTCATATTTTGTAAATGCAGTAATTTAAAAACCATAGATATACTAGATCGCTCGATTTGCTGTCTCAAATGGTCCCATTTCAATACAGTTCAGTGAATCAAAACGAGTCAAGTAAGAGCAAGATAACCGTATGAAAATAAATATAGCCCTCTCGTTTAAACCGTGAGCTGTCAAAGGAAAATAGACTTTCGGAATGGTGTTGGCGCCTAAAGTTATTTGTTTGCGCCTAAAGTTAGTCTCAAACTTGTGAAATTTGAATTTCGCGGCAAACTAAATTTGAATTTCGCGACCTTATACAGTTCAGTGGATGCGTTCAAGTACGATCAAGTGGGAAATACTTTTGCGACCATTTTTCAGCAGAGCTTTGTATGGTGACAGTTGTTCTATGTTATATAGTTCTGTGTTAAAAACAGACAGACAAAATAGGAAGCTTACTAAAAGCTTGAAAAAAAACTCAGGGAATATAGGAAAAAACTATTTGAGAGTTGTTTACTTAGCTAGAAACACTTTAACATTCTAGACGAATTTTTTACAACTGGTTTTACTTTTTTGAAATCAAGTGAATAAAAACAGGTTAACAAAAATTTCGTTCTTATCTCAATACGAACCTAACAATAAATTAATTCCATGTCTATGAAACGTATTAAAACCACCAAATACTTTTAATCCAATTAAAATATTTCTACGATTCGCACAAAATAATGCAAAAAACTCGTTTCTCGATTTAATTAGCCTCGAATTCTTGACAGGGATATTTATAATTATTTTGGATTCGGACGACATTTGAAACCAAAAGCTTCATAAATCATTTGCAAGTTATTTTTAGAATTACGTTTTGATCGAAAGCAAACACCAAACATAATTTATAATTTAAAAATAATTTGTTCTGAAATACAATAATTATAAAAAGCAGATGACGAGCAATAAAATTAGCATCTAAAATAAACTCCAGGAGAGACAATAATTTAGAGATTGTCGAAGAATTCTGAAGAGATTCTCGAAAAAATACAATTTTGCAATCGGTTAAAATATAAGTCGATGACTGCAACAATTTATAAGATTTTTCCCATTAATAAAAATGACTATAGATTCTATTTAAAGTTCTACATGATTATTAATTCGAAGTTATTTAAATTGTTTTTTTTTTGACAAGAAGAGGTACTTAAATTACCCAATTTTAGAATGGATTCCATTGACATGTTCAGCTTAATGTGAAATTATGCAATCGAAACTGGGACATTTATCGTATTTATGTTAATTACTTTGAACAACATTTGTGGGGAATGAAAAACGTTGAATGAAAAGTTAAAAATAATTTCTGTTCAATTCTATTACTGTCCATTGAGGTTGAGATGACAATTTAGTGCACTTCTTATCAGGTAATTAGTAAGTTGAATTATGCGTTGTCCACATATGACCTAATTTTTTACTATAATCTAAGAGATAACCATAGTGACTGTCCAGCTAATCCGGAAGTAATTGAACATTGGACCACACGTGTCATTTGGTTTAGAAAGTTTCAACGTTTATCTATACTGATCCTTTAGTAGTTTGCATGCAGCCAACGTCGTGAAACTTTTATCAACCGTACGTGTCTTATGATGATTTATTTAGTCAAACGGTTGAGTCAATTTCTTATTGGAAAAATAAACAGAAATGCAATCGTGTTAATGGATTATATTTGGGATCAAGAATCGGGATAATTCCGTTCCGCATGTAGTTCAAATGTTTGATCAAGCGATCATTGTAACTTTGAGTTTAAACGCATTCCACGAATTGACATGCGGCAAAGTGTAAACAAGCCATGTGACAAGTCAAGCAAAACATTTATTCGTGTAAATGTAAACTACAAACAGTAAACTATACAAAATCGAAAAAAATGCATAGTCTGCAGAGTCTCCATCATTGTGGATTGATTTAGATACTTGTATCTTGTGCTTCTGTGTAGGTTTTCAAGATATCTTGCAGCGTGGAAAATTCTTCAAACCGCATCAACAAACCACAACTTTCTAGCTATCATACATTTTCAACAACAACGCCCAGAAGTGCATCGTGGTTTTGATGTGGAAAATCAACATAAGAAAGTTGAAAAAAGAGAAAAAAAAAACATTGTCCCGGCATTTTTCCCCTGGTGTTGTTGTGAAACAGGGTTAAACGAATATTGAGTCAATGTGTTTACTTTCTATTAAAGCTGAACAATGTCAATTCAACATACAGCGACAAGCGTTCCAAGTCCGTAATTAGTGTACGTGACACGTGTTTTATTTATGCTGCACACCTTTCGTCCTTTTAATGGGTTACATTGTGTAAAGGAGATAAGAAGTGGAATATCTGCAAAGAAGGGTCGACGTAAGTGTACAAATGGAACGACAAAAAAATTAATTTGTTTTTGAAGCAATTGAATTTGGCAGTTAAAGCATGTATTTAGTATAGGTAAGTTCAAGAAATACGTGACATTTTTGAAGAGAAGGAAAGGTGGCGGGGGGAGGGGGAGTGAGAATACTAAACTTCATACCAAAATTGAGGGAAAAGTATTACGAGACAGGAGAGGGGTGACCGAAACGCCTAAAATTAGCGTGGCGTATTTTATGGACAGCCCCTGCGTAAACAATTAGCATTTCAGATACGAGCTCTAAAGGAATTCCAATTGGAATTCAATGTATGGAAGGGTTATTTAAAATCATGCTCTTAACACTTTTTTTGTTTTTCCTGGGCGAGAATTGCGGAAAGTGACAAGCGATAGTCATCTGGATGATAATTTTCAAAAGCGGCATCGCGTAAAACTATAATTTTCAGTGTCACCCGAGAAGAAAGTATTTTTAATGTGGCAAGACTCCGAATGTGTTTTTTGATCCACATAAGGGTGGATAATACCCAAAATTTGCGCATGAGCTTAGAAAGTTCAGTGATATGGCAGAAACGAATTGACACCTTCACTGAAAATTGAACCCTTAAAGCTAGAACCTGAATCGTACGTCGATGCGTCCGTCATGCGTCCGTCCGGTAGACAGTTTTATGCGGTGACAGTTGGGTACGGCAACGAATCACTTCTTCTTCACTGTTTTTGCACTTCTTCTATTAGTTTATCGTCGAAACAATTACTTTCAATTTGTTCCATACTTAAAATGCTTAAATCGTAACCAAACTTTTTTGGGAAATTACATTTCCGTGCCTTGCCGCGTGTAAAAGTAGAAAGTCGACCTATTCTATGCGGTGACGGTGCGTTGCCGCATCGGACAAACGCATTATTAGGGGAGTACTCATAGCAGCCCGTTGATTTTACTTTGACCGCATCGAACTGTCAACGTGGCGGACGCATGGCGGACGCACGGATGTATGTTTCTGGTTCTACCTTAAAAAAAAGGAACGTTTTTTAATGCAGGCAAAGTTTGTCTTAAAGTTAAAGAGTATAAAGTTTATGTTAAGATTATTGTATTCAATTTTTATTGGGAAAAAATAATTTGAATTTAAATAAATCAACGCAGTTTCTGCATTTTGCTGTTAACACGTTGAGCGCCACAAGCCCACCGGTGAACATTTTAATTTTCCAACAGAGGATCAAGTGACCACCGGTGGGCATTATTGGATGTCGATGGTGGGTGAACGGGACCACCCGTGCTCACACTACGTTTTCATTTCGAGACATCGTGACCACCAGTGGGAACCATTTACATATATTTAGCTTTCAGAGAAATATTAAGTTTGGTCCCAGGATGTAAACCTATTTTACTTGAAATTGGTAGTACTTGCAATAAATCAATAAAAATAAATAAAAAAATGTTGGTCCCAGAATGTCACCCAAGGAATACCCGCTCGTAAGCACGTGGGCACGTGGCGATCAACGTGTTAATGTGTTTCTGCCGTTGTTAGTGAAGTTGTCACTGAGGGATCGCTTGGAGATTTTATCTGCCTGATTTTATTTATTTTGACTTAAAATCCGTGCAAAAATCTCATTTGGGGGTTTTTGGAGTCGCTGAATCTACTTCTGACGTTAAGAATTGAGGCGTTAAAAGCTAGAGTGGACCAAGCCACATAATTGAGTTTTTGAAGCTTTTCCACTTTTGTACTATTATTGACTGTAAATTTTTGGAAAAAAAATTTCTGTGGACTTTATTACTCAATGTTGGAATGTTCTTTTGTGCATCCAAACATTTTTATCTAAAAACTCACTCGCAATAGTGATTCAAACACAAAAAAATTCACGATTTCGACATGTGGGTTGGTCCACTCTAGCTTTTAACGCCGCAATTCTGTAAGGATAATAAAAGGTCCTGTTAAGATAACGTGATTATACTTTTTCTCAAATTTTGCTGAAAAAATCTCATCTGGGATTTTTTGGGGTCATTGAATTCCATACTAAAGTCAAAAAGTCCGTAAGGATAATGGAAGGTCCTGTTAGAATAGAATGGTTATCCTTTTCCTCAAATTTTCCGAAAAAAATCTCATCTAGAAATTTTTGGAGTCGTTGAATTCGAGTCTGGAGTCAAAAAGTCCTTAAGGATAATAGAAGGTCCTGTAAGGATAACGTGATTATACTTTTCCTCATAATTTTTTTTTAATTCTTTTTTAACACGTTCGTGACATCGTGTACCACTGGTGGTACATGTACAGTTTTTTAAAACCGCGCGAGTAAATAGTACGGTAGTTTTTTTGTGGAAATAATATAAAAACACGCACCGTGTACCACCGATGGCGCACAAACGCCAGAAAACAAATCGCTAGTGTACCACCCGTGGTACACGATGTTCAAATGTAAAAAAGTTGAAAAAGCAAATGTCACGAACGTGTTAATTTTTTAAAATTTTTCTTAAAATTTTTTTTAAATCACTTTTGGTTGGCAATTTGGACGATTGTAACTTTTCGCGATTCCAGACCTGATCTCATGCGATTCCAGCCCTGATCTAGTCCTGATCTAACAACGCTAAAAAAATATTGTAAAACAATTTCTATGGACAATGCCAGAATTTGTAAGGAAAATGTTATACGAACCATATTTTAAAAGAATTCGCAGATGTAAGTTGAAATTGTCTCTGAATTTATCTTTTATACCCTAAGGGTTCACACTAGGGATAAAAATATGAATGGCTAGGTTGTAGTGCGATAGAAAATTCATTGTGACATCGAAAATTTTCAGTTTTGATTCTTTCAGCTGGAATTTATTCTTTCCACCCTTGTATATGAGTATCTTTTGCCCATTGACAGAAAAATGACTCTAGTTATATAATTTCCAGCATTGTAGTGAAAATAATGAAAATATGAGAATGGATAATGTTTTACGGGTGTTTCCCTTTTTGCTGCTTTTGTTGATTTCATGACATCAATGAAAGGAAGAATTTCCACTCGCAATCAGTCACATGGGATTGATTCCAAGAAATTCTAAATTATGAAATGGGGAAGGAAAATCTAGATTTCAACAAAGCAAAACACCACTTCGACTGTACCTAAAATTCAGGAATTTTATGGCGAAATTTCCAACTTTTATTGTCATAAAGTTGTTCGCCGACCGTGTCTTCCCCATCAAAGTTGCATTGCAGAGATATCTTTCATTTAAAATGGAATATCACAAATTTAATGGCTACGTTTTATGTTGTATGTATGGTTTATACCATGTGGGCCCATAAATAGGTAAACAAAGAGATTCCTTGTACACATTTTATGCACAAAATATTTCCTATTTCGTATACATTCAGGCTTAAAGAGGGATAAAACTATGCCAAATGTGTATCACAGAAATTATGAGTTTGAATATCCAACATCCAACATAATACAAAATGCAGATTATATTTGTTCATTTATGTCTAAATGAATTTCGTCCCATACTGTAGAAAAGGGACGACGAACTGAGGGAGCAATGAATATGTACGAGTGTATGTATGTGAATTTTTAGTTGGTTAGAAAGTTTTGCTGCCTCATCATGATAAGATGGAATTAAAGACAGGCGAGAGATATCATTTAGAAAAATACAAAATGGTTCTGCCACTATTTTCTATGCGGGTAAGGCTTTATTAATTCAGTTTGAGATAAAATACTTCTGCTGGGAATGCAATTCACAACAGAATGTCTAAAAAAAACGTCTTTTATTTCACAGTTTTTAAAATAAAAAGCTCTTTGTGATTGTTATTTTTCTTTACGTTTTTGTTTAGATTAATTCTTTTGGGTTAATTGATACTATTCTGGGCTGTGCTTCGGCATTCAAGGGTCTTCCCCTAAACTCTAGCTGAAACTATAAAAAAATGATAGACTTAGCTAAATTAGACCTCTTCAAATCGAACTTTCATAACAATTTTCTTCCCCCTTGTGGACTTCCCGGTTTTGCAACATTTGTAAGATAATTTTTTTAATTGTGTATTTTCTCAGAAATTTAGTGATCTTGAACCACAAAAAAAAATCGTTGTTTGTCTGACTGTATTTATTCTTTATAATATACATAAAGGAGTATATTAGATTGAGTATTCCGTTTGTAACGCATCGAACCAATCATCGGACACAAAAATGAACTACACGAGGGTGTCGGGGATGAAAAAAGATTTTGATTTCCGCATGTCCGTCCGTCTGTCTGTTTGTCTGTCCATCTGTCTGTCCATAAACATCTTAACTTTCGAAAGGATTGAGCTAGAGACTTGAAATTTTATATAGTTGCGTTTCTCGTAAGTGGTTAGGATAATTTCTTGAACGGACACAATTGGACCACAATTGGACCACAATTGGACCACAATTGGACCAGAATTGGACCATTCTTTCCCCCCTCTTCCATACAAACAAAACAGTTTTTTGCAATTTTATCGAAAAATATTGGAAATTCTGTAGAGATAAATATAATTTTACATAACACAACCATACATCAAAATCCAATCGGACAACATCTTCCTTTCTCTCCCATATAAATGGAATGTTTTTTGCCTGTTTTCTCGAAAACTGTTCATCATATCAAAAATGCAGATGAAATGTGCTTAGAATATTAATAAAGATGCAAATGTACTTAGAGTATAATTTTATATAACTTATCTATACATCAAAATTAAGTTGCATCACTCCCTTCCCCTTTCCACAAACAAATTGAATACTTTTTTTCTATTTTCTCGAAAACGGAAAATTTATTAAAAAATTTATGAAGGTAAAATCTGTTTAGAAGATGATTTTACATAACCGTTCCATACATCAAAATCCAATCGGACCACACCTTTTCCCCTCTTATATACAAATTATTTTTTTTAAATAAACGTTTTGTCTCACAGAGTATTTGACGATTGGTTCGTGGTAGCTTTTCTTATGTTCGTGGTTCCAAAATCACACAAAAACGTCTTAAACGATTCCGTAAAAATTGTGTGCACTGTTTTGACCTTCCCCTTTCCTTCGATACCGCTCGTCTGATAACTTTTGAACCGTTCAGTAAATTGCGATGCAGTTTTCTGTGTTGCATAATGGGTCTCGCATTATAATTCTGATATTGACAAATTTGCTCTCTCCTCTGTCTGTCAACCCCCTCCCCTGATATCCCGTAGAGTCTGGCGGGGATTTTGACCAAGTTTCCCTCGTTAGATGGTCGTGTCTTAAAAAGTTTCCTTCTCACTCAAAAATACACTCACATATTCCACTAAACCTCCCTCCTCCCCCCTCCTGTTATTGCCTGGATCGTTAAAGTATTTTTTCTCAGATTTTTACCAATAGATGAGCATGGAATCAAAGACAGGCCAGATTTAGTACAAAGCTGAAGGTTGAGAAGGAGAGGAAAGTGACATTTCGACACGGATATAGATAGGGAGGCCATACCCTTAATGGCTTTTTAAGGTCGTTCATCACGAATATATTTTGAAATTTGTAGAAATTTGTAGGTAAGGATCACGCATTTTTAACCGACTTCCAAAAAGGAAAATGTTCTCAATTCGACCTGAATCTATGTTTTTTTTAAATGTAAGTTCACGCCTAACTTTTTACTTGTTGACCGATTTTGGTCGTCCCAAAGAGAAAGTTGTAGAGAAAGTTCCTGGTTGGGCCCCGCTGCAAATTCCCCCCCCCCCCCCCCGTGGCGGTATGATTTCATACCCCCTCGCATGCTAAATTCTACATCGCTTGAGATATCGAGTTGAAATTTTTTGCGTTGTGTTCAGTACAATGGAAGGAAGGTTCTTTTATATATTTCCCCCGTGCTAAATTTTATTCTTAAACGGTTTCTCAATTTTTTCTTGAGCGTTTTCTCAATTTTTTCCGTATTTATAAAACCTATACCAAATACTTTAACCTGATAACGACGGGTCCACAAAGTTTAAAAAGACGAATCCTTTAGCTAAGTGTGCAACATTTGAGTGGTTTAGAATCTAAGTACGATTAATGACGAAAAATTATTTAAATTAATGCGAGCAGATGTCTTACTGTATATACGAAGTTTTCCTGAAAATAAATTAAAATTTAACCCTAAATTGCTAAACTAAAATCTTTGAAACAATTCGAACACAAATCGCAGTTAAAACTTTGATATTTATGTTACAAAAATTGTAAGTCTCAAAGTCGGAAGTTACTCTAAAGTGTCAAATAAACAGCCACACCCTAAAATACGAATATTGTGGCTAACAAAAACTACCACCATTGGTGAAATACCGAAAATTAAACTAGGGGACAATTTTCATTAAAACGAAATACAAATGCAAGTTTAAGTAATTCTTTGTCAAATGAATTATTATATTTTATTGTATAAACGGAAACCCCCTAGAAATAGGATGGAATTTCAGGATAAATTGCGTTACAGAAAAGGTTTATTATTACATTTTAAAGGCCGAATTCAAGGCGCCATTTGTATTTTACAACCAAAAGATTTATAGTTCCTTCCAATTGTGAGAATAAAAGTTTTCAAAACTGTCGCCCGTTGAAAATGTGTTTTCACCCATACGCTCTGCACACAATTTTAATGGCAGTAGAATTTCGGAAGATGCGAATTTGTTTTCATTCGAATTAAATGAAAAGAAATTGCCTCAATTAGGAAGGTACACTGAAACCCTTTTTCGGACCGGTTTTTATACCCAGGTGATAAGCAAACATTCACCTTCGTTTTGTTTATATTTGAGCTGTGTTGAAAGCAAATATTAAACTTTACATGTTTCAGAGATTCCAGCATGACGAGAAAATCTCCCATTAGGAGAAATCCCATATTCCACAAACTTGGAATAAACTCACAGCACAAAGTTCTGTTAAACTAATAGTAAATTTAAATATTTGTTATGTACGAAAGAGTGAAGCCAAGCAGAAACACATCCAAGATGGTAAACAAGTAAATAACCTATCGTTACCCATCGATCATTGAACCTTTTATCGGTTATAATGTGAAAACTGACATCAAAGAAAAGAATTTCTCCTCCTTGGTACTTGACGTAAGCCATATCCGCCAACAAATACAAATACTCATAGATAAACTTCAAACGGACAAAAAAAAAATTTACTAAGACCTAAAGTACCTTAAGAATGGCTATAGAAATACAATTTCTTCATTTCTAGAAGACATCTTCGTCTTTTATTTTATTTGTAGGACTATGGCCAGAGCATCCCATGAATGATCTTCTGGGATGCTTTCCGGTTAATCTTCTTTTAGTACTGCACTCAAGTTCAAATCGTGTCCAACGCCCACTTCAATGCCAAATCGACACTATGCTCGTTAACTGACTTCAACTTGTAGCATAAATCGCCTCTCTTCACGGTATTTGTCGGGACGATCACGATCTTTGTCCAATTGCCCATTGCTAACTACGTTAATAAAATGGCTATAAAACGATCTTCCCAACGCTAAGAGGAAAATTTGAAAGAGGATTTTCTCAGACCTTTGGTTTTTATGGATTTTTTGGAAATTCGGTGATACTTTGTTGCCTTTTATGTTTTGTTAAAATGGGCAAAGGTTTTATGGTACCTACAACAAAAAGTTAAAGAATCACATGAGCTTTGGTGTAGTTTTATGTCAGAAATAGAATTTACTAATTCCACAAACACCTTTCGGATCACATTTTTCTTTTATCGTTTTTAGGTTAATGCCTCAAATATTTTCTTCAGTTAGAAAATAATTTCTCAGTGCAGTTTCCCGAGTCTATAAATCTTTTCTTACAGTTAGATTTAAATCTTTGCTGAGACGTAAGTGAAAATTCATTGAAATTTTAAAAAATGTGTAAACAGCACATGATTTTCTTATATTTAAACCACACTCCTGCTACCTGCTGACACACTGAAGGAATTTAAACGCAGATTTCATTATTACAACAGTCATCACTCATGCTGGTTTCCAGGTCCATCCCATGTCAAAAAGGAGCCTAGGGCAAAACAGATATTTGGCGCTCCCTTGATGAAAAAGAAAATATAGATAAAATGCATTTTTATGTATGTTTTACAACTAGAGACAAGGAGGTTGTCTAAATTTTTATTTGTGATTATCCAATTTAAAAAAAAATCGTCGCTATGCAACAAAAATTGCGCCACAGGCAATTTTTTTTAAAACATGCATACAGGTAGAAATTATTGCGCCGCAAGAGACAAATTTTAAATCCTTGAGCTGTACTTCGGCATTAATGGGTCTTCCCCTAAGCTCTTGCTGAAACTTTAAAAGAAATATATTTTCTCTTAAATTAGAGTTGCCATCCGGTCTTTTTTCCCACGATGCAGTCCTCTATTTAAGGGCGTTCGGGGGTATTTTTGTTCTTTTTTAATTGCGCCCAGGGCAGCAAAATGCAGCAAAAAGATGCATTAAAAAAAATATGGCAACCCTACATTAAATTGTCCTAACAAATGCAAGAGAAACGCATTACCAGGCCTTGCCCTTTGTGAGGTTCCAATTTAATGCAGCAAACTTCCAAATGTCCCAAAATGTCGCCTGAAGCACCGCGTCTTTATACTTTAAGCACCGCGTCTTATACGTCTTTATACATACTAGAAAACAGTGTCTAGCCGATTAGGTTGCTAAAAAAGAATTATTAATAATGTTGCGAATAACCGATTTGAATCTGTCGCGCTAATCCAAAATTTACATACGGCTAGTGGTGATTTTGGAGCACCCCCCCCCTCCCCCTCTCTCGCACAGTACTGCTTGTTTCACACTCTCGCCGAATCAAACTTTGATGAGCAATTCGGAAGATCTAGGCCCGTGGTTCCCAAACTGGGGGGCGTGAAGCAATTTGAAATTAACATTTCACGATATTGTTCTCGTCTTGTCTAATAAAAACAAAGCAGCGTTGCAGACTTAATCTGGAAAGCGATCTCCGGTGTGCTCTGTCAAACATCAGACCTAATATTCAGATTTTAGTGAAAGAAAAACAGTGTCGCCCATCCCATTAATTTTCTATTTTTTCAGTTTTTTTTTGTAGAAACTAGGGAAATAAATAATTGAAATGGACAGTAAAAGTGTGTGTGGATTTTTAACTCAAAATATTAGAATACAGCGTCAGCTGTTTAATAAGTGTTGAAGGGGGGCGTCAACTGAAAAAGTTTGGGAACCCCGGATCTAGGCGAACGCGACTCTGCCAACCACATCCACATTCTCGCTAACATTCGCCAACTTCGTCAGTCGTTCCTTAATTATTGAAAATCCACTGAAATTGGCGCATCGTGTACACTTCACCGTGATTCGTTTACGTTCGGCGAGAGTATGGAACCGGTGTGAAGAAAATTTTCCGTTTACTGAAATCCGCTCCCTTTCCCGTTGCCTATAAACCCCTTGCCTACTATTTCTGTTTCTGCTACCCACTTCCACCCACTCACGAGCCAACTTTACCGAATAGGAACCACCATGCCATGGGTTAATACAAACAAAGTTGGTTCGTGAGGGGGCGGAGGTGGAGAGTAGAAACAGAACATGTAATAAAAATTTTTAGGAAAACGCATTCCCTAAAAATGCTGGCAATCAAAACTTACGAGATAATCAATAAAAATCTGAAGGAGTTTTTTTTTTAAATCTAAAGGAGTGAAAAAAATGAAAAAAAAATTATTTTAATGAAAAAGTTGATCTTGTTCAATGCTTTCTTGTGGGAAAAGGGATATGCAATTTTTGAAACAAAAATTCACTATGAAAAATCATAAATTTTAATTTATTATTTCTCCGCATTTATAAAATAGAGCACCATCACACGAAACTATGCAGATTGTAATTTCAATGCCGTTTGAATGTTGAATATACTATAAAACTTCAATTATTCGAAGTGCAGCAGGTGGAATTCAAATCCCTTAATTCCTCGCTTTAAACATAATTGATCCGGCACCATGCAATCATTTTCAAAACTGGCGGATAACCTGAACAATCGGCGGCGACGACGACGACGGCAGTGCATAAAACTTTCCACAACATTAAATTCACTATCACTAAAATATTTTTCGTTAAATGCGGGGCTGCGTGTGGAAAGAGGAGAGATTGTCCGCACCACAGAGCTGAGAATTTTACCTCGAATAACAGCCACTGAAGCAAGGTAAACCATCGTGCTGATATGCAAAACCAATAATTTTCCAACGAAAGAGTTACGTATGGAAATTACAGGCACCGGGCTATGATTAAAATTACTCCACATCCCCCCGAATACATCGGCGGCTAAAATTGATGGTTTGGGTCTGTCAGTTCCACCTTTCGAAAGCACAACGTGGAAATCATCATGCACAAGGGGGAAAAATTACACAGCAAGGCTGTAAAATTGGAAAAAATGAACTATTTATTCCCTTTTTTTCGAGGATCCGAACAGCCAAAGCAAGCGTACATACGCAATAGCAATGAAGAAAAGGGAGTCAAATGTAGTAATAATTCGCCATAACATCCTTTTATCCCAGGATCATTCCCCCAAAATACAGAATGCCGGCCGGCCGTTTTGGGGTTGAGGTTGATGGTTGCTCTTCGGCAAAGAAGGTAACAAAACATATATGACTGTCTATGCTGAGGGACAGCATTTACTTACATTGAAAAAAACTAGAAAAGAATCACGAATGGTTAACTGGCTGAGGGTTTCTCGCTTCCTTAAGTAGGCACTGCGCTATGGCAAAAAACAAGTCCTGCCTCAAAGCAAACATAGGACAACGACCATTAGGTACTTGTGTGTCATAAAAACCATGAAAAACGATGAACACAAGGGCTGATGACTGCCGATTTCTTCCCGGGAATGACGGTCTTTCTTCCTGGTTTTTGCTGCTTACAATTTTCCCTCTCCGTCTTTGAAGCAGACCGCGACAGATAGACGCCAGCCACCATCAGACAATCCCAACAATAGCCCAGTGATATCCTTCTGCAAACTCAGCAGAGCCACAGAGAATTCCGTACTTGAAAATGCATTTCATCCCAAGGTAAATTTTCCTCGCATACGATTGCGTGAATGTATTTATGATCCTGTATACGTACTATGAGTGGTGCTTTATTTGGTGGTTCTTAACAGTCGGCCGTGCCCAAAAACAATAAAGTTGCAGTAAAGTACACATTGAAATTAGGGGAAACACATTTTTATGGCATGTCCTCGGGAGAGCTCTACAAGAATAATCCAAGAACGAAGACGGAATTGAGGTATCCTGGCAAATAATTACTACACACACAGACACATTCAACAACACTATATTTAAATACGTTCAGGGAATAAGAAGGTATACAAGTATAAAGAATTTATTTTACTTTTTTTTCTTCTCAGAAGCAACCGAAGAAGGATCGCATCTCAGCTGGGAATTTTCTGTTTAACAAGTGCCTAGGCAAGAATCTTATAACGAAATCAGGTAAAGAGGGATTATCCTTTGCGACCATAAAGAGCAGATGAGGGAGTTTCTGTGTTGGTTTTTTCCATTGGTCTTTTGTAAACATCACGGTATGGTGCCAAGTCCATAAACATCATTTTCATCTCAAAGGAAAGGAATCCGATGTTTCTCTCGAGTTGCTGTTTCTTAATTTTTTATTCATAGCACCCGCGGGAACCGGGACGAACGACAATATTCCTGGTGAAGTGATAAGCATGATAAAGAGATTGTCTTGTTGACAGATGGTAAACTTTTATGATAAAGTGCCGTGAACGTGCTACTGCTGCTGCTGCTGCTGTCAACCGATTCCTCCTAAGCTTGCTAGTGCAACATTTATTGTTCTACACAAGGAGAATAGCGGCGCCACGTTTTTACTTTACAGATTTATGCATATGTGGACCGTAATTTAAATTTTATCTAGTCTTATGTTCTGAGTATCCTCAATGCAACATGTATGAAATATGGGCAAATTTGCAGCAACTACAAAAACGATTGTTGGTTTTGTCCAAAGAAGGAAATACAATAACGTTTCTTGTAGGAAGAATTTTAGTAACTATGAATGCGATCAAAAAAGTTTTGAACAACTTAAGAACATCTTGTGGAAATTCAAAATTGAAGCGATAATATTTCTTGTGTAGTGAAAAATATTTTAGTTGTTAACAATGTTTTAATAAAATTCAATTTTTCCCTTATAACACAGATTGTTATCGTTTACCACCTTAAGATTTTTTTAAAAATCTGGTGACTTTAAAATACTTGAAAAAAATGAGAATATTTTTAATAATTTTGTATTCATCGGCCAAAAAACCTGGAGTGGTATTCCGTAACTTGTTTCAAGCGTTTGTTTCGAGTTAGAAGAAAAAGTAGTATTCGCTGTCTCTGTTTCGACCAAAATAAATGACAGGGCAAAACAAAGCTAGCGAATACTACTTTTTCTTCTAACTCGATTCAAACGCTTGAAACAAGTTTCGGAATACCAATCCTGAGTTTTTTTTTATACCCGTATGGTGAAACCAAAGGGTATATTAACTTTGCCTTACCGTTTGTAACGCCAAGATCCCGTCATCACACACAAAAATGAATTACACCAGTGTGTTTAGAATGATAAAGAAAATTGAATTTTCCGTCCGTCCGTCTGTCCGTCCGTCCGTCCGTCCGTCCGTCCGTCTGTCTGTCTGTGGCGCGGATTGCGGGCGCATGGATTGAGCTAGCGACTTGAAATTTTGCGCAGATCCGTTTTTCGTAAAATGCGAGGTTAAGTTCGTTAATGGGCAAAAATGGACCATTATGAGGAGGGGGGGGGTACCCCCCATAGGAACGAAAATGTTTTTCGCGAATATCTCAAAAACTGTGCATCCTATCAAAAAAGTGCAAGAACAAAAGTTATTTAGAATATGATTCTACATAAAACTCCCATACATCAAAATCCGATTGGAACAAGTTTTAAAAAAATCTTATTGGAAAATTTTAATTCAAATGAAATTTTGATACGCCGTTCAATTAAATCACCATACGGGTTTTCAGTAATTGCCAAATTGGCAATTATAGCTTTTGTTATGTTTAATAAGTGCGAAGACACAAAAAAAGAATTAAAAAGATTCTAAAAATAAGAATTCTAATTGTTGCGCAGTGAGCTCTCAACAGGAAAGTATAATAAAATATCAATTGAGGCGTTAAAAGCTAGAGTGGACCAACCCACATGTCGAAATCATGAATTTTCTTGTGTTTGAATCACTATTGCGAGTGAGTTTTTAGATAAACATGTTTGGATGCACAAAAGATCATTTCAACATTGAGTAATAAAGTCCACAGAAATTTTTTTTTTCCAAAAATTTACAGTCAATAATAGTACAAAAGTGGAAGAACTTCAAAAACTCGATTATGTGGCTTGGTCCACTCTAGCTTTTAACGCCTCAATTGTGATCAACACAAAACTTTCCTCTACAATATTTAGTTTCGGAAAAATATGTAAAAAATAATGTTTTTTTCAAATATCTCGAGAACCGTTAAAGATACGCAAGAAACGTTAAAGAAAATAATGCAGAAATATTGATTATCTTAGAATCTAGTTATATGCATTCTTACTTCCTCATACGAAGGATAATAAAGTATTGTATTCATGAAAAATTTCTACTTCTTAATTTTGCCTAAAAACATTTCCCGAAAACTCCTTTTAGTCGACAAGAATCACATTGCAAAAATGTTTTTCTCTGTCAGTCCATCAGTCTGTTTGTCTGCCAGTCTGTTTGTCAGTTTGTCAGTTTGTCTGTTTGTCTGTTTGTCTGTTTGTCAGTTTGTCAGTTTGTCAGTTCGTCTGTTTGTTTGTTTGTCAGTTTGTCAGTTTGTCAGTTTGTCAGTTTGTCTGTTTGTCTGTTTGTCTGTTTGTCTGTTTGTCTGTTTGTCTGTTTATCTGTTTGTCTGTTTGTCTGTTTGTCTGTTTGTCTGTTTGTCTGTTTGTCTGTTTGTCTGTTTGTCTGTTTGTCTGTTTGTCTGTTTGTTTGTCTGTTTGTCTGTTTGTCAGTTTGTCAGTTTGTCAGTTTGTCTGTTTGTCAGTTTGTCAGTTTGTCAGTTTGTCAGTTTGTCAGTTTGTCAGTTTGTCAGTTTGTCAGTTTGTCTGTTTGTCAGTTTGTCAGTTTGTCAGTTTGTCAGTTTGTCAGTTTGTCTGTTTGTCTATTTATCTGTTTGTCAGTTTGTCAGTTTGTCAGTTTGTCAGTTTGTCTGTTTGTCTGTTTGTCTGTTTTACAGTTTGTCAGTTTGTCAGTTTGTCAGTTTGTCTGTTTGTCAGTTTGTCAGTTTGTCTGGTTTACTGTTTGTCTGTTTGTCTGTTTGTCTGTTTGTATGTTTGTTAAAAACTTTGCAATAAAAAAGTTGAATTATTTATTAACACTGTGCGAATCAAAATATACTCTATTTTCATTATTAAATATGAAAAAAGACGCCATGACGATAGAATATGATAAAATCCGAACGATACAAACATATGTTTGAAATGGAATTAAAACTACTTAAAGTCTACTACACTTGTATGTCTCAAGTTCAAATTACAACTAATTACTATTTCCCTATCCTGTTTGACAAGACCAATTGCTAGCGAATATAGCGATTGAAAATGCTATTACTAATGACATAGTGAATTTTCCGAATTCTTTTACCATCATTCCTTTGGTCTCATTTGCCTTTAATCCGACTAAGAAGTGCAATAGGTTCTCACATTTCATTTCGTTTTCTTTAATTCTGTACGAAGTTTCGTCTTCCGACAATTTAAAAATTGCAGGAATTGAAAACGTTTAAATACGAATAAATAAAACGATGTAACAACAACTGGTAGGAGAGAGGATCGCGGATGGGAAAAAAATGACAGCTGAAAAGTGAAGACATGGATTCTTCAGCGAGTTCTAAATGAACCTGACATCCAGTGAAATGAAACTATCTGGAACTCTAGGGGCGGAAAAAAACGAAGACAATCCGGACAACGTCTTGAGGATTGGGAAAAAAAACGATGGAGTTGAAAAGTCTCCCCACTTCACTGCCATAGTTTTAAGATTGCTGCTTGGATAAAATATGTGAACGCGTTTTCCTATCGTCAAGGAAACTTGGTGTCTGTGTCCATGGATAAAATGAAATACTTCAACATTGGAAAAACATGAAATGAAATGAAATCTTTCATGAATTATGCGCTAGCGTGGTCGTGTTTTCTATGCTAGCTTGTTGTCATTTTGGGAAAATTAATTACGTTTGGCGGGCTTCTTCTCATCAAATTGTTTCGGCGACTCCATCGGCGATTGTAGAATAAAAACGGGGCAACTGCTGGATAATAATTACAATCGGAAACCTATGGGAAGAACAACAATTTTAGATTGCATGTGACAGAATCTCGGAATTCATATCGAGTTTCATTCTTCCTTGTGTAGTATTCGAAGATTTTCACTTTTCCATTTTAGAATTTAATGAGAATAGATTTGTGATCGTGGGAAAAGAACGATGCATGAAAATGCCCCTTGACTAACTTTTGGATTTCACATTCGTTGTACCTGCATTGGAAAGGTAATTTGCTCTAGTTTGCTGCCATCTTAGACGCAATGATTTTTCCATGCAGTTTTAGACGATTTTTATGCCCCCAGGCTAACTTTTGAACCATTTGGGGTTTTACTTTCGTTGTACCTGCGTTGGAAAGGTAATTTGCTCTAGTTTCATTAACATTATGCTCTTTTTTTTGGCAGGGAACTGCAGGGGGATGGTCAGCTACCATCTTAGACGCAATGATTTTTCCATATCGTTCTTTCATCATACATAAAATAAGGAAATTTTTCAGTGGCGTAACTATCTTTGTCTCCCCCCCCCCCCCTCTGTCATCTTAAAAAAAAATTGTTTGAACCTTTGTTGAATATTGTTTCAAGGATTGAAAATTTGAAGACCCCTTTTTGGGCCTCAAAAATTTTGAACACGTTTTAAGCTAAGCCATAAAATCGCAAAGACTCGCGTATCCTCTTCCCCAGCATTTCGTCGTTCGAAAAAAATCACTACAAATTCTCCGAAAAATGCAGACATTCCAAAGACATTTTTATATCCGTATGGTGAAACCAAAGGGTATATTAACTTTGCCTTACCGTTTGTAACGCCAAGATCCCGTCATCGCACAAAAAAATGAATTACACCAGTGTGTTTAGAATGATAAAAATATTTAATTTCTGCATGTCCGTCCGTCTGTCCGTCCGTCCGTCCGTCCGTCCGTCCGTCTGTCTGTCTGTCTGTCTGTCTGTCTGTGGCGCGGATTGCGGGCGCACGGATTGAGCTAGAGACTTGAAAGTTTGCACAGATCCGTTTTTCGTAAAATGCGAGGCTAAGTTCGTTAATGGGCAAAAATGGACCATTAGGGGGGGTACCCCCCATACGAACGAAATCGTTTTTTGTGAATATCTCAAAAACGGTGCATCTTATCAAAAAAGTCCAAGAACAAAAGTTATTTAGGATATGATTCTACATAAAACTCCCATACATCAAAATTCGATTGGAATAAATTTTAAAAAATCTTATTGGAAAGTTTGACTTCAAAGTGGAATTTTGGTACAACTGTTCGAATTTTGATACGAATATCACCATACGGGTCTCCAATGATTGCCAGATTGGCAATTATAGCTTTTGTCATGTTTACTATTCTGTTTACGTGGATTACGATGTTACGACGTGTCAGTTTACGCGTTGTTTACGCGACACCAAAAAATTGCAATTCGGCACGACTAAAAGTGCCCGCGCATTTCAAAATCTCGGCGAATTACCAAATTTGGTGAAGAGTGACAGGGTACTAAAACCACCAAAAATTTTATCACCTTTTTTAAGAGGTTCAATCTGCGATAACCCCCAAAGATCTCAAGATGCTTCGGATTACGGGGTCTTGTGTGTTATAGCATAGGTTCTAGTTATCCCGTTAGATAATTGTAAGAAAAAACTTTTTGTTAAACTAAATTGTAATAATAACAAAGTGTATTGGCAGAAAAAAAGTCCTCCTGACGACAGTAGGCGAAACGTTGAGGCATTTAATAAAAATGTTCTAAAATGGTTAAATTGCGTTAATTATACCCACTCTAAGATGCTATTCACGAAATATAAATCCACAATAAACAACTAATTTGGTGATCCGGCAACATTTTTTATCCATTTTACGAATTTCCCATCTATTCTCGATTAAAAAAACAACTTTGCTCACTTTCGCAAGTATTCTAAGGAAGAAGTTACAAAATACGGAAGAAGGATGATCGGGTTGACATAGTTTTAGTTATGTAACTGAATTAGATCTCTTGCAACCAACCACGACGACGATTATTAATGGTACCAGATGGATATACGGTGGAATTGTTGAACATTCATCATCGGTTGCTTAGTTGTAAGATAAATTACTTGAATGGGCGAATCTTTTTACACGAAATCATGATCCACAGTCGGGATTATATTCATTTGAATTATGGCTTTTATGATATGAATCGCTATGTTTCGGATATTATACGATGGTTGCAAGGCGTCGGTCGTCTACCAGTGACTAGATGTGAATACGCGGGAGTTACAAATTCATGAGATGAAAATTCATATTTATGCAGAGTAACCAGTTTTCCTGTGTGGCTCAACTTAAACACAATCGAGAGACAAAACTTTAAGCTAAATGGAGTGTTATTTGATTGTTGGGGATGATTTGCTTATCTCTACAGTATAATTTATGATTGTTTTATAAATACGAACAAATATAATTTTAGAAAACACATTCCAGACTTCTCAATTTATCCCTTTTAACCCTTCTACACAAACTGTTTCACATTAAGTGGTAAAAGTAGAAAATCTATTGGGTAATAGATGTGTGTGTTATAGGAAGCCCCATATGGCTTAAGTTCCTCACTGCACGGATCTAAACAAGGCCGTGTGTTGACAACTTGTTACCATACGACCTGACAACGCATCATCCTTTTCCAATTGAAAAACATTTCGTCAAATTTATGCACAAGGGGATGAGAACGATTCACCCGTTTTACCATTTTTCTTCCTGTATTGGGGATATCATGTAACACATCGGGGATGATATACTTGGCTCGTCAACTTGTTCCCACTTTCCACTTTGCATACGAGGACACGTTGGAATGCCTAAGTACAGCACATGGCTGTGAAAAGAAGTTACCCCAAGTGTGCGACACGAAAGGTTTCAATTTTGTATCTCCTTTTTGTGAATTTACATTTTACCATTCCTGCCACTGAGACCTTCGCCTTGATCTTTGTTGATATTTTCCGTCGAATGTTTCTTTTTTTGCTTCGTTCCTGTTTACAAAAGTGCAAGGGATTTAAATTGAATGAAATTTTATTGCAGGAAAATATACATTCATGAAGCCAATGGTAGACACTTTTAAAGCAATAAAAAGCAGGGTTTTTTGCAATTTCAGCAGAAATAAATATTTTTTAAATTATGAAAAAAGAGAGTTTTATACAATTTGGCTAGACGTATTTTTTTTAACATAAAATCTATAATTGTTAACATAAACATTTGATAACGAGAAATGTTTGTCAAATACTGTTGAAGACGTACAGGTTATTCACGCTTTATAAACTCAGTAAAGAACGATGCACGAAAATGCACCTTGACTAACTTTTGGGTTTCACATTCGTTGTACCTGCGTTGGAAAGGTAATTTACTCTAGTTTCATGGACACATAGCCTTTTTTGGCGGAGAACTAAACGGGGATGGTCAGCTTCTTAGACGCAATGATTTTTCCAAGTTAGCCTGGGGGCATTAAAATCGTCGAAAACTGCATGAAAAAATCATTGCGTCTAATGCTGCGTTTACACGATTGACAAATTTGTCATTTTTTTGTCATTTTTTTGTCATAAATCGTCATCATCGTGTAAATAGTATCATTTTTGTCATTATTTCTGTCAGAAAAATGACAATCTCTCATAAAAGAATGAACTTGTCCATTCTTTTATGACAGATTGTCATTATCTGTCAATCGTGTAAACCCAGCATAAGAAGGCAGCAGACCATCCCCTGCAGTTCCCCACCAAAAAGAGTATTTATGTGTCAATGAAACTAGAGCAAATTACCTTTCCAATACAACGAAAGTGAAACCCCAACTGGTGCAAAAGTTAGCCCGGGGGCATAAAAAACGTCGAAACCTGCATGGTTCTTTGAGGATTTTTCAAATATAACCATTTTCATCAAAACCCCGCACGCAGAGCGAGATCGGGTGCTTAAGAACTCCCGAAGAGATTTAACGTTTAGGAGATCCACTATTTTTTTTTTTAATTTTAGGAATGGCTCAAAATTTGTTTTTTTTTTAAATTTTTTTAAGAATTTTTGGAATGGCTCAAAATTTGTAAGTCACTGCACTGCCTGGAGACAATCTGAAAATATGCTAAGGGCTGTTCATAAAACAAATCCCGCTCAGTTCAGATTTTCTAACCCCCTTCCCTTCATCACATTTTTCCCGATTTCTTACATGAAGTTTAATACTACCTTCGACCGCCGACCGCCCCTCCCTAAAAGTGTGACGTATTTTGCAAACAGCCCCTGGATATTTCTCTATATATGTAAAAGGCAACGTCTGTCTGTCTGTCTGAATGTCCGAACTTAGCTCGAAAACCACTAGACCGAGTTTGATGCGGTTTTTTCCTATATGTTGCTTAGACCTCTGGTCAGGTTCTAGGCTATGTATATTAGTTTGCTAGAATCCTCCGCCCCCCCCCCCTCCCCCACAATCATTTATCCCCACCACAAACCTATTTTTAAGTTATTTAACAGAATAACGCGTAAACCACCTCACCGAATTAGCTGAAAATTATATACTCGGAAATAATTGACAAATATTCTTCCCCCCTCTGACCCCCTCTTCTGCTATCTCCTAAACTACTGAGTGGATTTCGATACAGGTTTCTTCATTACAGATGTCCTCCCTCAAGGAAAAATCTCGCGAACTAAAATCTACCCCTCCCCACCCCTTTCAACTCATCTCCTAGTATCTGTAACTTTACTGTAACGTTACTGTAATGTTACTGTAATGTTACTGTAATGTTACTGTAACGTTACTGCAACGTTTACGTGACCGTTTTTGTCCAGTTGTTTTGTGACGCAGGTTACAAAGTGGTGGTTGCGCAGCCGTGACCGGTCGCAAAATAACCGCTTTGCAACAATTTTTTTAACTTCGGTCACAAACTAACCGTTTTGCAACGGATAATTTGTTACTGGTAACAAAGTAACCGACATGCATCTGGTTTTACTGTCATCAATCACAAGGCAACATTTTTTTCCTTTTTTTCACATATTTTTTACAATTTGTGATTATACAGTGCCCTTTGCAGGCGAACTTCTTGCGTATAAATAAAAAATCATGCCCGGTGGCAATGTTATTAAAATCACTTTGTTTTAGTTTATTGCCTTAACCAAATGTATTTACAAAAACTTTTCGTTAATGTATATTCTCACCATATATAAACAAAGTTCCATTCACATGTGCTAAATCCATAAGATCTGCATTTAAACTGTTTGCCTGAAGTAATTTTTTTAATGTATTATTCATGATTTCAAATAAAAACGAAAAAAAACGAAACATTGAAAACCAGATTCTTTGCAATGGTCGAACGTTCATACTAGACTATGCCCATAAATACACACTATGGGTATGTAGCCGTACGAGTATTTATTCAGGCAGTTCATAGCTGATTTTCAAAACACCATTCACTCAGTTTAATGACACCTTTAGAAAATTTACAGTGAATAGACATTTTTCATGCCTTCATTCTAGAAACTTCAATTATTATTATTATTATTTATTCGTTTGCCCGGCGAAACCCCAATGAACCCAGGCTAAATGAACAAAAAACGCCAGTCAACCCAAAGGGAGTGTTCACCACCAAACCGGGTGTCATCATTATATAATATGTCCTTATACGATTGATGCGTGTTCAAATATTGTAGAACTTCTAGTTGAGATGGAGTCTGTTGAGATGTCTGTGCTGCCTAATGAGGTATTCATCTTCCGGAACTCAATTTTGACAAAAATCTTTCAGTCCCCACTTACCAACAGTGACGTATCCAGGAAAAAGTATCCTGGCAGGCAGTTGGTTGTATTTTTATCATCTTGCCTAGGCATGTGACAATCAGGATTCATAATTTGACGAGACAGGGACGACGGGAAAAGGGCTTTTGGATGACATATTGCAATTTCGCTGGGTAAATACTCAAAATGAAATATTCAACCGATGCCAACTAAGAACTTTTGATTCAATTTCAACTACGTTCATTTTGTTACTATAACAGAATTACATTACTATGTAAGTACTCCAATTTATAGTAAAAATCCATACGGAAACTTTCTGTGTATATGTATATGGAAATCTAAAATATATACGAATGAAAAGGATGATATTCACATCATACATTATACGTATGTAGTCCGTGGGTAGTTCTTCTTTGCTATCATCCTGCTGGGATTATACTCGTATTTGCCCAGTGCGCTTAAATCAAGTGCTCAGAAGCTGGTAATATATGCAAATCTCGTCAAGTCAAGATTTTAGTTAAATGTAAATTTTATATCATCACGACTTTGTGCTCAGGTTTTAAATTCATTTTACTACCGCACTGTTTATACATAGTGAGCGTTCTTTAGCTGTTTGTTTGGATATGCATATGATGGCCGGGCTTCTGTGCTACTTCTCTCATTGTTACTTTCGGTACTGGGTATAGTCAAGTCATAAACCGAATTACACTTTATGGAAATGGGACTCACTATCCATCCGAAAGTTGTAAATGCAGCATCATATCTTGTCGTTGTTGATCATCTGCTAGGCAATGGAGCTTTATCCCATTTGATGAAGGTTCTAATCGACTTGAAAACGACTTAATCAGCTCATTCATCCGACAGCTCATCTTAGTTTGGTTGCCAGAGATCTGTGCCGTTGCCATTGTCATTGTTGGGGTTTTTTGAATTGTCGAGGAAATGAGGGCTTGAACTTGTAACTTGAGATGACCATGATAATAATCTCGTCCAATGTTAATGCCCAATTCAGCGATTGACGGATAAAATTCTTCGATGTTATTCTAATTTAGTTATAAGAAAGGCAAATAAAATGGCCACACACGATTGGAAATTTATTTAAAAAATTGTCCAAAAATCATATTTGGATGGTCATATTTAGTAGCAAGAAAACTAGAGGTGCAACACAGCGTTCCCAAGTAGGAGGGGAAAGGGAGGGCGAAGCGCCGCCCTAGAGGGGCCATCAAATTCACCACTAAACGAATGTAAATTTTAGATGAATGCAACAAATTCAAAAAAGATATTCGCAACATGATAAAAATTTTCTTCCATGATTTGGTAAATTTACTTTAGCACGCTAATCGGCTAGACATTGTGCTTGGTTCTGGTATAAAGTTGCCAACCTTGGGTGTGATTTTCCTGAAACGGCGCGGCGCTTTAAGCGACATTTTGAGAAAATTAGAAGTCCGCTGCGTCAAATTCGGGCCTCACTCTAGCAACGGTCAATTTAAGATATGGTTGCTTTTCCGTCCTCTTTTCGCCAGACGTGTGCGAGTTTTTTTTATTAAGTTATTGCTTTTCTAGGTTTGTATTATGCTAACTTAGACGTAATCAATCCCCCCTCTCCCAGAAGTCCTTAAATAGAGCACAGCTCTGGGGAAAAAATAGAGCGGGATGACAATACTAATGTAAGGGCATATTTGATCTTGGTATTTAAAATTTTTCAATATGCAATTTCTGCCAATATGCATTTTTTCCTACCTGCGGCGCAATTTTTGCTGCATACCGAAGAACAACACACCTTTTCAATCACAAACAAAAATTGAAACAAACCTCTTCTCTTCGGTCGGTCTTTCGAAATATCCAAGCATACACAAAAATGCGTTTCATACATTTTTTTTAGAGAAGGAGGGGGCGACAAGTACAGGCTTTTCCCCGGACCCCGCTTTGCCTTGGTATGGCGTTCAGCCAGAGACTCAACCTGTTAGAACCACCAAAGATCAAAGAAGGTCCCCAAGTTTCATCTAATAAAGAAAAGTCCTGAAACGGTCGGCCAAAAAAGATTTATGCCCTTATTCTGGCATTGTGACCGGTCACAAATCACAATCTGTATAACGATTTTGTAACAAAAGATGATAATTTTCCAGTGATAGAAAATCACAAGATTTGAAAAAATTTGATTTGTGATAAATGAAATGGGAAGGTTTTCAAATCTTGATTCAGAAACATACAAGGAGCGGGGAATCATACCGTAAAAACATGAAAATGTTGTAACCAAATCGTGGCTAGTCATCGGTCACAGAAAGTCACCAGAATAGGGTAATTAACAAAAAAAACTAGCCTTAGGGGTCACAAAAAAAATTTCGGGAGCCTAAAAAATGGATCTACGTAACAATTTTCTTCTCCGTTGCAGTCCTTATAAAACTTTTGTGAGGTGTTGCTTTCAATCAACGGCAGGAGACGTCACAACAGTCTATACCGATAATATCGTTAGCACTGAAAATCTGTGATTTTTCAGAATCGACCACCCGATTGCGCAAACCCAGATTTAAAAAAAACATGAATTCTAAAACATATCCTGTTACCAAAAAAGCGTCTGATTCTCCACGACACTCCTATCGGCCTAAGGGCAGGTGCGCACCTGATTGGCAAGCAAGAAGAAATGCATTAAAGTGACAATTTTAGTTTTCGTACAAGATCTCGCATCAAAGTATATTTCTACTTACTTTGTTACTACTTCTACGTAACTCTACCTCAATGTACGCTGAAATACAAATTTTGACGGATTTAAAAAACTCAAATTGCCACTTTAGCACTATTCTACATGCTTACCGAAGCGGTGCTCGTCTGTATTTCCTATCACCCCTTGCAGCAGTCATGTCAACCGTGATGTTGGCGTTTGACATATGTCTTCATAATATATTTATATGAAGCCGCTAGCGTCACGGTTCACATAAGTGCAGAAAACATAGCTTTGCTGTTCAAAACACTTTAATACAGTTTAGTTTGACCTTTTTAAATTTATTTTTATATTAAATCTTGGCAAAAAAAAAAACCAGTCAAAACTTCAAACATAAATTTTGTTTCTCCAGTCTATTTTGACTGAAAGGTGTTTGAAATGGCTGAGTGCGGAAAAGTCTATTTTGACGGAAAAGTGTTTGAAGTGATCAGAAGTTTGCAAATCAGAACCAAAAGCTTTTTGGTCATTGACTTATAGTATACTTTAGCCAATCTGCCGCCTATGTAAAAATACGAAACTTCGTTTTTTCTTCTAAAATAAAACAGGGTGTTTCATTGCGTTTAACTAACACTGATATCTATTTTAATATCAAAAAGATTAAAAATTCCAGCAAATCATCAATTAACGCAAAGCCATTTGCAAGTAAAACCGGTAATCAAATAAAATTCAATTTGACGTTTATGTTGCTACAAGCATTCGTTTTTTTTATCATTTAGATTCAGTCAAAAACAAACATTTTCATAAATTCATTAATGTTATGTCTATAAGTCAATCCCGTCAGTGTAATTTACTTAAAATTTAGCCTCATTAACGAGACCTTCAGAGCAACAAATACTCAAATGAAAACATTTCAGCGTTTGAATTGAGTACATTGCAATCTGTATTTCTCCTTGCCGTTCCCAGTGTAGTGTATAGCATATTATTTAATTTCTATCAATGGATCGCATAGATAAATCGACAGAAGAAAAGATCGTGTTTTTTCTGCAAACATTTATTAGCATCGTCATCGTTCATTCAAATCTCTTTAACATTAAATGGCATCGCCAAGTCACGGAAATCAAGATATTTGGAATTGAAAATCAGTTTGGTAATTTGAGAACAAGAAAATGTTATGAGAACCCCTTAAGCTAGTTAAAAGGCTTCATAGTATGAGTCTCACGTGAGTTCGTTTCATGTTTTATGTGATTATACTACCCTAAATGATGAAATCATACTTCAAAAAAGATAATTATAATATCTTTGCTGTTTAATTTATAAAATTCCAATCATATAAGTGATAATTGCCTTAATTATATCTTGATTTAAACAACATGTCATGTTTGTATTTTTTGTGCCCGTTCAATGGAAAACACCCCAAACAGCATCGAAAAGTACGGGAACATGAGATTTGTTCTTTGCGACTTGAAAGAGTAGAAATTTACACAATCGGGATTAAAAATTTACACCTATAATTCACATCCGCGTAAAAGAAGCGAAAGAAGTGACGAGCACGATCTTTGGGGCAACATTCGCTTCATGAAAATCCTGCGGCGATAGAGCAGCATTTGATGGTTTTCGGGCCGAAATAGTGATTGGCTGTGGAGCCTGAACGTCAGTTTAATTTTGAAGAAGCGTGTGATGGAAAAAGTGACGAAACTGCTGCCACTAAAGTTTCATTAAAGCTCCCCGTCTGAGAAACACCAAAAAAAATTGATGCCTTCAGCCGCCATATTTCTCACTGACATTTGATGGAAACGATTTCGTTTCGAGAATTAAATTTCTTATTTCAGGCGAATGACTGGAGGATATTGCATAAAAAGTGGATAGCAGACATTTTTGAAACAGCATAATTTTATTGGCATCAAAATTTCATTGCAAAAGAAAAAAAAATTTTACCGATAAAATAAAATTAAAGAAATTTTTGATTAAAAACAAAATAATTTGATGGCCCATTAAAATCTGTTTAAACTTCAGATCCAATATTGTCGAAAAATTTTAATGGCAATTAAAATCACGACATGCAACCGGAAGAAAAGTCCATTATAAAATAACACTCCACAAAAGTTTCCATTAATTTGTCGCCATTAGATTTTTCTCGTTCGTCTTCTGCTTACGTTTTTATTTGTTCATCTCTGTTTACTAGCAAGCATTCGAGGGAGAAAGAAAACCCGCTCGATGATTTGTGTAATTGTGTGATATAAAGCCGTCAGATGACGCTCGCGCATGTGGCAACTAATTACGTCCCTGTCGTTATAATTGCGACGTAGCAAACCGCAGAAAAGTGTTCCCCACTATGTGTGTCGTTGCGCGTCTCATACGCACGACTAAGGACGTGTTTTCTACATAAATTGCTTATCGCCGTGATCTGCATGGTGACGAACTATGGGGATAAACATCATATTTGCTGCCTAAAATGCTATTTGGGACGTCAACCGATTGATCTGAAATTTGATTTTTATAATTATCATAAAATCTAGAAAATATCTCATGTAACAAAAGAGCGGAGTACTGATATTTAAGATAACTGATATTAAGATAATCTTGTCTTTATAATTTTTCGATACGAAGCACCGTTTTCGAGAAAGCAGAAAAAAAGTTTTCAATTTGTATAGGGCAGGCAGGAAGGAGTGATTCAATTGGATTTTGATTTATAGATAAGTTATATAAAATCTTATTTTAAACACATTTGACCTTTACAAATTTTTCAATACGACCCACCGTTTTAGAGAAAATTGTAAAATACCATTTTGCTTGCATGGGAGAAAGGGGATGGGAAAGGAAAGGTCAGATTTTGCCCGTCAAAAACTTAGCCTTGCCGTTTACGGGAAATGCAACTGTTCAAAACATCAAGTCTCTAGCTCAATACTTTCGAAAGTTATGGTGTTCACGGACACACGGACGGACAGGCAAACAGAAAGACGGAGGGACATGTGGAAATGAAATTCGTTTGTCATCCCAAACACCCTGGCGTAGTTCATTTTTGTGTCCGATGATTGGTTCGATGCGTTACAAACGGTATACTAAATCTAATATAACTCCTATATGATATATGAACTAAAACCAAAACCGAAAATCAGAAATCCAATCCATCCTTGAACTAAAATCGGATCACACTCAAAAAACTTTTGATTTACATCTCTGCAATTAACACGTTGACTGCCATGCAAGACGGATGTGTTTTCACATTAAAATGGGCTCATCAGGCTGTATGAGACAAAAGTGGTCTCACAGCACTTTAATTTATTGTAAAAAACGCATTGAAAAAATAATAGGCAGCCTGGAAAACCTTTTTTGATATTTGGCTATACGAATTTTGTGAGTCCAATGTGGAACCACAAGCCGTATATATCGAAAATTTAAAAAAAATAATATCATTTCAAGGCAATTCATAAAAAAAAAGTCTACTAGGCTTTGGGACACAATTTTTTCACTACCATGGCGGCAGTCAACATGTTAAGGGCATATTTTTTTATTAAATCGTTTTTTTGTTCGTGAAAATCTATTATTCTCGCCTCCTATCAAGAGCCAACCCTCGTAATATTTTCATACATTACAGTTTAAATAGAGTGAAACCTTTATAAGCCGGAGTCGTGCGGGACCAAGAAAATTGTTCGGTTTAAAGATGTTTCCCGCTTACCCAGTTTCACTTACCACCATCACAGAAAAAAATCAGACGGCGCTTTAAGAAATGTTCTTCTTAAGTAGGTTTTCAGCTTATCCAAGATCCGGCTTAGACAAAAAAAAATCAAGTAGTGTGCTCGTATTTCACGATTGCTTTTTAGCAACTCAAGCTTTTCACTTGATACTGTTTGCCGTGTTTTATCATCGTTTCGTAACCTCAGACTGAAATTTAGCTTGATTATGCTAAAAATCTAGCCGAAAATTATAAATGTCGGAAACAGTCATTGAAATGTTTTTCACTAAAAACACGCACCAAGAAAAAAAGAAGGGGTTCCCTGCGGCATTTCAGTCGAACATGTAACGTACATGTGATCAAATTACCCCTGCACGAATCTATACTATCCAGATGTGAAAACCAAAACAGGTTCCATAAGAATGTTACCAACTAACGCGTTCTAATTGAGTACCAAGAATTCGATACTAACAAAAAAAAATTCAAATTCCCATAAAAACGGAGGGACGAACCAGAATTAGAAAATTACTTCCAAAACATTGGATGCGCCTAAAATAAGAACTGATTTAGATTTTCAGGAAATACGTGAGTCACCTTATCATGGGATTCGTGTAACCACCAGGGGTGGTAGGTGGTACTGATCTCGATCGACATCTGGGACGGATCCTTTTCTTAAAACACGAAAACTCGATTGAGCTGAAATCGAATTTCTTATATTTTTTTTCTGTCGTGTTTTTGAACCTAATGAGCTTCTTTGGAATGAATATATTCGACCCTGGTTGCTTTGGAATAATGTTTTACAATGTTGCTAACATCTATTAGAAGCAGCGACCGCATCACGGCCATTTCGAATTTATATGCTCTCCTCTCCAAAGGTCTTCAGATCAATTAGGTAAACTCCATAGGTTATGTTGGCATAGTAAACAAGCATATATAGACGATTTATCTGAAGGTGATGGTGATATTGACCAGGCTCGCATTTCATTTTTAAATTTTAATGTTTCGTAATTCGCTTGCACTACGGGTGTGCAGACCAGGTAAAAACTTATCTACCTGTAGATAATACGCTTTACTATTTCATAAAATCTACCCGAGAATTTACCACAATTCATACTAAGTATATACGAATCGATACTGCTGTTGGTATGTTGAAAATATATGCAGACTATCTGTAAAATAATCACAGTGGAAAAGTAGCAAATGGTACTCGTATCTTATATAGTTTGGCCACAGCCGTTTCACCTTTCCTTAGCGAATTGATATGAGTTACGGGTATGTGGGTTTTGTTAAGGGCAGCCATTATTGTAATCATTTCTTCGCTGTTTCATGCGTTCGATTGTAATTTACTTGTTATTTAATTTCACAGGTGAACATTTTAATGGCTTTACGACCAGTAGGTACTGTTGTTAGTTTTACACCTTTCAAAGGGATCGGCTGTATTCGGTTTAAGGTACTAACAGCGGTGAAAATGGTTTTGTATTGTAATATAATTAAAGAAATGCTAATTTAATGCGGTAAGAAGCTAGACATGAATTCAGTTTAATAGTTTTCTTGTCATAATTTATATTTCACCTAGACTTTTCGTTGAGTTTTTGCTTCGTAGCGCAAAGAATATTGTAGCACAAATTAATTTTGTTTACTTTTATGACAATATACAGTAGACACTCGGTAATTCGAACACTCGGTAATTCGAATACCTCGCTAATTCGAACAACCATTTTTATATATTGAATATCTTGTAATTCGAATTGTGATTACGAACTTTTCTTGTCGAGCATGGAAATGGCTTGAATACAATAACTAAGACGTTTACAGACTTGAAATTTTTCGCAGATTTGTTTTTCATAAAATGCGAGGCTAAGTTCGTTCATGGACAAAAATGGACCTTTAGGGGGGGTACCCCCCATACGAACGAAAATGATTTTTGTGAATATCTCAAAAACGGTGCATCTTATCAAAAAAGTACAAGAAAAAATGTTATTTAGGATATGATTCTACATAAAACTCCCATACATAAAAATCCGATTGGAATAAATTTTAAAAAATCTTATTGAAAAATTTGACTTCAAAGTGGAATTTTTGAAGTCAAATTTTGAAGTCAAAACTGTTCGCCGTCAATCACCATGCGGGTTTTCAATAATTGACAGATTGGCAATTATAGCTTTTTTTATAGTAATTCAAAATGATGTCCTGGGGCGTTCGGAATTTCCAAAAAAAAATCAATTACCAAAAAATGGCGTCAATTTTTAAGTAAGAATTAGAAATCAATTTTTTTTTCGAAATGTATACTCGAAGGTCCTGTAAGGATATCGTTTTTGTCCCAAAAGTTGTTATCGTTTTTGTCCCAAAACTTATGCTTCGTTTCTGAAACTTTATTTTCTGTGTGCATCTTTGCTCTATCAAAAAGTTTCTTATATTGTGAAAATTTAGTTAAAATAAAATATTTGTGTTTTTAATTTTGATTAAAAACTACAAACAAAAGTTTTACGGTGCTAATCCCAAAATAACCGAAACCACGAAAATCCATGAAGTAAATTTTTGTGAGGCAATATTTTTCGTTTTGATCTTTTTTTTTTGTATTAAAAAAGCAACTAAAATTTCCTCAACTCTGCGAAAATTACTATTTCATAATTACCTTTCTCTTTTAATTTAAGTAGATTATAAAAGTGTTCTGAAAAAATATTAAACTCCTCAACAAAATATTTTAAAAAATTGTTTGCAAGCCAAATAAAGTTTTACTTTAGGCGTACTTCTTCCTGGAGGAATTTTCCAGCCCCCCCTATATAAACCACATAAAGTAGAACTGCAATTGTGAAATGTTACTGTTTGGTCTTGAACTTTTTTTTTTGGGGAAAGCTAAAATAAACAGCTTATTCACCCCCAAATGCTTATTTTATTTGCTTGTCTCACGTACTCTCGTATATACTAAAATACGTCAAATTAACATTTACAAACTTTTCCCATCGCATCAAAGTAATTTTTTACTTTGCCATTCACTATGTTGGCAGTACATAACTTATGTTCATGTTTTTTTTATACAGGGCGTAAATTAAAATTGACATCAGGGCAAAAAATGACACAACTTTGCCATCGTGACGCGTCGTCTCCCTCAGATTCGCTCATTTTCCTGGACTGCAGTGTCTTAACTGCCATCATTTTCGAAGGGATCCAGGCTTTATAGCTTCACAGGATAATCGCCTCTAATTATTATGGGATGAGATGCTAGTGATTCTGATAAGCACGTAGCAATGCGGTCGTCTCTGCCAGATTAACATAATGAATTCAAAAAGTGAGGCGTCGGACACGGTGTTAGATGGGAAGGTATTAAGCTGGCAAATGGTGGCAAACGGAGAATTAACATTGGCCCTTCAGTTAAAATAAGGAAAAGTATCAGTTATTTAAATTTTCCCCTGTATAATTTTATATAATTATGCAGCGTTTAATCGAGCGACTGTAAATTCGCTAATATTTTGCTGATAAAATGTTTTCAACATTTGGGAACATAAATAGTAACAACGTTTGGCCAGTGTACACAACATTGAAGATAAATTTGGCTATTATCGTTTATCTTAACTTAGATATCTCTAAACGTCTTGGGTAATCTACGAGATTTTTAACATTATACTTCTTCCGAAATTGAAAAAAATAAGAAAGTTATTGAAATCTCTTCAAAAACCGAAATCATCAGGTTTTTTTTTCGCCGGACTCTGTCCTCTTTTTAAGGTCGCCCAGGGATGCCCGGGAAAGGGGGGGGGGGTTAATTGTGTCCGGAGTATTCAAACGTGCACGAGGAATTTCGAGCCAGTTAAGAAATTAACTTCATATAACGAAGTCGTCAAGAAACACAAAACACAGAGTGTGCGGCTTTCAATTTACGAAATACCAAAACTTTCTCCTGCGGCGCACATCTTTTTTTTTCGTTTATTTTTTTTTGTACAAACATGTTTTGATTTAAAACACTATTCCATAATTAACCCATACAAAGAAAAAAATAAATAGCACACAGATTTCTCTCTTATGCATTTATTATAGTTACATAAATTATTTTAACGGGTGACCTTAAGTTGTTTTTTATTGTATATTTTAATCATGCCCGGGGTTTTGGTCACTATGTCCAGGGTTCTTCGCTAATGAATCCCAGTTTTTATACCCGTATGGTGAAACCAAAGGGTATATTAACTTTGCCTTACCGTTTGTAACGCCAAGATCCCGTCATCGCACAAAAAAATGAATTACACCAGTGTGTTTAGAACGATAAAAATATTTAATTTTTGCATGTCCGTCCGTCTGTCCGTCCGTCCGTCTGTCTGTCTGTGGCGCGGATTGCGGGCGCACGGATTGAGCTAGAGACTTGAAAGTTTGCGCAGATCCGTTTTTCGTAAAATGCGAGGCTAAGTTCGTTAATGGGCAAAAATGGACCATTAGGGGGGGTACCCCCCATACGAATGAAATCGTTTTTTGTGAATATCTCAAAAACGGTGCATCTTATCAAAAAAGTCCAAGAACAAAAGTTATTTAGGATATGATTCTACATAAAACTCCCATACATCAAAATCCGATTGGAATAAATTTTAAAAAATCTTTTTGGAAAGTTTGACTTCAAAGTGGAATTTTGGTACAACTGTTCGAATTTTGATACGAATATCACCATACGGATCTCCATTGATTGCCAGATTGGCAATTATAGCTTTTGTTATGTTTTTATGATAAATTTAACTATTTAGTAGTAAAATATACTATTTTGTAGTTAAATTGACTATTTTTGTGATTGAAATTAACTATTTTAGTAATAGTCCCAATTCCCCATTATAAAATAGTTGATTTTAATATTTTTTTCTCTGAGTATAGGGGTTTAGAATAAACATAAGAAAAGCTACAATTGTCTGGTGCCAATCTTCAAATACTCTATATGAGGCCAGATTAAATTATTGTTATTTGAAATAAATATATTTGTGTAGGAGGGGGAGGGGGCAATGTGATTAGATTTTGATGTACGAAAAGGCTATGTAAAATCATATTCTAAATACGTTTTGTCTTCATAAATTTTTCGATACGATGCACTGTTTTCGAGAAATAAAAAAAAGGTATTCAATTTGTAGGATGAGGCAAAGGAGTGGTCCAACTGGATTTTTATGTATGGATGAGTTATGTATAATCCTATTCTAAACACATTTTACCTTTATAAGTTTTTCAATAACACTCACCGTTTTCGATAAACTGGCAAAAAGCTCCTTCGTTTGTATGGAGAAGTGGGAAGGAATGGTCCGGTTTTTCCCGTTTAAGAACTTAGCCTAGTCATTTATGAGAAGCGCATCCGTACCAAATTGCAAGTTCACAGACGGATGAACAGACGAACGAACGGACAGACAAATGGATGGTCAGATAGACGGACATGCGGAAATCAAAATCTTTTGCCGTCCCAAACACCGTGGTGTAGTTCATTTTTGTGGCCGACGATTGGTTCGATATGTTAAAAAAAAACGGTTGACCATAATTTTGGGAAAAATTCCTATTACCTTGGTAAGCATTCCCAAATTTTTTGTGATCGTTACTATAAAGCTTCCCGATTCCATATTTTTATACCCGTATGGTGAAACCAAAGTGTATATTAAATTTGCTGTTCCGTTTGTAACGCCAAGATGCCGTTATCACACATAAAAATGAATTACACCAGTGTGTTTAGAATGATAAAAAAATGGAATTTTGCATGTCCGTCCTTTTTCTTTGTGGGGTTTAGTGTAAAGCGCGCTAGGACATATATTTTGTATAAGAAATTCTAGTGATGGTAACGTAAGATATTTTTACATCAAAAAAATATGGAATATAGGAAAGCATAATAAAATGAACCGATTTAAAATTGTTTTATTTAATCAGTACATAAATTGTATAAAAAAAAACTCGCTCTGTTCAGGTTTCGCAAGTAGACATAACCCCTTAATACAGACTAAAACTCATTAGAAATCGTATTTGAATTACAATCAATTTTAAAATCTTGATCAATAAAGCGAAACGTTTTCTACTTTAGTAATCCTATAATATTCGTTGCACGTTTAAATTTATCGATAGATCAAAATATCTAAATCGCAAGTAATATTACAGCTCTCTAGCTAAATCACAAAATACCGAATGACATAAAAATGTGCGGTTTTTCTTTTCTGCAACGGCATATAACAATTTCTTAGCTGGGGAGCAATTAATGAGATCCATTCGATTAAAAACATGTCACGAATTTCAGATAAACCCAAGATACGATACAGCTTTTCATTCAATTTCTTATGCCGCGGTATCTACACACATATGCTTGTATCTATGCTATGTGGTAGCTAGTTTTTCAAAATACTTTCGGCATTCATTAGTGATAGACCTTAGGACAGCTGCGATCAGACAGTTGAATGCCTTTCGTATAGAAATTCTTTAATAAAGCAAAGCTGGTTATGACGATGGAAGTGACGATGACGATGATCGTCATTATAGTGAACATATGTTTGATGAGACGAAATTATGTAATATGTTAATGCATTTTATTATGCTATGGCAATCAGCTGAAAAAGTGGAAAAATACAAATATCCAGCGCCACAGCATAAATTAACTGACCATATCGAAACAAACTGGACTTTCAGCTGGCACCGTCTTTATGTTCTACTGGTTTTTTTTTCAGTTTCACTGTAAGTAATTACAGCAAATGCTGGTACACTTGATCGACTGATTTCCTCAAATTCTAATTCGTATTGGTTATGTGAGAAAAAAAACATAAACTCTCTAATCATATCTCCATTGATTACATACAAAATATGATAATCACCGATGCGTTTATTTATTATGTTTCAGTCTGGTTTCTTATCGCAGCGTGCGTTAAAAGTTCAACGTTCAGCGTGTATGGCAACCAGTCTTTTGAAATCTTTTATCCATCCATCGATCATCACCTGCTGCCAATTATATCTAATCAGAAATTTCATTCGCCTTTATGGACGATTAGAAAGCCATTCTATTAATAAATTAATTTTCTAATCCAGTTATTACACATAATTGATATTTTTGGTTATGCAAATGCTTACTTCAATGGGCGTCAAAATAATCTAAGTTTGCATTTTCTTTAGAACATTGTATGTCCGGATGTTTGGCGTTACAAAAAAAAAAGAAACCGCAAAGACCTTAAATTTGGTGAAACGTAGAACTTCCGGTGGTTTTAACCATTTTATACCAATGTGTCGAATGTGTCATTTGCATGGAAATACTGACTTGAAGTCATGCAGATGTCAACAGTGAATCGATTTTGACCATCTGGCTGAATTGGCATTTGAACATTTAAAGATTTTCTTTTGGTTTTATCTTTTTGAGAAATAGAAATGAAAAGCCACGTAGCGTAAAATAATTTTATGATAATATTGTACCCACAACTGAAATTTGAAAAACTTAAAATTTAGTGTAAAAATGCAATTTTTTACAGTGTTTTGTAGTTAGTTTCTGAATTGATATTGTAACTATATTCTTTCAGAAAAAGCTGCGTCTGATGCATCCGTCATTTGTATTGCGTTCAAAGCCGTCATATGTTTCAAAATTTGATAATTTTCATATCACACAGAAAATACTAGATAAAAGCGATTTCTAAGAAATTGAAAATAGAAACACAACAAAAGCTATAATTGCCAATCTGGCAATTATTGAAAACCCGTATGGTGATATGGCATTGTTCGAAGTTTAAGTGAACGGCGAACAGTTGTATCAAAATTCCAATTTGAAGTCATACTTTTCAATAACATTTTTTTAACTTAATTCCAATCGGATTTTGATGTATGGGAGTTTTATGTAGAATCATATTCTTAATAACTTTTGTTCTTGCACTTTTTTGATAAGATGCATCGTTTTTGAGATATTTACAAAAAACGTTTTCGTTCGTATGGGGGGTACCCCTCCTAATGGTCCATTTTTGCCCATTAACGAACTTAGCCTTGCCTTTTACGAAAAATGAATTTGGGAAAAATTTCAAGTTTCTAGCTCAATCCGTGCGGCCGCAATCCGCGTCACAGATGGACGGACAGACAGACGGACAGACAGACGGACAGACAGACGGACAGATAGACGGACAGACAGACGGACAGACAGACGGACAGACAGACAGACGGACAGACAGACAGACGGACAGACGGACAGACAGACGGACAGACAGACGGACAGACAGACGTACAGACAGACGGACAGACAGACAGACAGACAGACGGGAAGACAGACGGACAGACAGACGGACAGACAGACGGACAGACAGACGGATAGACAGACGGACAGACGGACAGACAGACGGACAGACAGACGGACAGGCAAAAATCAATTTTCTTTATCATTTTAAACACACTGGTGTAAGTCATTTTTGTATGTGATGACGGGATCTTGGCGCTACAAACGGTAAGGCAAATTTAATATACCCTTTGGATTCACCATACGGGTATAAAAAGTTGCGAGGTGATGTAAATTATAAAATATCTTGAATTTCTATTAATATTTTGGTTTTGAGAAAATTTTCTTTGACCATAGATTTCACCGTTTTGACCACAGATTCAATGTGTTGGTCTGATGATGGTCCGACATTGAACTCTTGGAACCGCAACTTGATGCCTCTTATCAAAAAAATTTTTAATTCTCCATTGCTTCAGAAAAAATTTAAATTTCATCATATTCAATAGTTCACTATGAAAAATCAGGCACTTGAATTGAAATGATTACGAAACAAACAAAAACATTCCAGTATTACAAAATACTGTCTTCGGCCCCTCGGAATTTTGAAAAATCAATTACGAACAAAATAGCATCCATTTTAAAGTAAAGTATCGATTTGTTGGTCAAAATCGGCTTATATTTTGACTATTAAAAAACTAAAAATTAAAGAAAAATGTTTCAACTCAGGACTAGATAAACTAACGCTTAATAACTGTGCAAAATTTGAAAGAAATCGATTTATTTATAGTGTCAGGGGAAGAACCTTTAATGCCGAAAAGCTCAGGATGGTAATTGAGTGATTATTGAGAAATCTCTGTCACCGATTGTGAAAACAAAGTTTTGAGAAAATCACGATTAAAGTTTCAAGCTATTTCGTAAATGCTCCAAATCCGGCTGCACAATCGCATAACTTCGGCAATTCCGATCAACTTTCGATCAACTTAATATTTTGAAAGATAAAAGTCGAAATGTTGTACTTTTGCATTAAGCAAAAAAAATCGATTTATCTAAAGATTGCAGTTAGACATTAACACCTTAACAAATTTCAAGCAAAAGTAATAAATTTTTCAAAAGTCTGGAATTATTTTTGCATTTTAGTTAGGCTTTGGTTAAATATCTTTGCAAAACCAATTAAAATATTAACGAATTTCAAGCTTATTGCTAAAAAAAGCTGCAAAAATTTTGCAAATCATCAACATTCCGCTTCACATTACAGCAACTTGCATTTAAAACACCACGAATAAGAAGATCTGTTACAAAAAGAAAACCAAAACATGTTTTATGTAAGATCAAAAAATTATTATTTACACAATTACAGAAAAAAAGTCAGACTGTATTACATATTCTAAGTTTTTTTTTCTCCCATTATCGCAACAAACAAGTATTTAAGTTCACAAAAAAAAACGCAAAATCCAAATACCAATTTGCTCATCTCATACCGAAATCTAAAAAAAACCTTAAAACATGTTGCGATTGTTTCTAAATTTGTTAAGTGAGGAATTTAACTGATCATTCAAACCAAAAATTAAAAAAAAGAAAACAACCATCAAACAATTCAAATACTGAATCATAATTAATTCATTGGAATTGTTAGGTAAGCAATTTTTATTAGCGACACGTAATTATTTTATTTCAACAGAGTAATTTATATTATAGAAAATAGTATCAGATTTTTGCCAGAAATTTTGTGAAAATATTTATCCAATTATTTATAATTTCACAAAAAATTATAATAAGCTGCAACTGTTGGGAATAGTAATTTCAAAAATTATGGGGAAGTATAATTTATAATTGCTAAATTGCTGATAATATAAACATTAAAACAACATTAAAATTGTATGTGACTTCATGTTTTCCAAAATTACCTTTTAGCTAATGTTATAAAATGCTTACAATTTTTAATATTTAAAATAATTTCATCATGTTGATGTAAAAAAACCCCCTATTTTTCGTAACACTGCCAAATACAACATTTTTGGTATTAATTACGTTTTCACATTTGTAAAAAAAAATGCTATACGAAAAGACATTGATTTAAAGAAAAACCTTGAGAAAAAAAAATCTGATGTTACATGACTTTCTTATACAAAATCTACGTTCTTGGACAATTTACACTAAAACCTGACGGAAAAAAATTAATTTATTTAAAAAAAAGATTTTTTTTTTGCAAAGTCTGAAATATCTCTATAACGGTAAAAAATCTCGATTTACGACAAAAGGAAAAAATGTGAAGAATTTCGAAATCTTAAATAATTCTATTACCTTGTTTTTTTTTAAACCGTTAGTTTGCAAACAATGCGCAAAAATCCAAATTTTTTTCATTTTAATAAAAATGTATCAAAGATAACGGTACAAGATAACGGTACAAGATAACGGTAAAAGATAACGGATAACGATTAAACACAAAATTGTGGATAATGCCATTCTCATTAATACATCTTATAAATACAGTTAAAAATAAAACGTTATTTTTCGAGATAATTGCAAAAAACTGATCTTTTTTTAAATAACGGTAATATCTCGAAAATGCCTCGAGATATGCAGTCTTAGTACAAAACCAAAATGTAGGAAATTTTGTTGTCTCCAAGTTTTGCCTACATAAAACTACTGAAAACGCGTAGTTTCGGAGTAAATCGCGATAAACGAAATTGTCATTTTTAAAAGCCGCAATTTTTGTTACTTTTTTTTAAAAAGCCGCAGTTTTTGTTACTTTTTTTTAAAAAAGCCGCAGTTTTTGTTAAATTTTTTAAAAAAGCCGCCAAGTTTGTTACTTTTTTTTAAAAAGCAGCCATTTTTGTTACTTTTTTTTTTAAAAAAGCCGCCAATTTTGTTACTTTTTTTAAAAAAAAGTCGCCATTTTTGTTACTTTTGTTTAAAAAACCGCCACTTTTTTTAAAAAGACGCCAATTTTGTTACTTTTAAAAAAAAGCCGCCATTTTTGTTACTTTTTTTTAAAAAGCCGCAGTTTTTGTTACTTTTTTAAAAAAAGCCGCAGTTTTTGTTAAATTTTTTAAAAAAGCCGCCCAGTTTGTTACTTTTTTTAAAAAGTCGCCATTTTTGTTACTTTTGTTTAAAAAACCGCCACTTTTTTTTAAAAAAGCCGCCAATTTTGTTACTTTTTAAAAAAAAAGCCGCCATTTTTGTTACTTTTTTTTAAAAAACCGCGATTTTTGTTACTTTTTTAAAAAAAGCCGCCTTTTTTAAAAAAGCCGCCTTGCCGCCAATTTTGTTACTTTTTATAAAAAAGCCGCAGCCGCCATTTTGGTTAACTCATTTCCACCAAAAGCTCCCATTCCAAGACCAAACATTCCATTGAAATTTCATGGCTCTAACTCCAGTAGTTTTTAAGAAATCTTGTACACAGACTGACAGACTGACGAACAGAATAACAGACGGAAAGACATTTTTGTAATATGACTACAATCGACTCGGGAGTGCTCGGGAAATGTTTTTTAGACAAAATTAAGAAGTCGACATTTTTCATTTTTCATGAATACAATACTTTATTATACTTCAGATAAGAAAATCATACTAATATATAAAAATGAGTTGGTATCTGTCTGTCTGTCTGTCTGTTCCTCTTTCACGCAAAAACGGCTAAACCGATTGACTTGAAATTTGGCATGAGTGTCTGTGGTAGTTCTGGTTCCAACATATGCATACGGAAAAGTAGTGCGAGGGGTGGGGGAGTAAGGGGAGGGGGGTAAAGCAATACCGAATGCAAGTGCTGGAATTTTTTGTTAGTTTGTTAATCATTTTCCGAAGAGAAAAAACTAACGAACAGCATGCAGGCTACCTAATTTTTAACCAACTCCATATTCTAGTAAAAAATATTGCCTTAAATTGTAACTTCTTTACGTGCAACAATAATTTGCATCCAGCTCTTTAATTTAAGAACATTTGAGTTTTCATCAAAATAGCGACTCAAATACTTTTAAGATCGAAATTGTGAACTAAAATAGCATTTCCTACTATTTTACCAAAAAAAACTCCGTCTACAACTTCTAATCTTTTTAACCAAAAAAGAAAAAAAAAGACCAGAACACTGTGTTCTGCATTCTTCATTGCTACCAATTAACAAACTTCAAAAAGACAAACTTTTGTGTTTATAAATTACTTTAGGCTACATTTCCGACAGTTTACCGTCTTTCAAGTCCGTATGTAACTTCAAAAAAAAAATGCCCCCATGCTATCCCAACATTGGCGACATATATTCAAGAAGAAATAACTGGTTTCGAATTGAACACTGTCAAGACTGTGAAGTAATTATAGTGTGCGATCTATTTAATGAGCCATTGTCTGCATTCGATTAAAAATTCCAGGTAAGCCGCCAAGGTAAACGCGAATGAAGCACGGCGGATAGTAAGCAAAACCAGGTAAATTGAAGCTTTATAATATCGGGACAGAATGCTGCTTCCCCCCACCTGTCACGAGAAGCATTCTGACAAATTTTTATTTAATTCTATTTGTTTTCTCGCCTCATTCTTTATGCGATCTTCTGTTATATCGATATTCAGCTAAATTTCCTTTCATTGATGTTAATTAGCGGTGAATTTGATGTTCGTTTGGTCAATACTAAACGTTCTTAAATACACCGTTCATTAATAGTTCCTGCGCAACATTTTTTCAACCCCCTATTTCATTTTTTTTTACTGACTTTATTAAATTTGTATACAACAAATGAATGACAATAACTGTAATTATGAATGTGTCAAAATTCCGACTTTCATAATTACAAGACGGTTGGAAAGAATATCAAAATAGTTCTTGGATTTCACTTGGACGTGGGTAAATTGATGATATTATGCGAAATTAACTATTTATACATATTTGGGTATCTACGGTTGCAACGTACCAAAGTTGAAAGTTGAATATTTAAACCAAAATCAAATTCAAATTTTTAAACCGAAATCAAATTTTTAAACAAAAATCAAATTTTTAAACCATAAATAAATTTTGAAACCAAAAAATTTCAAAATTTACACCAAATTGTTTATAATTTCAGTCAAAAAGTTTGAAAATCCAACCAAAAAGAGTAGAAAAATATCTGATGTGAACAGCACATGACTTTCTCATATGAAATCTACGTTCCTATGCAATTTATTACCCGACGAATAAAATATTAGTTTATGTAAATTAAAAAATGATATTTTTACGAAATCTGAAATATATCGATAACAGTAAAATATATCGTTTTACGCAGAAAATCAAAAATGTAGAGAACTTTAATATCTATAATTCCTTCAACTGGTTTTTTTTTCGAAAGACCGTTAGTTTGCAGGCAATTCGCAAAAATCTGTTTTTTTTTTACTTTTTAATGAAAATATCTCAATAATAAGATAGGGGGTAACGGTAAAAGACAAAATTGTGGAAAATATTATTCTCCTCAATTAATCTTGAGCTGCCAAAATCCCGTTAGTTTTCGAGAAAATTGCAAAAAAATTATTTTTTTTAAATAGCGATATATCTCGACATCGGTTTGAGATAGCGAGTTTTATTAACAAACAAAAGTGTAGGATATTTTATTATCTTCAACTTTCGTAATTAACAAAATTACCGAAAAACGCGAAGTTTCGGAGTAAATCGCGAAAAACGAAATTGGGATTTTGAACAGACGCCATTTTGGTTATTTGCGATTAACGGGGTTGAAATTTTTCATGTTTATATCCGTATTTAAACTTGTTGAATGAAGAGACGCCATTTTGGTTATTTCCGATTAACGGGGTTGAAATTTTTCATGTTTATATCCGTATGGTGAAACCAAAGGGTATATTAAATTTGCCTTACCGTTTCTAACACCAAGATCCCGTTATAACACACAAAAATGAATTACATCAGTGTGTTTAGAATGATAAAAATAATTAATTTTTGCATGTCCGTCCGTCCGTCTGTCTGTCCGTCTGTCTGTCCGTATGTCTGTCCGTCCGTCTGTGGCGCGGATTGCGGGCACACGGATTGAGTTAGAGACTTGACATTTTGCGCAGATTGGTTTTTCGTAAAATGCAAGGCTTAAGGGAGAACTCCAATTGAGCAGAGGCAGCAACAGAGGCAGAAGCAGTAGCAGTGGCAGAAGCAGAATCTGCTTTTTGTCCCACAATGAAATTTTAATTCTGACCAAACGAATGAAAACGATTTTTGCGAATATCTCAAAAACTGTGCATCTTATCAAAAAAGTGCAAGTACAAAAGTTGTTTAGGATATGATTCTACATAAAACTCACATACATCAAAATCCGATTGGAATAAATTTTATTGGAAAGTTTGTCTTCAAAGTGGAATTTTGGTACAACTGCTCAAATTATGATACGAATATCACCATACGGGTTTTCAATAATTGCCAAATTAGCAATTATAGCTTTTGTTATGTTTTTTACTTTCCTCTGCTACAGAGGGAAGGTTTTGTATTCATGACGGAGACCAACTCGACTACCAAAGGCCCAAAGTAAGGCCCAAAGAAAATAAAATTGCCTGCATTTTTTTCTTTTAACAGTATTTACATATCTTGAACGGTTCTCGAGATATTTAAAAAAATATATTTCACATATTTTTTCCTGAACTAAATATTCCAGAGGAAAGTTTTGTGTTGATCGCATCTGATATTTTGTCTAAAAAAAGATGTTTCAATTTCTAGCATAAATAACTCCTTGTAAAACTTATTTTCTGTTTGCACCGACGAAATTTTTTACCCTCCACACCTCAATAAAAAATACCTGACGAAAAGTCAATTATTGTTTACCCTCCACACCTCTATCAATACCTGTCGAAGAGTAAAATTTTATAAGATAATCTACAGTCACTATATTTTTATTAGCTAACACTAAAAGTATGGTTATCCGAATAATAAAAGGACCAGCTAATTGCCTCAACACAATTTCAAAGGCACCAACATACCTAATTAAGGATTGAACGAAGTTGAACTTCGATTTTTTTTGTAAAAAATACATTTTTGGAAAGTATACTGAGGATAGTTGAGCCTCCCACATAGTGGGGTGAACCTCAGCATTTGAAGTGTACTTTTGTACTTTTAATATTTAAAAAAAAAAAATTTGAAAATTTTTGCTATTCGCATAAAAATGAAACAAAAAGCAGCCGTCTTGGGGGAAGCATAATATATTTGTGAGAAATCTCTCCAACTTAAACATTAACGAAACTCACCCATTGTAATACACGTTATACCGGTAATTGAATCCTGGAAAACTTGCGTGATCGCCAAAAGAAGGTCGCCAACCAGGAGACAGACCACATAATAAGTCTGACATCTCCAGTGCAACACGTGATGATTGGAAGGCATCAGGAATCCCGCGGCCAGAGTAGCCGAAAGGAAAATCACCGAAATAAATAATCCAATTGAGTACATTAAGTGGTGGACATCCTCTTTTGGTTTCGGGACTGGCTCTGGAACCCGGAAATGCTGTGAACAGGCCAGCATATTAACAGATGGAGGCGATTCGATGTCAGTAATATTCTTCGCATTGAAAGTGTGCTCTAGACAGAAATCATTCGACTGAACGGTCTTCCCGGACTCAAGGACCAAACTTCCGGTTTCAACGTCCAGCAAATCGTACCGAAACTTTCCAACTATCGCGTAATGTTCGCACTCGGGGAAACCGTAAATGATCTCCACACTAGACGAATTCACGACACTACCGAAATTTAGCCCGGGCTGGACGTGATCCTTGAGCAAAATGCACGACTTCAAGGATTCGTCAAAACCCATTTGCGGATAGCAGCACTTCCGGACCTTGCTGAGTTTCTTGGGAGCAACGAGCGAGTCAACCCCATGGATTTCCGGGAAGCAAACCAAAGCCGATTCCTTTTCCACACAATAATCCTCCGATGGTACGAAAACTGCCTTCTCCGTCAAATACAAGGAACCGTTGGAGAAGATGACGAGTTTATTGTGTCCCGTGAATAATTCCGGATTCTGGCAGGTGTTGGGCTTTTTGCTCTCCTGAATCTTAAAGAATCGCGGGGCACTTCCGCGTGGCTCGAAGTAACTGCTTTTCGCCATCATAAAAACGGTAGGGACCCATTTTTCTGGCCCACCCACTACGCACATCGCTGTTCGCTCCAAATGCTCCCCGAATCGGCAGCATTTGTTTATCTGGACTGGGGGCGGTGGAGGTCGTCCTGCTGCCCGCACGCAAACATCAGAAATCACCGAAAGCGAAAAAATTGCCACCAACAGGACGAGGTAGCAATGCCGGCCATTGACATTCAACAGGTTGGCCAGATGCTTCATGTTGGTCAAACGGCGGAGATCGTGGATGGGATTTCGCCCAAACACTCCGAAAAATCAAATTCTTTCAATGTTTACAAAACAATTCAATCAGAGGTAAACAAACTGAACGTTATTTTTTGAATTATTTTTCAATTTAATTTCTTTATTCACAGTTCGCACTGTACAGCAAGCAATTTTAACGGAGTTCCTGGATTTACAGGAATCTATCATTTCGTGCACAACAATAATCTTGAGGCATTTTCCACACAATTCATTTAAGCACACTTAGGACATTCTATCGAACAGCTGAAAATTTTATTTTATTGACAAAGGACGATATTTGAAAAATTCACGAAACCATACAATTGAAAGAAGCGCGAAAAACGAATACTAAATTTACGAAATTTAGGAAACTACGCAATGAGTGGAAGCGACACATCCACGTCGAATGGAAGTCTAACACTGAATGTGAAAGAAACTCGCACATTGTCGAAGTTGAATTTCTGCCAAACATCAACCGCTCTCACGGTAAGAAAACGTGTATGCGACCAACGGTAAAAGAGAGGGAAGTTGAATCACAAAAATTGAACGGAAATCAAAGAATGCAGATGGGTTAGTGTTGGTATTTTGCTGAATGCGGAGATGAAATGCTGAGAATTATTTTAGTTGAAATTCAAAGAATTCCGAGTTTTCTATTATATTTTATTTAAACGTTTTTCAAGTTTTTGACGTTTCTAAGGTTTTTAACGATTTTAACGCTTTTAACGCTTTTAACGTTTCGAATATCTAACGTTTTTAACGTTTTTTTTTACTTTCCTTTTTTATACGCGGTTTGTAACGCGTTATGAGTCTTAAAAAACTCGAAAACGCGATGAGCTATAGACTTGAAATTTTGTGTAAGAAAGTTGTACAAAGATCGTCGTTTTCTATCAATTTTTGGAAAAGTAACGGTAGCTATAACAGATACCTCACATACAATTTTTTTATTAAATGTAAAGGGTCTTTCAACAAGGACATAACAATTTTGTATTTTAATAAAAACGCACCCTAAAACTTTTTTTATGTTCTGGCAATGCTAAAACGTCAGTCAAGGTTTAGATTTTCATAATGGTGAAGTTCACGAACGAGCCACGTTTGGAAATTATTAAAACTTACTACCGAAATTCTGAGTCGGTGGCAGTGTTGGGCAAAACGGCGTAAAAAACAGTTTTTTTACATTTTTCACGTAAAAAACGTAAAAAACTGGTAAAAAACGTAAAAAAACCGTAAAAAACGTAAAAAATAGTAAAAAACCTAAAAAATGGGACATCGCAGTTCCTACAAAGTATGACAGTCTGTTTTAAAGTTTTTCTCAGCATTTTATTAGAGATCCTATAATATAGAGAGTGGACATCAGCACTTAATAGAGTGTACTACTAAGTAAGACAGTCTATTAACTCAAATTAGAACAGTTGTTTGAATGGAATTTTTCCAGTTTTTAGAATTTCTTTTCCCTTTTTCCAGTTATGTTTCAATTTACGCCTTCGGAATGAGTCTCCTTGTGTTTAAAAACGATTTTTTGATGCAAACTTTATAATTACGCTTATTGCTGCAAGAACTAGTTCAAATATGTTTCTTTAACCCTTTCATGCATACATTTTTCTATGGAATTAATTTTCACGGTTTTTGGTATCCGAGGGTTTTTGGGGTCGCTGATTACGAATCTGAAGTCAAAACTTCAAAAATCAAAATGGCGGATCCAATATGGCGGTCAAAAAAGATAAAATTCATTAGATTACGCTGAAAACTAGTACGTAATTTTATCTTTTTCGACCGCCATATTGGATCCGCCATTTTGAATTTTGAAGTTTTGACTTCAGATTCGTAATTAGCGACCCCAAAAACCTTTATAAAGCTAATTACCGATTTTTTTAACTGTAATAGATTTGCCACAGTTTTATTTAATCTGCAAAAAGCTACTTTTTTGCTCTTTATTTATTTATAAAATGCAGTAATTATAAAAAAAAAGCGCATATTACTTTTTTTTCATAACAATTGATGTCCTAGGATACTTACGAAATGAATTTAGTCAATATAAGTGCATGAAATATATGTTATAATATTAAAAAACTGAATTAGAAAAGGTGTTGTTGTACAACAACACTGCAACAAAGGGTTAAAATAGCCCATATGTCACAAATCTCTCCACATTATTCACATTAATTAACGTTAAAATGAGTAGGCGGACGTAATGTAATGATAGGATATAAACAGTTTTTGAACTCCGAGTTTAAAATCTTTTTCACTTTCAAGAGGAAATGCGTTTGAATTCTTTTCTGTGTTTGCTGAAGACTATTAAGCTTTTTATTGTTCTAAGGTGATTTATTTACAAATAATTACTAAATTTAGTGAATGGCTACTTATTAAAATTTTTATCATCAATGTTTCAGGTTTTTTACAGTTTTTTACGTTTTTTACGTTAAAATTGAGGTTTTTACGCGTAAAAAACTAGGTAAATTACTTTACGTAAAAAACCGGCACAACACTGTTTGATGCCGTACTTTGGAACCGTACTTTGGTACCGCACTTTTTTTGGTGCCGCACTTTTTTTGGTGCCGTATTTTTTTTTGGTGCCGTACTTTTTTTGGTGCCGCACCTTTTTTTAGGTGCCGCACCTTTTTTGGTGCCGCACCTATTTTGGTGCCGCACCTTTTTTGGTGCCACCTCCACACCTCCACCTCCACACCTCCACACCTCCACACCTCCACACCCCCACACCTCCACACCTCCGCACCACCACACCTCCACACCTCCGCACCTCCACACCTCCACAGCTCCACACCTCCGCACCTCCACACCTCCGCACCACCGCACCACCGCACCTCCGCACCTCCACACCTCCGCACCACCACACCTCCGCACCTCCGCACCTCCGCACCGCCGCACCTCCACACCTCCGCACCTCCGCACCACCACACCTCCGCACCTCCACACCTCCACACCTCCGCACCTCCGCACCTCCGCACCTTCGCACCACCACACCTCCACACCTCCACACCTCCACACCTCCACACCTTCACACCTCCACACCTCCACACCTCCGCACCACCACACCTCCGCACCACCGCACCTCCGCACCTCCGCACCTCCGCACCACCACACCTCCGCACCTCCGCACCTCCGCACCTCCGCACCTCCGCACCTCCGCACCACCACACCTCCGCACCTCCGCACCACCGCACCTCGCACCTCCGCACCTCCGCACCTCCGCACCTCCACACCTCCACACCTCCACACCTCCACACCTCCACACCTCCACACCTCCACACCGCCACACCTCCACACCACCGCACCTCCACACCTCCACACCTCCACACCTCCACACCTCCACACCTCCGCACCACCACACCTCCGCACCACCACACCTCCGCACCTCCACACCTCCGCACCACCGCACCTCCACACCTCCGCACCACCACACCTCCACACCTCCGCACCTCCACACCTCCGCACCTCCGCACCTCCGCACCACCACACCTCCGCACCTCCGCACCTCCGCACCTCCGCACCTCCGCACCTCCGCACCACCACACCTCCACACCTCCACACCTCCGCACCACCGCACCACCGTACCTCCACACCTCCACACCACCACACCTCCACACCTCCGCACCTCCGCACCTCCACACCTCCGCACCTCCACACCTCCACACCTCCACACCTCCACACCTCCGCACCACCGCACCTCCACACCTCCACACCTCCGCACCACCGCACCTCTGCACCACCACACCTCCACACCTCCACACCACCACACCTCCACACCTCCACACCACCGCACCTCCGCACCTCCACACCTCCGCACCTCCGCACCTCCACACCTCCACACCTCCACACCACCACACCTCCACACCTCCGCACCTCCACACCTCCACACCTCCGCACCTCCGCACCTCCGCACCTCCGCACCACCGCACCTCCGCACCTCCACACCTCCACACCTCCACACCTCCGCACCTCCGCAACTCCACACCTCCACACCTCCACACCTCCGCACCTCCACACCTCCGCACCTCCACACCTCCACACCTCCACACCTCCACACCTCCGCACCTCCACACCTCCGCACCTCCGCACCTCCGCACCTCCACACCACCGCACCTCCGCACCACCACACCTCCGCACCTCCGCACCGCCGCACCTCCGCACCTCCGCACCTCCGCACCTCCACACCTCCACACCTCCACACCTCCACACCTCCACACCTCCACACCTCCACACCTCCACACCTCCGCACCTCCACACCTCCACACCTCCACACCTCCGCACCCCCGCACCACCACACCTCCACACCTCCACACCTCCACACCTCCGCACCACCGCACCTCCGCACCTCCACACCTCCACACCTCCACACCTCCACAACTCCACACCTCCACACCTCCGCACCACCGCACCTCCGCACCTCCACACCTCCACACCTCCACACCTCCACACCACCACACCTCCACACCACCGCACCACCACACCTCCACACCTCCACACCTCCGCAACTCCACACCTCCACACCTCCACACCTCCGCACCTCCACACCTCCGCACCTCCACACCTCCACACCTCCACACCTCCACACCTCCGCACCTCCACACCTCCGCACCTCCGCACCTCCGCACCTCCGCACCTCCACACCACCGCACCTCCGCACCACCACACCTCCGCACCTCCGCACCGCCGCACCTCCGCACCTCCGCACCTCCGCACCTCCACACCTCCACACCTCCACACCTCCACACCTCCACACCTCCACACCTCCACACCTCCACACCTCCACACCTCCGCACCTCCACACCTCCACACCTCCACACCTCCGCACCCCCGCACCACCACACCTCCACACCTCCACACCTCCACACCTCCGCACCACCGCACCTCCGCACCTCCACACCTCCACACCTCCACACCTCCACAACTCCACACCTCCACACCTCCGCACCACCGCACCTCCGCACCTCCACACCTCCACACCTCCACACCTCCACACCACCACACCTCCACACCACCGCACCACCACACCTCCACACCTCCACACCTCCGCACCTCCGCACCTCCACACCTCCGCACCTACACACCTCCACACCTCCGCACCACCACACCTCCACACCTCCGCACCTCCACACCTCCACACCTCCACCTCCACACCTCCACCTCCACCACCACACCTCCACCTCCACACCTCCACACCTCCACCTCCACACCTCCACACCTCCGCACCTCCACACCTCCACACCTCCACACCTCCGCACCTCCACACCTCCACACCTCCGCACCTCCACACCTCCACACCTCCACACCTCCACACCTCCACACCTCCACACCTCCACACCACCACACCTCCACCTCCACCTCCACACCTCCGCACCTCCGCACCCCCACACCTCCGCACCACCACACCTCCACACCTCCACACCTCCACACCTCCACACCTCCACCTCCACACCTCCACACCTCCGCACCTCCACACCTCCACCTCCACCTCCACACCTCCGCACCACCACACCTCCACACCTCCACCTCCACACCCCCACCACCACACCTCCACCACCACACCTCCACACCTCCGCACCACCACACCTCCAGACCTCCACACCACCACACCTCCACACCTCCACACCTCCACACCTCCACACCTCCACCTCCACACCTCCACACCTCCGCACCTCCACACCTCCACCTCCACATCCCCACCACCACACCTCCACCTCCACACCTCCACACCTCCGCACCTCCACACCTCCACACCTCCACACCTCCGCACCTCCACACCTCCACACCTCCACACCTCCACACCTCCGCACCTCCACACCTCCACACCTCCACCACCACACCTCCGCACCGCCACACCTCCACACCTCCGCACCACCACACCTCCACACCTCCGCACCACCGCACCACCGCACCTCCACACCTCCACACCTCCACACCTCCACACCTCCACACCTCCACACCTCCACACCTCCACACCTCCACACCTCCGCACATCCGCACCTCCGCACCTGCACACCGCACCTATTTTGGTGCAGCACCTTTTTTGGTGCCGCACCTTTTTTTGGTGCCGCACATTTTTTGGTGCCGCACCTTTTTTTGGTGCCGCACCTTTTTTTGGTGCCGCACCTTTTTTGGTGCCGCACCTATTTTGGTGCCGCAAAAAACCTAAAAAATGGGACATCGCAGTTCCTACAAAGTATGACAGTCTGTTTTAAAGTTTTTCTCAGCATTTTATTAGAGATCCTATAATATAGAGAGTGGACATCAGCACTTAATAGAGTGTACTACTAAGTAAGACAGTCTATTAACTCAAATTAGAACAGTTGTTTGAATGGAATTTTTCCAGTTTTTAGAATTTCTTTTCCCTTTTTCCAGTTATGTTTCAATTTACGCCTTCGGAATGAGTCTCCTTGTGTTTAAAAACGATTTTTTGATGCAAACTTTATAATTACGCTTATTGCTGCAAGAACTAGTTCAAATATGTTTCTTTAACCCTTTCATGCATACATATTTCTATGGAATTCATAACAATTGATGTCCTAGGATACTTACGAAATGAATTTAGTCAATATAAGTCCATGAAATATATATTATAATATTAAAAAACTGAATTAGAAAAGGTGTTGTTGTACAACAACACTGCAACAAAGGGTTAAAATAGCCCATATGTCACAAATCTCTCCACATTATTCACATTAATTAACGTTAAAATGAGTAGGCGGACGTAATGTAATGATAGGATATAAACAGTTTTTGAACTCCGAGTTTAAAATCTTTTTCACTTTCAAGAGGAAATGCTTTTGAATTCTTTGTTTGCTGAAGACTATTAACCTTTTTATTGTTCTAAGGTGATTTATTTACAAATAATTACTATATTTAGTGAACGGCTACTTATTAAAGTTTTTATCATCAATGTTTTAGGTTTTTTACAGATTTTTACGTTTTTTACGTTTTGACGTTAAAATTGAGGTTTTTTACGCGTAATTTTTTACGCGTAAAAAACTAGGTAAATTACTTTACGTAAAAAACCGGCACAACACTGGTCGGTGGTCGCAATCGTGTAATCTCGAGAAATGGTCCGGTCGAATGGCCACCTCGCTCATGCGATTTAACGCAGTTGGATTTCTTTTTATGGGGTTATGTTAAGTCGTTGGTTTATGCCAACAAGCCAACAACGTTAGAGGAGCTCAGGAACAATATCTAACGCGAAATTGTCAACGTTCCGGCCGTTCCAATCAGCAAACGTGCTCGCTGTGGCCATATGAACGACATCGAATTTCATACTTAAATGTAACATGTCCATAAATTTCAGCCCGATATCTCAATTATTCTGTGTTTTATTTAAATACAAAATTGTTAGGTCCTTGTTGAAAGACCCGATAGTTGTTTGAAAAATTTTCCAAACTTTTTCGCCTTTGGGAAAAAATGAATATAACAAAATTTATCGGAAAAAGTTTTCTATATTTTTTGCATTGGTGGTTTTTTTTGTATCTCTGACGTTTCTCAAGATATTTGGAAAAAATTCAGTTTTTTGAAAATCTTTCAAAAACTATGCGCTATTGTGGAAAAATGCATAAAAGAAAATTCAAAGGAAATAAAATTTCCTACATTTATTCCTTCAATGATTTTTCTATATTTTTAAGGGTTCTCAAGATATTGGAAAACATATTATTTTTCACATATTTTCCCGAAACTGAATACATATTGCAGAAAAAAGTTTTATGTGATAATTTGTAGCCGGAGTCAGAATGGGAGTTAAACCTTGTAGAATTTCAGGAGTCGGTGTCGGATATTTTACAATTTAAGGGGTCGGACCTGTGGCATATTTCACCAAACTACAAATTACAATTACAAATTTGTACTAAACCAAAATAAGCAAATAATTTACAAGTTTTCTTAAAAAAAAACTCTTGAAAAACATTCGTAAATACAAATTTGTAAGTTGGTGAAATAGGTCGCTGGAGTCAAAGTCGAAAATTTAACTACTCCACAGTCCTGGTTTTCTGTCAGTTTAAACTCATGTTTAACAAAACCTGTGTTTTTAAAGCTACTACAAATACACACCATAATATTCTCCCGTATAAACTAATGTCGGATTATATTCTAAAACTGCGCCACTAATTGATTTGACTATCATCAAACTCTAAAGGAATTATGACAAAACATCATTTTCGTGAATTTTGCATTGAATCGACCGTTTTATTACTCAATCAGTTTAATTCGAATTCAAAATTCCCACACACATATCTCGTGTTAATCAAATTTCGTTCTCTCTCACCATTCAGCAATAACTTATTCAACTGGGAGCAAAGTGCATTCAGCAATCACAACCCAAGTGAGTCAACTTCTTCGATGGAATTCATTTTTGTTATTCAACTCTGCATTCAACCAGCGAAACAGGTTTCTTTGCTGTTTCGGTTGGGGCCGCTATTCAGAAACAAAAATTTTTGTTCACATTTGGTGTAACTTTGCTTTAATACAGTGAGTGGAAAAAGTCACCGTACGGTCATGATTTTTGAATAAAATACTAAAACCCTAAAACACTGTATTTGTTTTTAAAATACTGGTTACTGAATTTTGTTGCCTGGACAATTCTCTACAGATCTGTAAAAAAAGAAATTAAAAAAAATAATAATTTAGTACTTAAATTTATCACTTTAACTAAAAATATGCTTTTTAAGAGCGTAAAAAGTCACCGTACGACTATAAAAACAACCAATAAATATGGGCTAATTTACCGTTAGTATTTGGTTGGGTATACATTAGATCAAATTACTGCTTGAAGTCGCCTGGGCATCGTTGTTATCAACTTCCGGGTCACTTCCGGGGTTATTTTTGCCCATTCTTCTCACAACACCGCCTTAAGCGTTTCCTCGCTAGTAATAGTGTGGCTGCGGATTTTCCTGTCAAGCAGGTTCCATAGATCTTGGATGGGGTTTATATCAGGAGACTGGGCTGGCATTTTCAAATATTTAGGAGTGTTGTAGAGCAGCTATAAGCGCGTATTAAGTGCTCTATGCTTCGAATCATTATCCTGCATAAACACAAACGTGTCCGTTATTCCCATTTATTCAGCGCTAGCATGTAAATTTTGTTTTTATTTGTCAATATACACATACTGGTCCATAACCTCATCAATAAAATGCAGCCTACCCACCCCCCGCCCCGCTCATGCCGCCCCATACCCTGACTCCATACTTGAGGTTTTCCTTTTGAAACTCCATATTCTTTTTACGCCACAAAATTGGCCTTTCTTTCGATTGGAAAATGTTAAATTTACTCTCGTCAGTAATATTTACTATTTACTGACTAATATTTACTGACGAGAGTAAATTTAACATTTTCCAATCGGAAGAAAGGCCAATTTTGTGGCGTAAAAAGAATATGGAGTTTCAAAAGGAAAACCTCAAGTATGGAGTAAGGGTATGGGGCGGCATGAGCGGGGCGGGGGGGTGGGTAGGCTGCATTTTATTGATGAGGTTATGGACCCGTATGTGTATATTGACATATTAAAACAAAATTTACATGCTAGCGCTGAATAAATGGGAATAACGGACACGTTTGTGTTTATGCAGGATAATGATTCGAAGCATAGAGCACTTAATACGCGCTTATAGCTGCTCTACAACACTCCTAAATATTTGAAAATGCCAGCCCAGTCTCCTGATATAAACCCCATCCAAGATCTATGGAACCTGCTTGACAGGAAAATCCGCAGCCACACTATTACTAGCGAGGAAACGCTTAAGGCGGTGTTGTGAGAAGAATGGGCAAAAATAACCCCGGAAGTGACCCGGAAGTTGATAAAAACGATGCCCAGGCGACTTCAAGCAGTAATTTGATCTAATGTATACCCAACCAAATACTAACGGTAAATTAGCCCATATTTATTGGTTGTTTTTATAGTCGTACGGTGACTTTTTACGCTCTTAAAAAGCATATTTTTAGTTAAAGTGATAAATTTAAGTACTAAATTATTATTTTTTTTAATTTCTTTTTTTACAGATCTGTAGAGAATTGTCCAGGCAACAAAATTCAGTAACCAGTATTTTAAAAACAAATACAGTGTTTTAGGGTTTTAGTATTTTATTCAAAAATCATGACCGTACGGTGACTTTTTCCACTCACTGTATATCATTTGTAATTTTGACTTTTTATCATATTTATTATTATAAAGGAACGTCGGTGTTTTTTTGACTGGATTTCTAAAAACTAATGAACCGATTTTAATGAAACTTTACAGTTATATTCACAATATCAAAAAGCTGATTATAGGCAACGCTGATTTTTAAATTTCTCCTTCCTTCTTTACCCTTCTCCCTATATCTCATGAATCCCTGAAGAGATTTGGGTCCATTCTTCTTACCCCCTATTCCGAGATCTCCTGAATCCCTGAAGGGATTTGGGTCCAATCCTGATACCCTAGAACCCTGCCAGTACCAGTGACCAATACCAGTGACCAGTACCAGTGACAACGATTAAGAATTGAATGTCCGATGAATTTTTCGGCACGAATTCAATTACAAGATATGTACATAAAATGCGAATAGACTTCTATGAAAATACTACCAAATATTTACAAAATATGGTGAAAACCATTTTTTCATTTACAAGATTTCGTTATATGTAATCGTTTCATTCGCACAAATTCAGTGTTTCGCCGATTATTGTTTTCTTTAATTTTTAATAAAACAGCCCGACAAAAATAAGTTTTTTGTTTTGCGGTGAATGCGAATCTAACAGCAGTTTTGGGGTATTAACTCTAATTTTTGAGATATGAAGGGCGATTTAAAAATTTGTTCATATTTTTTCGGTGTCTATGGATAACATTCAGTATCTCAAAAATTAGAGTAGACCCAACCAAACTACTGCCAGATTTGGACTCAGCGACACTAAATTACCCAAAAAAGAATATAATCTCGAATACACCAAAATTAATGTTCGCTTACATTCATTTTGGTCTTGTTGGAGAGGAAATTGCAACATTTGTAAGGTTTTTTGCAAGGGGGAAATTGTCACATGTTTGTTAAAGCTTTTTCTACCGTCATACATTTTTGAAAGCCAGTTTTTAATTGCCGGAACATCAAGGTAGAACCAGAAACATACGTCCGTGCGTGCGGCATGATTTTGTTTTGGCATCTAGTAGTTGTCACCGCGTCTAAAAGTATAGACTGAGCCTATACTCTACGCGGCAGGGATGCGGCAACGCGTCTGAGCAACGCGCAATTATACATTTACTCATATAAATGCGTAGTTTTTACCTTCACCGCGTGGGTGCCGCTGAGGCTTTATGATGCTACCCGGCGAAATCGAGATCGATACCATGTCCTTCAACTCATAGGGCTTTTCTGATTCCCAATATTGGGCAGACAACTTTAAACCTGTAATGTATATAAAATTAAACCCAAAGTCGAATTTTTCGTCTTTTCGGTTTAATTTTTCAACTTTTGTTTATAAAATTTCATTAAATAAAAATTTCAACTGTTTAGTTTAAAATATAAACCAAAAGTATAAATTTGAACTTTTTATACCCGTATGGTGAAACCAAAGGGTATATTAACTTTGCCTTACCGTTTGTAACGCCAAGATCCCGTCATCACACACAAAAATGAATTACACCAGTGTGTTTAGAATGATAAAAATAATTAATTTCTGCATGTCCGTCCGTCCGTCCGTCTGTCTGTCCGTCCGTCCGTCTGTCCGTCCGTCTGTCCGTCTGTGGCGCGGATTGCGGGCGCACGGATTGAGCTAGAGACTTGAAATTTTGCACAGATCCGTTTTTTGTAAAATGCGAGGCTAAGTTCGTTAATGGGCAAAAATGTGCCATTAGGGGGGGTACCCCCCATACGAACGAAAACGTTTTTTGTGAATATCTCAAAAACGGTGCATCTCATCAAAAAAGTCCAAGAACAAAGGTTATTTAGGATATGATTCTACATAGAACTCCCATACATCAAAATCCGATTGGAATAAATTTTAAAAAATCTTATTGGAAAGTTTGAGTTCAAAGTGGAATTTTGGTACAACTGTTCGAATTTTGATACGAATATCACCATACGGGTCTCCAATGATTGCCAGATTGGCAATTATAGCTTTTGTTATGTTTAGGTTTAAATTTTCAACTAAGTTGTTTTAAACACATTTTCAACTAAGTTGTTTTATGCACATTTTAAACACTAAAAAGTTGAAAAACACTAACTAGAAGTTTAAAACAATCGAAAATTCGTCTTTTAAACCTAATCGGTTAAAAAACTCTCAACTAAATCGTTTATATAATTAATTTAAACACAAATTAGATGAGTGAAGTTTAAAAATTTGACCTAAATTTCCTATCGTTAAATTGAACTACACGCGAAGTATTACTGAAGAATCTTTTTATGGTATTACTAGCTTGCAAACCCGTCGTTGCCGGGTAAAAGTTTTTTGCAAAATTTTCTTGCGCCAAAAAAACAAAAAAATAACTTAAAAGCTTTTGAAAAAAATCTTTATGCCTTCAGAACCTCCTGTCCCGAATTTTAAAATTCTAATACCAGATTCGTGATCAGCGGCTCCGAAACCCCCTTATTGCCAGTTTTTTCGAGGAAAAGGAGCGTCCGTTGGCAATTTCATCACCAGATTCGTGATCAGCGACACCGAAAACCCGCTAATGCCATTTTACCCCGGAAAAATTGGGCAAAAGGATATTTGTGTTATCCTTAAAGGACCTTCCGTGTCTACTTTCGAAAATCTAACACCGGATTCGTGATCCGCGACCCCGAAAACCCCCGAGTGAAACTTTTCAGCCTACTATTGAGCAGGATTCATGGCGAAAATCACTTTACCCCCGGTTTACCGCCTTAGCGGTAAAATTTCGGAAAACCCCGCCTTAGTGAGCGCCTACGATATGGTTGGGACATACTGTGAAAGTTTCAAGTTTCTAGCTTCAGGGGTTTGGGCTGGGCGTTGATGAGTCAGTCAATCAGGACAAACGATTTTATATAGATTGAATTCGTGCCGAAAAATTCATCGGATATTCAATTTTTACTCGTTGTAAAAAGATTTTTTATCCAAAAGATCGCTACACAGAAGCAAGCTATTACCCTTTCAACTTCAACAAAGAAAAAAATTGAAATAATGTTTAGTTAGTTCCACTGCAAGCTCGAGGGATTAATCCATGACCACCGAATCGAAGTGGTCGACCCAATTTCATGATAGATTTTTCGTGAATTGAATTTTGGAATTTCATGACACATTCACGAAGGTCGTTGAACACAAAAAGGGACGTAAAGAGAATGTGATTGCAGTTACAAGGAGATAGCGAAATTTTTTCAAGTCTAGACAAAATTAAATAAATTCTAGTATTTAATTAGAAGAATTTATATGCATTAAACTCAGCATGCTGTAATCTTGATTAATGAGGCCGACCGTGGCAACCCTTTTTAATTGTTACAAGTTTTCTATGTTTCTTGTTCAATCCAATTCCATGAAAAAATATTCGTTTGTCTAATGATAGCTTGACGTTGCTCCAAGTATATTTGACATTACCTCAAACGTCACCCCTCTTTTCTTACTGGGGAGTTGTGGAGAATTTTCCAATGTTTTTCCTGTGAAAATTGGTTTCTGGTTTTGTTCGTCAGAACCAATAAAAAACGAAAGGATGGCATAACGAACGCTCGTGAATCGTCGCGAAATGTAATTACTCGGGAGAAGGATTCCTGGAATTTAGTCGCGAAAACAAACTTTGCTCGCTCGACGTGAATGGTTTCAATTTTTATGGGGATTTAGGGAATATAACAAACCATATGAGATGAGGCGCTAACGAATGTGAACAATTCAAAAGAGCTCCCTTGGGATTTTTCGGTTGCAAAGCTTTTTTTTATTGTTTTTCAAATGTATAGAATTTAGTAAGACTCGCGACTAGACTCAATTTAACATTGGGCCTTCATGTCCATTGGATCATTTGGGGCAGAATAAGTGCTAACAACAATTAAATTCATTACTGTTGATTTAAAAGTTGTCATTTGGAAGGTAGTAAATTATGGACAAGGGTTTGTTTTAGCAACGAAATAAAATGAATTTTGCATCTTGTTTGAAAAAAACATCCACTAATATACTCTATTTAGTTGTCTACTTTATTATTGCTTATACAGGGTGGCGCTGAATAGGTGTCCGATAGTTTTAAAATCTCAACATTTTAACCTCTTTTGGTTAATTAAATTCTATTCATCAGTTTTAAGTTCACCCTTAATAAGTAGACAGGTGCTCTATTTTCTTTTTGTGAAACAAAAGATAATGTCTCCAAATAGTACTCTTAATTTAATTAGATATGACATCATTTCACATCATAAAAAAGATTTAACACATGGTGAAATATCATCTTAAAATTAATGAAAAATTTAGTTAACGAACAATTTTGCGTTTTAAGAAGACAGGTGATGGAAAACCAAAAAAGCCAAGTGGAAGGAAGCGAACAAAAGGACTCTAGAAATCATAGAAGTGATTCGGGAAAGAATACGACGAAATCCAACACATTCGGGTCGTCAAATAGCACGTTCTCTGAATTTTCACCACAAAGCCGTTCAAACAATTCAGAAGGATGACCTTGGCTTTAAACCATACAAAAAACAATTAATTCCTGGTTTAACAGACAAAAATAAATCCGAAAGACTCTGCAAAATTCTGGTGAAACGGCACTGTGTTCCAGACCTCAATCTATTCGATTTTTGTGCTTGGGGCTATATGCTGGATAAACTAAAAGAACACAAAATTAGAAATATGGATAAATTTAACGAAGTTCTCACAAAAAATTTGGATGAAATGCCGTTGGACATGGTGCGTGCCAGTTGTGAGAGTTTTTTTAAAAGATGCCGTGAATGTATTCGCGTCAGAGGCAAAAAATTTGAATTGAAATAACTTTTTGCTAAATATGATATGTAATTTAATGGTTTAAAATAAATATTTGGTTTATTAACTTTTTTTAATGTGTTTTAAGTTGATTTGTATTCGGCGCAACCCTGTATACACTCTCGAAAAAATCCGGGGACGAATTAACTCCGCCTGAAAACATAGCTAAAAGTTTAACACCGTAGCGCGGAGTTATTTTTACATTTTTATTTTACGGAGCTAAATATTAATTTAACACCGTTTTGACCTAAATTTTAAATGAACTCCGAAAATGAGTCAAAAATTCACTACAACTCCTTTTAGGAGTTATTTAATTGTAAAGGGTGTTCACGTTTAGAAGAGGCTTGCCAATTGGCTTCAACAGCCTATTGGGAAGGCAAATGGTTTACAATTCGAGAGGTCCCGTGTTCGAGTCCCGGCAGAGCCAGCAAGAAAAGTTTTTAACAAGTCAATATTCACCTGTGTTCTCACTTCCAACAAAAATTCCACTCCACTCCACATCTCAATTCCACTGAATGATTTTTTCGTGTTCTAGCTTTCAATTGAATTTGAAACTAGTACTCAAAGTGAGAAGTAGCAGTTTCATATTAAATACGTACTAAAAAATCTAGTTCATAAATTAAGTTTATGGGAAAATAAATCTTTTGAGATTGATATAAGCCTTGTTTTAGCTAATTTGACATATTGACATTGAAATCTTGTTTCAAATTTTAAATCTCAGATAGTTTTAAAATGGATAGCTGTGCTGCCGCGATAATCGCTTTGCAAGAATTGCAAAATCAAAAAAGACATTTAAGGCGAGAAAGCAAGGCACTGCGAATTCGTGAGCCATTAGATCTCCATAACAATGCGTAAATTTTTTCTTTCACTGGAGGCCCCACCGCGTCCAACTCGACAGCGCAATTTTGCCAAAATGTTTCTGCGCCCATTTTGCTGCCTTTTGTAAAGCCTTTGGCGATATCTTCTCTTTTTGCTAACAAACTAACTAATTTAGTATATTGCCGAGGATTTGTTGTTTTGGACGCCATTATTCGCACTGTTCAAAAAAACTTCACACAATTCACCAGATTCCACTACAAATTTCTGGTGGAGAAATAAATGTCAAAATTGCAATTGGATTGAGAGTTATGAAGCCGATTGCAGGGTTGAGGTGGAATTGGATTGTGGATTGTAAGTCAGAACCAGGGTGAATAACTTTGGAAACACGAAAAAAAAATCAAAACATCTCAAATGCTTGCAAAAAAAGAGAATTTGCGAGGTTTTTTTCTTGGTAATAGGTTTGGTTTAACACCGAAAAATTGTTAAAAATTAACACCCATAAGGAATTGTTGTGAACTCCCTAGCCCGGTGCTCGATTTTCTCCAATAGGTTATGGACTCCCTCAAACTCCCTTTCGGTGCGTAATCGACTCCATTTTTTCGAGAGTGTAAAGTCACGCAGATGTGGAATTTACAGTTTGTGCCTGACAGAAACTGCACTCTCGAAAAAATGGAGTCGATTACGCACCGAAAGGGAGTTTGAGGGAGTCCATCACCTATTGGAGAAAATCGAGCACCGGGCTAGGAGTTCACAACAATTCCTTATGGGTGTTAATTTTTAACAATTTTTCGGTGTTAAACCAATTACCAAGAAAAAAAACCTCACAAATTCTCTTTTTTTTGCAAGCACATTTGAGATGTTTTGAGTTTTTTTTCGTGTTTCCAAAGTTAATATTACTTGTTAAAAACTTTTCTTACATGTCTCTGCCGGGACTCGAACACGGGACCTCTCGAATTGTAAACCATTTGCCTTCCCAATAGGCTGTTGAAGCCAATTGGCAAGCCTCTTCTAAACGTGAACACCCTTTACAATTAAATAACTCCTAAAAGGAGTTGTAGTGAATTTTTGACTCCTTTTCGGAGTTCATTTAAAATTTAGGTCAAAACGGTGTTAAATTGAATATTTAGCTCCGTAAAATACAAATTTAAAAATAACTCCGCGCTACGGTGTTAAACTTTTAGCTATGTTTTCAGGCGGAGTTAATTCGTCCCCGGATTTTTTCGAGAGTGTGGTTTTGAGACCGACACTGAAACTCTAATTTTTAGCTAAAACAAACCGAAACCGAAACCTTTTTATAGCAAACTCTGTATGACCAAGAAGTTTGAAAAAGTATAAATTTGGTCGGCTAAGTTAAATTTTGAACAAAAAATTAAAATATTTAAAAAAGAAAATGTATCTTTACACTCTCGAAAAAATGGAGTCGATTACGCACCGAAAGGGAGTTTGAGGGAGTCCATCACCTATTGGAGAAAATCGAGCACCGGGCTAGGGAGTTCACAACAATTCTTTATGGGTGTTAATTTTTAACAATTTTTCGGTGTTAAACCAAACTTATTACCAAGAAAAAAACCTCGCAAATTCTCTTTTTTTGCAAGCATTTGAGATGTTTTGATTTTTTTTCGTGTTTCCAAAGTTAATATTGACTTGTTAAAAACTTTTCTTGCATGGCTCTGCCGGGACTCGAACACGGGACCTCTCGAATTGTAAAACCATTTGCCTTCCCAATAGGCTGTTGAAGCCAATTGGCAAGCCTCTTCTAAACGTGAACGCCATTTACAATTAAATAACTCCTAAAAGGAGTTGTAGTGAATTTTTGACTCCTTTTCGGAGTTTCGGTGCCAAATTACGGCACGGTGCCAAATTACGGCACGGTGCCAAATTACGGCACGGTGCCAAATTACGGCACGGTGCCAAATTACGGCACGGTGCCAAATTACGGCACGGTGCCAAATTACGGCACGGTGCCAAATTACGGCACGGTGCCAAATTACGGCACGGTGCCAAATTACGGCACGGTGCCAAATTACGGCACGGTGCCAAATAACGGCACGGTGCCAAATAACGGCACGGTGCCAAATAACGGCACGGTGCCAAATAACGGCACGGTGCCAAATTACGGCACGGTGCCAAATTACGGCACGGTGCCAAATTACGGCACGGTGCCAAATAACGGCACGGTGCCAAATAACGGCACGGTGCCAAATAACGGCACGGTGCCAAATTACGGCACGGTGCCAAATTACGGCACGGTGCCAAATTACGGCACGGTGCCAAATTACGGCACGGTGCCAAATAACGGCACGGTGCCAAATTACGGCACGGTGCCAAATTACGGCACGGTGCCAAATTACGGCACGGTGCCAAATTACGGCACGGTGCCAAATAACGGCACGGTGCCAAATTATGGCACGGTGCCAAATTATGGCACGGTGCCAAATTACGGCACGGTGCCAAATTACGGCACGGTGCCAAATAACGACACGGTGCCAAATTACGGCACGGTGCCAAATTACGGCACGGTGCCAAATTACGGCACGGTGCCAAATTACGGCACGGTGCCAAATTACGGCACGGTGCCAAATAACGGCACGGTGCCAAATAACGGCACGGTGCCAAATAACGGCACGGTGCCAAATAACGGCACGGTGCCAAATTACGGCACGGTGCCAAATAACGGCACGGTGCCAAATTACGGCACGGTGCCAAATTACGGCACGGTGCCAAATAACGGCACGGTGCCAAATTACGGCACGGTGCCAAATTACGGCACGGTGCCAAATTACGGCACGGTGCCAAATTACGGCACGGTGCCAAATTACGGCACGGTGCCAAATAACGGCACGGTGCCAAATTATGGCACGGTGCCAAATTACGGCACGGTGCCAAATTACGGCACGGTGCCAAATTACGGCACGGTGCCAAATTACGGCACGGTGCCAAATAACGGCACGGTGCCAAATTACGGCACGGTGCCAAATTACGGCACGGTGCCAAATAACGGCACGGTGCCAAATAACGGCACGGTGCCAAATTATGGCACGGTGCCAAATTACGGCACGGTGCCAAATTACGGCACGGTGCCAAATAACGACACGGTGCCAAATTACGGCACGGTGCCAAATTACGGCACGGTGCCAAATAACGGCACGGTGCCAAATTACGGCACGGTGCCAAATTACGGCACGGTGCCAAATTACGGCACGGTGCCAAATTACGGCACGGTGCCAAATAACGGCACGGTGCCAAATTATGGCACGGTGCCAAATTACGGCACGGTGCCAAATAACGACACGGTGCCAAATTACGGCACGGTGCCAAATTACGGCACGGTGCCAAATTACGGCACGGTGCCAAATTATGGCACGGTGCCAAATTACGGCACGGTGCCAAATTACGGCACGGTGCCAAATTACGGCACGGTGCCAAATTACGGCACGGTGCCAAATAACGGCACGGTGCCAAATTACGGCACGGTGCCAAATTACGGCACGGTGCCAAATTACGGCACGGTGCCAAATAACGGCACGGTGCCAAATTATGGCACGGTGCCAAATTACGGCACGGTGCCAAATTACGGCACGGTGCCAAATAACGACACGGTGCCAAATTACGGCACGGTGCCAAATTACGGCACGGTGCCAAATAACGGCACGGTGCCAAATTACGGCACGGTGCCAAATTACGGCACGGTGCCAAATTACGGCACGGTGCCAAATTACGGCACGGTGCCAAATAACGGCACGGTGCCAAATTACGGCACGGTGCCAAATTACGGCACGGTGCCAAATTACGGCACGGTGCCAAATTACGGCACGGTGCCAAATAACGGCACGGTGCCAAATTATGGCACGGTGCCAAATTACGGCACGGTGCCAAATTACGGCACGGTGCCAAATTACGGCACGGTGCCAAATTACGGCACGGTGCCAAATTACGGCACGGTGCCAAATTACGGCACGGTGCCAAATTACGGCACGGTGCCAAATAACGGCACGGTGCCAAATAACGGCACGGTGCCAAATTACGGCACGGTGCCAAATTACGGCACGGTGCCAAATTACGGCACGGTGCCAAATTACGGCACGGTGCCAAATAACGGCACGGTGCCAATTTACGGCACGGTGCCAAATTACGGCACGGTGCCAAATTACGGCACGGTGCCAAATAACGACACGGTGCCAAATTACGGCACGGTGCCAAATTACGGCACGGTGCCAAATTACGGCACGGTGCCAAATAACGGCACGGTGCCAAATTACGGCACGGTGCCAAATAACGGCACGGTGCCAAATTACGGCACGGTGCCAAATTACGGCACGGTGCCAAATAACGGCACGGTGCCAAATTACGGCACGGTGCCAAATAACGGCACGGTGCCAAATTACGGCACGGTGCCAAATTACGGTACGGTGCCAAATAACGGCACGGTGCCAAATAACGGCACGGTGCCAAATTATGGCACGGTGCCAAATAACGGCACGGTGCCAAATTACGGCACGGTGCCAAATTACGGCACGGTGCTAAATAACGGCACGGTGCCAAATTACGGCACGGTGCCAAATTACGGCACGGTGCCAAATTACGGCACGGTGCCAAATAACGGCACGGTGCCAAATTATGGCACGGTGCCAAATTACGGCACGGTGCCAAATTACGGCACGGTGCCAAATAACGACACGGTGCCAAATTACGGCACGGTGCCAAATTACGGCACGGTGCCAAATTACGGCACGGTGCCAAATTATGGCACGGTGCCAAATTACGGCACGGTGCCAAATTACGGCACGGTGCCAAATAACGACACGGTGCCAAATAACGGCACGGTGCCAAATTACGGCACGGTGCCAAATTACGGCACGGTGCCAAATAACGGCACGGTGCCAAATAACGGCACGGTGCCAAATTACGGCACGGTGCCAAATAACGGCACGGTGCCAAATTACGGCACGGTGCCAAATTACGGCACGGTGCCAAATTACGGCACGGTGCCAAATAACGGCACGGTGCCAAATTACGGCACGGTGCCAAATTACGGCACGGTGCCAAATTACGGCACGGTGCCAAATTACGGCACGGTGCCAAATAACGACACGGTGCCAAATTACGGCACGGTGCCAAATAACGGCACGGTGCCAAATTATGGCACGGTGCCAAATAACGGCACGGTGCCAAATAACGGCACGGTGCCAAATAACGGCACGGTGCCAAATTACGGCACGGTGCCAAATTACGGCACGGTGCCAAATTACGGCACGGTGCCAAATAACGGCACGGTGCCAAATTACGGCACGGTGCCAAATTACGGCACGGTGCCAAATTACGGCACGGTGCCAAATAACGGCACGGTGCCAAATTACGGCACGGTGCCAAATTACGGCCCGGTGCCAAATTACGGCACGGTGCCAAATTACGGCACGGTGCCAAATAACGACACGGTGCCAAATTACGGCACGGTGCCAAATAACGGCACGGTGCCAAATTATGGCACGGTGCCAAATAACGGCACGGTGCCAAATAACGGCACGGTGCCAAATTACGGCACGGTGCCAAATAACGGCACGGTGCCAAATAACGGCACGGTGCCAAATTACGGCACGGTGCCAAATAACGGCACGGTGCCAAATTACGGCACGGTGCCAAATTACGGCACGGTGCCAAATTACGGCACGGTGCCAAATAACGGCACGGTGCCAAATTATGGCACGGTGCCAAATTACGGCACGGTGCCAAATTACGGCACGGTGCCAAATAACGACACGGTGCCAAATTACGGCACGGTGCCAAATTACGGAACGGTGCCAAATTACGGCACGGTGCCAAATTATGGCACGGTGCCAAATTACGGCACGGTGCCAAATTACGGCACGGTGCCAAATAACGACACGGTGCCAAATTACGGCACGGTGCCAAATTACGGAACGGTGCCAAATTACGGCACGGTGCCAAATTATGGCACGGTGCCAAATTACGGCACGGTGCCAAATTACGGCACGGTGCCAAATTACGGCACGGTGCCAAATTACGGCACGGTGCCAAATTACGGCACGGTGCCAAATTACGGCACGGTGCCAAATTACGGCACGGTGCCAAATAACGGCACGGTGCCAAATAACGGCACGGTGCCAAATTACGGCACGGTGCCAAATTACGGCACGGTGCCAAATTACGGCACGGTGCCAAATTACGGCACGGTGCCAAATTACGGCACGGTGCCAAATTACGGCACGGTGCCAAATTACGGCACGGTGCCAAATAACGACACGGTGCCAAATTACGGCACGGTGCCAAATTACGGCACGGTGCCAAATTACGGCACGGTGCCAAATAACGGCACGGTGCCAAATTACGGCACGGTGCCAAATAACGGCACGGTGCCAAATTACGGCACGGTGCCAAATTATGGCACGGTGCCAAATAACGGCACGGTGCCAAATTACGGCACGGTGCCAAATTACGGCACGGTGCCAAATTACGGCACGGTGCTAAATAACGGCACGGTGCCAAATTACGGCACGGTGCCAAATTACGGCACGGTGCCAAATAACGGCACGGTGCCAAATTACGGCACGGTGCCAAATAACGGCACGGTGCCAAATTACGGCACGGTGCCAAATTACGGCACGGTGCCAAATTACGGCACGGTGCCAAATTACGGCACGGTGCCAAATAACGGCACGGTGCCAAATAACGGCACGGTGCCAAATTACGGTACGGTGCCAAATAACGGCACGGTGCCAAATTACGGCACGGTGCCAAATTACGGCACGGTGCCAAATTACGGCACGGTGCCAAATAACGGCACGGTGCCAAATTACGGCACGGTGCCAAATAACGGCACGGTGCCAAATAACGGCACGGTGCCAAATAACGGCACGGTGCCAAATTACGGCACGGTGCCAAATTACGGCACGGTGCCAAATAACGGCACGGTGCCAAATAACGGCACGGTGCCAAATAACGGCACGGTGCCAAATAACGGCACGGTGCCAAATAACGGCACGGTGCCAAATTACGGTACGGTGCCAAATAACGGCACGGTGCCAAATTACGGCACGGTGCCAAATTACGGCACGGTGCCAAATAACGGCACGGTGCCAAATTACGGCACGGTGCCAAATAACGGCACGGTGCCAAATAACGGCACGGTGCCAAATAACGGCACGGTGCCAAATTACGGCACGGTGCCAAATTACGGCACGGTGCCAAATAACGGCACGGTGCCAAATAACGGCACGGTGCCAAATTACGGCACGGTGCCAAATAACGGCACGGTGCCAAATTACGGCACGGTGCCAAATAACGGCACGGTGCCAAATAACGGCACGGTGCCAAATAACGGCACGGTGCCAAATTACGGCACGGTGCCAAATTACGGCACGGTGCCAAATTACGGCACGGTGCCAAATTACGGCAGGGTGCCAAATAACGGCACGGTGCCAAATTACGGCACGGTGCCAAATTACGGCACGGTGCCAAATAACGGCACGGTGCCAAATAACGGCACGGTGCCAAATAACGGCACGGTGCCAAATAACGGCACGGTGCCAAATAACGGCACGGTGCCAAATTACGGCACGGTGCCAAATAACGGCACGGTGCCAAATTACGGCACGGTGCCAAATTACGGCACGGTGCCAAATTACGGCACGGTGCCAAATAACGGCACGGTGCCAAATAACGGCACGGTGCCAAATAACGGCACGGTGCCAAATAACGGCACGGTGACAAATTACGGCACGGTGCCAAATAACGGCACGGTGCCAAATTACGGCACGGTGCCAAATTACGGCACGGTGCCAAATTACGGCACGGTGCCAAATTACGGCACGGTGCCAAATTACGGCACGGTGCCAAATTACGGCACGGTGCCAAATTACGGCACGGTGCCAAATAACGGCACGGTGCCAAATTACGGCACGGTGCCAAATTAAATTACGGCACGGTGCCAAATAACGGCACGGTGCCAAATAACGGCACGGTGCCAAATAACGGCACGGTGCCAAATTACGGCACGGTGCCAAATTACGGCACGGTGCCAAATAACGGCACGGTGCCAAATAACGGCACGGTGCCAAATTACGGCACGGTGCCAAATTACGGCACGGTGCCAAATAAGGGCACGGTGCCAAATTACGGCACGGTGCCAAATAACGGCACGGTGCCAAATTACGGCACGGTGCCAAATTACGGCACGGTCCCAAATAACGGCACGGTGCCAAATTACGGCACGGTGCCAAATTACGGCACGGTGCCAAATAACGGCACGGTGCCAAATAACGGCACGGTGCCAAATTACGGCACGGTGCCAAATTACGGCATGGTGCCAAATTACGGCACGGTGCCAAATTACGGCACGGTGCCAAATAACGGCACGGTGCCAAATTACGGCACGGTGCCAAATTACGGCACGGTGCCAAATTACGGCACGGTGCCAAATTACGGCACGGTGCCAAATTACGGCACGGTGCCAAATAACGGCACGGTGCCAAATTACGGCACGGTGCCAAATTACGGCACGGTGCCAAATTACGGCACGGTGCTAAATAACGGCCAAATAACGGCACGGTGCCAAATAACGGCACGGTGCCAAATAACGGCACGGTGCCAAATCATGGCACGGCAAATTAATTAATTTGCCACCGTGCCGTAATTTGGCACCGTGCCGTTATTTGGCACCGTGCCGTAATTTGGCACCGTGCCGTAATTTGGCACCGTGCCGTTATTTGGCACCGTGCCGTAATTTGGCACCGTGCCGTAATTTGGCACCGTGCCGTAATTTGGCACCGTGCCGTTATTTGGCACCGTGCCGTTATTTGGCACCGTGCCGTTATTTGGCACCGTGTCGTTATTTGGCACCGTGCCGTAATTTGGCACCGTGCCGTAATTTGCCATAATTTGGCACCGTGCCGTAATTTGGCACCGTGCCGTTATTTGGCACCGTGCCGTAATTTGGCACCGTGCCGTTATTTGGCACCGTGCCGTTATTTGACACCGTGCCGTAATTTGGCACCGTGCCGTTATTTGGCACCGTGCCGTTATTTGGCACCGTGTCGTTATTTGGCACCGTGCCGTAATTTGGCACCGTGCCGTAATTTGCCATAATTTGGCACCGTGCCGTAATTTGGCACCGTGCCGTTATTTGGCACCGTGCCGTTATTTGGCACCGTGCCGTTATTTGGCACCGTGCCGTTATTTGGCACCGTGCCGTAATTTGGCACCGTGCCGTTATTTGGCACCGTGCCGTTATTTGGCACCGTGCCGTAATTTGGCACCGTGCCGTAATTTGGCACCGTGCCGTAATTTGGCACCGTGCCGTTATTTGGCACCGTGCCGTTATTTGGCACCGTGCCGTTATTTGGCACCGTGCCGTTATTTGGCACCGTGCCGTTATTTGGCACCGTGTCGTTATTTGGCACCGTGCCGTAATTTGGCACCGTGCCGTTATTTGGCACCGTGCCGTAATTTGGCACCGTGCCGTAATTTGGCACCGTGCCGTAATTTGGCACCGTGGCGTAATTTGGCACCGTGCCGTTATTTGGCACCGTGCCGTTATTTGGCACCGTGCCGTAATTTGGCACCGTGCCGTAATTTGGCACCGTGCCGTAATTTGGCACCGTGCCGTTATTTGGCACCGTGCCGTAATTTGGCACCGTGCCGTAATTTGGCACCGTGCCGTAATTTGGCACCGTGCCGTAATTTGGCACCGTGCCGTAATTTGGCACCGTGCCGTTATTTGGCACCGTGCCGTTATTTGGCACCGTGCCGTTATTTGGCACCGTGCCGTTATTTGGCACCGTGCCGTTATTTGGCACCGTGCCGTAATTTGGCACCGTGCCGTAATTTGGCACCGTGCCGTAATTTGGCACCGTGTCGTTATTTGGCACCGTGCCGTAATTTGGCACCGTGCCGTTATTTGGCATCGTGCCGTAATTTGGCACCGTGCCGTAATTTGGCACCGTGCCGTAATTTGGCACCGTGCCGTTATTTGGCACCGTGCCGTAATTTGGCACCGTGCCGTTATTTGGCACCGTGCCGTTATTTGGCACCGTGCCGTTATTTGGCACCGTGCCGTTATTTGGCACCGTGCCGTTATTTGGCACCGTGCCGTAATTTGGCACCGTGCTGTTATTTGGCACCGTGCCGTAATTTGGCATCGTGCCATAATTTGGCACCGTGCCGTTATTTGGCACCGTGCCGTTATTTGGCACCGTGCCGTTATTTGGCACCGTGCCGTTATTTGGCACCGTGCCGTTATTTGGCACCGTGCCGTTATTTGGCACCGTGCCGTTATTTGGCACCGTGCCGTTATTTGGCACCGTGCCGTTATTTGGCACCGTGCCGTTATTTGGCACCGTGCCGTAATTTGGCACCGTGCCGTTATTTGGCACCGTGCCGTTATTTGGCACCGTGCCGTTATTTGGCACCGTGCCGTTATTTGGCACCGTGCCGTTATTTGGCACCGTGCCGTTATTTGGCACCGTGCCGTTATTTGGCACCGTGCCGTAATTTGGCACCGTGCCGTAATTTGGCACCGTGCCGTTATTTGGCACCGTGCCGTTATTTGGCACCGTGCCGTTATTTGGCACCGTGCCGTTATTTGGCACCGTGTCGTTATTTGGCACCGTGCCGTAATTTGGCACCGTGCCGTAATTTGGCACCGTGCCGTAATTTGGCACCGTGCCGTAATTTGGCACCGTGCCGTAATTTGGCACCGTGGCGTAATTTGGCACCGTGCCGTAATTTGGCACCGTGCCGTAATTTGGCACCGTGCCGTAATTTGGCACCGTGCCGTAATTTGGCACCGTGCCGTAATTTGGCACCGTGCCGTTATTTGGCACCGTGCCGTAATTTGGCACCGTGCCGTAATTTGGCACCGTGCCGTAATTTGGCACCGTGCCGTAATTTGGCACCGTGCCGTAATTTGGCACCGTGCCGTAATTTGGCACCGTGCCGTAATTTGGCACCGTGCCGTTATTTGGCACCGTGCCGTAATTTGGCACCGTGCCGTAATTTGGCACCGTGCCGTTATTTGGCACCGTGCCGTAATTTGGCACCGTGCCGTTATTTGGCACCGTGCCGTTATTTGGCACCGTGCCGTAATTTGGCACCGTGCCGTAATTTGGCACCGTGCCGTAATTTGGCACCGTGCCGTTATTTGGCACCGTGCCGTTATTTGGCACCGTGCCGTTATTTGGCACCGTGCCGTTATTTGGCACCGTGCCGTAATTTGGCACCGTGCCGTAATTTGGCACCGTGCCGTAATTTGGCACCGTGTCGTTATTTGGCACCGTGCCGTAATTTGGCACCGTGCCGTAATTTGGCACCATGCCGTAATTTGGCACCGTGCCGTAATTTGGCACCGTGCCGTAATTTGGCACCGTGCCGTTATTTGGCACCGTGCCGTAATTTGGCACCGTGCCGTAATTTGGCACCGTGCCGTAATTTGGCACCGTGCCGTAATTTGGCACCATGCCGTTATTTGGCACCGTGCCGTAATTTGGCACCGTGCCGTTATTTGGCACGGTGCCGTTATTTGGCACCGTGCCGTAATTTGGCACCGTGTCGTTATTTGGCACCGTGCCGTAATTTGGCACCGTGCCGTAATTTGGCACCGTGCCGTAATTTGGCACCGTGCCGTAATTTGGCACCGTGCCGTAATTTGGCACCGTGCCGTAATTTGGCACCGTGCCGTTATTTGGCACCGTGCCGTTATAAAAATCCTTAATACAAATCCTTAAATTTTTTGCCGTCCAGATGTGAACATAGTCACATTTTTCGGGGCAAAAAACTTATTTGAATTCGACAATAAATACAAGCACAGTATATTAATCAAAGAATTACTCACAAATAGTTATTTGTAAATTAAAACATGTGGGAATTTTATCAATTAATTTTCGCACACTAATGACAATAATTGCAATGGGGCCATAAAGCAGCCCTTTATGGATCGCCATCCTGTATAAATCATCTTTGTCATTAATGCAGGCGTTAATTGTCTATCGTTGATTCAAGCAATTAAATTACTACCTAAAGTCATTAAATCGGTGTAGTAAAATTATATTTAAAGGACTTGTGGCAGATTTTTTTTCAGAATAGACTAAGATTTCATTGTGATAACAAGTTCAGTAAAAATTACAAGTGAAAATATTTTAGTATGGAATACTTCGGTGAACAAGAGAATTTTAACGATTTTATATCAATATTAAGATATTTAAATCATGAAGTCGATAAATGTAACGGTATGTTAGACAACTTTGTCTTTGCATACTACGTTTTTTTCTGTGACAAGGATCAATTCAACCGAGACCGGAGGCTCATTTATTCATACGACGACCCAATGGTGGAAAATTTGTCCGATTTTGAATTTTGGTTTACAAAACGTGTAGATCAAATTTTAAACTGTGGACGACTTAGCGAACATGATGTGGCGGAAACATTTATGGAGTATCTCAACAAAATCGAGGCAACATTTAATTTAGATATTTCTGCTATGACCAACTTCGAACGTTCTGATAATTCTGTCGACGCTGCCACTGCTGAAAGACACGCATTAAATAATCTCCCTTCCATATTAGAAGAAGATGTAAGCAATGATGATACGAACATATTGAACGGAGCTCTAGCGATGGAAGAAAGTAGCCACGACCAAACTCAAGAGGAAGAGAAAAGCAGAGAATTTTCATTTGACGAGAATCATGAAAATCAAGCAATTTCATCGGAGATAAACGCATCGCAGGGTCAAGACATAAGCCACACTGAAACACACCAGGAACCGACGAGCAGGGAATTTTCAATGGACGATGATAATGAAATTCAATCAGAAATTGATCTATCGGAAAGTCAACAAATTAATGAAACTTTGAATACTGCGCTGATCGACTTCGATGTAACCTTCAGCGAAGTGGGATCTTTGGACATCGAAATTGGATCCGACACAGAATCAGAATATGAGCTAGAAGAAGGATTCAGTCATATGTCTGAAGCACTGGTGGATAAATTATCTGCATATGGAAAATCCCTTTTATTTATTAAAATAATGGAATTAAGCCAAATCATTGTCACGTTCCAAGAAGATAGAGAATTTCTAATTAGAAAGAATTTTCGAAGATATCGAACCGAATTGCGATCGACAGAAATTAGAAAGTTATGTTTGCTTACATAAAGTAATATAAATATTTTTAATGTGTCTTTTTGATTATCATAGATTTAATAAAATTTGAAAATAATCTAATAAAACTTTTTTTTTAATGTAAGTGGTTTTAAATCTTCCCATATAACAGCTGTGTAAGCTTAGAATTTCAGCGAAGTAAAATTGAAACGATCAATGCATCTTTAAAGAATTTACGTTTTTTCACCAAGTTTTTTAGATGAAATATTTCATTTTCTGCAGTATGTAAAATACATAAAAACGTTTCGGCTATTTTCCAGAGCAAAATCATGTAGGGATGTTAAACCAAATATGTACACCGCTCGATTTAGAACTCCGAGATTGAAGCTTTCAATTATCTTCTCAATATCGCAAGCTGGGCTAATTAGAATTAACCCACCCGAGCGGTAATTTTTCAGTGCAAAATGTTCTCTTTCTTAGCTGTTTTTTACTGAAAAATAACTGCCAGGATTGGCTAATCCAAATTAGCCCAGGCGGCAATATTGAGAAGAGAATTAGAAGTTTAAACCGAAATGAATGAAGCGAGTCGTTTCGTTGCTGTTAACTTGTGTTTGCATGGTTGTTAACTTGTGTTTTCACCTTTCTTACATATAAGTGCCAACGTACATTTATCTTCCCGTCGCGTCGACTTTTATTCCTCAAAATGCCTTTCCGACGTACACGCTTCTTCACTTTTTAGTAGGGAAAACTTGTGTACAACAAGCGATCGCTCATGTGTGTGTGGTTCTCATATATGTGTTGTATTTCCAGCTCATTTCCTTACCATCTAGCATCGAAGCAACATCAATTGCCAAAATAGAAACTGCCAATACTAGAAGAACAAGGACTGGTAATTTGTTACGGCATTTACTCTTTCGTACCTACCTGAAAAATAAAACTACCTGCAATTGGTATTTCACTATTTGCATTCAATTTTTGTTTATTTGGGATATGTTTACGAATCGGTGCCTAAGCACCGACTGACTCAATGAAATTACGCACACATGCATGCTGACATGCTACAAGAGCGACTTCGTTTGTGTGCGTAAAAGAAGACGTGAAGAACACTTTTCGAGTGGCGACTTTTCTCCTGTTGTCGCACTCGTTTCTTTCCTACAATTTGGTGAGGCTGAGGCATGCTAAAGACTGAAAGTTGAAACGTGTACGTCCTCGCTAAGAAAGGGATTAAAATCACTACAAGAACCGAAATCATAACGGAGTCCCGCACGTGCCCTGAACATTATAGCGAAAACACAATGACGCGTCAAGGCGTGCGTAAGCTTTGACATTTCGACGCTTCAAAAGTAAAACCCGTGGCTTACTATGGGACGATTTATAATGGCTTCGCCTTGACGCTTCAAAGCGCCCTGACGCTTGGAGTAGACCTACTTTCTACTTTTAGACGCGTTGGCGCTTTGAAATTTGAATGAAAATTGCGTATTGTGAGGGATTTTTGGAAAATTGTGGGGCAAATGATGCATTTATGGAACGATTAATTAAAAAAGAGAAAAATAATTAATATTTATGCAATCTAAAATCGAAATTGTGTGAAAATGCGGAATAACAAGACAAAAAATAAAGTAAAAATAATTCAAATATATTCACCGATTATTCTAGTGACTTTAAAATATTCTAAGGATCATCGTCACTTTTATTTAAATAACTTATTTTATAAAGAAGTCGTCCGCATCTCTTTCAATAATTATTTCTTGAATTCACCATCATCAATTGATGTTTTTAATTTATGTGCTTTGTGTGCTCCTCCTGCAACAAATTCTATGTCTTCCAAATGCTTTTTAATTCACATAAACTCTTTATTTCCATTTTATTTGAAATAAAAATAGTGAAGAATGGAGTTCTTACGAAGCGTTATTAGGTTTTAGCACAGACGCTTCAAAGCGTTCAATTGTCAAAGCGTGCGCGCAGAAATGTCAAAGCTTACGAACGCGTTGACGCGCCATTGTGTTTTCGCTATTATACACCCTTTCGACTCAATCATATTCTAAACAATTTTTGTCTAAACAATTTTGTCCAAAGAATAAGCCGTTTTCGAGAAAACTGCAAAAATCTTTTACATTTGTATGGAAAATGGGGGAAGGTGTGGTTTAATTTTTGCCATTTTTGAAATAGGTTTATTTTTTGATAAATTCCTATGCCATGCCAAATTTGAACTTTCTACATCAATTAGTTTTCGAGTTTTCAATGTTTTTGTATGAAAACTTTTAACATTATAATCACCTATATTCATCATAAAAATTTTGATTATGTAAGAAAGGTACCATCTCACCGTTAGGTGAAATTACCTGTGTTGTTCATAATCGCGTGCTAATTCAAATCACATTTAGCTACAGCGTTTATTAGGATAAATTTAAATTAAAAGGAAGGTAATCACGGTTAGTTAAATTTAATCTTTCCGGTTTTCCCAGAAAAAGTCACCGTGTCTTTGTCACTTAAAATGTATATATACAACACTACACCTTAATCCTTGTAAAGAATCAAGATTATTTAAAAAAATCCATAAGAATTTAACCGAAGAATTATAATTTAAAATTTATGAATCAGCAACACAGCCAAAATGAGAAAGAAATTGTTTTTTTTTTAAATCTACCACCATAATCTCACAAATGCTGTAAAAAAATCAAACATTTGTAAGGCTTTGGTTCGCGTTATTTTAAATAAATGGATTTATTAAATTCCAAATGGTTTTTTTTGTGAACTGCAAATAGATATTTATTAAGTCCAAAATGCTCCAAATTTAAACACGAAAGTGGAGTTTAAAAACTTGCTTTATGGATTCTTTTATTATTTATCTGTTAGTAATCGTCAAAATGGATAAAAATCAGAATAATTAAAACGGTTGGACCCTATTGAGGCACTTTTGAAGTTAAATTCATACCGAATTTTTTTGTGTGTGGCCATAACGCTATAAATCTGTGCAACAAGTAAGAAATATAACAATATGATATGGAAACGCAAACACCACTGAACAGGAATAAAAACCCCCCGAATCATTGGAATTTTGAAGAATCAAAATCAGAACCAAATTTTTTAAATTTTGGAAACTAAAACCATGATCAGTACCAGATTTTAGGAACCAAAACCAAAAACCAGAAATCCAATTCATCCTGGAGCCAAAACCGAACTATAATCAGAAAACCTTTGGTTTGCATCTGCTCCCCTTCCTCTCACATGAAAAACTCTTCTCTGCTATATTTTGAACCCCTAAAGGGAGCTTGATGCAGTTTTTATCGTTATGTCCGTATCACACTGACGATTACGATTACGATTACGATTACGATTACGATTACGATTACGATTACGATTACGATTACGATTACGATTACGATTACGATTACGATTACGATTACGATTACGATTACGATTACGATTACGATTACGATTACGATTACGATTACGATTACGATTACGATTACGATTACGATTACGATTACGATTACGATTACGATTACGATTACGATTACGATTACGATTGCGATTGCGATTACGATTACGATTGAAGCTTCTCGACCAATGAGATCCAAGCTTTCAACGATAGGGACATGAAAGCTTTGAGTTCATTGGTCAAGGAAGCTTAATCGAAATCGTTAGTATGATCCGGCCATTACGCACGTCGTCCCTGGAAAAGATTTGTAACCCAATAAAATTTATCCCGCCTCTTCCCTTAAAACCCCTCTTCCATTATTTCCCAGACTGTTCAAAGAATTTCGATCCGGTTCTCACTTTTGCATAAATTGTATCTTAAAATAATTTCCGGTCCACTCAAATCCTCTCAACACGTGTTCTAATTTGCATAATTTTAAAGTGGTTTAATAATAGAATCCTGTAGATGTCTGAAATAAAGCTCATGGTATATGCGAGACTTAAAATTCGGGGTAATAGCGAGAATTTCTCCTTTGGGATACAAAAAAATACTTCCCTCAAATAATACAACAAAAATTTATTTGCAGATCTACACGTAGTACATTCGGTAATAATAGTTAAGGGATCCGGAACTGAAAACTATCGAAGAGGAAAACGAACGAATTTATCTGAAATGTAAACATTTGCTTTGAGACGAATGGAAATTGCTGGTTAAACATAAGAAAGCAAAATATCCTAAGAATATCCTGAAGGATGAAAATACATATAGAATGGCTCGTTTTGATGTTAAGTATGTGTCAACATCCACACCTTGAAAACCTTCTGAATTCAAATGGATGATCTAAAATCTTAGTGCCAACTTATGTTTACCCAATCGATCTATGAATTTTGTTAAGTGCAATAAACATAGATAGAACTTAAAATCTAGGAGAATCCTATTATACTAAAGGCGCTTATTTCAAATTGTTTTTCTTAAATAAGTCGACCCCGCTCCCACTTCTCCCCTCACATACAAGCTTATTTTAAAAATAATAAAAATTGCGGCACATAGGATTCGAACCAGGGACCAATAGCTTGCACCCCAACAGACATAGCGATTGAGCCACTCACAATTCTGGCATTAGTTGTTTAAATGTATTATAGCTGCAACAAATTAAGCAAACTTTGATCAAAATTATGAATTCAAAAAAGTGTTTGACGTATTTATAAATTCAAAAAATATTATGTTTGACGGGTAAATCAACAAAGTTTTTTAAACGTATTTTCGTCACCAAATTTTTGAGTGACTGAATAGTGTAGCGTGGAAGTGATTAGCTCCGAGTAAATGTTTCTGTTGGTTCAACTCCTTATGTGAGATTTTTTTTTTTTGTAAAATTTTTGATTTTATTGTTTAAATGTTATTCATATATTATAATAACCTTATAGGTTTTAAGGCTTGTGTTCAAAATTTGAGAAGTACTCAACCGATTTGGACGAACTTTTTAAGGGCAGGCCAACTGCAACACGGGGAAAGCTATGGCCTAATTGCAGATTTTTCAGTCCCATGACAAAATTTGTTTGTTTAAATGATTTTTAGAGGTTTTTCTTTGTGGTAAATTTGATTTTTGTGAAGCTTTATCGAGTTTTGAATATATTCATATATTTTTTTTTTTTTGTTAAACATCAAATGATCTGAAATGATCCAATACAGGAAAACCTGTTTTAGCCAGACTCGCACAGAACCAAGAAATTTGTCCGGCTTCTGGCTTATACAGATTTCTGGCTTATACAGGTTGGAGTAAAAAACACGGGTTTTTATTTTGTTTTACGATAATGTAACTATATACAAAACTATGCGATGAAACCTCGTAGTGTAAACTTTTGAATTTGTGCATTACTTTTGAGCCTAAAAATGTCCCGGTGATCAAATAATGATCAATGGTAAACAATGATCCGGTTTATAAAAAAATATGTTTCTTCGACATACATGTGACAATAAAAAGTATGAAGATTTCGAATTGATTTCAATTAGAGACGAGAGATGAAAAATACTCCCAATAAAACTGTTGTCTGACGTTTTTATGAAAGAAATTTTTCCTCTAAACTATGTCTCCCTTCTCCTTGCTGAAACAAGATCTACTTGAAGCGTCTTTTTATAACATAAGTTAATAACTTTGTGCAAGATTTTATGCATTTTCAAAACTTGCGGATATGGTTTTTAGCATAAACTATTGCTGTGGGTTTGAATAACCCTTCCTGAGCTTGGAAACGAACAAAATCATTTTACATTGATTTTTCTGTTAAAATGTTGATAGAACTCCAATTAGAATTCAAACTATAGATTTATTTTGGTCTTTAGAACCTTTTTGGCTCAAAGTATTTTTCAAAAAATCCTAAAATCTTTTTTATTTGTATGGGGGAGGGGAGAGCAAATATTCCGATTTACCCACTGGCTAGGGCAAATCAAATTTTTATGTCATGCTAAACACACTACTGTAACTAATTTTTTGATCGGGCGATTTGTTCTATGCTTTAGAAATGGTATACTAACTCTAAAAACATTTTTATATAGAAAAAAGTTTCCGGCTTATACAAAAAAAATTATGTCCGGTTTCGCGTTAAGCAGGTTCCGGCTTATCCAGATTCATGGAAAACCACTTCAAAATCACGGGACTTGAAAACTATTTGGCTTAGGTAGGTTTCCGGCTTATACAGGGCCCGGCTTATACAGGGCCCGGCTTATACAGGTTTAACTGTATCTAAAAAATCTAAGGAATGGTCCATTCGATGTGAAAAATAATAAATTTGATTTCATAATTTTACTCAAATAAACTTACATAAGTTTTAATGAATTGAAGTTTTTCATTAAAACTTATGTAAATAACTTAGTTTTTCAATACTCTGCCGTTGTTGGAAATTTAACTTTAATGATTAATTATAAGCGGAAAATTTTGACACAGCTATTATTATATTGTATTTTCCCATTCGACCTGCGTTTTCCATGACCATCAACAAATCTCAAGGCCAGACATTTGACAAAGTGGGGATTGTGTTGTATGAGCCCGTTTTCTCCCACGGGCAAATATACGTTGTCCTCTCAGGTAATTTATTTGTGTCAATAGCTAGAATTTTGTTGTTTTTAATTTCAACTTTTCTTATGTCTAAAAAGGTCTTGAAAATTGAAATAAAATATAGAAAGGCTTTTCCCAAGGAGATTTACTAACCATGCCAATCGCGAATATCTAAATATGTGTGAATGTGTATAAACATGTGTGAATGTGTATAAAAACCCAAGTAACCAAAACTGGTTAAAATCCGGTTGTGCAATGGTTTTGCAACATACGTTGAGAAACCTATGAAGTTAAAAATGGGTTTAAATAACGTAACAATAACAGGCTGGCAACCTTGTCACAACCAAAAACGCCGCGTTTTTTTGTAACCATGAGTAAAAAAAAGTTGCAAAAAATCCGTTATTATAACGTTTAACAAAAATGGTTCTGTAACGAAGGTTACAAAGGGAGTAAAGTACAATTGTTTGACAACACCATAGTAACGTTATAAAATAACCATTAATGAACCATACAAAATTAACCCTTTTGAAACCATGACAAATCACAGAAAGAAGTTACATTTTCATTGTGTAACGGTTTTGATATCTGTGTTACCAAAGGGTTAAAAAAAACTGGTAAAATAACGTTACAATAATGTTAAACAACTGTTGCTCTAACCGAAATTACAGCTGTTATGTAACCTTGGTTCTGAGCAGGTTATTATAAACCATTAAATTAACGTTCAGTTTTTACTCATTTTGTAACTGTGGTTCAAAAACCGTTACAAAATACCTGAAAAAATAAAATTATTATTTATCAACAACCTGAAAAACAATAATAATAGTTTGAAAAATAAAAAAAAATTAATATGAAGTTTTTTTATGTTCTTTATTGGAAAGTAAAAAAATACAAAAAACAGTACAATTCTTAGTATGTTCAAAAATTTATTCCAAAAAAAAAATAGGAATGTTTGCCAACTTGTCCGAAGATTATTTATTTGAAGAAAATTGAGAGGTCTTTCAAATGTAATGAGTTTTAAGGGAAGAGTAATGTCTAAGTAAACAATGCCTTACTTATCAAAGGCCTTACTTTTCGATAACATTTCCATGTAAAAGTAATCACTCGATCACAGAAACGATTACTTATACATGGAAATGTTCTCGAAAATAAGACATTAGATAGCAATTTGCTCACTTAGGCATTATTTCTTCTTCTACAATCTGAAAGTTGTTACAGTTTTCTTGGAAAAAATTGCCTCTAAAGCAAAAAAAAATAATACAAAAATTCTTTGTATGTTAACAAATCGTACTGATTACAGTTAAATATTAAGATTAAAAATCGAAAAATACGAAATAGAATAAAAATATCTACGTCTCCTATATTGCAGTTACCTCACTTGTACTGTAAAAAAATTACTAAGAATTCAAATGAACAAAGTGCACAAAACTTACACTTTTCTTTCAAGCCGAAACTTTACAAATTTCAAGTGTTGTTGCATGCAATTTTGGTGCTCGTGCTCTGTGTATGAGTTGTAATGGTTCCGCACACCTCTTAAAATGACATTGTTTATTTCCTTAAACGAACTGAATATTTTTTTGCTCGTAGTACCTGCCCACGAATAATTTTGTAGAAGTTTATCAGAGAAGAGAAATACACATACGTTCCTGCTTTTTTTTTCGTCTTTTCCGCCGAAGGTTGATAGCTTTTGTATCTGTATATACGATAAAAACACACATTAACAAACTTACAATTGCAAAATAGAATAAATTAATTTAAAATGCATTTTAAAACATGAGAAATCAATAATTACCAATTTAATTTTAAAGTCTGGCGATGTACGTAATTGAGATTCTAACTGCTCTAAATCTTCAACTTCTGTGGCAGGAAACTGATAGCTGGAAATAGCTGGAAAATAAAATAAATTAATAGAGATACTCTTCATACAAAACCTTTTACACATCAAATTTACTTTTTTGCAGGTCAAACTCAGCTTTTTATAAATCAAATTCAGCCTTTTGCAGATAAAATTAATCTAAGAACGTTTAGCAATTTCTTCTTCGTGATGAATTTGATTTTCATAAACATTTTCAGAGTTGTTATTGGAGGGTTACAAAATTTCTCAATTCTTGTATAAAATGTCTAAATTATGTGAGAGCTCGGTAAATTTTCACGCAAAATAAAATTCATGGCTAGAAAAAATTCTAGGCGAATGTGATTTGTGAAAGGCTAAATTTAATTTGTAAAAAGCTAAATTAAATGATCAAAATAAACATTCTGATTACGATTGTGGTGTCGTTTTCAACAAGAGTCGCTGTTAGTGCTTCTCTACAAACAAAAACACGTAAAACGACTTTTGTCGAAAACTACACGACAATCAAAACCAGGGTGTTTTTAATCAAAATACTTATGTTATCAAAATTTCGAAAAAAATACTTACAAATTGATTCTGTAGATATCATTTTGTTTAAATCAAAATCGTTTGCTGTCAACTCCTTCAAAATTTTTACAGTTCCTTCTACTTTGCTACTGGAAGTATCTTCCGCCTCCTGTTCTAGTCGCAAAGCTTCTTCATAAGAATCTATGCGAAAAAAAAAGAAATTACAAATCGGAAAACTACAGTCACAAATTCTTACCAATGTTATCGGTTAAAATTTTGCTTGGAATTTGTTTCCAATCTGAAGCTGGTGCAATACAAGCGCATCTTCCTCTTACAGATTTATTTTTAGGCCAAAAGAAAATATTTTCTTTGATCCAATTTTGCGGAACTGCGGTACATAACCTTTCCCCGTTTTCAATTGTTTCGACGATGCAAAACATATATAAATTTTATAGCCTGCAAAATTTTAACAACAATAAAACAACCGAAATAAGTAAAAAACATATAATTTTCATTTCAAATTTCTAAATATTGTATAATTATTACAGTTTAATTTCAACTTGAAGCATTTTTCACCTTTTTTGTCAAATTTAATGTTAAATACGTTTGAAAAACTATCAATGAAATTATTACAATACCAAAGCACAAATAATTTGTGACCAAGGAATGTACTAATGGCAAAAAAAACTTTCTCATTCACTTATGTTTTAATTTTAAAAACTTTACATAAGATAACGTCAATGTCCCAAAATATTGGCGATGCGGATTTACCAGTAGATTTAAATATGTGCAAATGACTCGATAGCAACGGTAATTTATAAAAAGATTCAACATCTGTTAATTTACAGCCATATATAAAAATCTTTTTTGCCAAGATTATTGTTTTTGTTAGGCTGGGAGAGTGGATATGAAATCCGAAATTTCGAGCAATTGCCCGCACAATAAACAATTTCGTTTTTTTTTTCAAACAATATTTTTTTTGCGTGGCACAGCCATTTTTTACCTACTGTCACAATAAAATTTCTATGTCAATCTGTGTGAAAGTAGGGTTAAAAAGCGCAGCGTTTTGGGTTATCCCAACGTTGATTCAACCACTTAACTATTTTATAAGGCACTGTCGAATTCTAAACCCGTTGTTTTATTGCCTTTGTTCACGAAATATCACCGGGCTTCACACTTCCAAAGTTTTCAATCTACAGCAAGATCGCCATTTGCAAGGAATTTTCGATTCCACACACACAACTAAAGAAAAGCCATCAAGGAAATAACACAAAAAAAATCCGAAAACTACGATTATTTATTGGTGGAAAATGCTTGAAATCAAAAATGTATTAAAATGTTTTTACTTACCTACTTGAATTCTATGATTAACAGCACGAAAAAAATCGACAAATCGACGCAGCAAAAACACAAGGAACATCCACTCAGAACTACACTGATCAAATGACTGATGTCTAAAAGTATTGCCATGCGTGCAAAAAGTATTTCATTTTCTGTTTTTTAAGCACAGCCAGATTTTAAGATTAAATTTAAATTTCTCTTTTGTGGGAAAATTTCCCGTATTTTGAAATTTGTTATTATAATATTACAATAAACTCAATTTTATGTATCAATGTTCAAAAATTAAAATTTTTTTTTAAATATTTTTTTGTCAAAGAATTTGCGCTTGTGTTTAAGATTAACTGCTTTTGTTCAAATACAGTTAAATACCCAACAATTGATCTTAAAACTAAAAAACTTGATGAAGATGTCATTTTATTCATGTTTCAAATTTGTTTCATAAAAACTTTATTTGAAAAACTTTTAAAAGTATGAAAATGCGCTGTAGTAATGTAGTAATAGCGACGAGCTGAACCTGACGCAACTCGGAGCCAAGACTAAAAGAGGAAAGACAAGGACAAGCTTACTGTAGAGAACAATCGGCTATAGAAATGGCTAGTTTAGGTTTAAGCTAAAAAATATTTGATAGAAACTTTTGTGTTTTGTTCTATTCAGTAATTTATTGTATTTCAAGTTCTTTTCTGCAAAAAATTGCAATAAATTTAACTGCAAAAAGTGTATATTAGAATTCAACTAAGTCTTTTGGTTTGATCAAATTGCTTGATAAATTTTAATTCGCCAATTTTTAGTCCCTAATTTTTCATACATATATGGCAACACTGCATGTTTGAAATTTAGATCAATTAAAAAAATCAGTTTCTCCGAGGTTGCAAAAGCAACCCATTTGTTACATTTGGAGAACTTTCTAACCAAACTGTAACTCTTCTTTATTCACGATTTGGTTTCTGTTATCAGATCGAAATTCGAGTTTTAAGCCGAATTTGGATATTCGAATTATTCTGACACCTAATTTAACAATGTAGAATCATTTAAAAAATTTAAAAAAAATGCTTTTAACAAAAAAAATTTTTTTAGTTCCATTTTAGCCGTTTACATATTAAGTAGAGTATTTTGCAGACTTTTATGGATACTTTTGTAAATAAAAACGGACTATTTACAGATTAAAATTACCATTTTACAAATCAAAAGAGCCTAAAAATATTTAAATATCCTTAATTTAAGAATATTTTTACGGTTTTCAATAATAACTCGGAAGAATCACATAAAACATAAATTCATCACTAAAACATAAGAAAAGCTACAATTGCCAAAGGCCAATCTTCAAATAGTCCATATGAGGACAGACAAGATATTTATTTAAAACACAGCTTAATCCACCTAACGGCAAGATGATACCTTTCTTACATAATATAATAAGTAAAAGTGGATATAATGTTGAAAGTTTTTATAAAAAACATTTGAAAACTTGAGAACTAATTGAAGTAGAAAGTTGAAATTTGGCGGAGAACAGGGTTTTATCAAAAGATAAACCTCCTCCGAAAATGGGAAAAATTGAACTACCCCTTCCGCTCCCTCCCATACAAATTCAAAAATTTTTTGCAAGTTTAAAACTGGTTACTACAAAGTGGTGACAACACCAACCCACTTTAAACACGAGACTTCAATTCGGTTTTAAAATTACCATTGCAGAACGGTTTCTTTTAAATTGGTAAAAAAGCAACCAATTTGAAGCCCTAAAGTTAAAACTGGTTTTAAAATAACCGTTTCAAACAAGTTTGAACCATAACCGGTTTTAAAAACAACCAATTTGAAGCCCTAAAGTTAAAACTGGTTTTAAAATAACCGTTTCAAACAAGTTTGAACCATAACCGGTTTTAAAAACAACCAATTTGAAGCCCTAAAGTTAAAACTGGTTTTAAAATAACCATTTCAAACAAGTTTGAACCATAACCGGTTTTAAAAACAACCAATTTGAAGCCCTAAGGTTAAAACTGGTTTTAAAATAACCATTTCAAACAAGTTTGAACCATAACCGGTTTTAAAAACAACCAATTTGAAGCCCTAAGGTTAAAACTGGTTTTAAAATAACCGTTTCAAACAAGTTTTAACCATAACCGGTTTTAAAAACAACCAATTTGAAGCCCTAAGGTTAAAACTGGTTTTAAAATAACCGTTTCAAACAAGTTTTAACCATAACCGGTTTTAAAAGCAACCAATTTGAAACCAGAGTTTAAAAGAGGTTTTTGCGTAACTATGTAGAAACGTTTCAATTGCGTTATTTGTCAACCGGTTACAAAATAACCACATTGAAACCAGTTAGTAACTGGTTATTTTGTAACGCTGGTTGCCTTTGTAACCTCGGTTACGAATTGTTTCTTGGGAATGTGTAGATGTTGGAGTTATAGAATTCAAAATACAATAATTTATACAATTAAAAAAGGTATGGCACAGTAAAATTGTATACATTTTTTTGAAGTCATACTGTTTTTTATTAAAGTAAATAACCCGATTGATACATTATTTAAAAAAACTCATGTTAATGGTGAATATACGGCCTAACTAGTCTCTACGAGGCTTACTATTACCTCCTTGTGTCACACAATATGTACGTCGATCAAAGTTTAAAGACAACCTATGTTAGAATAGAACAGATTGTGTAAAAAATTATAACTAAAATACGAAAAACTTAAATATGGTGAAATTTTAAGGTGAAACTAGCTTGGCCTTAGCTTGGCCCCAGATTGACCAAATAGTGGCGCTTTTAATGCGAAACTAGCCTCTACGAGGCCTGCTCTAAAGTTATCATGTCACAAACCGTTGTTTGGAGAAAAAGTAGTAAGTGCTAGAAGACCGCAAAAGATTTACCTCTATCTTCGGTAATACAGTCACTTTGCCCAATAATTTTGTATGAACTGAAACTCAGTGACTGCAAAATACAGTGGAGGCCCAATATATCGACCTACATATATAATGTTCAGCCCGTACGTTAAATCGGGTTCGTTATAACGAAATGCGCATTAAATATCCACATATGTTTTTATGAACATTATCATAATGAGATTTTAGATTGAGGGAAATTTTAATACGATTTATTCTTAAGTGGGATAATGCTTTAATGTATGTATAAGCGTTACAAATCCCACTTAAACTGATTACATTACCTTAAAAGGTTAATTTTTCGCGACGGTTTCACGTATAACACACATTATTTACGAAACAAATAGTTTTTCGTTATATAGAATAACAAAATTTTTCGTCTTTCACTATAGAGATGCTAATAATAATAATAATAATAATAATAATAATAATATAATAATAATACGTAATAATAATTCGAAACTGCTGTTCGCTATACTGGACGTTCGTTATATAGGTATACAATATAGTGGACGCCCGGAAGGGAAATTTTTTCTTCGCGGGTAAAAATATCTGTAACGGTTCTCGAAATATTTGAAAAAATTGTTCACATAAGATATTTCAGTAAATTCAATCAAACGAAAAACTTAAATATTGACCAATTTTAAAATAAAACTAGCTTGGCCTGAGCTTGGCCAAACAGTGGGCTTTTAGTACGAAACTAGCGTCTACGAGTGATAACCTACCCTAGAGTTATCACGTTACAAACTATTTTTTGGGAGAAAAATACTAAGTGCTGGCAAAATCTTTTGCGGTCTTCTAGCACTTACTACTTTTTCTCCAAACAACGGTTTGTGACATGATAACTTTAGAGCAGGCCTCGTAGAGGCTAGTTTCGCATTAAAAGCGCCACTATTTGGTCAATCTGGGGCCAAGCTAAGGCCAAGCTCAAAATACGAAACACTTACCCAGCATAAATATGTATGCGTTTATATTGGAAACATGCACCAAAGGATTTGTGATTGCAAAGCAATTTGTAGTTCTGCCCTTCCGGTATCCTTTCTATTTATTATTGATTGTTATTAACATATTAACTATAACTGCAGCATATCAAGTATGTGTTATTATAGATATAGTTATTTGTGTAAGTGTCAATATGTGAAGTTATGTAGTTGCCATATGTGAGATGAATGCTTCGTTCGTTTGATCAAACAGATATTATAAATAGAATTCAAGTATTTGAATGGAGCTAATTGTATGGTCGCATCTGTTCAATCCAAAAATTACCCGTCAATGCAAATATTTTCGGTTATTGACGATGGCATATTTGCAAAATAGTGTGGCTTATTATGGTCGACTTATGCCTTTAATAATATTTCATTTAAGGAAAATCCGTTGAGTAAATAAGGTCAAATTTTACAATGGGAAATTATTCCTTCTTCTTCTTACTCAACTTCAAATTCATTCACCTCGATTTTTCATAATTATAGCAGCATTTTTACAGCGCTTTTATCGAAATTTTCAAAAGATTTTTGTTCCATTTTCTTCATTATGGGTTAAACTCTGCCGCTGGATTCTTGGTAAAATGACGGCAATTTACTTTGTCAACAGCCTTGAACTTGTCTCAAATTATGCTTGAGTTTCATGTCGTTCCATAGAATTTTAAACGAATTAAGTTTTCACGGCGACTTATTTTCCAGCCAAACGTCGACGCAGCAACGTTCTTTACCAAAATATGTCTCAATTTTAAAACGATTTGGCGGTTTTTCGCGATCAACTTCACGGAACGTTGATCATGGGGGCTATGGCAAAAAAAAATCGTTTTTCTGTTTTCCAAATGGAGTTAAAGATGGAATTTTACTCGATCTCATCAGGAATAGGGACCAGTTTTATGTTGGACACCCATTCATTTTTCTATGTGGGAGATGTTTCATTCGTCTTGCGCCACTTTTCTAAATTCAAACGTCTTTTATTAATGGAGCGTTCAATTCAATTGAAAGACGGACGACTTTCTCCGCCAAAACAATTCATGCATTCAATAAAGTATGGCATTTAATCATCTTAAGAACAAAATAGTGATCATCAAATGATTTCGATATTAAACTTGATTTTTAAAAAAATATGCACCGTATTTTTTCAGAAATTTTTGTTTCCATTTTCCTAACATTATTTTGCGGTTTGCCTTATTTGTCATTTATTAAAAATTTAGAGCATTTCCTGTGCATTTTAAACTATAAAATGGAAATACAGCAATCCCTCCAACTGCGCGGTAGATATGTTCCACAAAAAGAGCGCGCAAATCGGAACCGCGCAGTTGGAGGGATTACTGTATTTTTAAAATTTTATTACATAAGATTTTGTTATAAAATAATTGTTTGAAGAAATGAGCGTAACTCGCCTCGATTGCTAGAGGGGTGTAAAGTCCATATCAATTCTGGGAAATTATTTCAATAACTTAAAGGGTTTAAAAATATAATAAAATAATACAGTGAAAGACGATTTTAGAAAGCTGACCAGCTTCGGCTGAAAAGGTCCCGAATCCAATGTTCCCAAGTCAGGTTACCAACTTTTATAAAACTAGATTTTGTAGCACGCAAATCCTGTGACTTTGAATTATCCGAGGGCTGCATAGAGGGCTCCATAAATTTTTCATATTTAACTTTGCCAGAAACGGGTCACTTAAAATGACAATTTGTTACTCTTTGTACCTTAGGATAATGTAACTTTTTGTTATTTATATTTTCAATATAAAAACGGCATTTATTTCAGTTGTTTGCGTTTTTTTAGGATGAGCTAAAATATTTCTAGGGTGAGTTTAGCTGCATGATCCCTAAACGTCCACGTCTAAACAAGAACATAGCTGAGCTGGCTTAGCACAAGTGTACAGTGGGCCTTATTGTTGGCAGATAGTAAAACCTTACAAATACATATTGCAAACTTGTAGCCAGTTCATAAGAAAACTAGAGCTGCAGCAACGAAATATTAGCAAAACTCGGATTCGAGTAGGCAAAAATTCACAGCCCGATGTGATGCCCAATCAAATTGAGAATTGAAAATTTTTGTCTAAAATAATTCTTCAAGAAAGTAAAAATTTTCAGGCTCGCAATACTTTTTTACATAGAGCTAGTAATAGAGAAGTCACAGTAAAACTACATCACCTACAGCAGGCCTCTCTAGAGTACCAAGCATAAAAACCATTGACATTAAAGTTGTTAATTTACTTTCAGCCGGATCTCAGCGGGAAGGTGCCGAAATTCAAAACGAATCTAATTTCAAGTTCCTTAGGCGAAGGTGTAATATGTGTGCATAGGTAAAAGATACTCCATTGCAGAACAAGCGTCCGACCGATAGAGCTGTTGTCCGCTCCAATTATGTTCACGCTTTCTCGCCACATTAAATCAATTCTATGCATTGTTTGTAGATTTTTGTCTCATTGATATAAAGACTTAACAAATTGCTTGTTGGTGAACCAGTTTCCAAGTCTTTTGGTCTTTTATCATGGAAAAGTAGGCCATTCAGATTTACGTTCCTTAATGGACTTTCGCTTTTGATTAAGTCGTGAAGAAGCCGCCGCATAAAAAATTTAATTAAACTGCATTTCTTTTCGGATTGGATTGGGAAATCAATTATCGTGGAACTTTACTTGAAGCTTTAAAAATCATGTAACAAAGAAAATTTTATATTTGTCTTCTTGAAATGATAGAGTTTCTAATCTTCAATGGGAAATGTTCCACCAAAATTTCCCAACTTATTCCTCCACGGTACATCTTCCCTAGACCCTCTCGTTCAGCTGCACGCGCGCACGACTTCTTCCTTGAGCCTCCCCGTTTTCGTACAGTAAAGTTTAGGAGTTTCTACATTCCGCGAACAACAAGACTTTGGAACGATCTACCATCCGAAGTGTTTCTCCCGGACTATAACCCGCAGAAGTTCAAGGAGAACATAAATCGGCATCTCCTTTTGTCCTTCCGACCATCCTGAGCTGTCAAAGGGTCTTCCCCTAAGCTCTGGCTGGAACTATAAAAAAAACGTTCCAGTCTTGACAGATTTCATGAAATCTTTTATTTCCAAAGCTTTTATTTAGCCTGCCTTCGTATCTGTATGTCTCTTCGTCTGTTTGTCTGCCATAGTGAATCTTGTAATCTGATTTTGACCCACATCCGATTGACTTGAAATTTCCCACACATGTAACTCCGATGACAATACAATATTTTCTTTACTTCGTCCTTATACGTATAACGGAAGATCATGTAAGAATAACGTGATTGTCTTTTCCCTCAAATAGCATCTTTGGGGTCGCTGTATCCGATTCTGGAATCAAAAAGTCCGTAAGGATATCTCAAAGACAAGGATATCTCAAAGGCAAGGATATGAGGCTATCAGAGCAAAAGTGGCCTAACCCACATAATCGAGCCTTTGAAGCTTTTCCACTTTTGTACTATTATTGACTGTAAATTTTTGGAAAAAAAATTGTGTGGACTTTATTACTCAATGTTGAAATGATCTTTTGTGCATCCAAACATTTTTATCTAAACACTCACTCGCAATAGTGATTCATACACAAAAAAAAATCACGATTTCGACATGTGGGTTGGGCCACTCTGGTTCTCAACGCCTCATATATCCGAAGACTAAAAAGTATGTATACATAAGCGTGGCGAAAAATAGACGTGACTATAAGGGATAAAACAAAAGAAAATTTATAAAAAAAAAAACCAAAAAAAAGCTTTTATTTTAAAAAAAATGAACTAAATAGGAAAAAAATATTTTTTTTTGGGCTCCGAAATAAATGCGGGATAAAATCATAAAAAATAAAATAAATATTTATCTCGCATTTTATTTCTAATACACAGCGCCCAAAAAAATTATTTTTTTCCTTTTTAGTATATTTTTGTACTCTATATGATATATCATCGAACCAATCATGGAATACAAAAAAGAACTATACCGGAGTGTTCGGGATGGAAAAAGATTTTGATTTGCGCATGTCTGTCCACCTGTCTGTCCACCTGTCTGTCCGTCTGTCTGTCCGTCTGTCTGTCCGTCTGTCTGTCCGTCTGTCTGTCCGTCTGTCTGTCCGTCTTACGCTTCTCGTAAATGGCAAGGCTTAGGTTTGAACGGGTAAAATTGGACCATTAATTCCCCCACACAAACGAAAAAGTTTTTTGCGATTTTCTCGAAAACTGTGCATCGTTTCGAAAAATTTGTAAAGGTAAAATGTTTTTAGATTATGATTTTACATAACCGTTCCATAAATCAAAATCCAATCGGACTACTCCTTTCCTACCATCCTATACAAATGGATTTTTTTTCTGTGATTATATAGGGTATTTGACATTTGGCTTGTGCTTAATACATTTTTTTAAAAAAACCTTTTTTTGATTTAATGTCTATATCCATTCTATGTTCTAACGTTTTCACATTTGGTAGCTATAAATAACATCTTTATTTACACAAACTATCAATTTATCTAATTTCCGTGTAATCGTCTTTCGTATGTTTTGCAGTTAAGTGGCGATTCCCTTATAAGCTTTAATCTGCGAACTCATTAAGTAGGCGGACGTTCTTTCAAGACAACGAATTTTCAACGGCAATCTAAAGTTAAAGGTAACTGACCCAAGACGACATTAGCATCGACATCGCACGATCTTTCAGATATTCACGATAACTTTACGTATTGTCCACCTACACAGGTAATTCGAAACGACATTTCTGTCTGCAAAATTATCATCAACATCATGTTTATTGTACAAAAAGACAAAAACGATCATCGGCTTAATCTTGGACCTGACCGGAAAGTCGCGAATTATTTTTCTTGATTTTTTTTAGATAATTATGCCAGGTATCTACAAGTACTTGTAAATTTTTAAATACCACACTTGCTTTTCGATGATGCCGTCGAAAAGATTTTTCGGACGACAGATTCCCATTTAAATTGGTGGCCATCCTAATTTGAAGATAAAGAAATAAAACTTTGGTCGTTATTTGTAAATTAGCATCTGTCCAGTTATAATCACATGACGGTGTTTTAGATTTGATTTAGTCAGTGAATTTTATACCGTTTTTTTTTCAAGTAAAAAGCATCAAATTTACCACATCAATTGACATTTTCGTTAACATGAATGTTGAGGCTTAGTCATAGTTTGTGTAAATTGAATACGAGGAATTTCGCAATGGAAAGTAAATGAAACTTGCTGCAGTTCAACTGCAATTTGCTATAATATTTTACAAGATTCTTCTTAACACATTCTCGAGTCCATCATGTGAGCATAGGTTGTAGAATAAAATATGCTGGCGCAACATTGGCCGAAGTAAAAACAAGTTATGACTATTGAGCGAATTCCGTCGCTTTTCCGCTTGACAACAAAATGCATTTCTTGGAAAATGATATAGTCTTGCCAATCATTGACCGTGTGTTTTGTTTTTCTAACTGTAGTGCATTTGAAATTACAGTATACTGAATTCAAATATATTTTTCACTATTTTAAAGATCTATTCCCACAATATAATTAGTTCTTGTTTTTACTTTGGTTATCTAAATGAAAAAGAATTAAATTTTTAACTAAACTCACTTACTTTTAGTGTCCGGCCTGATAAAAAAAAGTAGTTTTTTTAAGAAAATATTTCTAGCCTTAAATTAGCGTCATCGTAGTCGCCTCTGCACAGCCTGGAAGAAGAAAAATGGCATCATTACGATAGATTGGCCCTCCCAATCTCCTGATGCCAACCCCATTGAAAATGTATGGGGCATCATGAAGAACAAGCTTGCAGGGAAGCCTGTTTACAATTTGGGGCAGCTTTCAAGGGCTCTTCAAAAGATATGGCGTTCTTTTCCCACTGATTACGCCGAAAAACTGGTCGAAAGTATGCCCAGAAGGTGTCAGGCAATTCTCAAAACGGTCGCGATTTTACTATTTATTAATTAAAAGCGCCTCAGCATATTCAATGTACTTTATGTAAAGAAAATTAGAAATAAATACATATATTTTATTGTTCTTCAAAAAGGGCCGGTTCCTTTCTTGTTGAACAGACTGTAAATACTAGACTTTATTCACTAAAAATGCTGGAAGACGCCATTGCTAATAGTAAATACTACAAATTTTTCTAACACACTTTTCGTACTAAAACTACCTAAAATGCTGTTAAAAGCATTATAAAACATAACAAAAGCTATAATTGCCAATCTGGCAATCATTGGAGACCCGTATGGTGATATTCGTATCGAAATTCGAACAGTTATACCAAAATTCCACTTTGAAGTCAAACTTTCCAATAAGATTTTTTAAAATTTATTCCAATCGGATTTTTATGTATGGGAGTTTTATGTAGAATCATATTCTAAATAACTTTTGTTCTTGCACTTTTTTTGATAAGAAGCACCGTTTTTGAGATATTTGCGAAAAACGTTTTCGTTCGTATGGGGGGTACCCCCCCCCCCCCCCCCCACCCTAATGATCCATTTTTGTCCATGAACGAACTTGGCCTCGCATTTTACGGAAAACGGATCTGCGCAAAATTTCAAGTCTGTAGCTCAATCCGTGCGCCCGCAATCCGCGCCACAGACAGACAGACGGACAGACAGACAGACGGACAGACAGACAGACGGACAGACGGACGGACGGACATGCAGAAATTAATTATTGTTATCATTCTAAACACACTGGTGTAATTCATTTTTATGTGTGATGACGGGATCTTGGCGTTACAAACGGTAAGGCAAAGTTAATATACCCTTTGGTTTCACCATACGGGTATAAACATTATAAAACATTATGTTAAAAGCATTTGTTACGTTTTCTTGGCTCAATGTATATTTTTTTGTAAAATTATGATTGAATGATTAAAATTCTATTAAAAGTACAGTGACCATTCGTTCCCTATTTTAAAAGATAATCTCTTATTTACAATTACTACTTGTTAGCAATAGCTTTTATTTTTTGTTTTTATTAATAAACAATTTGCATTCATTTTTATTCTTTATTATCCTAAAAAAAAATTTTTGATCCTTTATTTTCACGAAAAACCTATGATCATATATCTATACCGTATCTACTATACCTCAACATCTCGCAAAATCCACTAGCAATTTTAAAGATTTACTTACACCACAATCAATTCAACGAGTTTTGCCATGAAATTCAGACTTAATAACAATCTTAGGATTTCTTTACTGACCGTCGATCATTACCAACTCATATAAATAACAGATATTAGCGTAATTATTGATCGAATGTAATTTTTTGCACTCTTCTCAAGACTGATCTATGGCGCGATATTAAACGAACACGCTTCTAGTCCAGCAAACCCAATTCATCCTGAAGGTGTTATTAAAAGTAATTTTATGTTGCAAGAAAATGTATGCTGAAATAACAATACAATGATAATAAACTCAAAAATCCACTGTATTTACATAAAAAGAATGCGTATTCCCAATACACTCAAATTATTTTAAAAATGAAATCGTTCATGATTTTTAAGAGCCAATGGAAGTCACTTTAGATGTATTAAGAGCCGGAGAACTTAATTGTTAATTTTTCCTAACAAACATTTCCCGAGCACTATCTCGAGTCGATTGGAGCATTAGTTGCGTTTTTTTAATGTTCTAGAACACGGAACATTAAAAAAAACGATCCAGAATAAGTGGGAAATTTCATTGAGTTCGAATGGCAACTAACTTCACGTTGGTTACATCAGTAGGCCGTTACTGCTATATTTTCTTGATATAATCACGATTCGCTATCTTCCATGATTAAAACTATTCCGCTGTCGAACAGAACCAAAGAACCACCAACACAAAATCCTCAATTGAGAATAAAATGTCAGATTTATTATGTTGAAGTTAGCAGCATTTCATTACCGTACATTACCGTATAAAATTTCCCTTTGTTCCAAGCGCTGTTCGAGATGAAAAGGTGGTGCAGGATTTTGTATTCTGAACTGCTTCAGAACATTAAAAAAACCCAACTATTATTACAAGATTTCTCGTATACAAGATTTCTCGAAAAGCACAAAAGCTAGAGCCACAAAATTTTACAGGGATATTTGATCCTGAAATGGGATGATCCTACCAACTTTTGGTGGATATCCGTTAACCGGAAATAATCAAAATGGCGGTTTTTTAAAAATCCCAATATAGTTTTTCGCGATTTACTCCGAAATTACGCAAAACACAAAAGTTGAATACAGTAAAATTTCTTACACTTTTGCCTTTTAATAAACTCGATATTTCCAACCTGTATCCAGATATACCGTTATTCAAAATATATCAGTTTTTTGCTATTCTCTTGAAAACTATAGGGTTTCCGCTGGTTCAATGTAGGAGTTGAATTGAACAAAATAATATTTGCCACAACTTTGACTATTATTCATGACCCAAAGAAATTTAAACCAAAATTTTCGTTATTAAAAATTCGATGAGTTCAAATTTCTTGTGGACAGTGGAGCACACAGTGAAACGCTTTTTGCGAAGATCATGTATAAATTGTAATTTACGATTATTTTGTATGCATTATAAGGGGAAATACACGTGGGTCATTTCATGACCCCAAACATTCTATTTGCGTGTATTTTTTTGAATAATAAAGGGTCTTTCAACAAAGACATAACAATTTTGTATTTTAATAAAAACGCACCCTAAAACTTTTTTTATGATCTGGCAAATGCTAAAACGTCAGTCAAGGTTTACATTTTTATCATGGTGAAGTTCACGAACGAGCAATGCCACAAAGCTGGTCAACTCGGCGCCGCCACAAAGGAGGTCATCAACTCCGACATTTCTGCGAATATTGCCGGACAAGGTCTATCCTTATCCATTTTAGACCAGTCAAAAGGAGCACTTCCTAAGTTACCGCCAGGAAATCCTGGAAAAATATTGTCTCAAGACGACTCGTCAGCAATAGTTATGGACACAGACGAAGGGAGCTGGAATTTCACCAGGAAGCGCACCAGACCAACGGCAAGCCCGGACAAGTTGTCGAAACCCAAAAGACATCAAACGACAAGTGAAAATTACTTCGCATTACTCTCCGACGAGGAAAGTGACATCAACAAGGTGATAAATACTAATATAAGTACAAAAATTGTTACTAACATAGACGATAAGGCTTTAAATTTTCCCATATCTAACGTAAATAGTGTTAAGAAAAAGACTGTAAAATCCCAAAAGACTGAGGAAGCCTCCAAGGCGAATCCAGGTTCAGATACTGAATACTGCCCACCGATAGTCGTTCATGGACTTGTAAATGTTAAAGAGGTAAACAGATATATCACCACCCATTGTCCAAACGCGGAGCATAAAATAATTAAAAACAGAAACGAATCTGTTCGGGTACTCGTAAAGGGGCTAGATAATCACTCAAAATTATTCAACATTCTAAAAAAAACGAATTCTCAAGCTTATACTTACACTCCTAAGGCTGTGAAACCCATTTCTGTCATGTTAAAGGGCATGCATGGTGACTACTCCGAACAAGAAGTTTTGGAAGAGTTGTCTAGGCTGCTGCCAAATATAAACCTACTTAAGGTTTCTGAGTTTTCAACGGCTAGATCTAGGGTAGGAAATCGATCTCTCGGTATGTACATAGTTCAATCGGCTCCCAATACTGATTTATCGGAACTTAAAAAAATTAAGGTCTTGTTTCATATGAGAATCTTTTGGGATGAGTTGAGGAAACGGGATACGGTGCAATGCAAAAATTGCCAAGGCTTTGGCCACATTGCTTCTAACTGTTGTATGTATTATAGGTGCGTCAAATGCTCGGAGCCGCATGGTCCAGGGGAGTGCAGGAGACCAAAAGAAGTTACTGAGGACACCGAGGCCCCGTATTGTGTAAATTGCAAAGAAACAGGTCATCGAGCGAGTTTCAAGGGGTGCCCAAAGTACCTGAAATTTCAGAGAGAAAGATACAGAAGAATACAAGAGGCGAAGGAAAAGAGAGTTAATAGACAATCCTTCGTAAATAACAGCGTGAATAACTTTGTTAACAAAAACAGGAGCTTCGCTGACTGTTTTGGTAACACCAAGGGAACTGAAGCGGGATCCCCCGTCTCTAAACTTTCGGATATTTCTCTGAAACTCTTCGGATTGGACTTCTTGGATCTAACTACTGAGGTGGAAAGATTCTTGTTACACATGAATAATTTGGGATCAGTACAACAACAAAGAATGGCGATGCTACAATTTTGCATCGACTTGTCTTCTCGATCGAAATGAGCCTCAAACTCATAACATTAAATGTTAGATCAGCTGTCTCGACAGCTAAAAAAGTATTACTTGAGGATTTCATCAAGTCCAATAACCCAGACATCCTATTCTTAAACGAAACGCACCTATCGGGGAATAAATCGTTGCAAGTAGCCGATTATAATAGTTTAGTTAATAACAGTCTTCAGGGCACTGCCCTTCTCTTTCGTAAATCTTTTAAAGTCAACAGGTTTTTTTTAAACATCAATTTTAATTCAATTTCATATGTTGCAGGTAGCGTGAATATTAGTCGTCGGTCCTCGGAGTCGAAGGTCCTTTTTATTTCGGTTTACCTACATGGGGTAACCACAAGCGAGGTTGAATTATCATCCTTTTTTGCAGAGATAAACAGATTAAGCGAGAGTGAGTTTGATGACGTCGTCATGGCTGGAGACCTAAACGCCAGACACCCGAGTTGGGCTAACACTCATTCGAACCGAAATGGACGATTGATTTATAACTGGCTCCTTGATAACCCACATGTTAATTCCATGGCGCTTATCCATCCTAACTCTCCCACTTTTCCAGGTTCAGGTTCATGCATAGACATGTTCGTGGTCTCAGCCTCGTTAACAAGTCCTCTCGCTGGCAGCTATAGGTGTTTCACTGTCTCCTCCTTCTCCGATCACTACGCGGTGGTTCTGGACATGGCTTTGGACAATTTCTGTCCCGCATTATCATTTCCCAGAGTTTTCAGATCCTTTGCAAACACTGATTGGAAAAAGTTCAAGTCATATATCTCCGAAGAGTTACAACTTTTGGAATTACGGAACGACAGAAATCTAGAGGAGTCTGAAATCGACTACTTTATTGATCAATTCAATAAAATTCTGTACGATGGCATTGTCAGATTCTCGGAAACCCCTAAACAATTTAGTTTCCTTAAAAAAATTCCGCAAGGCCTGCGTGATCAGATAAAAGTCAAAAACATCTGGAAGAGACAGTTGAAAAGAAGACTCGATAGAAAGGGACATGTTGCTGACGCGGAGGATAGAGACTTCCATAATAAGATCCAATTTTTGAGTGTTAAAATCGATACTGAAATTAATACGTTTGTAAATAACGAACTTCAGAAGAAACTCACAAACCTCAAGCCAGGACCTGACGCGTTTAGGAATGTATACAGAATAATTGGGAAAAGTAAACCTAACAAAATTGAGAAACTCTACTACCAAGGAGCGCATGTTGAGGATACGGACGGTATAGTGGAAAGTTTTAGAGAATATTACTCGGAAATCTATCAGAGGGCTCCTCCGGCCACGCCAAATTTCAACATGGTTTCGGGATCTATCTCAGGGTTTTCTAACCAACGCGTCGGAATGCTCACCAACTTTGGTGAGATCCAAAGGTGCGACGACTTGCGAGTGGGTTTTCCTTTTGTTACCCAGAAATCAATGAGGCAATTCCTAAGGCTTCTGAAGGGTAAAAAGTCATTCGGCCCGGATCACATTTCCAACTTCATATTAAAAAGGCTACCTAATGAAGCAGTAAAATTCTTGGTGGTAATTTTTAACAACTGTCTGAACCAAGGATACTTTCCTACGGCATGGAAAACAGCTAGACTGATCCCGATCAAGAAAAAGAAGGATTCAACCAAAATAGAGGACTTTAGACCAATCTCACTGCTTTCTAACGTGGGTAAATTGTTCGAGAAAGTTTTAGCTGAGCAAATGTTGAACTTCAACGAAGAAAACAATGTTATTCCAGAGGAACAATTTGGCTTCAAGAGAGGACACTCTACGGAACACGCACTTATCAAGCTACAAAAGGACGTAGTAATGGGCCTACGAGAAAAAAAAACGACCGCTGCGTGTTTCCTTGACGTTGAAAAAGCATTCGATTCCGTTTGGTGGGAGGGTCTCATACATAAACTAATTGTCTTAAGGTTCCCGATACATTTGATCAGAATCCTTTCAAGTTTCTTGCATAATCGGCATCTATCCATATGTATTGAGGACAGATCCTCAGATTTAGTTCCCATATTCAGAGGAGTCCCCCAGGGCTCGATTCTGGGGCCCATTTTATATACAATTTTCATGTATGACTTTCCACACTCCATGATCTTTGACCCCAACGAAACCCTGAGATCTGAGGCATGTCTCTATGCAGACGATACCATAGCTAAGGCTACACATAAAGACCCAATTATCGCAACAGAAATGGTAAAACTTCATTTAGAGGAAATCTCCCAGTATTATGCCTCTTGGGGAATACGTATCAACAGTAGCAAATCGGAACTGATCCTCTTTAGAAACGCCTCAGGAAAAGGACCTCCTGGTATAGCTAAGGTCTGCTCCAGACTGTCCATAAATCTGGACGGCCAGATTATTCAGTGTAAAGAAAACATAAAATATCTTGGCATCCACTTCAACAATCTAGCCAAATTCAATCTCCACGTAAAACATTCGCTGAATAAAGCAAATAAAGTATATGCATCGCTCTTCCCTCTATTGCATTATAAAAGTAAATTATTTCCGAAAACGAAATTACTTCTATACAAACAAGTAATAAAACCGATTCTCACGTACGGGTTTCCTTGTTGGTCCTGTATTTCTACCACCTGGGCAAAAAAAACAGAGCTTTTCGAGCGTAAAATTTTGCGCAACTGCACATCAATGAAATTCAAATCGCTAAACAAGTACTTTTCCAATAGGGAACTTTATGAAAGGGCTAATATGACTCCATTCCTATCTTATTGCATCTCGCTATGGAAAAAACGCTCTGGAAGATTACAGTTTCATGATAACAGCTTAATCAGAGAACTACCTGAGACATATCGAGTTTCGACCCCCCAGTATTATCTTTCACCTTTCGACATACTCGACGAGGATATTCGAACAAACAACATGGACACCATTGGTGGTATAAATTTTTACCTCGGAAGAGATGCAATACATCATAGAGGCTAAAGCTACGGGGGCGAGTTGGCCTTCACTTCCTCAGTCTTAAAGGGTTCTTCTGGTAATTGCCATTTACAACTATTTTGCATTTTTCTTTTCTTTCTTGTTATTTATTTATTTGTTGTTCTTTCGTTTTGTTATTTTATGTAAGCATAGTAATACAACACCAGAATTGGCTGTAATCCAACACATTGCAGTTGGCTTTACTAATAGATAACTTACTGTTAACGCATATAATGTCAAATGAATACTAATCTAGTAGAGAAAGATTTCCTTTGTAAAACACAGGCACTGTTTGCCTACGTTGTTAAAAGACTAGCGTAAGATATATTCAAATGTTAATGTATTTTATACTTGGGCAATAAACTTCTATTCTATTCTATTCAAAGCTGGTCAAACAATTGATCTATTGAAGGAGAAGTTCGGTAATCGTTTAATCTCGAGAAATGGTCCGGTCGAATGGCCACCTCGCTCATGCGATTTAACGCCGTTGGATTTCTTTTTATGGGGTTATGTTAAGTCGTTGGTTTATGCCAACAAGCTAACAACGTTAGAGGAGCTCAGGAACAATACCGAACGCGAAATTGCCAACGTTCCGGCCGATATGTGTGGAAGAGTGGTGGAAAATTGGCTCCAAAGAATCAATCAGCAAACGTGCTCGCGGTGGCCATATGAACGACATCGAATTTCATACTTAAATGTAACATGTCCACTACACCGATATCTCAATTATTCTGTGTTTTATTTAAATACAAAATTGTTATGTCCTTGTTGAAAGACCCGATATAAGGGTTAAACTAAAATTTTGTTAGTTGGCTTGTGACGTTTGATTGTGCACAAAAATGTTCACAAACGTAGATTTTGTATAAGAAATTCAAGTGCTGTTAACATCAGATATTTTAAAGGCTATTCCATACCACAGCCCACAGCTATTTCCCAAATATTTAAAGAGTTTATTTTCTAATATTTCATAGAGTTGCAAAGACATTTTTAAGTTGAAAGTTTTCTAAATTTTAAATACATTTTCATAAGACGTATTTTTACTTATTTCATAAGACAGCTACACTCCTATTTCGTAATATTTCCTTTGGAGCACCTTTTACATAAAAGCCGTCAATATATTATACAGAATTTGTCCATAAACGAAGCGATTTCAAGATAAAGGATACAGGATATAAAGCAACTGGATACCAATTGGCATATCATTCAGCCAAAAGTATTCAACCGTGACAAGTAACACAGAAGAATGCTACAAGAATCTAAAGCGCTTTACTTGCAACACGAATGAAGATTCTTTATATATATTTTAAGGTGATTTTTATGTTTATGCTTCTTTGGATGCAGCTAACCTTTAACCTGAACATGCTTCCGTAACACAAGAACACCTCTGACGATTCCGCGTGAAGCACCTTTTATTCACATTGCATGCGGCAAGAAAAGGAAAAGTTACGAGTAAGAAATGTAACGACAACTCAGTGGATACTTGTGACATGGCTGACTATATGTCTCGTCCTGAAGACATAAGTTTATAACACTGCATAGTTTTACTAGAATAGAGTAAACACAGACACCCTCCACATACAGATCCCATTGATTTCTCCACATTTCTCCACACCTGGCTAGGCGTCTTTAGAACGAAATTTTTCAAAGGTTCCAGTTGAAATACCACGAGATCTTGTTAGTTTTTTTTTCCTTAGCGATATATCTGTATGTACAAGTGTAACGCTCTCCAAGAAACCATACTGCCGACAAGATTTTACGATTATTTGCTCGCAGAAATTCAATCTCATAGTGTGTTCTGGAAGACACAAAAAAAGTTTACACAATGACGTGACATGGGATTTTCCGAAGATTTGGAAACTCGTGATAAGAATCTGTTAAGACGGTAAATCTGGCGAACTACTGATGCGAGTATCTGGAGTATTTTCTCAATGCGAGTATTTACGGACAATAAAGTTATCCGCAATGATACGTGCATTTAATACTTTCTTTTACCTTCAGTTTCTTTAAACCAAAGAAAGTCCAAAGTAAGATTTTGTAGTTTCTTATTTCATTAAATTTTTTTTTACCCGCAAACAGTTTTTTTTCTTTATACAGATATACGAATATAACTAAAAAAAGGCAAATTTTTCAATGAAAAATTTTAATTTTCCACTTATTGCGTCTGTTTTGTTCGACGAACTGTTTTTGATTCTTACATAAAACATACAAAATAAATTTAAATACACATAACTGACTAGGATGCACCAACAAACACAGACCATTAAATTGTTTTTAAGTTAATTTATGCACATCGAAAATTATTTCAGTTTCTTCAGTTTCCGTATCATCTAACAGCAGTTAATAGGCCGTAAAGACGTCTGCTAATTAAAAACATACTTTCATTGGTTATATGGATGTTCCTAGTGCATCATTCGGATCGCTGATACAAATATCTTACAGAGACCACTGGTATTAACATATAAACTTGCCGATATGTGTCCAAACCCAAGTGAAACAACGAATGCAACTCTACAACGCATAAAATTCTATTCCTGGATTTCTGTAAATGAAACAAACATTAAATGCAACATCCGCCTGTTGGTGGCCATAAAAACATATTTTTGGGGAACTTGATCTTGAATTTTCCTCCATCAATGTCAAAATTAATTTTAAATCGAAAGTTAAAATGTTGTGACAATATAAAAGAGCAGTAAACAGGCGAATCACTCATCAATAATGTATTTATAGAAAAGTCTATACAATTAAACGTATTATAAAATATTAAACAATCTGAAAATTTAGAAGGTGCTTTTACAAAATATTGGGTTGTTTTTTTGAAGCTGTTTAGATAGGCCACCCCGCCTACCTAAATGTTTAATACAGATACTGATATGAGTACACTCAAACGTGTTTTTTGTGCGGTGGCTAGGAATTGCAAAAAAAAAAAAAAATATCAGTTGTGATCAACACAAAACTTTCCTCTGCAAGTTTCGGAAAAACTATGTATTGTAAAAAGTAAATTTTTTTTAAATATCTAGAGAAACGTTAAAGACTTGTAAAAACCATTAAAGCAGGATATTTTATTTTCTTTAAATTTGCTTATATGCATTATTTCTAAAAACCGAGAAATTTTCAAAAAACTTGATTTTTTAAAATATTTTGAGAACCGTTAGAGATACGTAAAAACCATTAAAGCAAAAAATGTGAAAAATTTTATATCCTTTAAATTTTGTTAAATACATTTTTTACCAAATCGCAAAGTTTTCGAGAAATTTAAAAAAAACTGTATTTTTTCGAAAAAAAAATGTGTTGAAGGTACGCCTTATAGCTTATGTAATTTTTCCAAACGTTTATAGAAAACTACGATTTTCGTCAAACTTGTTTACAAAAAATTTCAAGTTGTTAGTTCAACGCATTCTCGAGTTTTTCAAGATACGTAAAACGGAAAGAGCGACAGACAGATACACGAACATACTCATAATTTTGCCCGAGACAGATTTCGTGCTGATCAGAAAGTTTCTGTCTGCCCCAATTCTCGAGTCGGTCTCCGTCATGAATATAATACTTTCCCTCTATAGAAAAGGAAGGTAAAAAAGCTTTTATTTAAAAAAAATGCACTAAAAAGGAAAAAAAAATATTTATTTTATTTTATTTTTCATGCTTTTATGTCGCTTTTATTTCTCTGATACATAGTGCTCAAAAATTGTTTCTTCCTTTTAGTGCATTTTTTTCAAATAAAAGCTTTTTCAAAAAAAACATTTTTGATTTTTTTATTTTATCCTGTTTAGTCATTTCGTATTAATATTAGTATGACTAGTAGAAACCCAAAATAAAAAGGTTATCCTAACAGAATATTCCATTATTCTTACAGACTTCTTAACGTCAGAAACGAATTCAGCGATCTTAAAATTCCTTAGACGAGATTTTTCGCGGAAAATTGAAGAAAATGATGATCATGTTATCCGTACATGACCTTCCGTTATCCTTACGGATTTCTTAGTGCCAGAATCGGATTCAGCGACCCCAAAAACCCCTGAACGCATTTTTTTCCGGAAAATTTCAAATAAAAGATAATCACGTTATCCTTACAGGATCGTACCTTTTCCTTACAAGGACAATGTAGAAAATAATGTATTGCCATCGGACTTACGTGTGTGTGCAAAATTTCAAGTCAATCGGATGAGTGAAAGTGAGTCAAAATTAGATTGCGAGACCTAGATAGAATGACAGATACAAATAAAAGCTTTTAAAATAGGAACAAATCTATACGATAATATCTGTGTTCTCGCCTGCAACTGGTCCATACACTTTCAATTTGTAATAAAACTGTAAGTTCACTTGTGATACTTTGAGTGGATAAATTTTATGTGCTCGCCACTAGAGGGCGATAATGGAGAGGGTAATTTATTTTTTCGCCAAAATTAATATCTTATACTAATGAAATGTTATCTGGAATGATGTTATTTCACTATAGACACTCTTAAAATTGCACTAAGCAAAAAAAAATAATTTCTCGTATTTCATTCTCAAATGTCGAAATGCAAGTGCTGCCAGATTAATATGAATTATCCTTTATTCTGCATCGTTCTCAACTTCGCAATAATCGTAAAAAGTGTTCCGATGCGGCGCGTTTTACTTAAGAATTTCTAGCCGCAGTGCATTTCACTTGTTTTTTTGCACATATTTACTGATTCCGAAAAAAATCCGCTGATCGGGAACCCCAAAATTAAGGCATGCACAGGGCCAGGAGTGGTTGTTTACATTTAGAAAAAAGTCTCCCAAATCTTGATATTTTTAACGGCTAATCAATAGAAAAAAATTGTTCAAAATTTTTATTTGTTTTAAAACATTACGAAATACATTTTTACAATTATTTGCAAAAAGAATTCTTTTTAAACAAAAATTATTCTGAAACAACAGCCTTTACGATGTGAACTTTTCTCAGCTTAACTGAAAATTAAATCAATCTGCAGTATGGGTACATAAAGTGCATTTTTCCAATCTCTTGAAAGCCTCTGATATCCTCGTTTAATGTTAGGGCGCTTTGAAAAATTGTGCGATTAATGACCCATCAGTGTTGCAATTTGATTTTATCGGCAAAAAAAAACGATTCTCGGCTATAAAAATTCGATTTCGCGATAAACACGAGACGAATCCATCACTAACTACAACAATATAGACAAGAAAAAGGACTAAAGAACGACAGGACAACGGCAGCATATAGAACTGAACGTTGAATTCTATGCTGCCGTTGTCCTGTCGAGCTTAGGTGCACTTTTCATGAGTAAAATGGTTATCACAGGAAGGATATATGAAAGGATGTTATACGAGAAAAGACAAAAGAACATATTCGCTCGCTTGTTCAGTACACGACTGACTCTTGGCTGATCCGACGCTAACGTCTCGTCCTGGTGCATTGCACCAATAAACAAGTCTGAGTACAGGTTAATACATATGACGTATTTTGCTTGCGTTTCACATATTCAGAATGGTCGCACGCCTTAGACGTTGGCATTTGCTGGCGATGTATTCACATATAGGTCCCTTGATAAATTCAGGAACATGGATATAACTTTTAAACTAAACTAATATAAAGGTTATGCTGTTGTTGCGAGAATATTTGAGGCAAATAACAAAAAAAAAGTTTAGCAGGAAAACTCTTTCTTTTTAACGTTGAGTATAACGAGAACAAAGTGTTCACATATCACCAGGTCAGAGTTGAAACTTTAAAATCGATATTTCATGTCATCACCGGATAGCAATGCGGAAATATCCTCTTTGATGAGGTTGACATATAATGAGTATTATGTTTAACCGCATTATGTCCTTAACTCATACATGAATATCAAACTCTATCAGATATATGCTAAATTGAATTATTTTTTTGATTCTTTGTTGAAACTGCCACAAATCTAAGCATTCGAATTATTCTATGTCGATTAAATGTGTGAATCATAAATTTTCTATTCGTTTGGGATCTTGATATTCCAGTCAATTTAAAATTTTCTTTTTCCCAAATGTGGAAAAAGTAATGTATTTGCATTACATATTTTTATACCCGTATGGTGAAACCAAAGGGTATTTTAAATTTGCCTTACCGTTTGTAACGCCAAGATCCCGTCATCACACACAAAAATGAATTACACCAGTGTGTTTAGAATGATAACAAAAATTGAATTTTGCATGTCCGTCCGTCTGTCCGTCCGTACGTGCGTCCGTCCTTCTGTGGCGCGGATTGCGGGCGGATGGATTGAGCTAGAGACTTGAAATTTTACGCAGATTCGTTTTTCGTAAAATGCAAGGCTAAGTTCGTTAATGGGCAAAAATGTAGGGTCAGGTAGGGTGAAGTGGTCCACGTTTTTTTTATTGGCCATAAAATGCTCAAAAATTTGAATTTTTGCATGATAATGTAGTCAAATCGCAAGCGCAACTTTCTGCATTCACAGATTGCCAACTTTTTGACATTAAATATAATTTTTAGGCATTTATCGAAAACTTTGATTTTTCGATTTTTTCAAAATGGTAGGGAGAAGTGGTCCACCCACAAAATTTTTCCAGAAATCGTATAAACATAAAGTTAAATCACAAATAAAAGTATAATCATAAAATATGGTTTATTCGAAAGTAACAAATGAGCGTTTGGTCTGTTTTGGTGTTGGTTTCTTCGGTGTAGATGTAAAGCATTGCTTTCCGGCGGCTTTTTCTGCTTCTCTAATTCAGCTCGATTTTCCGGAGAAGTTATAATCGAGCTTTGCATCGATTTTTGGCCACGATTTGTAACACTCAAAATAACTCATAAAAAAACTTGAAAACACGAAATATGACATTGACAGGGTGGACCACTTCACCCTACCAAACGAGGACCACTTCTCCCTACCGACGCTATATTGCGCGGAATGACGCTGCTTCAACAATTGTGGAAGAAAATGCAGAAATTCGGTGGATTTACAAAGTTCATAATGTAAACAAGATTTTAGATTAATTACGTTATTGAAATTGATGAAGAATTTGTCAAAATGTTGTTGAATGTGAATACTTGCAAAAACTTTCAACAATGTTTTTTTTGGCACTGGTCTGTGAGAGTGAGTAAATATACGTCTGCACATTTCAATGAGTAATAAAAAACAAGCTGCCATCAAGAGCAACCGATGAGAGTTGCATATGTCACTATTACTAACAAAAATTGTGGTGGACCACTTCTCCCTACGGATCACTTCACCCTACCCGACCCTACCATTAGAGGAGGTACATCTTAGGGGGCTTTTAAAATTTTACTGTAATCCCAGTAAATTTTACTCGGATTCACAGTGAAAAATACTGCTATTCCAGTTTGTTTCAGTGTTCCAGTATGAGAATTTTACTGTATTTCGTCGTGGTTGTATTTTAACTGAGCTTCCAGTAAAATCTAGTTTAAGGTGCTCTCCAAAATAAGTTTTTTTAAAAGCTTTTATTTAGCTCGCTATCTTGTCTGTCTGTCTGTCTGTTTGTCGGGGTCAAATCTTGCAACCCAATTTTGACCCACTTCCGCTTGTCCGATTGACTTGAAATTTTGCACACTTATTAAAGTCCGATGACATTACAATATTTTCACTACTTCGTCCTTGTAAGGATAACGGAAGGTCCTGTAAGGATAACGTGATTATCCTTTTCTCCAAATTTTCCGGAAAAAAATCTATTCTGGGGGTTTCTGAGGTCGCTGAATCCGAATCTGTCATTAAAAAGTCAGTAAGGATAACGGAAGGTCCTGTAAGGATAACGTGATTATCCTTTTCTCCAAATTTTCCAGAAAAAAATCTATTCTGGGGGTTTTTGGAGTCGCTGAATCCGAATCTGTCATTGAAAAGTCAGTAAGGATAACGGAAGGTCCTGTAAGGATATCGTGATTATCCTTTTCTCCAAATTTTCCGGAAAAAAATCTATTCTGGGGTTTTTGGGGTCGCTGAATCCGAATCTGTCATCAAAAAGTCTGTAAGGATAACGGAAGGTCCTGTAAGGATAACGTGATTATCCTTTTCTCCAAATTTTCCGGAAAAAAATCTATTCTGGGGTTTTTGGGGTCGCTGAATCCGAATCTGTCATCAAAAAGTCTGTAAGGATAACGGAAGGTCCTGTAAGGATAACGTGATTATCCTTTTCTCCAAATTTTCCGGGAAAAAATCTATTCTGGGGGTTTTTGGGGTCGCTGAATCCGAATCTGTCATTAAAAAGTCTGTAAGGATAACGGAAGGTACTGTAAGGATAACGTGATTATCCTTTTCTCCAAATTTTCCGGAAAAAAATCTATTCTGGGGGTTTTTGGGGTCGCTGAATACGATTCTCAAGTTAAAAAGCCTGTAAGGACATCTCAAATGTAAGGATATATTCGAAGACTAAAAAGAACAAAATAAAAAAAATAAAAAAAAAAATTTTAAAAAAAAGCTTTTATTAAAAAAGAATGCACTAAAAAGAGAAAAATAATTTTCTGGACGCTGTGTATCACAAATATAAAAGCTTTTAAAAAGCGAGATAAAGCATAAAACAATAAAATAAAAATTTATCTCGCTTTTAAAAAGCTTTTATATTTGTGATACACAGCGTCCAGAAAATTATTTTTCTCTTTTTAGTGCATTCTTTTTTAATAAAAGCTTTTTTTTAAAAATTTTTTTTTTATTTTTTTATAGTTCCAGTCAGACCTTGAGGGAAGTTGACTGCTGAAGCACAGCGCAAGATGAAAAATATTTAAAAATATAAAAAAAATAAAAAATATGGTTAAAAATATTTATTCCAATTTACTTCATAGACAATAAACTGAGAAAAAATATGTACCGAACAATATTTGCTTGCAGTCACTGAATTTTATCGAAAAGAGGGCAAAAAATATGCCATTTTTATTAAAGTCAGTTTAATTGTATTCCAAAAAGATGCACATCAATCTTTATTATTCCGATACAGAATCTTTTTTCGCATTTAACCGTTTTTATCACATTTGAGTGACGAACGTTAATTGATCGATACCTACACAGCGTAAATGCATTGTGCATATTTATGTGCCATGTTCAGGTCATTGAAATAAGCGGATAACAAAATAGTCACATTGGAACGCTGATTACAAACATAATTCCTAATTAATTTGTTTTTCGCTTTATCTAATGGTATAATCATCATAAATCGTTACTCGTTTCTCTTTGCTTATTTCGAAGCCAAGCCGACCACTCCTTGTGCGGAATAATTTAATACATCCATTCCATATAAAGTCGTCTTATGGGGTGACCGACGAGCCTCTTCTTGGCCTATAGCTGTTAGTTTGTTAGCTTCTTGGTTGGCTACTGGGCGTCAAATGCCGTCCTGCCTTCCGCAAGTAAATCGCAATAAGCGCCTGCAAGATGTTAGAACTCAATGCGACATGAAAGCGACAATAATATTAAATAGTTATAGACAAGTATATTTCGGTAAAGCCGTTCCGAATGTTATGTATGGGGACTTTAGTGTACCTCCTCGTATCTTGTAGATACATCGCCAGTATGTCATTCACTTAAGACCAGGTTTAGTATCTATACTCTAATAATGTGCTACCGTATCGTACCGTCGTGTGTGATGCCAGCGTATCCACACTTTCTTGAAATTCCAGAATAAATCACCTGGCGACATGATTCATTTCAGCCACTTGGATTTGTTGGATTGCGAGATCTAGATGTTGCACGTTGAATACAAATCGTTGGTCGGCATCGCGATTTTCTATACTTCCAACACGCATTCTATACCTACCCGGTCTCTGGACGGTATTTACAACGAAGGTGGTGCAGGTAACTTCATTAGTTAAGCACGAGAGGTTCCAATCCCGAACCAAAACTGTAAATTGTAAATCTTGGCAAAAGTGTCTTAGCACAACACGAAGTCTTCGACCGACCTTGCCGCCGAACATCTTTTGAAGATTTCCTCGATTTGGAACAACATTTTTGTTGCGTAATGATGTTTAGCAGCGGGGCCATGGTCTCTCTTTTCTAAGAAATCTGTTCATAAATCATGCCGTGGTACTGGGAATATTTTTTTTTGTGTTGTTGGAATATTTTCACACCGGATTATGTAGTTTTAATAGAATTTTCGGGTAATAATGATGTGGCGATTTTGCATTGCACGTAATTCTTGGTTAGAACTTTGGCAATTAACTTACAAGTCACGCACTACACGCGTTGAACATATGAAATTAATACACCTGGATGAAATGTTAGAATTTAGTCTATAATAAATTCTAATTCTAAGACACTTTGCTAGAAACATTTGAAATACTATTTGATTCAAAATAATGAATAGTTGAGTTAAATTTTCTTGCTCTGTTTTTTTATACCCGTATGGTGAAACCAAAGGGTATATTAAATTTGCCTTACCGTTTATCATCACACACAAAAATGAATTACACCAGTGTGTTTATAATGATAAAAAAATTGAGTTTTGCATTCGTTCGTCCGTCCGTCCGTCTGTCTCTCCGTCTGTCTGTCTGTCTGTCTGTCTGTCTGTCTGTCTGTCTGTCTGTCTGTCTGCCCGTCTGCCCGTCTGTCCGTCTGTCCGTCTGTCCGTCTGTCCGTCTGTCCGTCTGTTCGTCTGTCCGTCTGTCCGTCTGTCCGTCTGTCCATCTGTAGCGCGGATTGCGGGCGCACGGATTGAGCTACAGACTTGAAATTTTATGCAGATCCGTTTTTCGTAAAATATGAGGCTAAGTTCGTTAATGGGCAAAAATGGACCGAACGAAAGCGTTTTTTGCGAATATCTCAAAAACTATGCATCTTATCAAAAAAAAAGCTAGAACAAAAGGTATTTTGGATATGATTCTACATAAAACTTCCATACATAAAATTCCGATTGGTATAAATTTTAAAAAATTTTATTAAAAAGTTTGACTTCGAAGTGTAATTTTGATACACCTGTTCGCTGTTCAATTAACCTTCGAACACTGCCATATCACCATACGGGTTTTCAATAATGGCCAGATTGACAATTAATGCTTTTGTTATGTTTTTATATGGAAATACTTTCTGTGGAAAATAAAACACCTATTAGAAGATTTTCGATATGAAACATAGCTTAACTCCTATTGGAATTTCTCGGCTTATAAGGTCTGCAAAAACAGCAAAATTATATTATTTTTGCGGATGTTTTCTCATCCAAATTTCCCCCCAACAGGTCGGACATGTCTGCCCTGAAAACTCATCAGGAGCCTGTTTCTGCCCTGAAAACCCATCAGGAGCCAGAAACAGGCTCCTGATGGGTCTTCAGGGCAGACATGTCCGACCTGTTGGGGGGAAATTTGGATGTGAAAACATCCGTAAAAATAATATAATTTTGTTGTTTTTGCAGAACTTATAAGCCGAGAAATTCCAATAGGATTCAATGCTAAAAGGTCGAGTATAAACCATGAATCAGAAATGGTTCAATGGTTAAACACTAAATATCTTAACTCTTTCAAACGGTATTTTGATTAATACAAGGAGAGAAATAATAGGACAGATTCTCATAAAAAAAATTAAATTTCTTCGAAAAATAAACTCTCACACGATTTTAAACAAACATACTATCAAAACCAAACTTAAAGAAATATTTAATTTCCTGTACCGTGTTTCCATCCCTCGAGCAAATAACTTAAATTTATGAAAACTTTTGTCAAATTTTCCTATTTAAAAATCTTGGCGGTTCGCTTTTTTGAAACACAAATACTTTTGTTGTATGAAAAATGAAATTTTTCAACGGATATGATATGCTTTTGATGTTTAGTGTTTTGAAAGCATCAAAGATCTCTTCCACATCCATTCATTCGACAGAAGCTACATAAAGTTAGAGACATCTCAGTGTTCAATCTTCTCTCCCCCCTGCCACAGATATCAAAATCTCCGACCCTTTTCGCCGTAGGACGGTGCATAAACTTCAAAAGGAAATTTTGATCGAGTATTGTGCCGCGGGAGCCGCAAAGTTTACCTCGTGGCTTTTTGTACTTCAGAGCAAATAGCTATGCTTTTCAGTTGTTATAACCCACACCAAACGGGAACCGTCTCCATTAGCGCCATCAACTTCATAATCATACCCAACTCAATACGCTCTACCTCCGCCCCCATTCAATTCGGCGGAAGTGAGTTCATTTATGCTTTGAGTGAAAACTTTCGATGCATGGCATTTGAAAACTAATTGAGCGGCAACAACCAAAGATGATTTTATAAAGAAACACCACAAAATGTTGAAAAGTTTGTTCGAAAAGGGAAAACAACAGAAACTCAAAATCCTGTACAAGCTTTTAGTTCGTGCATTATAATCTATGAATTTAATTGGCCCTGACATTGTAACGTTTAATTATTAAAATGTTTAAACTTTCAATTTTTCCAACAGTTCTCCTCACTATTATGTTATTTTTGATACAGTTTTCGACGATGCGAAAGTATATTTGAAAGTCACTTTTGTTATATTCAAAAGCAGCAATTTAGGACGAAAATTAAATACCAGTTCCAGGATACAAAATCCTATAAAACTTTATCGTTTGATGTATTTAAAAAAAACCCAAAAGTTCTACAACACGTTCATTACAAATACTAAGACGATATAATATATAAACGATATGATGAGGTATTAAGTTCCCTGCAATCGGTCGAGTCGTTTTCAACTCAAAGCTTTTGAAAGCGTGTAAGGACAAGATGATATCAGAAGTGTGGGTTTTAGGTATTTTTTGTGTGAGCGTAACAGAAATTTGTCGCTCCAAGGACCAAAAACCACCATAATAATCTGTACAGACCTCACCACGAGCTGGACAAACATTTTTTTAAACAAAATTAGATTTAAAATTACAGTTTTTTAAAAGTAAAAAATCCGACGCAGAGAAAAATTACTAGATCAAGATTTTGGATATCGGACTTGTGGTGGACACAGTGTTTGTGGTACGGCTCGTGACGCCTCGGCCACGTCCTGCACAGAACACGGTGCGGAGCCTGTGAGAAGAAACGGCATACCTGTTGCTAGCTCTTGGAGGCGGGTCGGGGTCATGTTTCTCCTACAGACGCCACACAATAAGGGTGGTATGCCTGAAAGGGGGTGGAAGAGCAACTTGGGAGAAGAGATTTTCAGGCCTCTAATTGCTCTAGGTAGCCACAACAAAAAAAAACTGAGGAAGGGACATTGAGGTAAGTATCGTTAAATCAAGTGCTGAAATAGAGGGTGACAGGAAGCTGACCCACCCCTATTTAGGATTACCTAAACCGAAAATGTTGGTAAAGCAGCCTCTACTTCACCAACCCCAAAATTAGACTTCAATGCCACATTTAAATGTTACATTGTTTCCAGATAAAAAAAGAAATTACAAAAGAAAAAAAAAGTTGATCAATCATCGTTGGTTTGCATTTCGTCCCTCGGGACGCCCTTCCCTCGCATCTCCATCTCCTCTCAAAATTTTTACGAATGCATAATATCGATTACCTGCAACATATCAAACATTACCCTTTTCTCGGCATTAAAGCCGTTCCTTTTAACGTGTTGTGGAAATTAAAATTTATGTAGAGAAAAGAAAAGAAAACTCGCATTATTTAGGTTTAAACAATAATAAATTTTAATTTCGGATCAAAATAAAGAAAACGTCCATTGATTTTATTTCTTAAATTGTAGACCTAATTTATTCAGCTAATCGTGGCCACTATTATTATCTAAACTTTTAATTCAACATATTGTGATAAAATCTGTGATCAAATCTTATTCTAGAGCTAATCTGTGATATTTTACTGTGATAAACTAAAACTAAATTAATTCAACGAAAATTCTGTTTTCAAAAATATATAAATAATTTTTTTGTTAGTATAATTCTTTTGTTTTTCGCGTTCTATTTGGTAATTTTTATTTTAGGATGAACGAAATGATGAATGTTGATTGTTGTAAAATGATGAATGTTGCAATATGCGCAATTTGTGTTGAGAATGCATTCTGTGATTTCTATGGTGGATGTTGATTTCTTCGTAGTTGTATATGGGTGAGAAAAAAAAGGTGCGTAAAAGACTTACAATGAATCCGGAACTGAAGATGATAATTGATGAATTAATCCTTTTATGTCTGCTGCATGTCAATGTTGTATGGTTAATAAAAAAATTGATGTTTTGAATGATGAGTTGTCACTAGCTTAATTTATTTTAATCCGAGGTTTAGATAATAATCGATGTTTTAATAGTTTAAGAATTTTAATAATTTTTTTTTTCTAATTAAAAAAATTCGATGTAACTTGTTTGGTCTATAATTCTTTCCTTTTCGTAGTAAATTCTTAATTTTTTACGCCGTTTTTGTTTCACTTACATTGACTTCTTTTCTTTCTATCTTATGTCACTAGTCAAAATGCTTTAATTTTTTAAATTCAACAAGTTTCTTCTTTTAATTTAATTGTTTAACACATAAAAAAAAATCAAAATTTCTTGCACGTCGCTTAGTGTTATTTTTATTTTTATACAAATATTATATAGTAAATTATAGTGTTTTTTTTTTAATTTAACACAGCATATAATTGTAAATTTTAAATTTAACACTTAAATCTTTTTTTTTTCTTGTTCATTTAACATATTTCGGATCACACTTTTTGTTAGTTTTATCCTTTATTTAATTAAGTTTCGTTTACATTTTCACTTTGTTATTCTTTTTTCTTCTTATTTTTATTGCTAATAGTAACAATGTTTTGTACATTTTAGATATAACCAGCACTAAGGTCCCTAATTTAACTTCAATGGAACGAAATCATATTCTTTTGATTATTTTAAAAAAAAAAATGGCAGAGCTCGAGAACATAAATTAGAATTTCCGGCCCTACTCGAAGTTTTTAGAAATGTACCAATTTTTAGCGATTCGAGGAATAAATCTTTCATTTTTTTATGCGAAGCGTTCGATTTTGTATTTTTATCGCGCCAACGAGTCTAAAAAAAATTAATCAAACTTCTCTTAAATGAGATATGTCCAGAAAGGAACTTAACAAAAAAAATACATTTTTTTTTTGTTTTTCGAACATAAAAAAAAATCTCTTCCGACCTCGGTTTTTAATTCGATCAAGTCTCAATCCCAACTGACGATCGATCGCAGCCAAATTGACTTCGACGCCCAGCAACTGATATCCACGAGCCGCAAGGATACAATTGAATTTCGTCTCTATTGTTTGACTGGTACAGCAAGTGCTTTTTGTTCGATTGACCAAAACTTGAACAAATTGTTATTTCCGCTATACACGTGCTGCCAAATTTCAAATATTTTATATCGGGATTGAAATTTTTGCCATTGAAAATTTAAAATTCTGTGGCCTTGAAAAGATAGATCCGCTATGTTGGCATTGATTCCTTTTTTTTAAGAAAAGAAATTTTATTGCCTAGCGACAAATCGATCGTTTTGTAATATTTTTGAATACCGTGTCTGTTCCAGAATTTTCGATGCCCTTTTATTTTAGGTTCGCGTAGTAACAATCATTACACCATCAGCAACTTTGCGTTCCTGTAAAGGTAGCAAAGATGTTGAAAAAAGATTGTTGATAAGACGGGTGCCTTAACGTGTGGCACGACCACGACCCTGTGAAAAGAGTCTCACGATCTGTAAATCTAGCCGGGCAATCGACAATTGTGAAATTCGTCAAATCCAGGTAAGTCATAGCAGGTGAGTATATCCAGGTAAGTCATAGCAGGTGAGTATATAAGGTAAGTCATAGCAGGTGATTATTGACATAACTGGTGAGTATATGGACACATCTGGGTAAAGTATTGGATGACTCAATCTTTCGGTCTTACCATTCTAAGACTCTTTGGGTTACATATGGTGACTGACAACCCTATTAACCACTAACACTCAAGCAGCTTACAAGAGCCGCACCGTATGCGACATCTCCTTTCATCTGGCTCATCCATGCCAAGACAAAATTTAATGCCAATTGGCTAATAAGGGGGAGGGGGAATAAAATTGGGAGAAGGTGCAATAAAACTTGAAGCACCTGAAACTGCCTGGCGCAGGTCGATCAAAAAGATGGTCTACCGCAGTAGAACTTAAGCGGAACGGCCATCGCTAGTTTAGGGGTGAAGCCCCCGGGATTCCTTTTTAGGGATACCCAGAAAATTTACTTTAATTGAAGTTTTAAAGTCGTAAATCTTTGGCGTGGACATTTCCGGTAAATTTCCCGTTAACATCCTTAACTTGGTAGATGGAATTACCTATAACCTTTGTTACCTTGCACTTTATAAACTTTGGAGCGAGCTTTGCATTAAAGTGCTTGCTTGCATCGCTTAGTGCAAAGTTACGACGGAAAATCTCTTGACCAACAACAAAAGTGATTGGCCTTGTTCGTAGATCATACCCGGTGGCGTAGCGTTTATAAGCCTGTTCAAGATGTTGACCAATTTGGTCGCGGATAAGCTGTACTTTATCGGCAGGTGTTACGCTTAAATCCGGTGCGGACAAAGCTTTCAATTTTTTTAAAATCCCGTAGGCATTTCCGTGCTGTATCATTTCATGACCAAAATTTATAAAGAAAGGTGTATGTTTAATAGCAGTATGTATCGATGTTCGAAGCGCGCAAGCAATTTCGGGAATAAGGTAGTCCCACTTTTTATGGTTATTCGATGTATAAGCTCGAATCGCTGCAAGTATTGACCGATTCACCCGTTCTGATGCGTTCACTTGCGGTGAATGAATAGCAGTACGCATATGCTTAACGCCGTAAGTTTTCAGGAAAGTTTCAAATTCTTTGGAAATGAATTGGGACCCGTTATCTGATATTAAACTTTCTGGGACGCCATATGTAAGAAATACGTCGTTTTTCAAACATTTCAATGCTAATTTGGAAGTTGCTCGACTCATGGGTTTTAAAAGTACGAACTTGCTGAATTGATCAAGTACCACGAATAACATTGTGTTTCCGTCTGATGATCTCGGATAAGGTCCCATGAAATCTACATATATCCGCTGCCAAGGTCGTTCAACTATTAATTGTTCTCCCATTGGCGGTCTAAGAGTGACGTTTGGAGCTTTGGACTGCTTGCATATATCACAGTTAAGTACGTAGTTTCTGACTTGCGTTACCATGTTCGGCCAGTAGTACCTTTGGCGAAGTCGATGCAGTGTTTTGCCAATACCGCCGTGTGCCGAAGAAGGTGGATCATGGGCCGCCTGGACAAGAGCTGCAGTCAATCCCGACGGTATCCAAAGTCTCCAAGTCTCATCATCTTGCGTAGGATCTCCGGTGCGTGGATCAACCCGTTTGTACACGTAGCCGTCAGAAATACACAAGTCCGGGAGTCTATCCGCTTCCTTGTTAATTGTGGACACTAACTCTTGATACTCTTCAGCAGAAAATTCTGGAGAAGTCAGATCCACGTCCAAGGACGGACACTCCATCGGGCTCGTAATTTCGTCCGCATACACTCGTGATAGAGCATCCGGAACTACGTGTTGGCTACCTTTCCTGTGTACGATGGAAAAGTCAAAGGCTTGTAGTTTTAATGACCATCGCGCGAGCCTGCCGCTTAGGTCCTTTTGACCCATTAGCCATTTAAGGCTCGCGTGGTCGGTGATAATGGAGAAGGGAAGCCCCTCAACGTATGGCCGGAACTTGCGTACAGATAGTACCGCTGCATAACACTCAAGCTCTGTTATGCTGTAATTCCGTTGTGCAGCATTGAGCTTCTGCGAGAAGTACGCGATTGGCTTCTCTTCCCCATCATCACCGACTTGGCAAAGCACCCCACCGACTCCCGTGGTGCTGGCATCGCACTGGATGAGGAATGGTTTTGAGAAATCGGGCGTAGTCAGAATTGGCGCTGAAATAAGGGCTTGCTTCAACTGGTCAAATGCTATTTGAGCTTGTGGGGTCCACTGAAAACCAGAGTTACTTTTCTTGAGACAATCTGTCATCGGCGAGGCCAGGCTGGCAAAATTTGGAACAAACCGACGATACCAGCCGGTCATGCCGAGAAATCGGCGAACCTGTTTCACAGATTTTGGTGTAGGAAAATCTGCTACGGCCGATACCTTCGTTGGATCCGTTTTGAGTGAAGCATCTCCTACAATGTAGCCCAAGTATCGTAGCTCTTTTTGGCAAAATTTACTTTTTGACACGTTGATGGTAAGATTTGCGCGCCGTAGACTTTTGGAAACCTCGGATAAGACACGTAGATGTAGTTCGAAAGTGGGGGAAACGATTAACAGATCGTCCAAATAGACGAATACGTAGCGACGCAGCTCGCCGGACATAAAGGACATGACCTTGTCCATGAGGCGACACATCCGCTGAGGGGCGTTGCACAACCCAAACGGCATAACGGTGAACTGGTACAGAGGGCGACCAGGAACAGTGAAGGCAGTCAACTCTCGAGACTTAGTCTCGAGAGGAATTTGCCAAAAGGCGTCCTTCAGATCTAGACTCGAGATGTAGCGCGTGTCTTCTAGACGGCTTAAAAGGCCGTCTATATGGGGGAGAGGATAAGCGTCTCTCACTGTAACCCCGTTGACTTTCCGAGAATCCAGGCAAAGACGAACTTTGCCTGGTTTCCGGACTAGTACAACGGGCGAGTTCCAGGGAGAGACGCTTTCTTCGATCACCCCTAGCGCTAACATCCGGTCTAGTTCGTCATACATCACCCTCTGCACAGCTGGTGACACCGGATAGTGCCGTTGTTTAATGGGTTGTGCCCCGCCCACATCAATCACATGCTCCTCCAGTGAAGTATGGCCCAAGCCAAGAGTTTCACTGGAAGGAAAACATGTGATGATCTTTCTCAGCCGATGTGTCTCCTCAGGAGTCAGACCATAGAAGTCTTCGTCATCCTGCTGGCTTCCCTCCTGCACTTCTTCCACCATTTTTGGAAGGATGTCGAAAAGCTTCCAAAAGTCGACGCCGAGGTACAATGACTGTGAAAGACTTGGAACCACGTATACGGTGAGTGGTTTTGATTTACCGCGAAATTCCACTGTCGTTTTTATGTAGCCCAATATAGTTTGCGGAGAGCCATCAGCTGTTTGGACCGATGATTTCATTTTATGTAATTTAAGGTTTAATTTTTTTATCAGGTCCTCTGAACCCTTGCCAAGGCAGCTGATGCTAGCTCCTGAATCGAGCAATCCGACAATGGGATAACCTTTTAACAGGACTTCAGCATGTGGCCTTAAATCGTTTATCACCGACACAATACTTGAAACGATGGCCTTTTTTCGATTTTTCAGTTCTTTATACCACGATTTGATACGATCAGCCGCACGCCTTTGTTTTTTTGAATGACTCGTGAACGTTTCCACCGAGCCAAAAATCCGGGCGCGTGCTTCTGCGTATTCTCGTTTCCTTTCATGCAGCGACTTTCTTGGAATAACGGCGTAATTTGAGTCTTCACATTCGGGTAAGTTTATTGGACGTTTCAGGATAGCGACGCTAGGTTCGTCTACTTGAAAGACTGGCAGGTCAGACGACTGTAAATGGATGGGTTTTATTGTTTCGGGCGAGACGTCTCGCCCTTGTCCCCGTTTCCCGGAGAACATTTCGCACACAACCGCTTAACAACTCCTTTCGCCCCACAGCCAAAACAGAAATAATTGGTGACAGGAGTTGGACAATCGACGTATCCGTGACCACGCTGATCGCAGTTCCAGCACACCCAAGAGGTAGTGTCAGCTAGAACGCGACGCGAGCGAGCAGCTCGGTGGTCAAGAGCTTCGATAAAATTTCCGCTCTCATAATCATTCTGATCGAGCAACTCTAGTTCATGGACTGGTCTCGGTTCAGGTCTATTAAAATATCCGCGACAATCCTCCAGATACAGTTCCGCTTTACGACATTGATCGCGGAAATCGTTTAGCGAACGAACATTCGAGGCGAAAATCATTGACCCTAATCGAGGGTTCAAGTTCCTCTTCATCATTACCACTAACTCATTAGTAGGCAATGGCTGTTCCATCCTCGAATGCCACGCTTTAATGTGGGTGTAAAAATCATCGAATTTCTCTCGCGGTCCTTGTTTTCGACTCACGATGCGGCTAATAATATCGTAATCCGTGACGTACGTTCGGAAATGACTTCGTAAGGCAGAGCGAAGTGTGGGCCAGTCTGGACGGCGATGTTCGCGAATGAATTGCCAATACCACTTATCAGCGGCTCCAGATAGTAAAAGATGGAAATTTTTGGCTAAATGATCTTGGGACACACCCACAGATTCGCTCAATACCTCTACTCGGAAAATCAGTTCCTCTACTAACATTTCTTTGTCCGAGCCATCGAATTTGATTCCCCATTTCCCTAGAGGACTACGCTGCCAATACCGTTCTTCCCTATCGCGGTAGCGAGGTGGTGAGGGAGAACGAAGTCTTTGGTTTATTGGTGACGGAGACCTAGGCCTTTGATTGACGATTTGAGGGGGTGGCAAAACTCGTTCAGGTCGATTATTCGACAACCGAACACTACAAGTATTTGGAAGGGGTAAATCGAGTGGTCTCGGGGGATTTCTAACAGCTTGCAACTTCAGACTTTCTTCCAAGCGCTTAATAATTGCTTGTTGGTCTTCCAACTGTTTTTGGTATTGTGTCACCCGATCGTCTTGCAATTTTTGGTTGCGGTTGAAAAACGGATCGCGGTTCACAAAAGGGTCAAATAGAGGATCCCAGACCAGATTCTGCGACGCTCGCCCGGGAGAATCGGGTGTGATCCCAGGATAGGATGGGGGTCGAGATGGTCTGGATGTTTCTGGATAACACGGGGGCAGATCAAGTGGCAACGCTGCCGCACCTTGTACGCTACTGGGGGATCTTAATGCCTCGTCGAAGTTCAACTGCTGTCTCACTCGGTCAATAGGTGGATTTCTGACTTCTGAGTTTGGGTTTTGATTGAAAGCAGGCGTCGGAATTCTAGGTCCTGCACCAGTATTGGGCGTAAAATTATTTTCAGAAATCGCTGGTAAGGACAAATTTGGATTGGCTGGTGCGACGTTTCTTAAATTTGCTGGCCCAACATTAAATTGAGCGTTAGCTTGTGACCTTAAAACTCGATTAGAGGCTGGCCGACCTCGTAGAGTGTTTCGTTGCATCGGCGTGCGTTCCATAATTCTATATTCTCGGCAAATTACGCGGAAATGTTTTAAATTTGCGAAAATTCAATAGAAATTGTTTTAAATTTTCGAAAAATTACGATAAATTGTTTAATACTTAGTTATACTTAAAAATAAAAACTTCAAATCAACAAACCGAAAAATCAACCACAAAGTTCAATATTCGATATGTGCACTTTATGTTTGTGATAACTATAATTCATTATTAACTGAGAGATAGAGATGCTTAGAAAAAACGTTCCATTCGAAATCAACTGCAAACCTCAAAAAAAAACTAATTTGACTTTTTTAAGAAAATTATTTTAATAATCGTTGTGCTGATTTTGGCCGGTCAACCCAAAGATCCAAATGCGGAATTTATAGATTTTTAACAATATACCTAATAAATTGTCCAGCATTATTCACTCCGTATGTAACAGACCAACATCACCACTACTGCCACGAAATGGGAAGGTTCTACTTCTCATAATACCTCCAAAATGATTTTGTCAAGGCGGAATAGTGTTGCAACCTTGCAGATTATAACAAATCCCACTATTGTCACGCTCTGACGCCACCATTCGACTCCATTTCCATGTAACTTGGCACAATTTCCCGTCTGCAAACGGACTATCTTTCAGCTCAAGCCGAAAAGGTAGTGATCCAGAAATTCGACATGGGGAAATTATGTCAAGCCAATTTTTCCTCTATTTCAGCAAAAAAAAATTAATCTACTACAAAAATTTATAGGGTCGGAGGATTAAAGATTGTGAAGATTCGATTACTCGAATTTGCGAAAACCTTAATCCAAAATAAAGATTCGAGGCACAAATCCGTGAAGGACTAGCTTGCTGGATATCCAACTAACTTGTGCCCCGTTGGGCGCCATATATTGTGGTGGACACAGTGTTTGTGGTACGGCTCGTGACGCCTCGGCCACGTCCTGCACAGAACACGGTGCGGAGCCTGTGAGAAGAAACGGCATACCTGTTGCTAGCTCTTGGAGGCGGGTCGGGGTCATGTTTCTCCTACAGACGCCACACAATAAGGGTGGTATGCCTGAAAGGGGGTGGAAGAGCAACTTGGGAGAAGAGATTTTCAGGCCTCTAATTGCTCTAGGTAGCCACAACAAAAAAAAAACTGAGGAAGGGACATTGAGGTAAGTATCGTTAAATCAAGTGCTGAAATAGAGGGTGACAGGAAGCTGACCCACCCCTATTTAGGATTACCTAAACCGAAAATGTTGGTAAAGCAGCCTCTACTTCACCAACCCCAAAATTAGACTTCAATGCCACATTTAAATGTTACATTGTTTCCAGATAAAAAAAGAAATTACAAAAGAAAAAAAAAAGTTGATCAATCATCGTTGGTTTGCATTTCGTCCCTCGGGACGCCCTTCCCTCGCATCTCCATCTCCTCTCAAAATTTTTACGAATGCATAATATCGATTACCTGCAACATATCAAACATTACCCTTTTCTCGGCATTAAAGCCGTTCCTTTTAACGTGTTGTGGAAATTAAAATTTATGTAGAGAAAAGAAAAGAAAACTCGCATTATTTAGGTTTAAACAATAATAAATTTTAATTTCGGATCAAAATAAAGAAAACGTCCATTGATTTTATTTCTTAAATTGTAGACCTAATTTATTCAGCTAATCGTGGCCACTATTATTATCTAAACTTTTAATTCAACATATTGTGATAAAATCTGTGATCAAATCTTATTCTAGAGCTAATCTGTGATATTTTACTGTGATAAACTAAAACTAAATTAATTCAACGAAAATTCTGTTTTCAAAAATATATAAATAATTTTTTTGTTAGTATAATTCTTTTGTTTTTCGCGTTCTATTTGGTAATTTTTATTTTAGGATGAACGAAATGATGAATGTTGATTGTTGTAAAATGATGAATGTTGCAATATGCGCAATTTGTGTTGAGAATGCATTCTGTGATTTCTATGGTGGATGTTGATTTCTTCGTAGTTGTATATGGGTGAGAAAAAAAAGGTGCGTAAAAGACTTACAATGAATCCGGAACTGAAGATGATAATTGATGAATTAATCCTTTTATGTCTGCTGCATGTCAATGTTGTATGGTTAATAAAAAAATTGATGTTTTGAATGATGAGTTGTCACTAGCTTAATTTATTTTAATCCGAGGTTTAGATAATAATCGATGTTTTAATAGTTTAAGAATTTTAATAATTTTTTTTTTCTAATTAAAAAAATTCGATGTAACTTGTTTGGTCTATAATTCTTTCCTTTTCGTAGTAAATTCTTAATTTTTTACGCCGTTTTTGTTTCACTTACATTGACTTCTTTTCTTTCTATCTTATGTCACTAGTCAAAATGCTTTAATTTTTTAAATTCAACAAGTTTCTTCTTTTAATTTAATTGTTTAACACATAAAAAAAAATCAAAATTTCTTGCACGTCGCTTAGTGTTATTTTTATTTTTATACAAATATTATATAGTAAATTATAGTGTTTTTTTTTTAATTTAACACAGCATATAATTGTAAATTTTAAATTTAACACTTAAATCTTTTTTTTTTCTTGTTCATTTAACATATTTCGGATCACACTTTTTGTTAGTTTTATCCTTTATTTAATTAAGTTTCGTTTACATTTTCACTTTGTTATTCTTTTTTCTTCTTATTTTTATTGCTAATAGTAACAATGTTTTGTACATTTTAGATATAACCAGCACTAAGGTCCCTAATTTAACTTCAATGGAACGAAATCATATTCTTTTGATTATTTTAAAAAAAAAAATGGCAGAGCTCGAGAACATAAATTAGAATTTCCGGCCCTACTCGAAGTTTTTAGAAATGTACCAATTTTTAGCGATTCGAGGAATAAATCTTTCATTTTTTTATGCGAAGCGTTCGATTTTGTATTTTTATCGCGCCAACGAGTCTAAAAAAAATTAATCAAACTTCTCTTAAATGAGATATGTCCAGAAAGGAACTTAACAAAAAAAATACATTTTTTTTTTGTTTTTCGAACATAAAAAAAAATCTCTTCCGACCTCGGTTTTTAATTCGATCAAGTCTCAATCCCAACTGACGATCGATCGCAGCCAAATTGACTTCGACGCCCAGCAACTGATATCCACGAGCCGCAAGGATACAATTGAATTTCGTCTCTATTGTTTGACTGGTACAGCAAGTGCTTTTTGTTCGATTGACCAAAACTTGAACAAATTGTTATTTCCGCTATACACGTGCTGCCAAATTTCAAATATTTTATATCGGGATTGAAATTTTTGCCATTGAAAATTTAAAATTCTGTGGCCTTGAAAAGATAGATCCGCTATGTTGGCATTGATTCCTTTTTTTTAAGAAAAGAAATTTTATTGCCTAGCGACAAATCGATCGTTTTGTAATATTTTTGAATACCGTGTCTGTTCCAGAATTTTCGATGCCCTTTTATTTTAGGTTCGCGTAGTAACAATCATTACAGACTTTGAGAAAACTTCATTTAGAGTTTTATTTGCATGATGCATCAATTTCAACATTCAAAGTTGGAAATTTTCACAACATTTTTGTTGTAAAATTACTCTTGGTATGTAAATTTACAGGCATGATGTTATTTTTACAGTATTCAAGGTTGGCACCACTTTTGCCAACATTAAACATTCTACTTCAATTAGTACTGCATTTAATTTTCCAATCATATTTATGTTCCCCTTCTAAGGAAATTTGGAAAAATTATAATGTAATTGGAAGGATAATAATATTTAACCACCATAGGCGTGGGTGGAATTGTTTTTCCAGCGGAGGGGTGGGAAGGTGGAGGGAGGATGATCTGAATTATATATAAGCGTAGGGTCAAAGTGGGTAAATGTAAACAGGGGTAATTGTAAACACTATTGGTTGTCCCCAAACTGCTATTCCTTCTTAGCTTATCTAGACAATATATTAAAAATTGATCTTTTATCTCACTGCGGACACGTGCCACAATATATCTAAGAGAGGGTTCGTTGTGTATGGGCTGTCAAAAAAAGTGCTTCTTTTTAGTGTGATTTCAGTTTTTCTAAGAGTGAAAAGAATTAGTTTTTGAAGTGATTTTTAAAAGAAAGTATGTATGTTTTACTTTATATACGAACATTATAGTTGTTTGAGATCGGTTATATATGTTAATTTTTGTCTATAAACAAACTGTAAAAAGTTATTGTCTGTTTACATTTACCCCCTAATTTTTAACCTCATGTCCAAATGTAAACACTATAATGGGGTTAATGTGAACAACTTGGGGCAAAAGGAAACACCCTTTTTATACCCGTATGGTGAAACCAAAGGGTATATTAACTTTGCCTTACCGTTTGTAACTCCAAATCCTGTCATCACACACAAAAATGAAATTTTGGTACAGCTGTTCGAATTTTGATACGAATATCACCATACGGGTTTTCAATAATTGCCAGATTGGCTAATATCATAAATGTTATGATATATCATAAATGTTTGGTTTTCTGTTTAGGTTACTTTCCCCCCGAGATTTTTCTTTCAATATGGCATAGAACCAAAAAAGGTGTTTACATTTACCCCATTTTTCAAAAATTTGAAAAAAAATATAGGGGTAAAAGTAAACATCCAATTTTGTAAAAAATTAAGGACCTATAATTTTGAAATCACATGGAATGGGCAATAAATAGACAACAAATTTTAACATAATATATCAAAACTCCGCTGTTAGTGATTTATTTTAAAAAAAACCATTACAAAGTTGAAAAAATATCCAAAAAGTGAAAATCGTTTACAAAAACCCCCCTTGACCCTATACATATAGAGATCATTTTTTTTTTGTTCGAATCTTGGACAGAGGAATTTGAATTAACCGAAAAAAAACGAAAAAAGTCAAAATCCCGGAAAAACTTTTTTACGCCCCTTTCTTTCTAATTTTTTAGTGGTATCTTTTCTTTTCACCACAACAGAAGTTACGCTACACACAAAATCTTTAGAAAGAAATCTCATAATCAAAAATTTTGCATTAAATGCGCCACAGGCAAATTTTCTTTTAATAAATATTAACTCTGCTGGCTGTTGAAATACTTGCGCCGCAGGAAAAAAAAATCTGCTTCATGGCTAAATCGAATAATCCGAGCCAAATATTTAGTTTTCAGCCGGGACAATATATCAAAATCTGGGATTGTCAAAACTTAAAAAAATGGGAAGTAAGGTCACCCTTATTATATACTTTTTAGTAAACATAAGAAACACTTAGTAAACATAAGAAACACTAGAATTACCAGGAGCCAATCGACAAATACTCTATATACAGTCAAAATTTTTTTTTTAAATATCCATTTGTATAAGGGAGGCAAAGTAATGGACTGTAAGGAAATGTTATGTAGAATCATATTCTAAGCACATTTGGTCTTAATAAAGTTTTCGATGTGACTCACCGTTTTCGAGAAAATTGCGAAAAACAACTTCATCTGTGTGAGAGAGGGGAAAAGGAATGGTCCGATTTAGAACTTAGCCTTGCTATTTACGAGAAAGGTTACTGTATAAAATTTCAAGTTTCTAGATCAATTCTTTCAAAAGTTATGGCTACAATTAGATATTTTCGTTACGAAAACAAATACAAATCTGAAATAATTTAGAAAAAGGGGTGGTACGAGGGCGAAAGGGGACGTAAACCGAATGCAGCTAAATTTAGGCAAATCACAGCAGATCAAAGTAAACGCACCATCTCCACTCTTGTATTCGCCGTGATTCGCGTACATTCGGCGAAAGTGTAGTGCCGATATAAGATGAATTGTAACTCATATATAACGTATGTCTATTTATGTTTCGCAACAGAAAATCAAAAAAATTTTACTAAATCTGTTAGTAATGACAAAAGTAGGGGAGACTGGGGTATTCTGGACCACGGGGAATTGCGGACCAGCGTCATTTTTTTCCCCCTAGTAGTGGTTGGTAGCTGCAAATAACTGTAATCAGTTTGCCTCATGTTAAGCTAATTTTCCTAACAGTACTCGACTTGTGTATACGCACTATCACCTCGCTTCGATAGCAAATAGAAAAGTGATACTTCGAAATTTTTTTTTTCACTTTGTGTTTCGCTTAAATTTAACCACATTTTTCGAGAATCAACTCAAGTAAATATATTGATAATATTCGCGGAGCCTTAAGCATTCGACACTGACAAGAAATTTTGCATGAAGTTTGCATTGTGTTACTAATAGCTGCCATATTGTAAAAATGAGCATTCGGGGAATTGTGGACCACTTTTGTCGGGGAATTATGGACCACTCAATTCTTGACATTTGACAAGCAAACTTCGTGTATTTGATGCATATAAGTGTTTTTTCATGCAAAAACACAGCATTAGATTTTCGGCAATCATCATACTAATATATAAAAATGAGTTGGTGTCTGTCTGTCTGTTCCTCTTTCACGCGAAAACGGCTCAATCGATTGACTTGAAATTTGGCATGAGTGTCTGTGGTAGTTCTGGTTCCAACATAGGTATACGGAAAAGTAGCGCGAGGGGTGGGGGGAGTAAGGGGAGCGGGTAAAGTGATTTCGAAACTTAGTTTTCCCTCTATGTTACTCTTTCGCGGGGAAACTACTGAACCGATTGGCCTGAAATTTGACATAGATGTTCGTCGTGGGTCCAGCCCCAACATAGACCCATTAAAAAGTTTTTAAGTTCTTTCCGGTTTTCTTCGTATTCTAAAATTTAGACAAAAAGCTTAACCCGGCAACGACGGGTATACAAGCTAGTTTCTAAATCGGCCGTTTTGACATCGTCAGAGGATGTAAATGACCTTCGTGAGAAGGCTGATATGAAGCGAAAGAGATTGGAGAGAAAAGGTGATAAACCATAATCGAAAAAGCAAAAAGATCGTGTCAAATCGAAGACATCACAGAAGAAACAACCATCTTCAACCTATTGTGAGGTGGAAGAATACATCGATTTCTGCATAATTTGTAAGAAAAATATGCCAAAAAAAATGAACCGCCAAAATACCATCCATTGCAACGTGTGCGATCGAGCTGTTCACTTGGGATGCTCCGGAATGACTGCAAGTTACTGGACTTGCGAACATAGCGTTTCGGACTGATTTTCATTGCAATTTTTCACTTCATTTCACTTTGTCTGTTATATAATAAATATATGAATCAAAAAAAAAAGTTTGTCTATCACATTTTTCCATTTTTAATCGATTTACAAAGTGGTCCACAATACCCCGAGATTTTTCAAAATCGCAAAAACGCCATTTTTGCGCCAACTGATAAAACTTGTATAATTTAATACAATTTGACCGAACTGCTGTGACCCAAAGAGAGGTTATTTATCGTACTACAAATTCAAGCTTTGAAATTTTCAGAAATAGTTATTTTTTTGCGAGTTTTTAGCCAAAATGAAAATGCGGTCCAGAATACCCCAGTCTCCCCTACGTTATTCCATATTTAATCGCCATATTAAAATTATGACGTTATTAATTTTGCTGCCAAAATTAAACTTTGTTGATTGGTAGCAGAATTATTAGTAACACAATTTCATTCTAATTATAAATTTATTGATTTTCCATATGTTTTCAAAACCTTTCCTCAGTAATGAAGTAGTCAACAAATGACCAATAAAACTAAATTAATGTTTCGCTTATGGGATTTTTGAACAACTTTTCCGTGGGAATTAGTCAATGGCCACTCGTAAATTTATTTAGATTTTCATAAAATCGTCCACAGCTTTGTTTTTTTTTGTTCATTATAATGGCGATCGTAAAAATTTCAAAGTTTAACGGATTAGATTGTGATCTCTGTTTTGTAGATTTTTACTAAAATTACTATAATAATAAATCTCGAATTCTACCCTAAATCAACTTAAAGGCCTGAAGATATTCTTGATGTGGATCTAGTAATTAATTTTTTTTTCATTCTTTAGGTCAAGCGCTTTTATTTGGTTTCACTCCACAAAAATATAGCCATAGAAGTTTTCTATGGAAAATGAATTCCGGAGATGAAGTACGCCGCCGAAGATCTTATATAAAACTAGTTTTATTTCTTACATGAGAAAGTATATTTTCTTATATTTTAAGACTGGAAGAAAGATTTTAGGTAACACAATATCATGTAATTCAAGAAAATTTATGATATTTTTGTGCAATAAAAGGTAATTTTTTTTTAATATTTAGCAAAATTGATTTAAAACTTTGTTCACTTTGGAATTCACTTTGAAAAAATGCTTAAAGTTTTCAAATTAATTGGAAACATTAAAAAACACAAGAAAAGCCACATTTGCTAGGAGCCATCCGTGAAATACTCTATATGATAACAGACAAAATGTTTGTTTAAAAAAATCCATTTCTATAGGAGATGGGGAAAAGAATTGTCCGATTGGATTTTGATGTATGGATTAGTTATGTAAAATCCTATTCCAAACACATTTTACCTCAATAAATTTTTCAATATGACTCACCGTTTTCGAGAAAATTGCAAAAAATGTTTCATTTGCATGGGGGAGGGAGGAAGGAGAAACGCATTTATACAAAATTTCAAGTCTCTAGCTCAATCTTTTCGAAAGTTATGGCATTCACAGACAGACAGAGGGACTGACATGCGGAAATCAAAATCTTTTGTCATCCATAATACCGTGGTGTAGTTCATTTTTGTGTTCGATGATTGGTTCGATTCATTACAAACGGTATACTAAATCTCATATAGTTCTATATAATAGACAGGGGAAATTTTGTAAAGAAAATGCGGCATAATTTTTTAAATCAAGAGATACACAGTCCCAAGCAAGAATTAACTTAAATTTTGCGCTTTAATTTTATTAAACCAATAATATTTTTTTCAAAATCCAGGGGGGAGCCACTGCCATCGCTGCCGATACCTGCGGACGCCCATGTGTGAGGCTTAGACTATTTCACCCTACCCTCGTTCAAAATTGGACAAAATAGACCATTTTTATCAATATATGAACACGCTTTAATAAATTATTGTGTATTGTTACATCAATCTACACATCTCGCCTGATCATTTGTTTAAAAAAGTTTCTTTAAAGCAAAAATCTCACAAATGTATAAATAAATTAGAAAAAATTGAAAACGATTGCGTTTTTATAATGCTAACATGCAAACAAAACTTTTTAGCCTTTGAGTATCTGCTACTAATAAACATTTATTTTAATTTCAAGACGACAATTTGTTTACTCTTTAGGCAATCTCAACAAGAATCAGATCAAGGCCAGGTTATATAGTAATACGAATATCATGCGGAATTTTTCATCCAAGACAGAATTAAACGAAGAAGATGATCACCAGCAAGTAAGGAACTTCGCAAATATCTGCAACAACATTTGGCCAAGATAATTGGAGAAATTCTGTCACGATACTTTACAAAATTACACGATCATCTCCAACAGAGTCCCAGAAAGCCGCCGGCGTTAACATATCTACACTCAAAATCATCTACAATTACAGAACGTTTACTTTAAGTTTTATGTTAAACAACAGCAGCGAATTTTTGCCTTATAGTGGAATAATTTTGTTTATTGCTCAGATCTGTTGTACCACGTTTATTTTTTCCTTCAATTTTTTTTTTCAACAAAGACCATAAGATCAAAAGAAACTCTTTAAGATCACATCCTACGTCTCATAAGAACAAAAACGAGACATTGATGTGTTTATTTTTTAACGGAAATGGGTGCACATGGTCATCAACCCACTGGAATTTCGTAAAAAAATGTCTTGCCATTCGAAGAAAACAATTGCACACCATATACGAGTATTCTACAATGCTCTGTGAGATTTTAGCTAGGGGTCCTTGAACGGAGTCTTATATTTGCAATTTATGTTGAAGGTGTTAGCCGTGGGAAGAACATTACAGCACTATCTAAATAAATACCATAATTGAAATTGACCTAAGCTGTTTATTTCATTCATTTATCAAGCTTCAAGAAAATGTGTTAGATTTGCTTTGAAAACAAACGATAAATCAAAATGTAACTAAAAAAAGATCTAGTTCTTCACAATAAGTTTTTTTTTCGAACTATAATTTAAAAACAAGCAGTGACGTTACAGTAATGTTTCAGTCCTGTTTTTGAGATTTGGTTGGATATTAATGGAGGAAGGAGTGTTGTGGCACGGTTAATTATTCAACATTTTAATTATTCACTGAGGAACAAGATATTTCTCCAGATTTTTTTAGGGGCTCTCCATAATATACGTCTCACTAAATTTGGCTCTTTTAGAAAAAAAACTGTCAAACTGTGTCACACTTTCGCACGCTCCCTCTTAAAATACGTCAAAACACCAACCCCCTTCCGCCTTATTTTAAAAATCCCGTCTAAAAAAGTTTTTTAAACCTAACCTTAAACATAACAAAAGCTATAATTGCCAATCTGACAATCATTGGAGACCCGTATGGTGATATTCGTATCAAAATTCGAACAGTAGCACCAGAATTCCAGTTTGAAGTCAAACTTTCCAATAAGATTTTTTTAAATTTATTCCAATCGAATTTTGATGTATGGGAGTTTTATGTAGAATCATATCCTAAATAACTTTTGTTCTTCCACTTTTATGATAAGATGCACCGTTTTTGAGATATTCGCAAAAAACATTTTCGTTCGTATGGGGGGTACCCCCCCCCCCCCCCCCCCCTAATGGTCCATTTTTGGCCATGAACGAACTTAGCCTCGCATTTTACGAAAAACGAATCTGCGCAAATATTCAAGTCTCTAGCTCAATCCGTGCGCCCGCAATTCGCGCCACAGGGCAGACGGACAGACAGACGGACGGACAGACAGACGGACGGACGGACGGACATGCAGAAATTAATTATTTTTCTGTTATTTGTTTATTTTTCTAGATTACACCGGTAAAAGTAATAACTATTTACCAGTTTTAATTATTAAAAAACGCGAAATTCAAAACTATTTTTTTTAACATGGCTGACATTTTGACGAAAAAGTTAGCAAATGTTTAAATTGCGACTATCTTTTTTATTGTATTAATAGTTGTCAATGAAGAGTTTCTTTCTGAAGATTTAGCTAAGTGATACAATATGCATTGTAGGGTTAATAATAATCAGAACCTAAGTACCCTAGGAGCCTGGAGTGGTTTCCCGTAATTTGTTTCAAGCGCTTGTTTCGAGTTAGAAGAAAAAGTAGTATTCGCTATCTCTGTTTCGACCAAAATAAATGACAGGGCGAAACAGAGATAGCGAATATCGGTTTTTCTTCTAACTCGAAACAAACAATTGAGACAAGTTTCGGAATACCACTGCTAGATCTTTCAGAGAGGCCAAATATCCAGCATATGAAATGTTATCAAGTCATTTCAACGGCATCGGGTACTGGACCTTGAACCTTACAAGGACTTCAACACTCTCAGAGACACAGGAAAAATAGAATATTTTTTTCCAGGTTACAAATGCAAAAAAGATTTTAAAACACACCGAAATCAAATAAAAGAAAAAAAATGACTAAAAAACCACCGACTAAAAAAACCCCTTTAAAAAAAATTGAAAATCCCCGAAATCAAATAATATAAACATAACAAAAGCTATAATTGCCAATCTGGCAATTATTGAAAACCCGTATGGTGATTTAAGTGAACAGCGAACAGTTGTATCAAAATTCCACTTTGAAGTCAAATTTTCCAATAAGATTTTTTTAAAATTTATTTCAATCGTATTTTTATATATGGGAGTTTTATGTAGAATCACATCCTAAATAGCTTTTGTTCTTGCACTTTTTTTTGAGATATTCGAAAAAATCGTTTTCGTTCGTATGGAGGGTACCTACCCTAATGGTCCATTTTGCCTATTAACGAACTTAGCCTCACATTTTACGAAAAACGGATCTGTGCAAAATTTCAAGTCTCTTGCTCAATCCGTGCGCCCGCAATCCGCGCCACAGCCGGACGGACGGACGGACGGAAAGACGGACGGATAGACGGACGGACGGACATGCTAAATTCAACTTTTTTTATCATTCTAAACACACTGGTGTAATTTCTTTTTTTGTGTGATGACGGAATCTTGGCGTTACAAATGGTAAGACAAAGTTAATATACCCTTTGGTTTCACTATACGGGTATAATCACACGATAAATAGGCTTGCCGGACGTACATGCTAACGCGAGTCTTCCAATCGCATCTACATTCTCGCCAATATTCGCCGATTGCCTTAGTCGTTACTCAATTACTGAATATCCGATAAAATTGGTATTTCTGCTTTAAATTTTTCATTTACAACGCCAAAAATCCGTATCACAAAAATTCAAAAAATTCGAATATTTCCGTGTTTGACAACTCATTCATAGTTCTCTAAAATTAGATGTTTTTGCCTCGAAGTCAAACTCAGAACTAAACTCATTTAGCCAAGAGAGTGCAAGGACGAGAGCGGTTGCCACATTAGTCTGACTCAAGTCAAACGTTGCCAAACTTAGGCAAATCACAGTAGATCAAGTCGAATGCACCATTTACACTCTCGACTTCGCCCTGATTGGCATACACTTCGTAAGAGTGTGGCGGCACGATTAAAATTACCGAAAAAAAATGTTTAATCTGTAAAATATTATTTTATATTTTTCTAAGGTCATAAATCGGAAGAAAATCTGAATCAAAAATCACTTTCGGAGCTGTCCATAAAATACGTCACACATTTCGAAGTTCTGTGGAAGCGTGATGGTGGTATACGAAAAATCGGAAAACAGCGTGTTCGCGGAGGAGATGGGTTCCGAAATTCAATAATCTGCGTGACGTATTTTGAGGACAACCTCTTATGGGCGTAAAAAGGCTTTAACTATATAGGGAGCTAGTCAATCGATTGAACTACAATTTAAGCTTGATTCTTTTGAAAGGAAGGGCCTAAATAGAAAAAAAACTCTCACCTTTGCAATATTGTCTGACTGATTATTTTCTTCTTAAAATTTGAAGTATATTTACGAAAGTCTTCAGATAATATTATAAAAGAAAACCCCTCAAAGTGTAATAAACTCAATGAGAATAATTCTGTCCCTAAAAAAAAATTTTTTTTCATCCTCCCTTATGTAATGAAAATATCATAATGTCACTGTCCAGAGATTTTTAAAGAAATATAAAAATATCTTCTTCAATTACGGAAATCTTTTCCTACGTTTCGTGATTTATGATTATGACCGTTTCCGGTCTAACGTACAATTTTAATCAAAAAAAAATTATGCCTTTGTTGTAAATTTTTCCTGCTTTTAAAGAATTATAATTTCATTAATTTCCACGAATTTTTCTAGATCTAGTCTGTGAATGCGAAATACTTGTTTAAAGAATCACTAATGTACATTATTGTGATTGTATGCCAAGATAAACGACATTCACCATCCCCCAACCATTGCGCCGCGATGTCTGTGAGAGGTGGTAAACATCATTAACGATGGCGCCCTAGTGGGGTGCGCTCGCTATCCCAGGTCCAGAAGGAAAAACTCTCCATTTAACAGTAAACACGGGTCTATAAACCGGGAAGGACAATATCCTCTTGTAAAGATAGGGAAACATTTCTGATTAATTTCGAAGGGATCCTTTAGAGGCGGGTCACATCATTGCTCGCTCCACTCAATCACCGAGGGTGAAATTTGATAAACGAATTTCTTTCGGTGATAAACTTTAAATTAAGCGAAATTCGTTGGCAATTGAAATAATTTTGTCCTGTACAAGAAAAGCAAAGCGTGACATAACATAGGGGAGAAATTTCAATCGTTGTGTTGTTTGTTTTTACTGTACGGGTATTTGATGTTGTTACGGTTGGATGCTGGAATTTTCCCAATAATCGAGGAAAAAAAATTTAATCAATTCGAATTTCGAGTCATAAGAAGATTACTTTAAATTTAGATTGGCGATCTTGTCATTCAGACACAGGGGCGACATCTTTATTTTGATTTGATTCTCCCCCTGGCGGATAAGGAAATTTTCTTTCGAACAAAATCAGCCCAGCATCTTATACTTTGAGGTGGTGATTATTTTCATTGGGATACAATTGTGATCTATGGTAATTTCAGACTTGTATTCATTGTCCATCTATTAATTCGATGGCAATATGAATCCCTCTTTCTCAGTATACTTACTTGGATATCCGGTTATTTGTGTAATTTCTTTCAAGGCGATATGAATAGGTCTGCTGACACAGAAGATTCGCTTTATTCAAGATGGACTCACACAAAAGATATTCATGATGCTATATGGCCGGGTAAATGGCATAAAAGCATAGAATTTGCTTGGGAAGAAGTAAATCCTTTTGTTGGTTCACGTTTCACGACTTATTCCATATATAGTGTCGTACAATCTACGCATTTATGTCAGCAGCTCTTGATTCGCGAAGGAGATTAAAAAAAAGTCCGATACGTTTGCTCAATTGAAAATAATCCGTTGAAGGAATATCACTTTTGATTATGTGATATTCTGCCAACAAATAAATTGTGGAATCGTTTGTTGTTTAATTGATTCGTGTTGAAGATTGTATGTCAAAGTTCAAAGAATTCATTGAAATATAAATCAGTGTGAGATTCTAATAAACCGCAAAATGAATTCAACAGGGAAATTCCTTTTGTGAGCAAATTATATCATGGGACTAATTTTATTTGTCATTGAAACTGGAACAAAATTGTAAAAAAACTTGTCTACATCATCGTAAAATACATTTAACTTGTTCATATATTTAACACGTTCACTGGCAACTACGAGTAGACTCGTAGTTTTTACACGCAAAAAAATCGATTTGGCAGTGAGCGTGTTAACAACAGTACCAGGAAGACCGAGCCAAGCTCGGCGACCTCAAAATCCTATTTTTGCTGATTTTTGGGGAAAAACTAAATTCACATTATCTTTACAGAGGTTTTCCAGAGTTTTTAAATTCCCGACCTAGAAAGATAGAACTAAAACTAACGCGCGATAACAAAATTTCATAGAAATCGATTGAGAGGTTATTGAGTAATCGCTGTCACCGATTTTTGAAACGTTGTTTTTAGACACCAGGTGAGGGGTATCGAGGGAAGGGAAAAGTCAGGTTTGTAGTGGAAAAATCGAAAGCCCTTAGCCCCCTTAGTAATACTGTAAAGTTTCATTAAGATCGGACCACTCAATTCGGTAGATACCAGGCGAGGGGTATCAAGGGGATGAAAGTCAGGTTTGTAGTGGAAAAATCGAAAGCCCTTAGCCCCCTTAGTAATACTGTAAAGTTTCATTAAGATCGGACCACCCAGTTCGAAGATACCAGGCGAGGGGAATTTTCTCATGGGTGAGACCTATCTAGATCGATTCCTTGACCCCGAAAATCCCGAACCCCCAAGTTTCGTGAAAATCGTTAGGCGAGTTTTCGAGATCGTTTGTGCAGACAGACAGACAGACAGCCAGACAGACAGCCAGACAGACATTCCTCGTATTATATTAACCGAGAACTAAATAACCGAGTACCGGTTATCTGGTTTTTTCAGAATCGGTTCCTGAAAATTACCCGAGTATCCGGTTTCGTTTTCAACAACCCCAATTTATATCGACCTGGCCCCTTTCCCCTGCATCGAGACCTCTTACTGTTCAAATTTTGAACTGGTCAATTGATTCGGCTGTGGTTTTCTGAGTTAGATAAAATATCTCTTGAAAAAGCTTCTAATTGAAAAATTTATTTCATCCCTACCACTTTAACTACCCCTAGCAGATATCTCCTGAAGTAGTGCTCTAAATTAAATTTGCTCGAATTTCCATTATCAGTTAGGTCTTGCCTCAAAAAATCCTTTCTGTACTTAACTTTATCCTCCTCTTCCCTTCTCTGTGACTCGTGCCCACCGGTGGTCATTCTTTGAATTACACAGTAGACCGCGTGCTTACGAGCGGGTATTCTTTGGGTGACATTCTGGAACCAACATTTTATTAATTTATTTTTATTGATTTATTCCAAGTACTACCAATTCCAAGTAAAATAAGTGTACATCCTGGGACCAAACGTAATATTTCTCAAAGTTAAATATATGTAAAAGGTTCCCACTGGTGGTCACGATGTCCCACCATCGACATCCAATAATTACCACCGGTGGTCACTTGGTCCTCTGTTGGAAAATTAAAATGTTCACCGGTGGGCACGTGGCGCTCAAAGTGTTAGAAGAAAAATATTAAGGTTTTTTCTATTAGATTGAACTGCGAAACAATCAGGATCTCAATTTTCAAATTTTTAAGATACAAGGGCTGTTAACGCTAATTTTCGCCTTTTCTTACTCACTTTCTCTCTTCGTCATGCTTTTCCATGGGTTTGTTTGTGTATGAGATTTAACCCTTGTTATGCTCTTGGCTAGGTGGATGAAGATAGCATAAATTGGAAAAACCCATTTCTGAATTTTCCCATTCCCTCTCGAATCCTGACGGCTGGCACTCAAGATGTTCCGGCTTTGCTCAGGGTTTTGGGGTGGGATCTTGCCTCTGGATTCGAGTGGGACACAATACGCGGGGTGCCAAAATAAAGAGGGGAAAAACTCCAACCGATCTCGCGTTTCACTCAAGGGGTAAAAAAAATATAAACATACGCACACACTCACGTAGTTTTCCATTTCGTCCGACAGCTAATCCTACGTTTTTTCCGCATTATTCCTTCGCATTGTTTCCCCCTCCCGCATAAACCCACTTATTGACACATAACTAGTTTCCTAACTATTATCACTAATACTTTTCTTCCTTCCAAAAATATTCTAGAAAAAAACCAACAAACACTAACGTTTTATGCTTTGAGTTATAATTTATTATTGACACTATACTCAAAATTGTGGCAGATACATACCAATTACACCAATTATTATTATCATAAGCCACTTAACTTAAACCAATGAATTACACTTATGATTCGTTGAATTATAATATTCTTTGGTCGAAGAATACATTCGATCACAAAAATAAAAATTTAGATTTAAACTAGAAATAAGTAAATCAACAAAACAATTGAACGTTATTTATCCGACACTTAGAGCAAACCGAACCGATCCGATATCAAGTAATTATTAACTGAATAGCAAAAATTTGCCAACGGCCATAAAAAAGAAAAAAAAACGGTACCAATAAAGTGTTCTTTTTAACTGACTTTGAGCAAACTAAGATCAGCAACTTGTTGCCGCAACAAAGTTGAAAACCAAGCTCTATGTGTTGGATGAATAAAAGTTCATACCAAGAGGAATCGAAAAAATTTGACGTTTTTATATAAAATTCTTCAAAATTTCCTACCTTGGAATTTCCTTTTACTTTTCTTTTTAAAGATGTTATTGATTGATGTTTTCTCAGGATTTTCCAGCGCTGATGTGCACATCCGCCACTGATGAAAATTCACAATCGATCGAATTGATCGTCACTAAAACTTTTGGTTAGAAAAGAAATTCAGAAAGGAAAATCCGCACAAATAAATCAACTAAAATGCAAACTAATTTCTCCACTATCACGGATGATGAATCCTCGCGATGGTCTTTATATGGTTGTGTGAATTGATGTTCTCCTACCAGGAAGATGGCCGCGCCCTTGTTCTGATGCCCCTTTCAAAACTTGGACCGCATGGAATTTTTTCTCTTCGGTGGAAAGATTCGTGAACGTTTGCCCCTTTCTTGATTTTTCCAGGTGGAAAGAAATGAAGCTCCCTCCGCTAATATTTGTTAGCCGGAAGTGACGCTGGAATTTCCGCTTTCCGGTGCTGAAGCTCAAATTTGTGCCTTGCAAATTTTGAAGCTTTTCTTAGCATCGAAGAAACTTGATTCTTTTGACGTCGAATTAAATAGTTAAAATGTTAAATGGTTTAATGATGCTTTTAATCGTTCAATGGTTTTTTTTTTTAAAAACGCTACGCCTGGACTTTGCCCGTCGTCTATATATCCATTCCCGAAAATCTCTAATACCAAAAATGAAGACTCATAAGTTTTCAATTGAGAAGCTTTCTTCTAAAAAAATACTTACGTTTTCTAATTTAAAAAAAAAGAATAAAAATGATTTCCGCGTAAAATTTCTCTGGTTTGGCAAAATTGGTGAAAATTGTATTTTCATCCAGAACTAAATTGGCCTTTAACCCCAGAGAGTGAGAAAACGTGGCTACTAAATTATTCTGCCCAAAACGTTGGACGAATATAAGTCCAGTGCGCAGCTTGACGTCCAAGAAAGAAAAGAACGAGCAACGAATCACGAATCCTTCTAGAAGTATCGTTTAAAGCTTTTGGTAGCAAATTTGACCAATAAGAAGATGAGTATAAAGTTATTTAAGTTAGCTTGAAAACATCAATTCACATTGATCATTTTTTTTTTCTCGTGATATATTTTTTTTCAAGATAAAGCTGCATATTAATTATTCACAAAAAAAATGCTCACATAACAGCGCAATTTCATAAGACGAAGACATGTAGTCCTATGAAATTGAAAAAATGGAGCATTTGTCCAAATGAACTACTCATGCAATACATTTTATAAATTAAATTCAAATAAAATAAGTAATCAAAATTAGCATGCAAATTATAATAATTAAATTACGCAAATGAATATGAATATTAACATAGACTACCTAATTATTTCCTAAGTTTTTCTTACGATTACCAAGAGTACGCCTTATTTTAATTATTCGTAGATTTTGACATGTAAAAAAATTTTTTCGCACCTACTTTGTACATTAATTTCTATAATACAATTTATTAATAAAACCCAAATATTTACATTGGATTAAGTAATCGTCTGGTCAGTTTATCGTTTTAAATCTTTTGTATGATAAATACCCAGCTGTTTTCCAGAAAAATCTTCAATATTATACATATTTTTACCCACTTTGCTAACAATTCTACACTTTAAAAATTTCTTAGAAAGCTTTGCACTAATACCTTTCGTTGCATCGCTTAAAATAAAATTTCGGCGGAAAATTTCCTCGCCAGGACGAAATTCGATAACTCGAGTACGTAGATTGTAAATTTTTGAACTATTTTCGGTAGCCTTTTGAAGATTTTGTTTTATGCGTTGCCTATTTATAGCTAGCCGATCATCCAGCGGTAAAGCTGTGATACTGCCATCATCTAAGGATTTTAGTTTTCTTAATAAAGGATACTCGCTGGCATGTGCAATCCAATTCATCCCAAACAAAGCTCGGTATGGAGATGTTCCAATGGCTTGGTGAAATGAACTACGAATTGAACCAACTATTTTCCCAAGATTCGCGTCCCACTTGTTATGTTCCTTGTCGATATATGACCTAATTGATGCAAGTAAAGTCCTATTCATCCGTTCAGAAGCGTTAGACTGGGGTGAATACACCGCGGTTCTAAGGTGTTTAACGCCATATGTTTTTAGAAAAGTTTGAAATTCGTTAGCAATGAACTGTCGACCGTTGTCGGTATAAACTTGCTCTGGTACACCGAACAGATTAAAGATTTCATTCTCCACATATCTTATGATGGCACGACTAGTTGCTTTGTGTAATGTTTTGACTAATACAAATTTGGTAAACTGATCAAGGGCTATTAAAATCGTCGTATTTCCTTCCCGAGAGCGAGGATACGGCCCCAAAAGATCCAAATAGATCCTTTGCCAGGGTCTGTCAGGTATACGGATTTCTCCCATCGCCGGTTTCATCACGTAATTTGGAGCTTTTGACTCCTTACATGGATTGCAACCATTGATGTAATTCCTAACGTGCAAAGCCATGTTTGGCCAAAAGAATTTCCTCCTCAATCGGTCCAAAGTTTTCGCCATCCCTCCATGACCAGCTTGGGGTGGATCATGAGCTGAAGAAATGAGATTTCGAGTTAAACCCGCCGGAATCCATAACTTCCAAGCCAGGTCATCTTTATCTAAATCACCTCGGCAAAAACTGGTACGTTTATATACGAAACCCTCTGACACTTGGACGTCCGGAAGCTTTCCTTGATTTTCATGAACAGATTTTATTAACTCTTGGTAATCAGCCGACTTGAATTCTTCTGAATTCAGATCAACTTCAACCATTATGTCTTGTTCGGTTTGTAACTCTTCTATGAAAGCTCTGGACAATGTGTCAGGTACCACATTCATACTGCCTTTTCGGTGTTCGATTTCAAAATCATAAGCCTGCAGCTTGAGGCTCCAACGGGCTAATCTTCCTCCCAATTCTTTCTGGCTCATAAGCCACTTTAAGCTAGCATGATCGGTTATAACTTTAAATGGTTGTGCTTCGACGTAGGGACGAAATTTTTTTATACAAAGTATAGCCGCCAAGCACTCTAATTCTGTTACAGAATAGTTCCGTTGCGCTGCATTTAGCTTTTGGGATACAAAAGCTATAGGTCGTTCATTCCCTTCATCATCTCTTTGACAAAGAACTCCTCCTACACCCAGCTGTGATGCATCACATTGGATGATAAATTGTTTTTTATAGTCCGGGTGACATAGGACTGGAGCAGAAGATAATGCCCGTTTTAATTTTTCAAAAGCCTTGATAGCATTATCGGTAAATTGAAACTTTTTAGCCTTTTTTAGGGTGTCAGTGATCGGTGCAGAAATTTCTGCGTAATTTTTTACAAACCGCCTGTACCATCCGCACATTCCGAGGAATCTGCGGGTCTGTTTTAAAGTTTTAGGCACCGGGAAATTTGTAATCGCAGATACCTTATCCGGATCCGTTTTTAAAATGCCATTACCGATAATGTATCCCAGGTATTTGAGCTGTTTAAAGCCAAATTTCGATTTGTCGATGTTAACAGTGAGTTTTGCTTGCCTTAAGAGATCAGAAACCGTGTTTAAGAGCTCAATCATAAATTCGAAAGTGGGCGACACGATGAGTAAGTCGTCCAGGTAGACGAAAACCCATTGACGCAGGTGATGTGGAATTACCTTGTCCATAAGGCGACAGAGCCTCTGTACAGCATTACAAAGGCCAAAAGCCATGACCTTGTATTGATACAGAGGCCTGCCCGGAACAGAGAACGCGGTACACTCCCGAGACTTACTCTCTAGTGGCACCTGCCAAAAAGCGTCCTTTAGATCTACGCTACATATGAAATGCGTGTCCTCCAACCTGCTTAGAAGCCCTTCTATGTGTGGTTGAGGGTATGCATCCTTCTTGGTCACGGTGTTCAATTTTCGCGAATCCAGACACAGTCTGTTCTTGCCCGGTTTGCGTACCAAGACGACTGGAGACGACCACCCACTCTTACTTTCTTCTATAACATCAAGAAGGAGCATACGATCTAATTCTTCATACATAAGTTTTTGCACGGCTGGAGACACGGGATAGTGGCGTTGTTTGATTGGTTCCACATCACCTACGTCAATGATGTGTTCTTCAAGATCAGTACGACCCAACCCATCAACGACTGAAGATGGAAATCTACGGATAGCCTCATCAAGTAATTGACGTTGCTCGTCAGAAAACTCGTGCATATTCAAATCAGTCGATAAGGCTTCAGATGGAGCTATTTCGGAAATAACCTCCGGAGCTATTTTAAATAAACCCCAAAAATCAACGCCGAGGTATAAAGGAAGCGCCAAACTCGGAACGATAAACAGTTCCATTTGTTTGTACTCATTTTTATATCTGATGGTAACAGAGACTTTTCCCACAATCGCTTGTCCTTTACCATCGGCCGTTTTAACCTCCGCCGATAATTTCTTGAAGGGTACTTTTATTTTTTCTAGAAATTCTAGCCCATCGCGACCTAAGCAACTCAGAGAGGCACCACTATCGAGCAGTCCTTTCATTTCCTCATTATGAATGAAAACTGTAACAAAGGGTCTTTTATCGTGGCTAGTACAAATATGGGTTGCAGCTACTTGCTGGTGAAATGTTTTCTTATTTTTAAAACGATTTTTAAGTTTTAATAAACTAGGTTTAAGAACAAAAGGATCTTGGTTATGAAATATTCGAGCTTTGGTTGCTTCATAATTCAAAATTCTTTGATGCAAAGATTTAACTGGAAACGTAGATGTAGAATTACTTGGCAAATTTTTGATTCTTCTAGGTAGAATTTGTATTTGGGGTGCTTTAGTTGAAACTGAATTTGAAAAAGGTACTTCGGAAAATGTATTTATTATTGTTTCTTTTGTTCGGGGTTCGACGAACGGAGACGAATTTCCCCCGAAATCCTTTCGCCCCGTTGCAGATTTCCCTGTTTACATGTAGGACAGTCTTTAAGGTAGACATTTTTATGGCCGCAGCGATAGCAGAAGAGATTTCTGACCATCGCCTGACAATCTCTAAATCCGTGTCCCTCCCTATCGCAATTCCAACACATAATTTTGGTATCTCTGGGCAAAGTTGCACGACTATGCGAAGTCATAGCGGCAATGTCAACATTGTCATCAGAAGTCGAGAAATTTTCGGACTCATGTAGCTCGTTAAGCTGTTTATTATGATAAGGTGGTTCACTGCGAAAAGAAAATTGATTTCTCCTTGCCAAGTATCGTTCAGCCTTGCGACACGAGTCAAGCAACTTATCGAGGTCATATATGTGATCAGAGAAGATCAATTGGCCAATTTTCTCCTTCACATTTTGCTTTATTAACCTCACTAATTCTCGTTCAGGCATAGGTGTCTGCATACGAGAACGTTCGGTTAGGACGTAATTTAAATAATCGTCAAAAGATTCTGTCGGACCTTGTCTTCTGTCTACAAGGATTCGAAGGATTTCATAGTCCGAGGTAGCTTTGCGGAACTGCCTTTTTAAAGCTTGCTTTAACTGATCCCAGGTGATATCAGGATACTGCTTTACATATCTCCAGTACCATAGCTCAGCTTGTCCGGTTACAAGCATGTGAAAATTTTTGCAAACCTGATCCCAAGTGTAGTTACTAGATTCAGTCAATCGCTGTACTCGGAATATGAAATCTTCTACCGACATAGGAGAAGACAAGCCTGCGAACTTCAAGTTCCATTTATCTAAACGACAAAGATTACCATTTAACCAATTACGCAACGCAAAATCCGAATTATTCACATTACTGGCACTATTTGCCGAATTATTATTAGAGGTGAACGTCGGAAGGCGAGCATTACCTTGAAAATGGTTATTTGGAAATTTGGTTTTAAAATTCCTATCCGAAACAAACTCTCTAGCAGGATGTGGCGAATAAAAGGTATCAGTCCTTCGGAAGTCTGACATCTGCGGCCGAGATTGATGTTTGGATTGCGATGCAGTGGGAAATAAATAAGGAGCATCGCGAATTTCCTTTAAAAGATCTGTCGCTGCTTCAGTCAAAGGCGACTTTAAATTATCTAAACGTACAGGTTCAGGCGCTTGAGGTACCGATTTTGGGACTTGAGAAATCTGAAGGGTGTCTTGAAGCAATTTTCGGACGGATTCGACCAATTCTTTTCTGCTAGCGTCCATTTCTTCTTGGACGATCCTTCTTATACGAAGATCCCCATCAGCAATCTCTCTTAACTCTGACGACCGAATTGAGACATTATCAGACTGATCGGCGAACGCTGTTTGGTTATTTTCAACCGTTTCCGGTAAAGCCGAAGCCCCTATTGCCTCAGAAAATTCCCTGTCTGTATTTTTACTTCGTAAAGGGGTTCGTTGAATTTCTCGACCAGTAGTAAATGCGTCATTTGTATCCTTTTCTAAAGTATCCATATCTAAAATCTTCTTTCTTGATCTAGTAATGCGATCTAAATTCGATGCCTTGTATAAAGGTAAGCCCCGTTTTCCTCTAGGAGCACCTCGACGATATCTACCAGTCGATTTAGGAATTGCACCTGTCTGACCAGACATCAGAATTAATATATAAAACAAAAAGAAATACCACTCGAAGAAGTATGTATAAAAAAAAAATTCTACCAAAACTAAACTATTCTCAATTCGACTCCAATCTAGGGATCGAACCTTTATTGTAACCTAATAATGACCTAGCACTAATATACACAAAAAAAAATACAACAGTATTCGAAATAATATAGCTACTATGTATTAAGCAGCAAATTAAGCTATTTGATTCCAATTACGCTTAATCGAAATCTCAAAAAAAAAATCCAATAAAAATTTAACAACAACAATATCATAAACATGCAAGGGGGAAACGAATGCGAGAAATTACCGAAAGTGTGTATTTAAAAATTATGTTACTTGTCGAAGAGATCAACTTTGAGTTTTTCTTAATCTGGGCTAGATGTTATTTGCCATTACTATTTTTGTTAGACAGTCTGCTAAAATTTACTTTGACAAAAATGAATGGTTATTGGTTGGTTGTACAAACTAAATCTTCTTTTTCTAGTTTCTTATACGAAAATATTTTTGTTTTGAATCGCATCCTAGAAAATCGATTCCAAATGCTTTCTGTGGGCTAATGTTTACTATTCCCGACTTTAAAATTTGGTAAACTTCTCTATCCTCGCGCAACGCGTATATCGGCCTCGCCAATATCGGGACGCGTGATAAAGATTTTACAAATTGTTGTTATATCATGTCTGATTTATTACTAAGCGGATTTGATAAAACACAGCAACTGTCGTGAATTAACACGAAAACAGGACAGGTAAATCTATCACTACTTAGGTCATGAATTTAACAATTGTTTTTGTACAACCGAGCTGATAATATTGTATACTGAAAAGGTTTGATAATTGAAATGGATAAAATTTAAAACAAAAAAAACTATTAATTTAACACTGAACCGAACGCAACGCGATAATCTTTCCGCCTTATCGGGACATACAGATCAGCATTAACTGAATGAAAATTTTCGGAAAATTTTGCACCTTCACCCCTAAATTAATCAAAATGCAACGCAGGTATTGACACACAATTCCTGGGACAAATGATCACTTAAGCAATTCAATGCAAAATTCTTAACTCTTTTAAAATTACTGACAATAAAAAAAAACGTGAAAATTTATAGCAGAGCTGTTCTTTCGGGCCCCACGTTGGGCGCCATTTTGTTATGTTATGCTCTTGGCTAGGTGGATGAAGATAGCATAAATTGGAAAAACCCATTTCTGAATTTTCCCATTCCCTCTCGAATCCTGACGGCTGGCACTCAAGATGTTCCGGCTTTGCTCAGGGTTTTGGGGTGGGATCTTGCCTCTGGATTCGAGTGGGACACAATACGCGGGGTGCCAAAATAAAGAGGGGAAAAACTCCAACCGATCTCGCGTTTCACTCAAGGGGTAAAAAAAATATAAACATACGCACACACTCACGTAGTTTTCCATTTCGTCCGACAGCTAATCCTACGTTTTTTCCGCATTATTCCTTCGCATTGTTTCCCCCTCCCGCATAAACCCACTTATTGACACATAACTAGTTTCCTAACTATTATCACTAATACTTTTCTTCCTTCCAAAAATATTCTAGAAAAAAACCAACAAACACTAACGTTTTATGCTTTGAGTTATAATTTATTATTGACACTATACTCAAAATTGTGGCAGATACATACCAATTACACCAATTATTATTATCATAAGCCACTTAACTTAAACCAATGAATTACACTTATGATTCGTTGAATTATAATATTCTTTGGTCGAAGAATACATTCGATCACAAAAATAAAAATTTAGATTTAAACTAGAAATAAGTAAATCAACAAAACAATTGAACGTTATTTATCCGACACTTAGAGCAAACCGAACCGATCCGATATCAAGTAATTATTAACTGAATAGCAAAAATTTGCCAACGGCCATAAAAAAGAAAAAAAAACGGTACCAATAAAGTGTTCTTTTTAACTGACTTTGAGCAAACTAAGATCAGCAACTTGTTGCCGCAACAAAGTTGAAAACCAAGCTCTATGTGTTGGATGAATAAAAGTTCATACCAAGAGGAATCGAAAAAATTTGACGTTTTTATATAAAATTCTTCAAAATTTCCTACCTTGGAATTTCCTTTTACTTTTCTTTTTAAAGATGTTATTGATTGATGTTTTCTCAGGATTTTCCAGCGCTGATGTGCACATCCGCCACTGATGAAAATTCACAATCGATCGAATTGATCGTCACTAAAACTTTTGGTTAGAAAAGAAATTCAGAAAGGAAAATCCGCACAAATAAATCAACTAAAATGCAAACTAATTTCTCCACTATCACGGATGATGAATCCTCGCGATGGTCTTTATATGGTTGTGTGAATTGATGTTCTCCTACCAGGAAGATGGCCGCGCCCTTGTTCTGATGCCCCTTTCAAAACTTGGACCGCATGGAATTTTTTCTCTTCGGTGGAAAGATTCGTGAACGTTTGCCCCTTTCTTGATTTTTCCAGGTGGAAAGAAATGAAGCTCCCTCCGCTAATATTTGTTAGCCGGAAGTGACGCTGGAATTTCCGCTTTCCGGTGCTGAAGCTCAAATTTGTGCCTTGCAAATTTTGAAGCTTTTCTTAGCATCGAAGAAACTTGATTCTTTTGACGTCGAATTAAATAGTTAAAATGTTAAATGGTTTAATGATGCTTTTAATCGTTCAATGGTTTTTTTTTTTAAAAACGCTACGCCTGGACTTTGCCCGTCGTCTATATATCCATTCCCGAAAATCTCTAATACCAAAAATGAAGACTCATAAGTTTTCAATTGAGAAGCTTTCTTCTAAAAAAATACTTACGTTTTCTAATTTAAAAAAAAAGAATAAAAATGATTTCCGCGTAAAATTTCTCTGGTTTGGCAAAATTGGTGAAAATTGTATTTTCATCCAGAACTAAATTGGCCTTTAACCCCAGAGAGTGAGAAAACGTGGCTACTAAATTATTCTGCCCAAAACGTTGGACGAATATAAGTCCAGTGCGCAGCTTGACGTCCAAGAAAGAAAAGAACGAGCAACGAATCACGAATCCTTCTAGAAGTATCGTTTAAAGCTTTTGGTAGCAAATTTGACCAATAAGAAGATGAGTATAAAGTTATTTAAGTTAGCTTGAAAACATCAATTCACATTGATCATTTTTTTTTTCTCGTGATATATTTTTTTTCAAGATAAAGCTGCATATTAATTATTCACAAAAAAAATGCTCACATAACACCCTATAAGGACAGGAGCCTCGGAGTACAAATTTTTGAGAGAAAATTTCTTTTTTGGGAGGTTCGGCCTAGAAATAAAACTTTAGAAAATAAGTATTTCGCCGTTGTGAGGACTTACGGTTACATATATGTAACATTGGTCACGAATTAATACTTCAGTCACACTACCGCAGATTCCCTTCCCCCTAAATGTATGACGAAATTTATGAACAGCCCCACCCCCTCTGAGGTATGTCAGATTTTTAAAAATTGAATCAGTGTGTTCACAGGTTTTTGTGTCTACATTACCCAACACAAGAATTCGAAAATATAAATTGTTTTTTTGTAAAGTTTTTTTCTTCTATGAAATTTTAGGGATTATTGGTCATCTGGAATGTCTTTGTTTCTCTCGATTTTTGAAAATATTCCTATTTTTCCAATAAGAGCAGCAAAGTCAGCTATTAGTAAAATTTCATTCAGTTCCAGCTGAGCCATGCTTTTTGTAAGGGTGGATTATTCCGATTTCCATTGGAAGTTAAAACTTTGATGGGGTGACTGTATTAGCCTTCATCAACGTTTATTGCCACCAGCCGAAGTCAATATTAATATGTAGACATGGCTTTTTATGATTATTTTCTCGACATTCAGCTCCAATTTCAATATACATATAATGTCAGTGCAAGAGCAATGCCAATAAGTCATATTTCAGTTCATCCGAGACAATGGAATGAATTCAGAGACAAGGGATTGCGATATGTGATATTTCCATAATGTAGGAATTTTATGCTTGCCGGGCTTCATTTGTTTACCGTTCAACATTAGCAATGTCAAGTATAAATAATAATCATTCTGTATTATAGATATATGAAAATATAAATGGGAAATTCTCAGTATTTGGCTTGTTTTATTTACAATTTCCCACTAACCAATTTGAAATCATCATTTAAAATACAGAAATTGTTTTCAAATTCATGTCGTGTTAAATGAAAGCATTTTTTCTGGATTTTTGTTTAAAGTTATTTGTTTACTTTAAGTGTTTAATTTTTTGGTATCCAGCTCGAAAGGTTGATCAAAACACGGTCAAAAACTTCTGTTATTTAAAACTAAAATGGTTCTGTTCTGATGACGAACTTTTAATAAAATTACTCGAAATATTTTATTAAAAGTACAGAAAAGTGCAAACCTTCAAATTAACAATATTTTTTATCACATTTTGAAAACGTTAAAACAAATCTCACAATCTGTATATACACTGAGGGAAATCGGGCATGTAGACTTAAGAACTGTCATTTGATTAACAAATTCTCATTTATACTCCGACATCAAATGTTTTTTATTTGAATTAAAAGGCAAACTAGTAAAAACAAATACCAAACCATTCATTTAAAATGCAAGTATTTGATTGAAATACATTGAAAATTAATTAAATGAAAAGTATTAAAAATAAAAACCCAATCAGTTAATCTAACTGTCTGACAGAGAGCGCTCGCTTCCATCACGCAGTCAAAACAAATAATCGAGCATTTGTTTTGAATGTATAGGCAGTTAATCGGGGCTATTAACAATGGCGAATAGAAAAGAGAACAAAAGAAAATCATCATCGTCGTTGGCAGCACACACAAATATATTTTCTTGGTTTTTATGCACGCAGAATATCAAAGATGGCGATATGGTTTTCCTAATAATTGAGGCGTTAAAAGCTTGAGTGGACCAAGCCACATAATCGAGTTTTTGAAGCTTTTCCACTTTTGTACTATTATTGACTGTAAATTTTTGGGAAAAAAACATTCTGTGGACTTTATTACTCAATGTTGAAATGTTCTTTTGTGCATCCAAACATGTTTATCTAAAAACTCACTCGCAATAGTGATTCAAACACAAAAAAAATTCACGATTTCGACTTTTAGCTTTTAACACCTCAATTATGCCCCTTTTAAGCACGATATTAAAAACCGTGTCACTCGGGGGTTTTTGAGATCGCTGATTACGAATCCTGTGTTAAAATTTCAAAATTCAAAACGGAAGGTCCCGTAAGGATAACGCAAATATCCTTTTTTCACGTTTTTCCCGACAAAAATCACCTAACGTTTTCAGGATCGCTGATCACGAATCTAGTGTCAGAATGAAACAGAAAACCCTGCCAGGATAAGATTTTTCTCAAAATCTTTTGAGTTATTTCCCGTCTTTTTGGTACTCTAAAACTTATATAAAAAACTTTAACGCGGCAACGACGGTTATGCAAGCTAGTAGAATATAAAATAATATATTTCCATCTTGAAATAAATATTAGGTGCTACCCCAGATAAACATATAAATACGTCCCATCAACATACACTAATACTAATAATAAAGAAAAGAGATAATAAACAAGAAGAGAGGTTACCTTGTTGTACCGTCGCATCTTTCTGTGCCACAAAACAACAATCATTTGGTTTAAACACTTTTATTTAACTCAAATATAAAAACCGTAAGCGCAAATTAAGCGATTTTTTTATCTACTTTTTCATTGAATCTAATGAGAATTTTTCCTCAGTGTACACGGAGAGAAATAATAGGGCAGATTCCTACAAGTAATAGGAATATACGAGACAATAACATTAATGGCAATGACTCCAAAACACTAGGAAATTTTCCCAAATTATAGGAATAATTCCCTATTTTTGGGAATAAATGGGAATCATACCACTCACTCATCATAGTATCTCCCGAACCACCAAACCGATCGCAATGAAATTTTGCACACAGAGGTGCTCGCTAAAAGGTGCTCGCTAAGAGGTGGTTTTTGAAAATCCTACCCCTAAGGGGGTAAACGAGGAATGGGTAAAGGTAATCTCTTAAGTGGCTGAGAAATGTCACTGGGGGGTTTTCTGGGTCGCTAATCACGAATCAGGTGCTGCTGTTACAAAATTCGAAATGAAGGGGTCCTATAAGAATAACGCAAATATCCTTTTTCCAATTTTTTCTCGGAAAAACTGGCTTTAGGGGTTTTTCGGGGTCGCTGATCACGAATTTGGTGACGGAATTTCAAAATTCAAAGCGGTAGGTTCTGTAAAGATAACTCAAATATCATTTTGTCGTTTTTCCTCGAAAAAATTGGCAATAGGGGTTTTCGGAACAGGAGGTCTTGAAGGCATTACGGTTTTTTTAAAGTCCTTAAGATATTTCTTTGTTTTTTGGTACAAAACAACTTTTGCAGAAAACTTTAACCCGGCAACGAGCATAAGCTATATATAATATATAGGCCATGTTCTTTTCATATGTTGTTCGATTAATAAATTAAATGGAATTATCTACACTCAAAAATTAGTTATACAATCATTCCATTAAATATATGCAAACGCATTAAGGGAATAATATTCTTTACTAAATGAATGGAAATTAATCAATTCATGTGTAATCAAATATTATTATTAGTAAAGCTATTATTAACTTTTGTTAGAGAATCAAACTATTTGTTAGCCCATTCTAATCCTGAATATTTCAAAACTGATTCCCCTGGGATATTGGACAACCATGCAGAATATCTCCAGTTCCCTGTAAGCGAATTAATTTACAAATTGGAATTTAGCAACAAATTTGAATACAGTTGAGTGGCTGAATGTCAACATTATCAACGGGCTTATACTATAGCCATTCGTATAGTGGACAACATTTGCATATCAATTATAAATAATTTACGTCCTTCAATTTGCATACAGTCATACAGTAATTTCCTTTCGAATACAATTATCTAGCAACAATTCGATGCAGCAATTTAGGTGAATGTAATTCCATTTTTGGGGGTGTTTCTTCATATGAAATTGTATCAAAATCCCTCCTTTAGTATCTTCTACTGCGCCACACAGAAAAACATTGAAAACATTACACCTAATTGGGATGATTTATGTCAAGAGACCATAAAACATTCGAAAGGGGTTTCAAGTCTCGACGCATTTAAGTTGTTTCATTTCGTTGCGATTAATTTTACAGATACAAAAGATTGAAATTTTTGATAAATGCTGCCATGGTCTAATTCGTTTTTGGATATCCTAGTAATTAGTCTGAAACCCATGGAATACGAGACCCCTCAAATTTATTATTAAGCAGGACTAGGATTAATTTCAAATAAAGCCAAACCCGAAATTTATTCCACTTAAAAAGTATCTCATCGAAAAAAAAATACACAAAGCAAGAAAACATTTTTATGCTCGCTTTCCTGGAATCGTATACAATTTCCAGAAACATTTTTATATATTTTTGAATGTCTAGCGAAATCCCTCCACGAATAGGAAAAACCCATACCATAGGGTTGGAAAAAAAACTTTGATTTTCTCGGGGAGCAAAGTGTAGAAAATTTTGCCGTATTCTCATAAATTGTTGTTCGACATGCAAGTTTGCATGTTTTGCGGCCAGAATGGTTTCCCTTCTGGCAACAAAGTGGTTCTGTCATTAGGGTTATTAGATCAATTTTTCTAAATTGTTGTCTATATTGAAAGATATATACAAGTAGTAAAAGATTTTACTTAGCACGAACAACTATTCGCAGCTGGTTGAATTCATGATTTTGTGAACAACTAATTGGCCTTGTTAGCACTTATTCGCATGCATATTTTTTGTCTAACGATTTCTATGCTAATATTTTAATTAACCCTTTAGATTAGAATAAGTTATCAATTTCTGTGGTTGTGAAAGTATTTAAAAAAACATTTAACTTTACATCCTTTGATAAGATTTTCTACGAAATGTTTTCAAATTTTAGGAACCAAAACTGGAACCAAATTTTGAATTTTTTTGATCCAAAACTAGAAATCCAATTTACGCTTGAAATAAACCAAAACACACTCTCTTTCCTTTTCTAGACTGATTTTCAGCCTAGAAAAAAAATATCACAACAAAAACTACTTTTTAAAAAAAGCTTTTATTTATTTTTTATGCCTTGTCTCGCTTTTTATCTTTTCAAAAAATTATCTCGCTTTAAAAATTTATATTTTCCTTTTTAAAGCCTTTATTCTAGATAAACCCTTTTTTTAAAAAAAAAGCAAGGTGTCTGTCTCGTAGAGACGGCCAGAAGACGTGGATCCGCCTACAACGATCGCCAATAGATCTTTAAGTAAGAAATTTTAGTGAAAAGGAAACTAAAGAAACAATTTGATTGACCGTAATGTTACGGGATTTGACTTTCCGTTTGGTGAATTTTGGCATCTTGTACCTAAAAATCAAATTTCACTTGTAACACAACGAACAAATGTTTAATTCTGAAATGTTATAGGGCATTTTCATAAATGTACTCGGAACTTACGTAAATTGCACAAAACATTTTCTTCGTAAACTAAACGAATAACAAGTAAACTAAACGAATAACATAAACTGGGTTATTTATTAAGAAAAATCTTTTGTGTTATTTTTTAATCAAAAATCTTTTTTTGCAGAACTTGAATTTATGAAAACGCCCATAGATAAAAAACAAATAAAAATAAAATAAAATTACACGATAAAAGCAACGAAGCAATTTCAATTTAGAGCAACTAAAAACAGTGTTCAAAACCATGGCCGAATTATACAAGGTCTGTTTGACAGCTCAGTTGCTTCTGGCTCTGACGTCATCGGCAAGAAATTTTTATACGATTCAATGGGAATTTTCCCTTTTTTATATGAAATATTATTGAAATTAGCGCACACACAATCAACATTAGAAAGAATGCACCGATATTTCTTGCCGATGACGTAACAAAATGGTGGCTGTTAAAAAGCAACCAGCAGACCTGTGTTTAATTCGGCCATGCGATCGATGCACATTTTTCCTTCTCCCCCCAAGTTAAGATCGAAATTGTTTCTCTTTAAGTTTTCCGCTCTTGTTCAAAGCGGTTTGTATGCTTTGCATAAAAATGAATGAAAGGTTCGAGCGATGGCTGCTGTTGGGTATGATGCACACACACATATAAGTATGCATTTCATTAGTAAGAGAGCGATATCTCGGTCCCAGCATTAAAGTTGTGTTCTCAAAGCAAATTAAAACCATAATTTTTTCTCGTTCTTTGGAGCGTTTTACTGAAATTCTGAATTTCGTTTTCTCGAGAGTGATTTTTATTTTCAATTTTTTTCAATTCCTCCAAAGCGAATTGAACCGAAATAATATGAATAGCCAGAATCAGAACAAACCATTTAGAGAAGAGAAACAATCAAGTTCTATATGAGATTCAATACACACAAAGAAAGCATAAAAAGAGTATACATGTGAAATCTGTACTGCAAGCAGCAGACACAGCATAACAGCGGAGTAAAAATTTTGATTTTCCTTTTTAAAAACATAATTGAACATAGTTTAACATAACAAAATACCCTATACAATGCTTTAATGTAGCCCTCATCTTATAACACAGGTTTTGTTCAGATATCACCACAAACTATCGAGTTTCATCGATTGCAAATTTGTTATCATGGCAGCAAGCCGATTTTCTAATTTGTACCCCCATTACCAAAATCCAAGACGTATCCACGTCAAAAAAATTTGTCTTTTTTAGTCATTTTGTGTGTGATTGGTATTACTAGAAATTCAAAATTGACGTCTGTATTTCGCCTCGCTTATATATACCAGAGTTGGGCGGATTCAATTCAAAATTGAATGCATTCAAAATTCCATTCCCATTCACTTACTGAATGGTATTTGAAATTTTTACTCCATTACCATTCAGTAGTGAATGGTAATGGCCAAAAAATTCAACTCTCCATTCACTGAATGGGAATGTCAATCCATTTCCATTCCCATTCGATTTGAGTTGAGATTTTATGATTTTAAGTGAATGGTAATTCAATTTAGTCAAATGATTTTTTTATATGGAAAAATGCTCGAAATCGATCGAAATGAGGGAAAAGTTAATTTGCCTCAAAACGACAGGACCGATTTTTATGATCCATATCACATTGGATAGAGATCAGTGTGGCCTATAGTACTAGATATAAGGCATTCTGGAAAAACCAAAATGGCGGCTGTTAGACGCCATTTTGTCCAAATTACCCCAATAAAGGCCCATCAAGATGGGTATCAAATGAAAGAGCTCTGGAAGAAACTTACAAATATCTATATCATGGGTACCAAAAAAGCAAAATGGCGGCTGTTAAACGCTATTTTGTCCAAATTACCCCAATAAAGGCCCATCAAGATGGGTATCAAATGAAAGAGCTCTGGAAGAAACTTACAAATATCTATATCATGGGTACCAAAAAAGCAAAATGGCGGCTGTTAAACGCTATTTTGTCCAAATTACCCCAATAAAGGCCCATCAAGATGGGTATCAAATGAAAGAGCTCTGGAAGAAACTTACAAATATCTATATCATGGGTACCAAAAAAGCAAAATGGCGGCTGTTAAACGCTATTTTGTCCAAATTACCCCAATAAAGGCCCATCAAGATGGGTATCAAATGAAAGAGCTCTGGAAGAAACTTACAAATATCTATATCATGGGTACCAAAAAAGCAAAATGGCGGCTGTTAGACGACATTTTGTCCAAATCGCCTCAATAAAGACCCATCAAGATGGGTGTCAAATGAAAGAGCTCTGGAAGAAACTTATAAATATCTATAACATGGTTATCAAAAAAAAAAGAAAATGGCGACCAAACACCGTAATACAGACTTATCAAGATGGGTATCAAATGACAGAGTTTGGGAGGAAACTTATAAATCCCTGTATTTTTTTTTTTAAGAAACAATTGACTTAATTTTTTGTTTTATTCAAATTTACTTTCATAATCACTAATTTTTCATGAACGCAAATTTGAATAAAACAAAAAATTAAGTCAATTGTTTCTTTAAAAAAAAAAATACAGGGATTTATAAGTTTCCTCCCAAACTCTGTCATTTGATACCCATCTTGATAAGTCTGTATTACGGTGTTTGGTCGCCATTTTTTTTTTTTTTTGATAACCATGTTATAGATATTTATAAGTTTCTTCCAGAGCTCTTTCATTTGACACCCATCTTGATGGGTCTTTATTGAGGCGATTTGGACAAAATAGCGTTTAACAGCCGCCATTTTGCTTTTTTGGTACCCATGATATAGATATTTGTAAGTTTCTTCCAGAGCTCTTTCATTTGATACCCATCTTGATGGGCCTTTATTGGGGTAATTTGGACAAAATAGCGTTTAACAGCCGCCATTTTGCTTTTTTGGTACCCATGATATAGATATTTGTAAGTTTCTTCCAGAGCTCTTTCATTTGATACCCATCTTGATGGGCCTTTATTGGGGTAATTTGGACAAAATAGCGTTTAACAGCCGCCATTTTGCTTTTTTGGTACCCATGATATAGATATTTGTAAGTTTCTTCCAGAGCTCTTTCATTTGATACCCATCTTGATGGGCCTTTATTGGGGTAATTTGGACAAAATGGCGTCTAACAGCCGCCATTTTGGTTTTTCCAGAATGCCTTATATCTAGTACTATAGGCCACACTGATCTCTATCCAATGTGATATGGATCATAAAAATCGGTCCTGTCGTTTTGAGGCAAATTAACTTTTCCCTCATTTCGATCGATTTCGAGCATTTTTCCATATAAAAAAATCATTTGACTAAATTGAATTACCATTCACTTAAAATCATAAAATCTCAACTCAAATCGAATGGGAATGGAAATGGATTGACATTCCCATTCAGTGAATGGAGAGTTGAATTTTTTGGCCATTACCATTCACTACTGAATGGTAATGGAGTAAAAATTTCAAATACCATTCAGTAAGTGAATGGGAATTGAAATTGAATGGGAATTGAAAACGCCCGACTATGATATATACTTATTAGTCTTCGAATATATATCCATCTCCCTGAAGGATATATATTTGAAGACTAATCCTTGCGGACTTTTTGACTTCACAATCGGATTCAGCGACGCAAAAAACCCCCAGATGAAATTTCTCCGGTAAATTTGAGGAAAAGGATCATCACGCTATCTTTACAAGACCTTCAGTTACCCTGACAAGGACGAAGTAGAGAAAATATTGTATTGTCATCGGACTTACGTATGTGTGCAAAATTTCAAGTTAATCGGATGAATGGAAGTAGGTCAAAATTAAGTTCCAACATTTGACCCTGACAGACAAGCAAACAGATACGAAATAAAGCTAAATAGAAGCTTCTAAAACCGATTATTCTACAGAATCTATGTTATTACTAACTAGCTTGCATACCCGTCGTTGCCGGGTTAAGTTTTTTCAAATTTTTATTTTTATTTTTTTGATGGTCTATGTTGGAGCTAAACTTCAGGCCAATCGGCTTGGTAGTTTCCCCGCGAAAAGGTAACATAGAGAAAGAGCTAAGTTTTGAGATCACTTTGAGATCACTCTTGGGCTACTTTTTAGTGGGTCTATGTTCAGGCCATTCGGTTCAGTAGTTTCCCCGCGAAAAAGTAACATAGCGCAAAAACTAAGTTTCGAAATCACTTTGCCCCCTCCCCTTACTCCCTCCACCCCTCGTGCTACTTTTCCGTATGCCAGAACTACCACAGACACTCATGCGAAATTTCAAGTCAATCGGTTCAGCCGTTTTTGCGTGAAAAAGGAACAGACAGACAGACAGACACCAACTCATTTTTGTATATTAGTATGATTTACATATTTTTACCGACTTTGAAAAAGGAAAGGTTCTCGATTTGGCTCCTATGTATTTCTTTTTATTTATGTTCACCCATAACATTTTATTGGGTTAACCGATTTTGATCATTTCAAAAATAAAGGGTGCCACTGTTAGTTTACACCCCTTGGCGTTATGCCTTGACACCCCTCCCCTGCCAGGTTCTACATCGTTTAAGATATCGAGTTGACATTTTTTGTGTTCTATTCAGTACAATACCAGGAAGGTTCTTTCATATATTTCCCCCCTGTGGACCTCCGCTCAAATCCTATCCCTTGCTATGTTCTACATCGTTGGGGATATCGAGTTTAAATTGAAGGGGTGGGGAATGGGGTGGAAATATTGAGAGAAGGACGGGGCGATGGAACCGATAAAGACACCGGAACGGGACGAAGGGGTATGAAAATGCCGGAAAAGAATGGTGAGGGGAAAGGGAGAGAGAGGAATTTTCCTGTGAAAAAGACTCTTTTACATAATATTACTACATAATATTACTACACATAAAACTCCAATGAAAGGATTTTTTTTTTTCATTTTTCCCATATAGAAATTCTTTTTAATCTCTCTAAGATCCTTTGTCAATAGAAGACTTCGATTTTTATACACAAATTGAATTCAAGATAAATTCTCGTTCCACAGCATTTGCTTTCGCCGATAAATCAAGCTCCCAAACGAAATCCAAATGTGCCTAAATTTCGAGAAAGCCCAGATTTTAACTAGGACATCCCTTTTATTTACGTGCACTATACATTTCGGTATCCTTTCGAAGACTTCAATTTTGTTCGTTTTCATTCCATTAAGAGATTGGTATACGGGAGTTAGTTATTTCAACTGCAATCAGCACGAGGCAAAACTATTAACCAAAATTATTCACTAGTGCTATATATTATCTTACTTCTACTACACTTCCTTCAGAACAAATGTTAAATGCACGATTTCCATATATATATATATATATGTACATACCGAGAATGATCAATTATGCGGAAATTTGCATGTATAATCCTCAGCTGTGTTCCAGTGCCAGTCCCATCGTTGCTCTATGAAAGTACACAAAATCGCAATACACACTGAACAACGTCTATGACCATATAGCAAATGATATAAGAAAAGTTTAAAGATCCAAATGGTAGCGAGTATCAGTAACCGCATTGTATTCATTAACGGTGGGCATTAAACTATTAGTTTGGAGCCTTGTTAATTAAATTCGAACATTTTGTTGGATTAAAATGCGATTTGTTTGAAAGCCGAATAAACCTAAAACGTTGGAACTTTAGCTACTTTACAATTGACCTGTTGCGTCCAATGATCAATAGATTTAGAAATTACGTCTTGGGATTTTTAATCATGTAATCCGGTAAAGCTTGTAAATCTATTGATGAAAAATTTTTCAGTTAATTCTTATAAAAATGTGTGCGCAAAGCTATTGCTTTGCAAATTGTGGTTTTTGCTAGTATTAACATAGTTCTAGTTCCACTTATTTATGGGGATTTACCACATAAATATCACACGTTTTCACATGTCGAGAATACAGAGCACGGCTAGGTGCCACACGTCCTCGTATGTAAAAAGGCGACGATGTGTTTTGTTTTGGGAGAAATTTTGTGGCGTTAAACGGTAAAAGCTATAGATTTAAGGTAAAAGACAAATATGTAAAGGACTTTAATATCTTAACTAGTTTTTCGAAAAACCGTTAGTTTGCAAGCAATTGGAAAAAAACCTATTTTTTTCATTTTAATGAGAATCTATTATATTTATAAATGGCTTGTGTGTCTGTCTGTCTGTTCGCTTAAAACTCGAGAATCACTTGCCATGTTTTTCAGAGAGTTAAAAAAAACATAGACAGAAAGAACGATGCACGAAAATGCCCCTTGACTAACTTTTGGGTTTCACTTTCCTAGTACATCCATTGGAAAGGTAATTTGCTCTAGTTTCATGGACATAAGCTCTTTTTTGGCGGGGAACTGCAGGGGGATGGTCAGCTGCCATCTTAGGGGTACTGATTTTTTCATTTCATTTCTACGAAAGTGAAACCCGAACTGGTTCAAGGGGCATAAAAATCGTCGAAAAATGCATGAAAAAATCAGTACCCCTAAGATGGCAGCTGACCATCCCCCTGCAGTTCCCCGCCAAAAAAGAGCTTATGTCCATGAAACTAGAGCAAATTACCTTTCCAATGGATGTACTACGAAAGTGAAACCCGAACTGGTTCAAAAGTTAGCCCGGGGGCATAAAAATCGTCGAATCCTGCATGGTGATGAAAAACAGAGAAACAGACTTAGAAAAACAGAGACAGAAATGTGTCAATGATAATATTGATTTTCTATGAACACTTGTTCATAAATGCAATGAATAAATTCATTGACTGAAAACTTTAAACTTTTTCAAAGTATTTATGAACAAATTCATAATTATTGTGCATTTTTTCGTTCAGTGTAGTGTCTAGTACTTTTCTACGATAATACCCAAAAAATTGGCTCCGTGCCCTGTAGTTCAAGAAATATAACTAATATGATCGAATTGCAAAAGATCATACTAATATATAAAAATGAGTTGGTGTCTGTCTGTTCCTCTTTCACGCAAAAACGGCTGAACCGATTGACTTGAAATTTCGCATGAGTGTCTGTGGTAGTTCTGGCAGAGAAAAAAGAATCTAGAGAATAAACTCTTAGAACAAATTTTTAGAGAAAATTTTTCCACTGTGAGATGAAGCAAGAGGATCCGATGTAACACGCAAAAAAATTATCCATTCGATTCCTCCATCTCATTGAATAGATACGACGAAAATGATTCTCTCTGCTTCGTGCTCCCTAGTCTAAAAGTATTTAACTTTTAGGCCATAGCTAGTAAATGATAGGGACCTTTCCCCCCCCCCCTCGACGGGGAAATTTGTCGAAAATTTGTTCGGCAGAGTTGTTTCTATGATTCCTTATTCTATGGTTCTGGTTCCAACATAGGCATACGGAAAAGTAGCACGAGGGGTGGAGGAAGTAAGGGGAGGGGGCAAAGTGATTTCGAAACTTAGTTTTTGCGCTATGTTACTCTTTCGCGGGGAAACTACTGAACCGATTGGCCTAAAACTTGGCATATATATTTGTCGGGGGTCCAGCCCCAACATAGACTCATTAAAAAGTAGGCCGAGAGATGGACAGAGTAAAGGGAGGGGGTAAAGTGATCTCGAAACTTAGCTCTTCCTCTATGTTACCCTTTCGCGGGGAAACTACCGAGCCGATTGGTCTGAAATTTGGCATAGATGTTCGTCGGGGGTCCAGCCCCAACATAGACCCATTAAAAAGTAGCCCGAGAGGTGGGGGAGTAAGGGGAGTGGGTAAAGTTATCTTGAAACTCAGCTCTTCCTCTATGTTACCCTTTCGCGGGGAAACTACTGAACCGATTGGCCTGAAGTTTAGCTCCAACATAGATCATAAAAAAAAAATTTGAAAAAACTTAACCCGGCAACGACGGGTATGCAAGCTAGTACTGAATAAAAGTCAAAAACCAATGCCAAAAACCAAAACTGAACCACTGGATCATTGAAGTTTTGGGGAACCAGAACCAGAACCAAAACTAGAATCGAATTTCTGCAATATTAGAAACCTAAACCAGAACGAAATTTCCAAATCTGAGGAACCAAAACCAAAAACCAGAAATCCAATTCACCCTTGGACCAAAATCGAACCAGATTCAACTTTTGTTTTGCATCTCTGAGAAATAATACTTTTCTTTCAAAAATTTTTAAAAAAGTTATTTCTGATTTTATCTTGTATTTCTAAAATAAATACAAAATATTTTAACCCGTCAACGACAGTCCACAATCTAGTATAATAACAATAATTGAGTTTTATTTGATATTTTAAAATACATAAAAATTTACATTCTAGAATAATTGTATTTGTTTAAAAAGTTCAGTTTTATATTTTCCGTCTCAAAGCAATCCAGTAAAATGGTTTGAAACCATAAATAAAAAAAATATCGTCACTTGCTGAAAATTCTCTCTAGTTTACAGAAACACCACAATCTGCGAAATATATTTTCTTGTTAACAATCATAACTCTCCTGAAATCGTTACATTTACTCTAATCTTTTCATTCCTTCGTATACAATCATAAGTTCTGATTTATGTCTTAATATTTCCACTTTTCGTGCACGCTCACACCATATTCGATATGACTTTTGTACACGAAAACTAAAAACAAATTATATAAAATGGTTCAATAATTTACAATCACCTGAATTAATGTCGCCAAAAATACAACTGCTGCTGGAATGTGAACAATGCGCTTTCTACAGGCAACAAATCGTAATCCTTGTCTCCAAAAATACCAACCGTTGAATGGGCATTCCAGGAATTCTGCCTGCTTACAAAAGTGTTGTTCAAGATTTATAATATACTCGTACAAGGAACCACCACCCATAAAGGATGAGTAGAATGTATACAGCGCTTGAGGCCATATGCATAGTCCTTGTGTAAATCAGCTGTTTTTAGCTTCCGAACTCTATAAAATTTCATACACAAAGAAGCAATTTTATAAGAATTGCGGACAGAGATCGACAAAGGACTTTGGACGGGATTCAGGACGGCGCGACGGTCCTCCGCAAAACCGACAAAACTTTCTGAATATTTCGCAATGCAGAAATCTTAGTTTAGTGTAGTCCCTCTCAGTGTTTTACATATCCTTTACACGGCAAGAAACCGTAATGGTAGGAACTGTATGGGAGAAACTTTTATGGAGACAATAAAATTCTTCCGCTATAAGGAAGGGCTCAAACTACACGATTCACACAGGAGCATATTCCCTGCCTAAAAGTTTCCGTATTTCCTTCTTGCAATTTTCATAAAGTAAACATTAGTTACTCTTGTACTGCTTGATAATTGAAATATTGCCTTTGTCATGCATATTGAAATTCAGATTAAAGTTGACTTAGAAACATTTCATTATTAAACTGTCGTACAAATTGCTTAAATCCTTTGTACTCTATATAAATAATGCAAATGTCATTAACGTCAACATTTAAAGTTTATTTAGTCTTGCGCAGCCCGATTCAATGGTTTGAAATATGGAAGTAGTAAATTTCAGGAAAATTATTAATTTGAGTGATAATTAAAAATATTTCGACCATAAATTTTTTTACTTTGTTATCAGCTTTATTAAGTACTAGCTTGCATACCCGTCGTTGCCGGGTTAAGTTTTTTCAAATTTTTTTTTTTTTTTTTTTTTTTGATAGTCTATGTTGAAGCTAAACTTCAGGCCAATCGGCTCGGTAGTTTCCCCGCGAAAGGGTAACTAAGTTTCGAGATCACTTTACCCCCTCCCCTTACTCCCCCCACCCCTAGCGCTACTTTTCCGTATGCCTATGTTGGAACCAGAACTACCACAGACACTGATGCCAAATTTCAAGTCAATCGGTTTAGCCGTTTTTGCGTGAAAGAGGAACAGACAGTGTAAAATATTGTGGCCCTGGAAAAAATGTCCAAAACCCCTTCATTCAAATTTTTGGCTCAAACGGTTGTGTGGTTTTCAAGTTCGACACAAACTGTTGAGTGTTTTTTTCAAATTCGCCTCAGCAAAATGAATAATTTCCTATTTGAAAGTGATTTTTTCTAAGTCAAATTAGTAACCATTTTATTAAAAAAAAAGTTTTTTTTTGATGAAAAACGATGACGTGTGATCAAAATTTAAAAAAAAATATGTTTTTACATACAAATAAGTGTTTTTCCCTTATAATCTCTTCGTCATACTACTTTCAATTAGCACAATTCCATAATTTCTATCTTGTGATGTGTTTTTCTAGAATTTTCCTCCCATCAATCAGCACTAAATAGAAAATCATGTCTGAAAAGTATCATTAAATTATCACAATTACAATCATTAAAAATCTACCTAACTATTAACATACAGATCTCTAAAATAACATAAAACTAGTGTATAATTGCATAACAATTTGTCATATGAAGATCTGTAAACGTAGCAACATGCATTTCATTATACTCGTTCCGTCTTCTAAATCCCATCCATCTCAACGTGGATAAGACGTTTTGCCTCTAATTAACTTCAACTATAAGACTTTTCCCTCGAAGAACCCACGAAGTTGAATCCCTAAAATTCTTTTACTTCGTGATCGTAGGAAACACACACGAAGTACAAGCACAAGAGTTAGATCAATTAACAAACAATCAACCAAGGGAATAAATGGTGTTGTAAATATGTGTATTTCGTAGCAAACCGGGATGGATTCGTATTTTTTTTTTAACCTGAATAGGATTCGGGCTGGCAGGCTGAAGGGATGGAAACGGTTTAGACAACGAAAGATAATGATAGCTTCCTAATTACTTCACGTGTTGTTGGCAGAGTACGAAGTTCAGAGATTATGAGGATGTGTGAATTAAATGAAACCAAATTGGATTTAATTATACAATCGCCACAATGGAGTGCATAATGTTTTTTCGCTTTTCTCATTTCCATTTATCTTCAAGCCCATAATCACGTTTAATTAAAACAAATCTATAGCGGATTACCGGAAATTTATGGAAAAATCTACTAAATTAAAGTACCGAAATCAGGACGTTTGAAGATTTTTATTTAAATGATTTGTATACTCTATATCAGCGTTTCCCAACCGGGGATACATGTACCTCTAGGAGTACATCGACTGGTTCCACACGGAAAGAAAAAATAGTAAATTTAAGTACTTTATAATGGGAAATCGTGACTATTACTAAAATAGTTGATTTCAAATACAAAGCTAGTCAAAATCGACAATTTTTATAAGAAATTTAACTACTTAGTAGTAAAATTTACTATTTTGTAGTTAAATTGAATATTTTTTCAATTGAAATTAACAATTTTATAATTGAAACTAACTATTTTAGTGATAGTCCCGATTTCCCATTATAAAGTAGTTAAATTTATTATTATTTTTCTCTGCGTACAGGGGGTATGCAAAATCTAAAAAAGAAAATGGCGGCAACCAAATTTTGAAAAAAATTGCGAGGTATTGTAAACAAAAAAAATATTTTGAATTTGTATTAATATTTTTGTTTTGAGTACAGAAAATTTTCTTTGACCATAGAACGTTTTCTTTGGCCACCGTTTTGACCACAGATTCCATGTGTTGGTCTGATGATGGTTCGACATTGAATTCTTGGAACCGAAACTTCATGCATCTTATCAAAAAAATTCCTAATTCTCCATTGCTTCAGAAAAAAAAAATTTCCTTGCATTCAATAGTTCACTGTAAATTGAAATGATTACGAAACAAAAAAAAATTTCCCGGTTACCAATAAGCCATAAAATTTTTATTAATAAATTAAAGGCTACCTGCAATATAATTCTGAAAATATTTTAGTAGGGGAACCCGGGGCTAGAATTAACAGGGGTAAGTATTAACAAGCCTATTCCCGCCGAAATATACGAGCCACAATCTCGAAATTTGGTTTTTGTCCCTCACTCGACACGGTCGGCCATATCATGGCTCATCAGTTCTGTGGTCATAAGGAAAACCCGCTTAAGTCGAGTTATGTAGTTTTAAAGGTTGGTGAATATTTGAATTCTTAATATTCAGTTCTATATTCTGTCAAAATTTGGCTTTCATGCTGTACCCCTCTGAGGAATGGCAGAGCAAAAACCATATAACCTAAGTCAGTTTTGCTTGCAAAAAAAAAAAATAATCAAAACTTTAAACCCAAATTACTCAAAACACGCTTTTTCGACTTAAGCAGTTTTTCCTTGTGACCACAGAGTTATAAACTGTTCATTGCCAGTGAGGGTTAAGCACAAAGACCGAAATTTAGCTGGTAAACGAACTTTTTATGGTTTGCAATATTTTGATTGCTGTCTTAGTTTTGTAACTTTGTCGATAATGTAAGTTAATGAAGCTATAATTAATAATGTCCTTTGGTTTTATTACAATCCTTAACTATATTTTTGGTATGATTATTAATTCAAAAAAAGTAGTGTCGGGGCTAAAATTAACAAACCCATGGTGCAAGAATTAATACGTGTTAATACATACTGACGATGACAACATGACCGGGGTTAGTTTTAACAGATGACATTTTTTCATAAAACTGATTTTTTTTTCATATAGTGACTACCTGGTTGAAACTTTTTTTTTATGATACCTGAAGACCTACAGTATGACTAGATATAAAAACAATATCAAAAATGTTACTTGTTAACAAAATATGACCCAATTTCCAAGTTTTGTTAATACTAGCCCCGGGTTCCCCTATTTGGTGAGGTAAATACTTATGTTATCTCAAGTTCTTTACAGAATCATAAAAATTTTATATTGTTCATAAAATTATAATAACTATATGAAGACCTGGCCGGAAAAACGATCAAAGTGCTCGTTTGATTGTTTTGAAATAAAGATAGGGTGACCAGTTTAGCCGAACACTCCCGGAATCTGGCATGTTGTCCCAGCGTCCCGGAAATAAAATTTTTATACCGAATTTTTCAATTAATTGTTATAACAGTGTTAAAATAACGATTTTCCCCAAATTACGTATGTATTTCAACAACATTCGCCTGCGGCGCTTTTGTCTTCTTTGCTGATATTACATTACTATTATTTATGGAATGTAAAGAGCGCGAAAAATCAAGTTAATTTTCGCGTGCAACTCAATAGCTCTTGATTTAAAGCATTGCACCGCACTTTGTTTAAAAAAAATTTTTTTTTCACGGGGCACATTCTTTACTCCTTTAATCTTGGCTTGCGTCCGTAGAAAGATTTTCTTTGTATAAAATTTTGCTGTTTCGTTGGTGGTCCGATTCAGTCATCCATCCCTTCCCCGTTCTCACCTTGTCCCGGAAAATATGATCACCCAAAATATAGAATATTTTGATTGTTTTGAAAGTCATTGATTTGATATTTTTAGTAATTGATTTGATATAAATAGTTCTGTGGCAACAAGTCATAAGGGCATAAGTCTGTTTTTAGGCTAAGCCAAATTGCTCTGTCTATTAAAGTAAATACAGATCTTTTTATCTTGATCTGAAAATCGACTTATGCTACATTTACACGAATGACAAATTTGTCATTTTTTTCTTGTCATTATGTTAATTCCCGTGTAAATGGCATAATTTTTGTAATTTTTTCTGTCAGAAAATGTCAATCTCTCATAAAAGAATGAACTTGTCCATTCTTTTATGCCAGATTGTCATTCGTACAAACGCAATATTAGTTATGACAACTTTAGTATTCAACTTTTGTCATAACTAATATTGCGTTTGTACGAATGACAATCTGGCATAAAAGAATGGACAAGTTCATTCTTTTATGAGAGATTGACATTTTCTGACAGAAAAAATTACAAAAATTATGCCATGTACACGGGAATTAACATAATGACAAGAAAAAAATGACAAATTTGTCATTCGTGTAAATGTAGCATTAGGCTCTTATGACTTGTTGCCACAGAGTTATCGCTGCGGATCAGAAAAATTTTCGCCTGCGGCGTGAATCGTTCCCTTTTGATCATTCACAAATTTATTATTATGTGATTTTCGAACATATTCTTATAATTCTTTATAACTATAATTTTGCAATACAGTGGTGACTTCATGTAACTTATTTTCGATCGACTAACTAGTCGAAGGAAATCTTGATTGACCAAAAAGGATTACACAGGTCGACACTTATTCCGGTGCACACGATATAAGTCTTTGCTGTACGAGCTCTACTTTTTCCGATATGAAGGACGACTCAAAAATTGGTTTAAATATTCATAATTTGGAAAGAAACAATACTTTTTCCCATCATATCTGAAAAAGTAGAGCTCGTACAGCCAAACTACTGCCAAAATCGGGATCAACGATGCCAAATTACGTAGAAAAAGCTTTTATATCGTGAGCACTAGAATAAATGTCAGTCTGTTTAATCCTTTTTGGTCAACTAAAGATTTCCTTCGACTAGTTAGTCGATCGAAAATAAGTTACATTAAGCCACCCCAGTTTTCGCCAACATTTTATACACAATGGTATAAGGGTGTACACAAGAAAAAACTATCTCGCTAATGGATATACCAGCGAAATAGGTTGGGAAACACTGCCCTATATATTACACATACATATACAGTAGACGCGTGTTTATATGAACTAATTAAAACACCTTGAGATCATATAAGTGGTCTACAAATTGTATAATTGTCATCTTATCAAAGCTCAAAAAATTCACCCATAGTTATTTTAAAAACAAGATTTTTAAATTGTTGGAAATATTGCTTGTAATTATATCGAAACTCTGTAGGCTGAGATCTTTCGAATGTCAAGCAAGACTCTTCGTACAAAACTATGAGATAATTAAAAAATCTCCCTCTTAAAGCTGTTGCAATTTTCGTACTTAAAAAACTTTTAACATTCACAATTTATCAAAAAGGCATACATTCTGCCGCTCAAAACCAACTTGATTTGCATTTCGCCGTATTCATTATTCAAAATTACCCATCAAACAGCCCTATATTGATAACACTGTTTCTGATAAACAATAAAAGCTATAAAACTTAATGCAGGTGTAACTTTGTTTAACGAGTTTTCACAAACAAAAACATAACAAAGTGTGCCTTATGCAAATATTTTAATAGTATCATCAACGGAATTCAATTTAATTAAAATTCCAAAGGCAGTACAATACAAAATCCATTACTCGCTGCCCGTTATCATCCCACCGAAATACCCATCCCTAATCATTAACCACCCAAATGTTGAATTAAAATTATACTTCATCACCATCGGTACCTGACATCAACATAACACTTTAGGTGACATTATAACTTAAACTTATCCGATTCAATCTCAGCCGAATCCCCCGCCACTCCTATTCAATAAGCCAACTAACAATTTTCTACCCCCTTTCTACCCCTATTTGCACTTAGTTTCCGAGCGCAATTCGTAATTAAAATCTGAACTTTCTTCGCAATTAAACTTTAAAATTGAAACAAACAGCGTCCCGTGTAAACATAACACATTGCATGCTGGTTTGTCTGCATTTTGTGTGTATTGAAATTTTTAGGGGGTGTGAAAGATTCGGTGATGGTGCGGTAAGATGCGTGTTCAAATAGATAAACAACATGAACCACTTAATAGGGGGTCACAAACGAAATTCATGTTTTGTTAGGGGTTGCATTGCATTCCATTGCAACCCGCCCCCCTTTGCTACAAAATAGATACCGAGCGAACTTGGTATCGATGCGGGCCGGTGAATAATCACGATAATTTATTCCTTGGCAGACATCCAGGCGAGAATAGCAAATAAGGGTTTGAGATTTCACCAGCAGTTAAAGGCTGTAGCACAGAAATGAAGGGAATGAAATTGCAAATCTGTAATGTTGCATCACGTGAAAAATTGCTTGCACAAATAATAAACTTTCCAGGACCAATTTAACTATTTCAATTTGAGATCCTTTTAAGTGCAATCTTGAAGATAACTAAGCAAAAAATGAATATTTTTTGGCAAAAATTCAGTAAAACTCATAAGTTGCTGCATCTTTCACCTTTAAAAGCAACAGTTCTTTCATCTTTGTGTAGGGAACCGGAATTCTTTTCCGGCAGACATCTGATCTCCGGTTGAACTTAAACAATTCAACAGACGGTAACCTTCGTCCTTATTGATGAACAAAAATGGGAGTGAACTGGTATTGTTTTCATATATGAATAATGCTTTATCAACGCGTCTCTCGTCACGGACAAAAAGGTTCTGTTTCTTTCTAGGGCTTAATTGATTTTCCACAGCCAAATATTCGCAAACGACATTGAAGTCTGTATTAATCATTCCACAAGCGATACGTTCAATCAGGGGCCTTTTTTTAAAAAATCTAGTCTTAACGTAAAAATATTTGAAAATGAGCAAAATGTGAAAGTTTTTACGTATGCGAGTCTGAAGGCGTGTGCGAAACGGTCTAATTGCACGCTAATTTCCGGTTTTTATTGGAAAGTTTCCACTTCGCAATCCCATCCAATATAAAAATGTACTAGAGTCAGCCTCCAATTAGACCGTCTCGCACACGCCCCTTAACACGTTGGCTACCAGCCAAAAAAACGCTTACTCCGCTAGTATACACTGGGAAAAAACGCAAAAATCATTTTTGTACTTTGTGAGTCACCAGTGAACACAAGATCAATACAGACAAAAACGAACGAATCGAATAAAATATAACGGACAAAAAAAAACCCCTTTGTACCACACGAGCGACTGCACTCAACCATGGAACTTGAGAAACCGACGGTAATGACAATAATGTGTGTACACCGGTGACTCACATGGTAGCCAACGTGTTAAGCTCAAAGCTACACCATTTTTTAAAAGCTTTTATTTAGCTTGTCTTCGTATCTGTCTCTCTGTTTGTCTGTCAAAGTCAAATCTTGCAATCTAATTTGGATCGACTTTCCATCATCCGATTGACTTGAAATTTTGCACACATATGTAATTCCGACGACAACACAATGTATATATATATATATATACTTCGCCCTTGTAAGAATAATGGAAGGCCCTGTAAGGATAACGTGATTATCCTTTTCCTCAAATTTTTCGGAAAAAAAATCTCTTCTGGATATTTTTGGGGTCACTGAATCCGATTCTGCAATTAAGAAGTCTGTAAGGATAATGGAAGATCCTGAAAGGATACCGTGATTACTGTTTTTCTCAATTTTTCCCGGTAAAAAAGACCTCATTTTGGGCTCGCTGGATCCGAATCTGGCATTACGAAGTCTGTAAAAATATCTCGTGTCATCCCGTTCTAAAAATTTCTTTAATATTTTGATTGCAGTGAAATCGCAGCTGATGTCGCATTCAATCAACAAACCATCCAGATTTTCGTTTTTCTGGAACATTTGTTAAATCTCTTTCAACTATTCCTTTACTTCGCTTTTGTTTTTAGAAATTTTGATTCTCAATTTGGAAAGGAGGGGGTAGGGTAGGAGTTGAACTATCCCCCCCTCATATCCCCTCCCTATATATGCCCTTGGTCATAATACATATCAATTAATAAGAAGTTGCAAGCAACTTCATCACAAATTCACCCCATGAGAAGTGGGGATTAGGATTTCCCGGGAAATTTCATTATGCGGGATGTTGGGATTCTTTTTGTCGGCCTTTTTTTTATGTCCCGGGAATTCGGGAAATGTTTTTTTTTAATTTACCGAGACTCTCGAGAATTTTTCAAAATAATTAATTTGTAATCAAAAACGAATATTTTGTGACTATTTTTGACTAATTTATTTTTTTCTGTTGTTTCCCAACTCTTTTTTTACACGGAAATTTTCGATTTTCCCAGGAAACGGAAATTCCCGAAAGTCATTAAAATTCCCATGAAACATTTACCTAGGAATTCAAAAAATTATCCCGGAATTCCCATTTCATCTCTACTCATGAGTACATATTTTTTACAGAACAAAATTTCACTCAAACTCGTGCTAAAAATTTCCATCACTTTTAGAAAATTACACTCACTCTCTCATAATTGTAATCAAAATCACACTCACTCAAAAATTTATCTCTCGTAGTCACACTCGAGATTTCACTCACTTTTAGAGATTTTGGAGAATTTCAGTTCATAAACTGTGTGGCAATATAGAAAAAACTTTCCATCAAAAAGTGGTTAGTTTTTCAAAATTCCACTGTATTTTCGAGCAATGAGATGAAAATTCGACACTATGACCAGGTATGTATCCAAGTCCTTACCATCCGTTGCGGCATTATTGAAGTGGCCTCAAGTAGTTATTTTGGGGAGATATTTCTGTGATATTTCATCCCTTGAATTTTACCATCGTTTCCATAGGGCTGTGATAATGGCCACTGTGCGAAGTGAATTAAATGACTGATACCTTCAATGCCAGCCAAATTGGTCGAGTGTTCGAATGGGGACTTCATAGAGCTTAGCTATCCAACAATGGTAGAGACGTCTGTCTATACAGGATAAATGGGACGACTTTTATATGGGGTCGATCAGTCAAGGGCTTTGACTGGAGATGCGATTCGCTCATGTATCTAATGGATCTGTTTCTGTCGTTTTAATGGGTTATGGAATACCAGGGGTTCATTTTTCTATTACGGATACGGCTCTTAAAAATTGAAAACATTAAGAGCTAAGCTTTTGGCTTTGTGTTCTTTATTATGGGCATTCATATTAAATATTGCGCTTCTGAAGCTTAAAAAATTTCACTTAATTTGAGGGATTTTCAGAAAACAAATAGTTTCATTGTAAGAAAAAATTGTTACAAATAGATTATTCAAAGTATTGCCCGATCGCTTACAACTATTTTTTCCATCTTTCTGGCAGCATACGAATTCCGCATCGAAAGAACGACTCGTCTTTTGAAGCTAATCACGAATCAAACCATTTCTTGGTATCTTCATACGAAGTAAAGTGTTGCTCAGACATGCCATGCGTTATCGATCGAAACAAGCGGTAGACGGAAGGAGCAATATCTGGTGAATACGGCAGGTGGGGTAGGACATCCCATTTAAGTGTTTCCAAGTATGTGGACGTTTTTGTAATGCATCGAACCAATCATCGGACACAAAAATGAACTACACCAGGGTGTTAAGATGACAAAAGATTTTGATTTCCGCATATTCGTTCATCTGTCTGTCTTCCATCTGCCTAAATCTCCGTCTGTCTGTCTGTCCGTCTGTCCGTTTGCCCGTCTGTTCGTTTGTCCGTCTGTCCGTTTGTCCGTCCATCTATCCCATGAACATCATTACTTTCGAAAGGATTGAGTTAGAGACTTGAAATTTTGTCTAGTTACGTTTCTCTTATATGGATAGGCTAAGTTCTTGAACGGGCAAAATTGGACCATTCGTTCCCCCTTGACCCTTGCCCCTTCCCACGATTTTTTCTTGAGTTTCTCCGCAAACTTTATTCAAAATTTTTTCCTCGAATTTAATTCATCTATCACAGATTAAAATCACTTAGCAAAAATTGTCAAAATTTAAATTTATTCGGACGGTTTTATTGGCGGAAAAAAATGTCAGGTGGAAATAACACTGAAGAGATAAATAACACTTCCTATCGGGCTTTTTTAGATATATTGCTCGCACAAAATTAAGAAAGCTAATTATTGTTGCTATATTTTCAATTTAAAAAATTGTTACAAGATAAAAATCTCACATAACTCGTTTTATATTATATCAATCAACTAACAAAAACAACCCCAAAACTCTTTGTCGGAATCCACTGTAAACACTTTGAGTAAAATCCATACACCATATTCCAAAACACATAAAAAAACAGTTTAAATTAACATAACACTATTCATGTATGACGAAACAGTATTCATGTTTTAGGTACTACAAGCACCTACCTCAAAAGGAAATTTTTCTACCTGAATAATGTTTTACAAATGGGCCAAGAATTTCTATTCGGTGCAGTCGATTGAATGGTGTAACACCTTTGCAAATAACGTCATCATACAAATCACCTGAACTAAAGTGTCGATTAATCCCTAAAAGGGTAATATCCTGCAAAAGACAGACTCCCTTTGATATGCAAATGAATTTCTATGTTTGGAGAGTTTTGTATTTTCAGTCATTAAGCAAACTAATCGATATGCGAAAATTCGTTACCTTGCTTGGGACATGGTTTCACTTAAGCAACTTAAGTATAGAAAAATAAAACGATCAAAAATTCATCAGAATATTCCGTTTCAGATATATATTAACCCTTTCAGACCTGAAATATTTCTGACGGTAAAATACTTTTTTTAATGTGAGATTCTTATAAAGCGAAATACTTGTAAATTAAAACTCAAACTTGCTTTAGTTGAGTTTTCTTTTACAGATATCCATGAAATTTCAGCATTGAAAACTTCCATGGAATTTATCTCTATATTTAACAAAAATATGCCCAAGTATTTTTTGTGTAGTGCATCCAGCGTTGTTTGTGACCCAATGATGGAGCTCCTAGCAATGGACCCTGTACAGGTGCATATAAAGCAAAGTTTTAGTTAAGGGCCTAATGGCCACCCTCAAAATACCAACAAAATTCTTATAAGTAGGGTCGGGTAGGGTGAAGTGGTCCGTAGGGAGAAGTGGTCCACCACCATTTTTTTTAGTAATAGTGACATTAGAACAGAATATGCAACTCTCATCGGTTGCTCTTGATGACAGCTTGTTTTTTATTAGTCATTGAAGTGTGCAGACGTATATTTACTCACTCTCACAGACCAGTGCCAAAAAAAACATTGTTGAAAGTTTTCGCAAGTATTCACATTCAACAACTTTTTGACGAATTCTTCATCAATCTCAAAAAGGTAATTAATCTAAAATGTTGTTTACATTATGAACTTTGTAAATCGACCGAATTTCTGGACTTTTTTCTACAATTGTTGAAGCAGCGTCATTCCGCGCAAAATAGCGTCGGTAGGGAGAAGTGGTCCACGTTTGGTAGGGTGAAGTGGTCCACCCTGTCAATGTCATATTTCGTGTTTTCAAGTTTTTTATGAGTTATTTTGAGTATTTCAAATCGTCGCCGAAAATCCATGCCAAGCTCGATTATAACTTCTCCCGAAAATCGAGCTGAATTCGAGAAGCAGAAAAGGGCGCCGGAAAAAGGCACTTAACAATTACACCGAAGAAACCAACACCAAAATAGACCAAACGCTCATTTGCTACTTTCGAATAAACCATATTTTTGATCAAACTTCATGATTATATTTTTATTTGTCATTTAATTTTATGTTTATGCGATTTCTGGAAAAATTTTGTGGGTGGACCACTTGACCCTACCTGACCCTATATAAAAATTCTAAACACTAGTATTATTAGCATAAATAGATGAATAAACGATTTTCTATTTGTGACTCTTTTTCCCGAGAACGCTTTAACCGATTTTTCTGAAATTCTGCAAGGGTTTAGATCGAAGACCCAAACATATACTAAATATAGAAGGCGAAGAAAGATTATAAGATTTGTTAAGAGTGAAATCTATGTTCAAAAGAATTGTTTTGAATGAAAAAAAAAAAATTTTTTTTCTAAAAAGCAATGCTTTAAAAAAGTACCAAAGCTATCAATTCAAGCATAATACATATTAAGGTAAATTTAAAGAATGTGAAACCTACTGAGAACTTTGTGCAGTAAGTGTAACTAAATGTCAACAATACCGGATTTTTTCCCGTTTGACAGACTCGTTGGCATTTAGAGGCCACCACATCAACTGGTGCATTAAACCGCATATCGACTAATATTACGAACAGGTAAGCATATCAAATTATAAAAAGAAGTACCTACGAACGTCAAATCCTAAGCATAGCTACGTCTGATTTTATAACAGAAGAATTTTAACAATTTTATTAACATTTCTACCATTTATAACCACTAGTTGTGCCCCGTCTGTCTGCCTGTACAAGATCGTAATAAAGTCATAACTGACCCCAAATTCCTTGATATGCATTCGATTTGCACTCGTATCGATTTATTATTTTTATAAGAATTTCAATTAAATAAAATTATGAGCCAAGCAATGTACATAAAGTTAAGATTGAATATCAAGATTTCATAAATTTACAACAAAGATATAAAGTTGAATTGTTTCATAAATAAAGAACAAAACTTTATGGACATGTTTCAAACCTGATTTTCTGCATGAAATACTTTACAAAACTAATATCGAGTATATTTTCATCTTCATAAAATAATAGTTGTGTGAAAGTATTCCTTCCCAAGGGGATATAATAGTAGAAATAGACTCTCAGTAGTTTGATGTCAGGCAAAGATTCCAAAGGGAATAAATAGGGACTCTCAAATGGTGAAATGTTTGTCTGGGAATTGGGATCAAAATGGTCAACAAGGATATTGGAAATTTCAAAAGCATGTAGACCAGCTATTATTTTATGTATTTATCGTATTGGATTTGAAATCAGTATGTAATGCGGTATAGAAAACAGATTTATTTAAATCTTACATATAAAATAACTAGATTTAACAAAAATCTTTTTTCGAAAGCAGTCTGGCAACACTATAACCTTTCCCTTTTGATTATTTTTCATCAGTGGTCGAGAAACATTCGCAAAAATACAAAAATCGGAAAAATACAAACAGAAGAGTTAAATATAAGACTTTTAGCAGATTCTCTAGTAAAAGCTTATTACCAAGTACTCTATTTCTCCGACTCGTTGCTCATTATTTGGGACTTCAAAAAATTGTTAAAAAATATCGCTAAAAATTATTGTTAAATTGTTAAAAAAAAATTGTAAAAATTGTTGTTAAAAGTACCTAACAAAAAATGGTTGAATTGTAAAAAAATCACAAAAATCGTTGTTCAATATGTGACAGTTCCTTAAAAAATCGTTTATTGTACATATATAGTATATGCATGCTTATATTGGGTCTTTCAACAAGGACATAACAATTTTGTATTTAAATAAAACACAGAATAATTAAGATATCGGGCTGAAATTTATTCCAGGTGTAGTGGACATGTTACATTTAAGTATGAAATTCGATGTCGTTCATATGGCCACCGCGAGCACGTTTGCTGATTGATTCTTTGGAGCCAATTTTCCACCACTCTTCCACACATCGGCCGGAACGTTGGCAATTTCGCGTTCGGTATTGTTCCTGAGCTCCTCTAACGTTGTTGACTTGTTGGCATAAACCAACGACTTAACATAACCCAACGAAAAAAGAAATCCAACGGCGTTAAATCGCATGAGCGAGGTGGCCATTCGACCGGACCATTTCTCGAGATTACACGATTGCGACCACCGACTCAGAATTTCGGTAGTAAGTTTTAATAATTTTCAAACGTTGCTCGTTCGTGAACTTCACCATGATAAAAATGTAAACCTTGACTAACGTTTTAGCATTGCCAGATCATAAAAGAAGTTTTAGGGTGCGTTTTTATTAAAATACAAAATTGTTATGTCCTTGTTGAAAGACCCTTTAGTATACATAATATAATTATTCTATTGTTAAACACAAAATAGTATAGTTATAACAGTGGAGCCACCATTGAAGAAAATCGCTGGGGGAATGGTAACCATTTCGTTATATAGAGGTGTTAAAGAAATTTCGTTACACAAAGAATTTTGTTATAATAGAAATTTCGTTATACAGTATTACCCGGATAAGTGCACATGGAAAAAAGCCTGGATTTCTTCTCCAGTTACGAGGGTTTGCGCTTATCCGATACTGCCTTAACAGCAAAAATTGTACACTTAAGCGGGACCATTTTTACTACAACAAATTGTGTACGTATCAAGCTTCCTAATTGCAAAAAATTGTGCATTTACTTTCTAGGATTGTGAGATCACACTATAATTGTACTGATTTCTACCCTTTCCAGTGGGATATAAAGATACATACACACGATCAAGAAAATATTTAAAAAAATATTAAAAATTAAAAGGCAAAAAGAACTTGTGAATTTATCCGAGGGAAAAATATATAACGAAGAAACTTAATTGAATAATAGTTTTTGTGCAATCATAGAGGTTTTGCTCTTAAGCGGGTTGCAGTTAAGCCATAACTATTGTATGGAATTCTTAAAAATGGGCATGGGATTCGTAATACTGTTGCACTTAAAAGGGTTCGTAATACTGTTGCACTTAAAAGGCTTAAAAGGGTTTTTAATATACAGTAAAAATTTCACTGTATATATATTTAACATTGCTTTACATAAATATAATAAAGACAGATTTATGGCAAATCAACTTGGCCAGTCCCATAAAATACGTCACGCTAATTTTTGTCTTGTCAAACCCTCCCCATCTTCATATTTTTTTGTGATTAATCACGGCCATGCCAACAAAAAGCGATGCCCTAGGGCAGCGTTTCTCAACCTTTCAGTATTCGCGGCCCAATTTTCAATCAAAATTGTCATCGCGCCCCCCCCCCCCCTGCATACAATAAAATGTATACATTAATAACGTAATTTGAGTATTTTGGCGCTAAACCCACACTACTACCCTAATTTTAAATACAAATTACCAAGAAAACAGTAATTTATTGACATTTGGCAACACCGACCCTCAGCGTTGACAAAACAAGAATCCGGTGCCTTTTTATTGCTCTTGCGTCATTTTTGCGGTTTCGCGAGAAGTTGTTTTACCCCTGAAATCACAATGAACGCGAAACCGACGCGAAACTGGCGCAGAAACTGTCACTTAAAAGTTTGGTTCCCACAAATTGTTTGAAGTGAGCACAGTGAACGTATAGAACGCAGCTACAACGTAACCACAACGCAAAAGTTTGCAAACTTCTAACTTTACCGCAGAATTCTGCGTTGACAGTTCATAAAGTGAGGTTGGAAAAATGTCGTTCGAGGAAAAATGGATAGCCTTAGTGCAAATAACAAAGATAAAGACCAACAAAGCAAATTATCGCTTCAAAATTATCCATTTTTGTAATTTTTCCAAGTTTATACCACTTTATATTATGTCACTTGTACTACTTTACGAGCTGCCATTGTGCTCTGCCGCTAGAATTTTGCACTGCGTGACAGTTCAGAGCGTTGTAGTTGCGTTGGTTTCGCGCTGGTTTCGGGTTCATTGTGCTCCAAGCGTAAGTTAATAAGTTAATTATTAAATATTATGTCGAAATGTATTTTGTTTTGTATGTGGGTATGTACTTTCCTTTCAATCAATTAATAAACTCTTTTAAATATTTTGTCTTGGATATGCTCGCGCCCCCCTTTAAATGTACTCGCGCCCCCTAGGGTGGCGCGCCCCACAGGTTGAGAATCGCTGCCCTAGGGCAAACCCTGTCTCTGGATTCCTCCACCCACCGTTTACAGCAAAAAAAATCAATCAAACAAATAATTTTGGTGTGCCTGAAAATTTTGAAAGAGCGATAAAAAAAAGAATAATTTTTTTCCATTTCTAGTTTAGAATTTTATAGATTAGAATTATGGGTTAAAAAACTATGCGCCGTAAGTACAACTGCCAGGAAGAAATATCTCGCAATTAAAAGTCACAGAATGAAATACGCCGCAGGCAAATATTTTTGTGTTTCCATCTGCCGTCTTTCAGAGGTGATTTTGGCTCCATTTTCAGAACGTCCCTGATTACACTTACCGCAGAAATCCCACTTCCTAAAAGTTCCATAGATTTTCTGAACAGCTCATTATAAATATTTATATGTGCTTATAATTTCAAATATTTAACCAATTACTTATGACAATACCCCTATTGAAATTTAATTTGACTTAAACAAGATTATTGATATTTTCATTGCATTATTATAAACTTATGATTTATCATGTCAATGCAATTAAACTTTCCAACTTTCCAATTTATTTCCAAAGTTAAAATTTCAATAAAAAATCAATAATAGGTTAATAATAAACGCAGAAAAAACTGCCATATGTACAATGTACGTACACCCTTATCATTATTCCCCTGCTAAAGTTTTCCACAAAAATAAACTCTATTTCTGTACAACCTCTGTCTCTGTACAACTTTATTTTTTTTCCACTCTGAATTTTCACTTGAAAAGGAAGAAAACATCGCCTAAGGGGAAAATGTTTAACGAATAATGTGTTGCAATGCCATCATGATATTATTTTCCTCCCCAAAAAAAAACTTTTTGACGCTCCCTGTCCTGTCAATATTGACTTTAAAATCACCATTTAAATTTTATGAATTTCATACATTTTAAAACAATTGTGTTATGAAAACACAATATGTTCCCTATTTACTCAAAACATATTTAGACAAACATTTCCTAGAAATATGTGCGTTTCACTTGAAAAAGAGGGTGGAAAATGCCGTTCAATTTTTATTATTATTATTTTATAGACCAAAAATCTTCGTTATCTAAGAAAATGTGTTATCAGAGTACACGCCAGATACTAACGACGGCAAACGAATTTTAAAAAGCTTTTTCGAACAAATAATAAAATATCTTCAAAATTTAAGCTTATTAAGAATGAAAATGTTTTCGTTATGCGGAGAAAATAGGAGCATTGGGCTGAATGCTTTCAGTAAATGCGTAAGTAGAGCTCAAAGGTAAAATTTACATAATCTCCTTTTGATGTGCAAATACTGGCAATTCCATTAACGGATAATGCACTCTTCAATCCTCTTCTCTTATTTAACATTTTGTATTATACACGGTCATACATTTATCCCTTACGAAAATTAAACTGAATTCATGTAAGCTTGATGGGAATAATTTTTGATAGTAAATAATTTCATATTCTATGAAATATCGGTAATGGAGCATTGTTATGTTTTAAAGGTAATTTATCTTGCATATTTATGGAATATTACTGCTAGTAATATCGTATAGGTATTATAAAATGCAAAGTAGAATGGGTATTAATATCAAAAAAAAACCTGAAGAGGAATTAATGAATCGATTTAAAATCTTTGTTGTTTATTTTTTGATGAGATTTTTGGCCTTTGTGATTAATACTTTCTTTTAAATCCTCAAAAAAAATTTTTTTTTGTGTTTTTTGTTTTTACTTTTCTTACATATATTACCTTTTTTACACACACAAAAAAATTTGGCGGTGTAAACTCGATATCTGGGCTCAAGCCTCTCCCGTCACACTGGAAAAGTTCTCAACCTACATATATGCAGCTGTGATAAGCAAAATATAAAAATTTATAAATTATAAATTAATAAAATAAAATTAAAACCGGTAAAAATATAAAAAATATACATAATTTAAAAATTATGAATCAGTAACGCAGTCATAAGAAAGAGAAATAGTTTTAAAAAAAATCTACCACCATAACCTCACCAATGCTACAAAAACAATCCAACATTTGTAGGGTTTTGGTTCGCGTAATCATACTAATCCTCATACTAATATATAAAAATGAGTTGGTGTCTGTCTGTCTGTCTGTCTGTTCCTCTTTCACGCAAAAAATGAATGTCTGCAGTAGTTCTGGTTCCAACATAGGCATACGGAAAAGTAGCGCGAGGGGTTGGGGGAGTAAGGGGAGGGGGTAAAGTCATATCGAAACTTAGTTTTTGCGCTATATTACTCTTTCGTGGGGAAACTACTGAACCGATTGGACAGGGAGGCCGAAGGCCGACCTGTAGGTCGGGGGTGAACCGCGAAGCGGTTCGGGGCGCAGCCCCTAGTTTTAAATAAATGGATTTATTTTAAATTCCAAATGGTTTTTTTTTATAAACTCCAAATGGATCATTTTTAAGCCCACAATGCTCAAAAAGAAATCAAAGTGGAGTTAAAAAAGCGCCTGATGGTTTCTTTTATTGATCTGTTACTGTTCGTCCAAATTGTTAAAAATCGGAGCAACACGTGTATGTGTGTTCGTGTGTATGTACGTATTAACGAACATTTGTAAGATCGACTTCTACTAATAAAGGGTCTTTCAACAAGGACATAACAATTTTGTATTTTAATAAAAACGCACCCTAAAACTTTTTTTATGATCTGGCAATGCTAAAACGTCACGAACGAGCAATGCCACACAGCTGGTCAAACAATTAATCTATTGAAGGAGAAGTTCGGTAATCGTGTAATCTCGAGAAATGGTCCGGTCGAATGGCCACCTCGCTCATGCGATTTAACGCCGTTGGATTTCTTTTTATGGGGTTATGTTAAGTCGTTGGTTTATGCCAACAAGCCAACAACGTAAGAGGAGCTCAGGAACAATATCGAACACGAAATTGCCAACGTTCCGGCCGATATGTGTGGAAGAGTGGTGGAACATTGGCTCCAAAGAATCAATCAGTGCAAACGTGCTCGCGGTGGCCATATGAACAACATCGAATTTCATACTTAAATGTAACATGTCCATTACACCTGGAATAAATTTCAGCCCGATATCTCAATTATTCTGTGTTTTATTTAAATACAAAATTGTTATGTCCTTGTTGAAAGACCCGATAGTTATCGTCCCATAGAATGAACCATTTTCGAGAAAATTGCAAAAATCTTTTCAATTTGGGGAAGGAGCTGAATTTTGATTCACTTTTGATGTATGCAACAGTTATGTAGAATAATTATCTTAACACTTCTTGGATAAATTTTTATTTGAAAAAATTGGCCATTTTTGAGAAAATTGCAAAAATTATTCCAGGTAGGGAAGCAGTGGTACAATTTTTGTCATCTTCGGACGGGATTTAACTTTTAGTATTGTAAAATCTTGTTCCCGTGAAATTTCAACTTTCTATCTCAAATTGTCAGGTTTTCAAATTTTTTTTTGTGTGAAAAAAATTTAACAAAACTCTCGAATTTTTCATTGTATTAATTATATAAGAAAAGCTTAATTATGTAAAAAATGTATCTTCTCATTGTTAGGTGCTTAAAGCTACGTTTTCATATTGTAATTATTTTGTTAAATTTTCTTCTTTAATTTTCTTTAAAGTTTTCCATTTTTTAATTAAAACTTTTTTTGCTAGGGTCGTGCAAAAAATATATACTTTGTGCGTGTCCCTAAAATACTTAAATTTAGGATCTTTTCTCTTTCAGCTTTTCTGTCACGCGTTTTTTGCGATTTTTTGTATGAAATTTAATACTGCTGTCACACCACCGATACCTCATTTAAAATTGTCCTCTCGTAATTTTTAGACTTTATCCAGACGAATTTTGAATAGAAACTTTTTTCTATATAAAAAAACATCACAATCTGCCAGTAAAATTATTAATGAAGAATTTCATTTTTATCATCAATAAATCAATCGATTCTTTGGTTTATACCAGTTATATGCCAGTTTTAACGTTAAAATAAAATCTATTTAAAAACCATCGACTTTTACTTCATTTAACGACTAATAAAATTTAACAAAAATAACAGAAACGAAATGAAAAAAATCTTTATTTAACTGCTATTTTAGTCGCATTGGCATTAGTGCGCTGTAAATCTTTCCGACATCAATTCAAATTTGATTTGGTCATGGAGCCATGGAAGACAGTAAAAAGGCCCATTACAGGACTATTCTGGGATGACAATTTCACCGTCTTTATGGCATACTCAACACAAAACTGCAGCCCATTATTGCTTTATGACGTTCAACGGAAGCGCCAGGATAACAGCGTTCCATTACATGCTTCAGAAATAAAGATACATACATGCGGATTCATTCGTCCTACTTGATATGAGCGATAAAACTTCAATTTCGCCATGCAACATGAAAACATTTTTGCTGGTAGAAATTTCACGGATTTTAACCTTATTGCACATATTAGAATTTGGACCCTGCTTCGCCCTGCAAAAAGCGTAAATCTTAGAAAAACGAAATTCAGTTGGGTGTAAATCAAATACCCTAAAGATGGCAGTCTGTTAGTTTTTTTCGAAAAAGGGGGTTTTTTTTGTTTGAATTGAAAGAAAAGAAAATAAATTTTGGCATTTAAAATATGTTTAAAATACTGGAAAACACATTTGTATGGAAATACGTCCTTGTACACGAACATATACACAAGATTTCAGGCTAATCGGTTCGATAGTTTTCCCACAAAAGAGTAACATAGAAGAAAAACTAAGCTTCGGGTCCACTTTACCCTCTCCTTTTACTCCCCCTACCCCACAGGGTTCTTTTCAATGGGTCTATGTTGGAGCTGGATCCCCGGCAAACATCCATGTGAAATTTCAGGTCAATCAATATGTATTTTTAAATCACTTTTATAAACGACTCACCGTTTGTAAAACAATCTGTTTCGTTTGGGAGGGAGGAAGGAGTGGGGCGATTTAATTTTTACTTCATTTTAAAAGCTTGCTTTTTTCAACTCTGTAGACATAATGAAGAAGTAAAGTAAAATTATTTTATATCAATAATATTCAATAAATAAATCTTCTAAAATTCAAAAGTATTTTATCAAAAAAAAAATTCATGCATAAAACAATGTATTTTTAACTAAATTAAATTTAGGCCATTTGGATACAAATGTCGACTGGTAATTCTCAGGAAATCGACACGTTTTAGAATTTATCTACATATCTTCCTTTACAAATGACTTGCAACAATTTCGATAAATCCCTGAATAGTACAGGAAAAACAAATAAAAAAAAAGAAAATCATTCCATTTAAGTTGATAAAAGTACTTTACTCCAATCCTACGATTTATATACGCCTCTAAAATTTACACCTCAGCACTGGCAAAAGTAAAACGTTTCCAATAAATTCTTGCATCCTGCCTTCAAGATGCTGGCATTTAGCCAACGAAATTTCTTAACGTATGAGAAAATGGGATGTGCAGGAAAATTTAACAGATTGAAATTGCCGAGAACAAATTCTTCTCATTGTTTTAAAGGATTTTCGTATTTAGCCGAAAAAGGATAAATTCTACTCTTGGCTGACGTGTGAAGGAGTATCAAAGATTTATACGGAAGTATGAAAAGTTTCACCATTTCCGTTTTCCATTTGTTACTTTGCAGAACATTAAGAAATATGTGTTGTAAGAAGGCTGAGGCCAGATTTTAGCTGTCGCATTAGTAAAGACGAAACAGGATTTGGATTTAGGGAATTCATGTTAAATGCGATGCACTGAAAGAAACTTTGAGCACTATTCTATACTGTTTTCAAAAGGCGATCAATTTGTTAAACTGAATTGAGATCAAAACGGTATTAAAATAAATATTTTTCTCCTTCAAACATGAATGTCTAAGAAAAAACTCCGTGCTGCAGTGTTAAATTTTTACTGAATAACAACGCAAGATTTTACTTTTATCTGTTTTATGGCGTGGTTATATTTTTCCCAAATTTCCAAAAAAAAAAATGTTTTTATAGGTCCAAAATAAAAGCTATGACATACCGACTACGTAGCGTTTTCGCAGTATGTGATTTTACAGGACAGCCAAACAAATTTAGACGTTTTTCCTTCTACACACGGTTTTTATACCCGTATGGTGAAACCAAAGGGTATATTAACTTTGCCTTACCGTTTGTAACGCCAAGATCCCGTCATCACACATAAAAATGAATTACACCAGTGTGTTTAGAATGATAAAAATATTTAATTTCTGCATGTTCGTCCGTCTGTCTGTCTGTCCGTCTGTCTGTCTGTCCGTCTGTCTGTGGCGCGGATTGCGGGCGCACGGATTGAGCTAGAGACTTGAAAGTTTGCACAGATCCGTTTTTTGTAAAATGCGAGGCTAAGTTCGTTAATGGGCAAAAATGGACCATTAGGGGGGGTACCCCCCATACGAACGAAAACGGTTTTTGTGGATATCTCAAAAACGGTGCATCTTATCAAAAAAGTCCAAGAACAAAAGAAACACTTCCTGAATCCAATGGAAAATGTCATAAAATTTGTGAAAAAAATTGGCTTCGGGATATAATTCGTACAACCAAAAACATTTCAAGGTTAGTATATATACTTTAGAATGGGTACTAGCAGTAATGAAGTTTCAGGGCTTGGAATATATGGCTGGAAGCAAAATGAAGTTGAAGTGTATCCTCTGTGTGTGTAAGTGAATTTGAAAAGTGTAAGTGTGTAAAGCAAAGTTGTAAGTGTATTTGATAATCGACTAGCAAATAGTAGTAGCACAGAAATCAAAATCCATTGAGAAAAACAAAAAAACCAACGTGTAATTTTTATGAATTGATCAATGAGGATTTTTCATAAATTCAAGGAGTAGTTCTCATAGATTTTACGAAAATATGTCATGAACTCCATTAAAAAGTTAAAAACTTCATTTCTATGGTTTATGCACCTTATGAAAATCCTTCCATGAAACAATGAATTTTTTGTCATAGGTTCAAAAATAGGTTCAACACTTCAATGGTACCAAATCACGCCTCCATTTTCATACAAAATGGCAAAAGTGCAAATTATTAAGTTTTTCATAGGTATTATGAATTATTTTGCTGAGTATAGCGCTATAGCATAAGTTTCAGACCGCTTAATTTTTTTATTTGCAAATCCGAAAAATTCCTTCCAATTACCCCGCCAGAAGAGGACAGTTTCTAGTTTAAACGCTTCCGCTCCCTCTCCATCGAAGCCCGTCACCAGTTAATTTTCCAACAGTTCAACCAATTGCAGTCAACTTTTTTGAGTTAGTACCAGGAAGACCGAGCCATGCTCGGCGACCTCAAAATCCTATTTTTGCTGATTTTTGGGGAAAAACTAAATTCACATTATCTTTATAGAGCTTTTCCAGAGTCTTTAAATTCCCGACCTAGAAAGCTAGAACTAAAACTAACGCGCGATAACAAAATTTCATAGAAATCGGTTGAGTGGTTATTGAGAAATCGCTGTCACCGATTTTTGAAACGTTGATTTGAGACACTAGGCGATGGGTATTGAGGGGAGAGAATAGTCAGGTTTGTAGTGGAAAAATCGAAAACCCTTAGCCCCCTTAGTAATACTGTAAAGTTTCATTAAGATCGAACAACCCAGTTCGAAGATACCAGGCGAGGGGTATCGAGGGGAATTTTCTCAGAGGTGAGACCTATCTAGATCGATTCCTTGTCCCCGAAAATCCCTAACCACCAAGTTTCGTTAAAATCGTTAGGCGGGTTTTCGAGATCCTTTGTGCAGACAGACAGACAGACATTCCTCGTATTATATTATAGGATTTAGAGAATCTGTGGGACAAGCTTTTGGTATTAAAAATTTGAAATTCTTTCCTTCTATCTACTTAATTTCTGGAGGAATTTTAATCGGGTTTCCAACATAAAATTGATCGTGTCTCCAACAAATTTCGTCCTCACTAAAATCTATCAGCCCGTCACCTTCAACCTTCTTTACTGCTATCTCTTGAACCGCTGATGGATTTTTGATTCTCTAATTCAACTGAAACTAGTAGATATGTTTAGTATAAGGCCGAATACCGAGAAATACAAAGATATATTTAACCAACCCGTAAGAATTTGCTTAACCGGGCATATGCGCACCCACTATTTTTTTTTTGTAAAGTACTACAGAAAAGTTTCGGACTTTTTTCTCTGCCACGAAAATTCACATTCCAATTATATTACTACATCAACAAGTTTTTCTAAACATCAAACTTTTCTGAAAATCTTTGGAAAAAAGGTTCTATAAAAAATATATAAAACTCATGCGGTGAACACGCCTAATTAGTTGTTTTCATCCATTGTTTTATTAATTTCACGTGTACAGGTGTATATAGAAAAGCAATCAAATTTAATTAAACCAAAGATTCGAATTCCAAAAATATTCCAAAAATCCATTTGCAAAATTGGAATACCTACCGAAACCTTAAATTATTGATTACCAGAAACAAACAAACACGTTTGGAAACAAACTGATGAGCTTTTGAATCAATTCAATAATTATTGAAGCTAAAAAGTCGAGATAACCGATGAAATTCAGTTTCGATAAGCGAAATTAATGGTTAAGTCCTTTAATTCGGTTTCAATTACAGAATAAACTGCATTTGTGCATTTTGCGATTTTGGGCTTATCGCAACCTACCAATCAGTTCAAATTCTGCTCCAAATAAATTCTAAATGGCAAAAGTGCAAATTATCCTCCACGTTCTCATCCAACCAACTATCCTTTGCCTATCCTTTGCCTACATATACTATGCTTTAATGTTGAAATAGTGTGGTGTGATTTCCCACTATAATTCGATAACTAGCTGATGCAAAAACAAACGCAAATATTTACGTTTATCTTGATGCGGTTTTTCCTGACGTAGGCAGCCAACATCATTTTCTCTACTCTACAATTTCCATGGTAATTCGGGATATAGAATTTGTTCCATCCAAGATACATTTACATATTTTATCTGTTAAACTTTATGTCTGTTTATTGATTTTAATTGCGATGAGGTTTAATTAAAATTAAAGTGTCTGAATCTTCTTTCATTTCATTTAAGTGATTCAATTATCGATTGAATTAATGAATGTAATTGGAGTGTGTCTTAAGTATTAATTATTGTGATTCGAATTCAATTAAGAATGGATATTATTGTTGTATTAATTGGTTAAGACATATTATATTAGCTGTTATTTTTATAAAATATGTTTTTCATGTATTGGAACAAATATAACGTAGTAAAAGTGGAAAGGTCTTTATTTATTTTATTCCAAAATATTCCAATATAAACTTCAAGTAAAATATGAAAAAAAATTAAAAAAAGCTTTTATTTAAAAAAAAATGTGCTAAAAATGGAAAAAAAATTATTTTATTTTTATGCCTTTATCTCACTTTTATTTCACAGCGCCCAAAAAATCTTTTTCCTTTTTAGTACATTTTTTTTATCTCAATCTTTCTAGTCATTTCGTAATGTATGACTAAAAATCCAAAGTCTTTCGCCACGCTTTATACTTTTTAGTCTTGGAATATATATATTTGCCTTTGAGATATCCTTACAGGCCAAATCGGATTCATTGACCCCAAAAATTCCCAGATGAGATTTTTCCGGAAAATTTGAGGAAAAGGATAATCACGTTATCCTTAGTGCGAACGCACACGATTCTTCTCGTCGCGGCGACTTTTAGTCCTCAAAATGCCTTTCCGACGTACACGCTTCTTCACTTTTTAGCAGGAAAAACTTGTGTACAACAAGTGATCACTCATGTGTGTGTGGTTCTCATATATGTGTTGTATTTCCAGCTCATTCCCTTATTAGCTAGCACCGAGGCAACATCAAAAGAAACTGCCAACAATAGAAGAATAAGGACTGGGAATTTGTTATTTACCTACCTATCTGAAATATAAAACTACCTGCAATTGGTCTTTCACTATTTGCATTCAATTTTTGTTTATTTGGGATATGTTTACGAATCGGTGCCTAAGCACCGACTGACTCAATGAAATTACGCACACATGCATGCTGACGTGCTACACGAGCGACTTCGTTTGTGTGCATAAAAGAAGAAGTGAAGAACACTTTTCGAGTGGCGATTTTTCCCCTCTTGTCGCACTCTTTGCGTGGTATTACACACGGCAACTTTCGGGCTTACTTAAGCCGATTTTTGGGAGAAACGACTGAGGAGGGAAAAGTTGCCACTCGAAATCATGGCTTATCGGCAGTCTGCATACATGCAAACCGTGTAAACCGGTTTGGGAAAAGTAGTAGCCAGAAATCATTTTCGTTCTGACCGTCAGCAGGTAAAGATCTTGGGAAGTATATGATTTCAATGGTTTGAGTTCACACACACCCATGTAAACTTGTGTAGCATATGCAAACAGGATTGGCTTATTTAAGCCACAAGTGTAAGCACATTGGCTTATTAAGCCCAAAAGTTGCCGGCTTAAATAAGCCCGAAAGTTGCCGTGTGTAATACCACGCTTTCTTTCCTACAATTTGGTGAGGCTGAGGCATGCTGAAGACTGAAAGTTGCTTCGTGTACGTCCTCGCTTACAGGACCTTCCATTATCCTTATAGACTACTTAACGTCAAAATTGGATTCAGCAACAACAAAACCCCTAGATCTGATTTTTTTTTCTGGGAAATTTGAGGAAAATAATATTCACGTTATCCTTACAGGACCTTCCGTTATCCTCACAGATTTCTTAATGCCAGAGCCTAATTCAGCGACCCCGAAAACCTCCTGATGAGATTTTTTCGGAAAAATTTGAGGAAAAGAATAATCACGTTATCCTTACAAGACCTCCCCTTATCCCGAAGTAGAATGAAGTAGTGAAAATATTGTATTGTCATCCAAATTACGTATGTGTGCAAAATTTCAAATCAATCGTATGAGTTGAAGTGGGTTAAAATTAGATTGCAAGATTTGACCCTGACAACAGATAGACGGATACGAAAGCAAGCTATTTTAAAAATCATTTAGGTGAGGTAATTAAGTAATTAATGTTATTGTTGTTTCTCAGCTACTGGAGGAGTAAAGGGGTGTATAAAATTCTAACAAATTAGCTGGAGCCAGTGTTGCCAGGCGGTGAGCTGCGAATATCCCACGACCGATTACAAAAAACTTTTCTTTTTTTTTTTCAGAAAGTTCCACAAAGTTTTTAATTTGCGGAGCTGTAGACGACAAAAAATAGCGATTTTAAAAAATCTGCAAGAATTGTGCCACAGGCAAAAATTGTTGCGTGTCAAAGTGGCGTGTCAAAATACCCTAAAATCACAAAGCGGACAGAGAAGAATAATTGAATGTTCGAATCAATCCTAATTGTGGGTATTGCGATTTTTAAAGAAATTATGGCGCTTCCTTCATATTATAGAAATTAAAATTTTTTTGGTCGAGTTTTACGAGTGCATTTACGAGTACAATTGCGCTAGAACATAGATTTGGTATAAGAAAGTCATGTGCTGTTCACATAAGTTATTTTAACGAGATATGCACAAATAAAAATTGATCTTCTCTCTGATCGGTCTTTCAAAATTTCCAATCATACACAAAAATGCGTTTTATTAATTTTTTTAAAAAGAGAGGGGGCGCCAAACACAGTTTTCGCTGTGGGCGCCGTTTTGCCCTGGCACAGCCCTGTACCAAGGGCTCTTTTGGTTATAAAATCTACAATTACATTCGTAGTCAAAAAATCCTTGGAAAAGTGAAAATCCCTTTTTTCTTTTTGATCGAAGAATCCCTCAAAAATTAAATAAATCTACGACTGGCAGCACTGGCTGGAACCAGTAAGGGGAAACAACCCATTACTAATTCCAGCTAATATTACTGTGCATATCAACCTTTATGCCCTAAACACATGTGCAGATTTTCTGCATGCAGCGCTGCTTGCATATCTGCAGCTGAAACACATGAGCAGATTTTTTTGACATTTCATCACATCGGCTGCTGTCAATAATGGAAGAAGAATTGTTCGAAGTAATTAATTTTAATTACAAAAAAAGTAAACATTACAAAAACATATATTAGAGGGAGAAAAAATTTGAAGAACTATCAGGCAAATTAAAAACTAAGAAAACTGAGACTCGTTCTTTGCCAAAAATCGTTCTTACCAAGTGTCAAACTTTCCTTTTCCACTGTATACGAATTTAGTCCATAGTCTCTTTGCTAACAGGCGATTTTGCCAAACACCAAAAAAGAATCCTCGGTTGGCTTCACTATTTCTGCGCAGAGAAAGTTGAATTTGAGATACCATGCAGCTCTGCGCTGCATGCAGAATTTACGTGTGTTCCACTTCATATAAACGTGTGTATTCAAATTCCGCTGCATGCAGAATTCTGCACATGTGTTTAGGGCATTAAGGCCCGTTTGCACGCACTATTCTTAAAAAATTAAGTTGCGGTTAGCCTACTTAAATCGTAGAAATTCTGGGACTTGAATAATTAAAGTTGTACATAAGTTGCTAACTTTCGCTGGTGCAAACGGGCCTAAGTAAAATGTCCAGTTATAGTTTTTACAACAAGAACGTTTTTAGTCAAAAACCTGCACCTTCTTTGTTTCTTTAAAACTGAACATGTATTTCCCGGAAAGAAATAATTTTTGATGCAGCCATCATATTATAATTATTGCAAACGCATTTTGTTTGAGATAAATATGTTTTTTTTTATAGTTTCAGCGAGAGCTTAGGAGAAGTTGTTGAAGTTGAATGTTGTTGCTAGAACCAAAATATTGTTTGCCCCACACAAAATCAACCGTTTTTTTTTAATTCAAATAATCCTCAAATAAAACCATTGGGCTTATAATTAAAGTCGTTATAATGAGATATGAGTAATTTTATTTATGGTTCCTGGCTGACAGAGTCACCACATTGTGATTTCTTAATTATGTCTGATCAGCTGTACCTGTAATTATCCCTTCCAGTATTAAAAAAAATTGACAATTTCAGTTTTAATTTTACCGACACAGTGTTAACATGTTACTAGTGCAATGGAAGCCACATCGCATAAAAGAAATTTAGATATTTCTGATTCGGAAGAAGATTTTAGTTTAAAGTTTTCTTCTTTAGGCGTCCATAGCACGCCAAAGTCGAAACGTCGACGTCTTAATACAGTGAACTTCAATTTTATGTCGAACTCTATACCTGAATATGTTGCGGAAAGTGAAATTTTAAATTCAACAAATAATAATACAGTGATCGAACTAAGTCAGCTTAATCAACGCATTACTAGTGCTAACCCATTGGAGAATTCAACAGAAGATATTCTGACTGATGATGATTCGATTGATGAAACTTTTAAAACAGAGGATCACAAGGAAAATCTACCAGTTGATCTTGCGATTAATTTGGAGCAAATAAATTTAAACGGCATTCCTAAGGAAGTTCTACAGGATACGCTCAGTGAAGAGATCGATATTCCATGGAGTTGCTCTAGCAGTTCTACAGAAGATGAAATTGAATCCAAAAACATTCGTCCGAAAGTTTGCCGCTGTCCAGATTGCTTCAGTAATCAAAGTTAAAGATATTTGATAACATTGTTTAATTTAAATATTGTTAAATCCACCCTAATCATCAAATTGTGAAGATTTTTTTTTAATAACACAATTTTATATTTCTTAATAAATCAAAAAAATGGAAAAAAAACGATTTAAAATGCAATTTTGAATAGTTTTATCACACATCAAAGTTCAGTTGGAAATCTTGTAATTAGATATCACGATTTTTATTTAAATGGCATCGTAGTTAAGTGAGTAAAACATAGGCCTTATGACTTAAAGCCTAGTACGCAGTTCGAGTAAAATGAAATTTTAACGCGGTCTCCAAATTGGCACATTAAAACCGAAGTAAAAACTGTTTGTGGAGAAAAAACATTGACAGCCGAGCACACACAATTAAAAAACCACACTCGTTAAGAAAACTGGAAACAGAACCTCTATTATTTTCATCTGTCAAATTTTTACCTCGAATTTAATGTACCGAACAGTTAAAATGCTGGTAAAATCAAGTGGAGACTTTCTACACCATCTAGTGAGGCAACATTGCAACATGAGTTTTTCACATCATTTTACCAGCGAACTGCGTACCGCTTGGTAAAATTTCTGAGGTTAAATTTAAGCGCAGTGTTAAATTTGTATGGAAAATTTCATTTTACTCGAACTGCGTACTAGACTTAATTGCTAAAACACTGGAAACTGCTCGAGATATTGCAATACAGGAAAGTCAAAAAATTTTGACAAATTTTACAATAATTTGTTTAATTGTAAAAAGCCACACATTTTGAAAAAATGGGTAAAATAGATTACAAAAATTCTTTTTAGATTACAAAAATTCGGAGTAGGTACATGTGGTTAGCACTCCGCGAAAAATGTTATGGGCCACCTAATTAAAAACTAAATCTTTTATTGACGACAGAAAATTTAAGAACCTTTTACGTGTCGAACTTCAAGGGCCACAAGGCATCTTTTTCCAAAAGGTATTGTGGTACCTAGGGCTTCTAAACCCGTGAAAACCGAACCGGTTTTTTGTTCAAATTTGCCAAAACCGGACCGGTTTTTTGTTCAAATTTGCCAAAACCGAACCGGTTTTTTGTTCAAATTTGCCAAAACTGAACCGGTTTTTTGTTCAAATTTGCCGAACCTTGGTTTTTTCCCCATGTTACACTTTCGCGGGAAAACTACTGGGCCAATTGGTCTGAAATTCGCCAAAGATGTTCCTCGGGGTCCATATCTAACATAACCCTATTTAAAAGTTGACCCAGTGGTAGGGAAGCAAGGGGAACAGGTGAAGTGAATCCGAATCTGAATGCTGTTTGTTAATTTTTGAAACCCGAGGACAAAAAAACTTTTTTTTAGAAAATCACAGACCGCTCTACTCTAGGCTATCTCATTTACAACCAACTGAATTTTGTTATCCTAGATTTTGTTCTACGCCTGTTCTAAACCTGGCGACCCCCCCGGGTCCAAATTCTATAGTAAATAATATTTTGAATTAATTTAATTTTTAATTTTATAAAATAAATGGCTTCTATTTATTTCTTTATATTTGTATTTTTTTTTTAATTTGTAAAACTTTTCAGAAAATCGTAGCATTTTTCCAGCCTGATCGAAACATCTTAGCCAAAATTTAAGCCTGGCCCTACTCATTTTGATAAAGTCTGACTCAAAAACAACTCGACCGATTGCACTGAAATTTTACAGCGTAACTCTTAAGGACTTATACTACAGACGTTTATTACAAAATTGTAGGCTTTAGGATGAGCGGAACCAAATAAAACAAAATACTCTAATCGCTACGACGACATTTGAGGCGTTAAAAGCTAGAGTGGACCAACCCACATGTCGAACATGTGAATTTTTTTGTGTTTGAATGACTGTTGCGAGTGAGTTTTTAGACAAAAATGTTTGGATGCACCAAAAATCGTTTCAACATTAAGTAATAAAGTCCACAGATTTTTTTTTTCAAAAATTTTCAGTCAATAATAGTACAAAAGTGGAAAAGCTTCAAAAACTCGATTATGTGGGTTGGTCCACTCTAGCTTTTAACGCCTCATTTATGGAAGTGATTATGACCAAATTTGACATAAAGGAAATAAAATTTCCTGCATTCATTCCTTTGACGGTTTTCCGTACCTTTAAGGATTGTTGAAATATTTGTAAAAATATTATTTTTTACGTATTTTTTCCAAAATTAAATATTGCAGAGGAAAGTTTTGTGTTAATCACAACTGATATTTTACTGTGTTTTCAACATATGTTTTTATAAAAATTTGAACTTTGCGCATTGATTTCAAAGAATAATCGAATATCAAATACATCATTGTGGTCGATTGATTATCTGATGTATCTAATCCCCTTTTTGGTGTAAGTCCATTGCCAACTATTGCCCGCCACCCCCTAGGAAAATGCAAACGGATTAATTGAGCCCTTTTCCTATTTCGAGACAAGTATTACAACTGATTAAGCCATTTTACATGGAGTAGGACAAGCTTCTGCGTCATTAACCTAATGCTTAACAATCGAAAGTACGTAACAACACCACGATGGCGATGTTAGAAGGACGAGGCGACTGAACGACTCAAAATGAATGACTGAAAGTGTTTTATAGCCTTTGGCATTATGTTCAATGTTCCGGGAACTGCAACAAATTCAGTCGACCACAATTATGTTGCGTATGCAGACACAAGCCGACAATAATATAAAATTTAAATCCACTGCAGTCTGCAAATGGCCCACACTAACTCTGCAGACAGACACCGAAAATTTACAATGGTAATAGCTTCACCCTGCATTAGGGATATCTATGTAGTACCATTGAATTTAAAGATACCTACTTTGGCCTGCACTGCACCACCACGTTTGGGGGTGGAAGATTAACTGTTTTGCGGTGCTCGGTATTTTGTAAATTATATGGTTATTATACAACCAAAACGAGTTACTGAGAGTGCATATTGCATAAGTAGCTCATCTGCATAAATATTTGTTGTACACCCACAGACAAACTTTTCCAGCCCTTTCGCATAATTTTTATTATTATTATCCTGGAAAATGACTGCAACCATGCGACAAAAATCACCAGAACGAACACGGAATTGTCTAAAAGATTGGAGGACATTCATATTTTTTTTAAACAAGAGTTTATGTATCTGTTGTATAAGTAAACCTTTCATTTTGAAACATTAGTTATGTAAATTATTATTTTTCTGCAGAGTTGAAGAAAAAACGAACACAGAAATAGCAACCAAAATGATGACTATAATCATTGTATGTTTATCAAGTTAGTCACAGTGACAAACACCTGATGATAAACGACAATTTTATGAAACTGTTTGCATCAATTAATTATGAAAACTGAGTGACCATCAATTATGCGATAGTTATGGAGATATTTGTACCACAAGCATAACTGATAGTCATTGCTATTCTGGAATCCGAAGTTAAAACGTAAAACCAAACTCAGTCGATTCGATTCGCCACTCAATTGGTATACGCGTCATACAGAAGTCTCATACATCATATGCAATCATACGTAATCGAACAGAAGTGAAACGCAGCGGATTCAAGAATACAAATTGCATCCAATCGGAGAAAATCGAACAAACTTACTTCGGATTCCAGAATAGGCATGAGTGCTAAAATACACTTTCTACACCTATCATAAACTTCAGCTAATAGAGACTTTTCACTAGATTCCTTCATTCCAGTTTTCCAGGTGAATATTTTCCATGTTGATCGATTAATTAAATTAAATGAATTGCAGCTTACGATGTCCTATCACCGGATTAATTTCAACTTATAAGATGATACACCAGCATTAAAACCAGTTCAGAATTAATCAATACATTTGCCTATAATGTGCAAACAATTTAGATAATACGATTGGACGATTATGTTTAATATTTTAATGACTCAATTCGAGTGCAAGAAAGCGTAGTACAAGAAATTGTGATAATTTATGTTGGTCATCCGATCAAAGGATTTGCTAGTGATAGGATTAGGCAAACAACATATCAATCTAGTATGGTATTATTATCGTATTTTCTTATTTATTTGAAATAAACAGTGTGGAATAAAAGGAAGATTCAGTCTATGAAAAAATATACGGTCACACTGAGAGAAAAAATCACATTCTGGTATTAAAAAATGGCGTACTATGTTTGTGGGGCTGCTCACTATATTTTTGTCAGAAGAAAAGCTTCTCATAATCTTTCTATGTTTAATGCCGCGGTCACACGATGCTGTTTTGCCAGCCGCTTGCTGCTGTTGGTTAGTAGCGCGCGCAAGTAGCAACAGCAGCCAGCGTACTGAGAGGGTTCACACGATTTATACTTTAGTAGCGCTGGCAATTAGCAAAACAGTGGTTTGACATTTGAATCTGGGAGATTTTTTTAATAATAAACGTAACACACAAATTTAAATAAATAAACGTAAAATAACAACTTACAATAAACAAACTTTACCACTTATCAGACTTTTGGCAGCTCAGAAACCATGTGACAGAATCACGTTATCCCTAGTAGCGGTGGCAAAGTAGAACGGTCTCTACTCCACTAGCGCTACTAAAATCATCACGCTGCTGGTGGTAGTAGCAACGCACTAGGGTTCACACGGTGCTGCTGAAACGGCTGCTAACAGTCAAACAGCCACTAGCGCTGGCAAAACAACGTCGTGTGACCGCCGCATAATGCTATATTTTTTGCTGGCCCTACAACATTTATACTGGCGCACTACAATATGTCAAGTGGTGTGCTACAATATTTATACAATATTTATACAATATTTATACAATATTTATACAATATTTATACAATATTTATACAATATTTATACAATATTTATACAATATTTATACAATATTTATACAATATTTATACAATATTTATACAATATTTATAGTGCGTGCTACAGTATTTACAGTAACGTTCCATTATCTTTTAAAAACATAAAATCTTCATTTTTCACGGCTTTTGAGATTGCAATAGTAGGTTTTTACCAATTTCTCCAGTATGGTTTTTTTATTTTTTCAGTAAATGTTGAAGAATTTTTGCTCATACCGAGGTTTGGACCCGAGATACCTAAGTTTGGAGTACACTCGCAAACGCACACGGCCACCGAAGTCAATTAACAAAGCGCTTCTGAACGTGACTGGCGGGAAGTTTTGCTTTTTGCCTTCAATTCGACAAAATCTGCGGTTGAGGCGCGTCAAATGATTGTAGAAACTTATATTGAGGCTTCTATTAGTGAAAAATCGTGTTGCGAATGATTTGAATGTGTCAGATAAGGAGCGTCCCGGACCGGTGAAAAATTATGAGCTGTTGCAACCGGGTGAAACCATCACAGGAGCTCGCTACCGAACACAACTAATGCGTTTGAGCCGAACATTGAAGGAAAAACGGCCTCAAGTCGATCAAAGACATGACATGATTTTGCAACACGACAACGCTCGGCCACATGTTGCTAATGTCGTTAAATCCTACCTGGAAACACTGAATTGGAAAGTCCTATCCCACCCGCCGTATTCTCCAGACATCGCCCCTTCCGACTACCACCTGTTCCGATTGATGACGCATGGCCTGGCTGAGCAGCACGTCCGTTCTAACGGAGATGACAAAAATTGGGTCGATTTGTGGATCACCTCAAGAGATGAGCAGTTTTTTCGACGCGGAATCTGTATGCTGCCAGAACGATGGGAAAAAGTTGTGGCTAGTGATGGACAATATTTTAAAGAATAAATATGTAAGCATTTTTCCACAAAAAAGCCTCAAATTTTGTATAAAAAAACTGCGGTTTTCCATTTGTACTCCCAATAGTGACCTGCGATTACTACTTTTACTGATATGGGTGAAAAAATCATCGGCAGTGATTTTACAGCGGATCCCTATGCTCTATAACAAGTTCTCTATTCAATGGAGGATACCCCATAAAAATCCGTTGATTAGTTTACGAGATGGCCGGTGAGGGACTCAGAGGGGAGAGGAACTCCTGCTGCAAACTTGGCTAAAAACATCCTCGCCATATGATGCAATCCAAAGCAATGTCCTTCGTTGAGGGGTTCAAAAGTTGCACATCCTTCTTAACTGCAACCGAACGTATATACTCAAGAAATCGTGTAAGGAAAAAATCTTTGTCAGGAAACAATTTTGAAATCACATAATTTTAAATTATATAATTTAGTTATATACCTGTACAGGTTCTTAGACCAATTATAACTTAATCCTAATCATCCTGGGTTAATTTACAAACAAAAACACCTAGGATGAGTCCCGCGCTCTCATATGAAAGTTATATATAAAACACTAAATTTAACAGTATTAGAATATTTTTTTTTCACATAATGTTATGTGAGCACGTTCGTCCAGATGTAAACGGACTTGATTTCCATTTGGTGGCATCCAAAGCAAAGTTGAAATGAGTCCCAAAGACTCAACCTAGGAGGATTAGGGTTAATACGAATTTAGGCTTTTGCGGTTAGCCATTATTAATTGATAGTTTTTCGGTTTGGCCACGTATAATTTTGTGATAAATAAAATAATAAAATATTGCCCATGGTCTGTTGCAATGACTATAAGTTAACAGTCGCTATTTTTTAAAATTGGTCCTTTTTCACATCAAATTGGCCTATTTTCAAGTTGATTTGACAATTTTCCATTTAAAAAATTGAATAAGGGTCTCTTTATCAGATAAAATTAATTTTTTTACAAACCAATTTCATCTAGAAATTTTTTATTCGTTTTTTTATGCTAAGACCCCTTTTTCCCTCTTTTTAACCCCCCTTCCACCCTCCCACCCTTCCTTCCCTCCTCCCTCCCTCTCTCCCTCGGTATGGCGCTACACTCTTGTTATGATTTTTGTGATTTTTTTTGTGAGTATGCCGTCACACAACCGCAGACGCCCCCTCCTCCTGCTAAAACTGCAAAATATTTTATTGATTTGTTACGTGTATAACAATGTTTATAAACATATTCACAAAACCAATGGCTTCTGAAGTAAATTTTATGGATTTTTTTAAAAAATTCCAAGCAAGTTTTTTTATACCCTACAATTAAAGTTGATACTTTCTTGTCTGTGTTTTCATGTTATTAATATAGAAAAATTATTTCCTATTTTGTTTACGGGTTTCAACCTTTTTACAATACTAGACACAAATAAATTTAAATTTTACGCCATTGTAAAGCACCCTGCTAGTAGAATTCAGATGTTTCCCCGATGATTAATTGAAAAATATTTTTGGATCTTTTGCTGACAAATGCAGTATAGAACAAAGGATCTTAATGGAACACTCCACTTCCTTAATATTCACAAAATTACATTTCCATTCGGAAAATAAATAATTAAAACCTCTCCCGTACCGAATTCTAACAAAAGCTACCACAAATGGCAATGACCATAACGAATATGATAACTTATTAAACTTCACTAAATTACCAAAGTGGATTCATATGCAAATTTCCGACTGTGACAGCCAGGTGTATCATTAGTCAGTATAGTCAGTCTAACGAACAACACTCTTCAAAAATCCATTTACACTAAGTATTCAAAGTCCTGTTTCCTCAAAGTGATCAATCAATGTCCACACAAAAGATTTTCATATCCAAACTTGGTAAATTTATTTTAAATGGTCATTTACTCCTTTTTGAGTCCATAGGAAACTTTCTTAGCTTTATGTTTTATCCACATAACAAATGAATTCTGAACAGCAAGTGTTTCTTGGTTAAACATTTCAACCTCATCCATTGATCCGTTCAATTCATCTATTTCGCTTGCCATTAATCTTCTGAATCATTAAATCTACGAGTACGTTAAGATAAACGTCTAGTTTTACAAAACTTTCAACACGACCTTTATGTTGGTTGGGTCAGGGTAAAACGGCGCTTCTCGTCCTTTGACGAAAACCAACCCTTGACTATCACCAATTTCACTTCACACCGAGATATTAGCATCAACGAGTCGGACAAGTGGAAGAAGACGGATTTTAGAGGTAGCAACAAAAGGACTCTTTCTTCTGCAGGTCGAAGCGGATGGGGGATTCGACGTGTACCAAAGAAATTAAATGTAAACATATCATCCGGCACAGGAACCTCTTGCAATTTCACTGTCACCGCGTGCGGATGAAAATCTACAGTACGTTGAAGGGCATTCATGTTGTATAGCCAAAGCAAATCCTGTTATTATTCAAGGGTTTATAAATTTAAATTGGTTCCAACAAACGCCGGAAGGGATGGATCCAAGTCGAAGGGTGGCGAATGGCGGCTTCTTGCTTGTCTGGCTGTTTTGTTAACGCGTGTCTACCGATGTTGATGGCCACCCGATAAACCAAACGCATACGAAATCGATGGTTATGACAGGAGTTTTACGGAAAAAAAAGCTGTGTTTAGGGTTAACTTTAACCCTTTTATCCCTATTCGACGCCCAATAAATTGAAGGGATTTTTGAAAATCTTCTTGTTATTCTTTTTTGTTGTGACTTTCCAGCTATTCGGAGACAATTCATACGACCAAGTATAAAAACCTCCCCAAGGGAAATGTTAGCTTGTGAAATTTATTTCTGATTTAGTAAAATTGGGGAAAATCGAGTTTACGCAATGAAAAAATTAATGAATCGGAATAATTGGTTATTCCGTCCGTATTCATACGATTTTACAATTTCGTTAGAGGCAGATTGAAAAATTTCCAATTTTCCATCAGATATTAAAGAACTATTCGACTTCAGGGCATTTGAAATAATTAGCTTCAAAGTTTGATTTATTCCTTGACAGGAATATGACGTCCAGACTTACTAGACAGCCGCATACAGGAGTGGTTTTTTGGTATATCCTTTATGATAGTCTGGGATTTTCAGTGAAATTATGACGACTCTTTAACAGCTGACAACAATTATAATTACGACTTTTTATTTAAATTTCAGGTAAATTTAGTGAAAAAACCCCCAATAATTCAACTTTTATTACCCTTTTTTATGACATTTTGGAAAAACCATTAACTCAGAGGTTTTCAAGTAAATATTCTAAATTTAAGAAGGGATAATAAATATAGAAATTTTATTATAAAAAGGAACACTTGATGAATTTCTTTTAATTCGTGTACCCACATTTCTCAGTAAAGAGTAAAAAAGCGTTCAACTTTTTGGAAAATGACTAAATTTTCGACATTCGACAGTGATTCTTGCTGTAATTTGGATCAAGACGAGGTTATTGAGATACAACTGGAGGATGGATTAACAACAGAAGACCTAATGGATATTATAAAATCTCTTGGTGTCCACGTTAATAAATAATGACTTGGAAAAAGGCATACAAAATCTATGAAAAATTCAAAAATCTCAACAAAAACTTGAAAATATTTTATTCATATAATATTTTGTGAGTAAGAAAAAAATGAGAAAAGCTTTTAATGTATTAAAAGTGATTAATTTGGTAATTATTTGTTTGAAATAAAATCAAGTTATTATTAAAATTATAGCATTTAATTTTAAACAAAACGTTTTTATACAAAATATCAAAATAAAAATCACTATATTTAAACTAACTTCCAATAAAATTCTTGTTTTTTTTTCATCAAAAAAAAATTTTTTTTAAAAGCATTTTGATGTACAGAAAAATTATGTAAGAATCATATTTTAAATTCGGACAGGTTTTATTCCGAAACAAAAGCGAAAATCGTATCAAAATCCATACAATAATTGAGAATATAGCAGGAGAGCTGGCTTCGCATCATGTAAATGAGAGTGGTTTGAGTGAGCGAACACCTACCACAGAACTATATAACATAGAACAACTGTCACCATACAAAGCCCTGCTGAAAAATGGTCCCAAAATTATTTCCCTCTTTATCGTACTTGAACGCATTCACTAAACTGTATAAGGTCGCGAAATTCAAATTGCGTTTGCCGCGAAATTCAAATTTCACAAGTTTGAGACTAACTTTAGGCGTCAAAAACGAACTTTAGGCGCCAACACCATTCCGAAAGTCTATTTTCCTTTGACAGCTCACGGTTTAAACGAGACGGCTATATTTATTTTCATACGGTTATCTTGCTCTTACTTGAGTCGTTTTGATACACTGAACTGTATTGAAATGGGACTATTTGAGACAGCAAATCGAGCGATCTAGTATATCTATGACACCTGCCTTTGCGCTAGGAGAGGCAATTCGAATGATTCGTAAGACGGTGTTTAGATCAAGTTAATCCAGGCGCCAGGCCATGAACGAAAAATATTGCTCGTGTTTACATTGAAATTGGAACTGAAAGCTGAACGCCAAACTTTCAGTTTCATTGTGAAACGTGGAAACTGAACAAATTGACAATCGGTATAAAATACATATAATTCTGTGACAATATCACAATTGAATTTGAATGAAATAAATTTTAAATATCCCATAAACAATAAAAAGTGAAAGAACAATTTAAAAATATATTAGGTGCAATTAACTGCTTTCTTTTAAATTTCCCGCAATATTGGTGCTTTGAAAATTGGAATACAAATAACGGTAGAACACAAGTAATTTGACACCCAACCAATCAGAGCACGACAGGCGGAACTCTGAAAATGGAGATTTTAGTTTTGTGGTACAATTTCCTATTGACACCCCCACTTCCTCGTCTTGCCTGTATTTTGACAGTTTCGTTCATGGCCTGGCGCCTGGATCGGCTAATCTAAACAGGGTCAAAGGGAATGACTTGAGTGGGCAAAAATATTTCTTGACGCACGGCCTGTCCAACACTAAAAACCGTATTTAAAAACCGTATAAATCCATTAAGTACTTAAGGATATTGCAGGAGAGCAGGTTCTTATAACGCGAAATTTTTATTTACAATTGATCTAAACATGGATGACTGCCGATAAAAAAAAACACGTGTCTCTTATTTATACAAATTTCATCAAGATCTGAGAGTTACACCTCGCGTGGTTTAGTTGTCAGTTTGACCCATCAACGCGCAAATCTTAAGATATTTTTTTCACGAAATCAAATACAAAACTGAATTCAGTTAGATAAGGAAGTACAAGGGCTTGAATAATTGCCACATTCATCTAATTTGCCAAAGTTCGGCTTAGGCGAATCACAGCAGATCGAGGCCAATCATAACAGATCGAAGAGAATCACGGCAGATCGAAGAAAATTATAGCAAGTCGCGGCGAAACACAGCAGATCGAAGCGAATCTTTCAATTATATTTGAGTGTAAACAGCACTTAAAACAAATAACCCAAAATTACCCGTCAATAACATTTTTTACCGACCAAAAACGACTCAATTCAGTTCAATCATTCAATTTCCGAATATTTCAAAAAACTTTTAAAATAAATTCAAAACCATTTGCTGGTATTTTAAATAAATTGAAAAAAGAATTGCTAAATAAATAAACTTCCGAAAAATGCAAACAATTTGGGAAATTAACGAATAGTACAGCAATTAACAAATAAATTGCATTCAGATTGGCATTTTTGTGGGTAACAAAATGAAAATAAATTCCAAACCTCTTTTGTATGCACAAATACAACCACCATTTTTCGTGAATTTTTTGGCCACTTGAATATTTCTACATATTTCCACTCATGGCGGATAAAACAATTGCATGAAATACACACAAAATGTTTATCAATATTCATAGCTCCGAATAAATATATATGTGAATGTTGTATAGTATAGCTATAGTAGAAAAACCACTAAACGCATAAAATGAAATATCCTTTACTGGTTAATGGAAAATTAATCAGTAAATTAAAAATTTCGTTTAATTAAAATTCATTTACAGAAATTTATGATGTTTTGCCGGGTCGGTTAAAATTTAATAGCATCATTACCCGATAAACAAATACATGAAAATATATTTTTGAAAATATTATTTTATGAACATATTTTATCTGCCACTGGGACATTTAATAAAATATCTCTGGGCCAATATAAATTAATATAAATTTTTAATGTTTATCTTACAAAGAGATATACCTTTTGTAAAATAATTGAATTATCGGTAATTATATTTACCACCCAGAAATATTTTTATTATTTTTTAGCATCCTTTAATTTGTTAACAATGCATCATATTGCCGGCGCGGTGGTCCTGTCAGGAATTCTTCGAAATCGGTTATTGCAACAAGCTCTGGCCACTATAGTCACCGTTGCCAGATCGGGGGTTTTAGCCCCCGTTTTGGGTTTTTTTTTAGCTCACGGGGGGTGTTTTGGGGGTGCTTTTTATTTTTTGAAATTCAGGGGTTTTTTCAGGGGGAAATCGTGATAGTTGAAATAAATTTTTTTCTGAATTCTTGTTTGATGTTGTAATGATATATGTTGGGTGTCATTTTATTATGATGATGGTAAGTTGTAAATAGTAAGGGTTGTAACAAAGATTTAAACACCTGATTTTTCTTCGAGTTGAACGGTTAAGGCACGCTTGCGTATGTTGCGGCTAAGCTCGTCGGAATGGGTGGGGATCTTGTTCAAACTCTCTAGAATTCACCATTACAAACTATATTTCGTGCCTTGAAAAGGAACTATGGAATGAACTAATCTTTACGTTAATCGGGAAGGTATAGGAATCACAGTATATCAAGCATTAATAAATTGAAATCATAGCATTTGATTTGTTTTTCACGCTCATCACGTCATCTCACACCCCCCTCAAAATATCAACTTCAATAAAACATTATTTCACTTAAACTTTTCATAATTTTAATGTAGATCGTAAGAACATCTGTAGATTTAAGCAATATAATAATAATAGATTTAATTAATATAATAATTAGATTTTAAGTTATATTAAGAACATAATAATTAAGAGTGTATAACGCATCGTATTGAAAATCTTTTAATTTGCGTAAAATTGAATAAAATAAATTACACACACACTATTTCTAAAAATCAATTATAGTAATAATAAAATGTGGCAATATATAGAAACACATGCAAAAATATAATAAAAACATGCAAATAAATATCGACGTAAAGCGCACTAAATATGTTTATGGGCCCACAAAATATATAGGTGATTTTAGCAATTTTGATTGCAACGCAACGAAATTATGGAATATCTATATATCACCATTCACAAAAATAAATATTTTTAATACGTTGTATAAAAAGAAAACACTTGAAACTAAGTTAAATATAAATCTTGATAAAAGATATCTGCCCAAGGACTTCGAAGTCTTCTGATGAAATTTTCTTCACTTATCAAAATGCAAAAGATTTGACTTACAGTTTTCCAACGTTGAATAAATTGAATTTGGCAAAGGCCGTGATCGTTTGAAGAAATTATACAAACTGGAAACTGCAAACGGATCTTTCCAAACCAGGTGCTCCGTTATAATGGGGCTCCGTACACTTTTTGATTATCAAATACCAGGACCGCAGGAGCCTTAATAAATGATCGTGGATAAAAATTGATGGAGCAAATTCTGCCGGGTGTTGTTCTATTGGGCCTTTGTTAAAATTCGAAGGTTCTTGAATATGGCAAATGAAGAACTTCCCGTATGTAGAAAATTCTCGGATGATCTTTCAGACGATGATGAATTTTTTGGGCAGATTGGAGCTATTAATCTGAGCTTCCCTCAATTTAACTTTTAGATGAATTTCTTTATATATATTTTCTTGATCCCCTTAGAGGTTACCTCCTCCAGCCGCGTGGTTCTGCGATCGGAGAAAATTGGTTGCAAAACGCATGAATTAAGGAAAGGAGAAATTTTTACCTTTTAATTTGTGGATATGTGTTTGAATTTATTCAGATGAATTGGCGAAGTGTCGGATTTTCTAAAAATCTTGTGCGATGCACTAAGATTCTATTATGTGATTGCCTCGTGGATTACAAATTCCGATTTAATTTCAGCAATCCTCCTAAAATTTACTAAATTTAGCACAAAATGATTATCTTTCAGATAAATTCACCTCACTTTATGCACAATTTTCACCGAACCAGGTTTTTCAAAATCAATTTGGAAAATTTCCAAATGAAAACTTTTAATAAATACGTAACCCCCAAGGGGATAATCGATACCCACGTCCGACTACTTCGATAACTTGGCTGGAAGAGAGAGAATCCTGGCCAAAAAAAGGTTATCTCAGGGTTCGATACAGTGATGTAGATTCATCCACAATTACCCACACTTCCGCTTTGGAGAGATTTCTCTGTAAGTAGGTTCGCCAAACCTTCAAAATTGACATTCGCGTCACCCACTTTTTACCAGGGAAATTCAAATTTGTAATCGATGTAAGTACAAATTTGAAATTCAATTTATTTTCGAATGAATTAATTTCCGCCGATTTATTTCAGTTTGATAGTGCCGAAGAAATCAAAAATCATTTTCATCAAACGAAATTCCCATCAACAAACGATTTAATAGATCACCATGAAGGATCATGAAAATTTAAATGTCCATCGCTTCAACCAAAAACGTAAGTAAAGATCAACCGACGTCTAACCAAAAATCTCTCAACACCAATTGCATTTCTCGCATGATATCTTGCTTTACACTCAATGATATTCATGATATTTTTTCTAGATACCAGGAGCACATCAACAGGCGCAACTATCCAGCGATAATCCACCCACCGCATCGATTGATTCTTATCGATCGTTGTGGTGTGATAGAAAAATACCGTGCAGAAGAAATATCGTTCAATCAGCTGATCGATGGTATTGCACCGATGGTAATTACCGTTTTTGTTATTTGTTGTGTGATTGAATTATTTCGATTTTAAGATTTTCTATTTTCTTTGCAGATTTATTAAAGGAAATTATTTAAGATATGGAAATTTGGATTATTTGCAACTAAATGAATGAATATAGAATGACTGAATTTAATAAATTTCAAATTTAACTGATTTCTCTTTACAGGTGGCTGTTACAATGTGAAACCTGTGTAAATAATTTGCTTCACATGTTATAATTTAGCATCATGACCCTTGTATGTGCTACATAAAAATCAAATTCGGTTCACGTCGAATTTGATTTTTATGTACATTCGAAATACATTTTTGTTTTGTTTAATATTGTTTTACTGAAAATATTTAATACTGAAAATATTTTCTTTCTTCCACCAGATTGACGTAGGTTTAGAAAAAATAAAATAATCCAGGAGGTTCTTTATAAGAAAAATTCTCAATGATTAGCAAATTTCAACTTTATCATAGAAACATAACAGAAGCTAAAATTGCCCATTTGTCAATTATTGAAAATCCGCATGGTGATATGAAATCAAAATCCCACTTTTAAGTCAAACTTTGTGCTATTTTTTTGAGATTCTTTGGTTAAAAATGTCCAAATTTATGCCCTAAAACCTAAAAATAAAAAAAAGTTGCTGGTTGACTGTTTCATATACGACAATTACCTAAATTTTGGTTATAACTAATTGTTGAAATACGAATAAAAAATTTGGGGGTTTTTATTCCAAAATAGCCCGTTTCAGGGGGTTTTTCAGGCTACGACGGGGGGAAAATTTGCTGGCTGTCTGGCAACTCTGACTATAGTTGCAATAGAAAAATACAAGATAATTAATTTTTAAGATTTGATGTTAAAAACCAAAAAAAAACCCCAATAAAACCCATAAGACCCAAAAAAACCAATAAAACCCAAAAACCCTATGGGTTCGTCTTTTTTTTTTTTTTAAAAAAACCCCGGGTTTTTTACAACCCTGCTCGTGATGGCAAATATTAACATACGGCCACCCTTATGTAAATATCAATAAGTCGACCCTCGATAGCCTGAAATTCCTCGACAACTCAAAGTGTTTTCTGTCCCTTTTCAGTTCGAGTTATCCAGGTTCGACTGTAATTTGTAGGTATTTTTTGTTAAATTAATTTTTATGATCTTTCCTACATTCTTCCTTCAATAGACAAATACAATAAATCGTTGACAACATCGGAATTTTTTAAAACAAATAAAATATTTAATCAAAAGCAAACTCATATTCGATCTGCGCGAATACACGTTGCTGACATAATAATTATAAATATTTAAAGAATGGAACATCCTATAAATAAAATCACCTGCAGTTTAAAATGTCATTCAATATTTGACCAAAAAAAATTGTTTGAAAGGATATTAAACTGAAAAAATACCAAGTTAAGCACTTTTGTGCCAATTCGACATTTCCAATAGTCTTTTTTGTGCCTGTTTGTCCAGTATTTATTTTATAAGAGGATTTTTATATTTTACACACCAACAATTTATAGGTAAAAAATAATCCAAACTGTCGTACCTACTCGTATGTAAATATATCAATTTGAAAGCGAGGATTTATTGTTTATTTACTCCTATGAGACTAACACGATGCACGGTTGCAATCTATAAATTCATTGTTCTGATGGAGAAGCGTATTTTGGGTAGCTTCTATGTGACTGACTTCAAAGTGGGCAAAACACGGTAAACTTTAGCAAAAAAAATATTTCACTTCCTAAAAAGTTGTCCAGTGGTTACTTTTTCCGGATGAAATCCCAAGCAACGGAACGTTGGAATTGACTTTGAGGGATGGAAATATGGGGGGCGTAAGTCGGTTTGTCTACAACTTTCTGTCGTAACATCCAACACGACCCTGCGATAACTGGTATATGCGTTCGCGTGAATGTTTGTTTTTAATTAACATCAAAAATTCAGTAAATCATGCCGTATGAGTGCATGTCCTTTGCACTTCGTCATGAAAGCATCCCCATTTAGCAGGCAGGATACATAAAGGATGGCCAAGTCAGGTTTGCTTCTGAAATTTTATTTTTTTTTTTTTACTTCAGCACCAGTTTTAATATTTGTCTGCCAGCAGATTTTCACAGTTTTTTTATGCAAACGCCAAAAATATTCATCCGACATATAAACTATGAATGGTAAATATTTGGTCAATGCAAATTGAAATCGTAGATCCACATCGATTTGTTCAAAAGTCATTCTCATTTAAAACATGATTTTAATGGACAAACAAATTATGAGTGGCAATTTCAAAAGAATCGACTTTTACAATTTATTAGGGTTTGAATTTAGAACTTTGAAATTTATTGTCATAAACTTGGAATGAATTGTCACAATATTTTGAAAGGCGTGCGAATTTTGCAATATCAGCAAAGCTAATTAGATTTAACTGTGATTACTTAGAAAAATAAAACATAACAAAAGCTATAATTGCCGATCTGGCAATTATTGAAAACCCGTATGGTGATTTAAGTGAACGGCGTACAGTTGTATCAAAATTCCACTTTGAAGTCAAACGTTTTAACAAGATTTTTTAAACTTTATTCCAATCGGATTTTGATGTATGGGAGTTTTATGTAGAATCATATCCTAAATAACTTTTGTTCTTGCACTTTTTTGATAAGATGCACCGTTTTTGAGATATTTGCAAAGAACGTTTTCGTTCGTATGGGGGGACCCCCCCTAACGATCCATTTTTGCCCATTAACGAGCTTAGCCTCGCATTTTACGAAAAACGGATCTGCGCAAAATTTCAAGGCTCTAGCTCAATCCGTGCCACAGACGGACGGACAGACAAACAGACGGACGGACAGGCAAAAATCAATTTTCTTTATCATTCTAAACACACTGGTGTAATTCATTTCTGTGTGTGATGACGGGATCTTGGCGTTACAAACGGTAAGGCAAAGTTAATATACCCTTTGGTTTCACCATACGGCTATAAAAAGCTGATTCAAGTCAACTTTTTGACAAGTCAACTCTGGTATGTAGCATAATGACATTATATTCTCGAAATACCTTTCGAGGAGGGGAGGGGGGAAGGAATGGTCCAATTTTGCCCGTTCAAGAATTTAGTCTTTCAATTTTCAAGTCTCTAGCTCAATCCTTCCGAGAGCTATGGTGTTCACCAGGCCTGGGCACCATGTATGTAGTGATTTACTATTCCTCGAATAAATTTTATATTTCTTCATCTATATATTTAAAAGGCAAAGCGATTTTGTATGGATTTCTTTCGACAGAGCTCCTGCAGTTCCTATTGAACCGATTTTGATGATTTTTTTTTAAATGAAAGCTCTATAGCTGTAGATATGTCCGTTTTACTTTTTTCCCCATTTTTAATAATACTTTATTAGTAATTTGCCTTTCAAAATTATAAATATGCCGCTAACTAAGTCTTCAATGTTAAAACGACATTTCGTACTGTTCGATTAGTGCAGTGAGTTAGAAGTTGGACTACCATGCGCCAGGCCCGGGTTCAATTCTTATCGATGACAAATTCTTTTTTTTTTCTTTTCAATTTTTTTTTTTGATTTTTTTACTTTTATTAATATATTATTACTTAATTTATCTTTAAGTTTACATTTTTACTCCTGAATAAGTGTTAGACTACAATGCGCCAGATGTGCGGGTTCGATTCCGAGTGGTGACAAAATGTTTTTTTTTTACCTTAAATTATTTATATTATACTTCTTTAGGCGCGTTGGGTGATTTTTGGATGGGTAAAATCTCATGAGTTCGCGTCACCGACATGCTTATTTAACAGCTTAAGAATGCTGTGATTCGCTTTCATTTGATTTTTTTATACAGAAAAAATTGATTTTTTTTGGTAGACAGTACAGAGCAAAATAAAATGAGACAGAAAATCTCTGAACATTAAATGACTTTGTTATACAACAAAAAATCTATTTTTTTGGAAAATTTCATACGGCAAAATAAAATGAGACAGAAAATTTCTGAACAGCGCGTGACTTTGTTATACAACAAAAAATTAAATATCTAGCCATTTTTTGTATAAGAATATCATGTGCTGCTCAGGAATTCAAACCTTAGTATACATAATTGACTTTTATTTAAAATTTACTGTTTATTAGCATATATTTTCGAAATTTCAGGTTGAAAAATATATAGGTACACGACAAAATTACCTTACATATATTATTGTTTTCACTTCTGTTGGCAGTCCCCAATGACTGCCTGTTTTTTTATTACTTAATTTATCTTTAAAATTTATTTTCTTACTACTGAATAAGTGTAAACTACATCGCGCCAGGTACGGGTTCAATTCTGAGCGGTGGCAAAATATTTTTTTTTTATTTTTTTTTGTTGAAATTGAGTTTTTTAAACGTAAAATTAAGAATATCTGTTACGCATCGTCTTTTATTGGAAAAAGTGAAAACCATCTTCTCTATATATAAAATCGTTTAACCTGACGCCCAGCCCAAACCCCTGAAGATAGAGACTTGAAACTTTCAGAATATGTCCCAACCATCGCGTAGGCGCTCACTAAGACGAGATTTTTCGAAATTTTAGCAATAAGGTAAAGGGTGTTTGGGTGTTTTTAAACCGTGATTTTCGCCATGAATCCTGCTCAATAGGAGGCTGAAAAGTATCACTCGGGGGTTTTTGGGGTCGCTGATCCCGAATCCGGTGTTAGATTTTCAAAATTCAAAACGGAAGGTCCTGTTTTTTTGCACAAAAAACTTCCAGAAATAACTTTTAGAAAATAAACGTGTTCGCTTCAAGACTTTCGGTTTTGAATTTTAAAACTCTAATACCCAATTAGTTTTTCCAGCCTCCTCATGGGCAAGCTAACTTCAGTCATAAAATATTATCATCACGGACAATGGTGAAAATCTGATCAAAATCGTTTTCGGTTTATAATTAGTGTCTCTATTTTTGTTTTAAACAGTTTTCACATACAAAAAAAAACACAAAAATCACAAAGAAAAAAATTTGTTTTAACTAAATGAAAAAAAAAATTAAATTAAAAAAAACAAAACCTTGGCACCAGCAACCCTGGCTTCGAGCATGGGTATTTTACCCCTTCATTAAACGCCCAGCTGCGATCCGTGTTGTTAAGATCGAAGACTCATCTATATATTTAAATGGCAAAGCGATTTTGTATGTATTTCTTTCGACACAGCTCCAGCTTAGAATCGATTTTGATTATTCTTTTTTTAAAGGAAAGCTCTCTATCTGTAGATGTGTCCACTTTACTTTTTTCCCATCTATATAATAAAAACTGTAAGGGGGACAATTTTTGTAATTTTGGATTTTCTCAAAAATATTGGCATACATTGATGTATTTGATCGTATAATACTGATGCCAAAAATGACATTTTTATACCCGTATGGTGAAACCAAAGGGTATATTCACTTTGCCTTACCGTTTGTAACGCCAAGACCCCGTCATCACACATAAAAATGTATTACACCAGTGTGTTTAGAATGATAAACAAAATTGATTTTTGCATGTCCGTCTGTGGCGCGGATTGCGGGCGCGTGGATTGAGCTAGAGACTTGAAATGTTGTGCAGATCCGTTTTTCGCAAAATGCGAGGCTAAGTTCGTTAATGAACAAAAATGAACCATGGGGGTACCCCCCATACGAACGATAACGTTTTTTGCGAATATCTCAAAAACGGTGCATCTCAATAAAAAAGTGAAAGAACAAAAGTTATTTAGGATATGGTTCTGCATAAAACTCCCATACATCAAAATCCTATTGGAACAAATTTTAAAAAATCTTATTGGAAAGTTTGACTTCAAACTGGAATTTTGATACAACTGTTCGAATTTTGATAGGAATATCACTATACGAGTTTCTAATAATTGCCAGACTGGCAATTATAGGTTTTGTTATGCTTAAAATTTATGTTTGTCCGTCCGTCTGTATGTCGGTCGGTATTTCTGTCTGTTTGACTGAATGTTTGTTCCGGCATCACGCAAAAACGGCGCGGCCGATTTTGATCAAACTTTGCACACAGGTACAGTTATTGACAGAATAAAGGATATGATTCTTTTTGATGTCAATCCCCGTTTCTTCTAATATCTCTTACTCAAGGGTGTCGGATCCAGTTTAATAGCAACCCCTTTCCCTCTCTTGAAACCTCTTTATGCGCTTAAGGGTTTCGGATCCGGTTTTCACCATGAGAGAGGTCAGCCCGAAGGGAAAATTTTTGCTCACTAATATCTACCCCTCCTTTTTATGTATAGCTAACGATGGTATCTTTTTTCGGACAAAAAACAGTATATTTCACCTAAGTAAAGTAGTAAATCGATTTGAAAAAACAGTATTTTTCGCAGTATAAATTTTATTCAATGAAAATTTGTGTCTTTGCTCTTAATTTCGGCATTTTTATTCTTTTAAATTAACAATGGAAAGCAAAATCAAAGTAACGCGTTCTGAAAAAGGATGAATAATGACAAGACAGTAATCGATGGGGAAAGGAAGAAGCGAATCTATATGACATGTTGCCATCAATACTTCGCTGTTCGTCGTTTGAATGTATTTACACTTGCCATGTGTTGCCACTGTTTTGTGTTGCCACTGACGTTTTGCATTGCTATTAATAAATTTGAATTCCGAAACGTTAAAGAATTAAAGTTTTCTGAGTATTTAAATACAGTATTTTGGGGAAAAAAGCAGTAATGCAGTATTGGAGTCTGAAAAACAATATAATACTACGAAAAACAGTATAGATACCATCGTTATGTATAGCCCTCACCTGCTATCTTCTGCAATTCTAAAGGGATTTGGTGCTTCAATGTATGACACAGTGATGCTATATCGAGGGGGATTCCCCTTTTTGCGGGGAATTGGACTATAAAAATTGTTAATAGGGGAAAAGGGGAAAACGCTTCAAAACGAGGGGAAACGATTTACAACGAGGGGAAAATCTTCGCCTTTCAACTAAATCCGAAATACTTTTAAAAAATAAATAAAAATAATTACAATCCAATTACAAGCTTAGGCAAAGGTAAAGAGTGTAGGAAATGCCCTTATTAATGCATTTGCCACTTTATATGTAATGATCTTATTGCAATTGTAAAGTACACCCCAATCTTTTAAACGAAAGCACTTTAAAATTGCTTTGGAATCTACGTTTAACTGATTTTTCAGTGTACTTTTTAACATCTTTGAAAAAAGTACATTAAAAAGTACATTTGATCATCTTATTCAAAGTAATTACTTTAAAAGATTTTGATGGAAAGTAGTTTCCATGAAAGTTCATTGGCACATATTTTTTGTTCGTTTTTCGGATTTCTTAAATATATTTTCAATGAAAATATTTTCAATTGCAAATCAGCTGAAGTGCTTTGTTTAAATTATGTAAAAATCAATTAAATCGGTAATTTCTTGGTCATCTTTAAAATTTGGCTTAATGTACTAATTTCGACCAATATTCACCAGAAGAATGTATGGACCAGGGGCAAAGTGCGCGGAATACAAAAATCGAGTTCCAGTCGGGACTTGATTTCGTTTTTTTCCATTTTTTGATATTTTTATATTTTTTTAATTCAAAATATGGAAATTATTTTTACCGAATTTAAGGAGGACAGGATCATTTTAAGCTCAAAAGCAAAGGAACTACCTTGATTTATACATTTGTGACTTGCTTTGATTATTATCCAATTGTGAATCCCAACTTTTTTTCATATCTTATTTGACGTTTGGTTGGAGACCCGTAACGTTGTTATCGGGAATTTTGTTAAAGCTTTACAAAATATAAAATTATTTCCTAATTTGTGCTTTTTTCTCTTAAAAGACTTTAACATGAGTCCAGATGACAATAATTTTTGGTTTTAATAAATGAATTCTTTATTTAAAATTCGTTGTTTTTATAGGGGAAAAACGAGGGGAATTTCGTCATTGAAAAAGGGGAAAAAGGGGGATTTCGTCATTTGGAAAGGGGAATTTCACTAAAGGTACATAGCATCACTGGTATGACATGAATTAAAAAGAATGACATTTCCCACAATATTGTCTTTCCCCGTGTGGATAACCACCTTTTACCGTTATTGAATATATTGTAAGTAAACAGTACGATTTTGTAATACACCGTTGGGTCAAAAAGAAAAATGTCTCTAAGAAAATTTCCCTATTTTGGGTTAACTATATGCATTTGACTCGAGTAAAGAGGAAGGCGAGAGCTGAAATATATTTAAATAATTTTACATGACATCTGCATACATCAAATTCCAACAATTCAAGCGCGAGGGGCGAGGCCGAAGGCCGAGTAGTTGTGGTGGCCGTAGGCCGACGGGGGCAGGGAGGCCGAAGGCCGACGGGGGCAGGGAGGCCGAAGGCCGACCTGCGGAAGGGGGATGAACCGCGAAGCGGTTCGGGGCGCAGCCCCTAGTATACTATTATAACACGAAATGAGAAAACGCATCTTTTTCATTTTTTACGCTCTTTCGCTTTTGATGGAGACGTTTAGGAACAGTGGACTACACAACTTTTCATGATGCGATTACAAAAAAATAATAAGTTCCGCTGTGCAAAAAAAACTTTTGGGACGTATTTTCGAATGTATGCTGGAATGTATGGAATGAATGATGGAATGTATGGAATGTATGATGGAATGTATGGAATGTATGCTGGAATGTATGAAATGTATATGGAATGTATGGAATGTATGCTGGAATGTATGGAATGTATATGGAATGTATGGAATGTATGATGGAATGTATGGAATGTATATGGAATGTATATGGAATGTATGATGGAATGTATATGGAATGTATGGAATGTATGATGGAATGTATGGAATGTATGCTGGAATGTATGGAATGTATATGGAATGTATGGAATGTATGATGGAATGTATGGAATGTATATGGAATGTATGGAATGTATGATGGAATGTATGGAATGTATGCTGGAATGTATGGAATGTATATGGAATGTATGGAATGAATGATGGAATGTATGGAATGTATATGGAATGTATGGAATGTATGATAGAATGTATGGAATGTATGATGGAATGTATGGAATATGGAATGTATATGGAATGTATGATGGAATGTATGGAATGTATATGGAATGTATGGAATGTATGATGGAATGTATAGAATGTATGATGGAATGTATGGAATGTTTATGGAATGTATGGAATGTATGATGGAATGTATGGAATGTATGCTGGAATGTATGGAATGTATATGGAATGTATGGAATGAATGATGGAATGTATGGAATGTATGCTGGAATGTATGAAATGTATATGGAATGTATGGAATGTATGCTGGAATGTATGGAATGTATATGGAATGTATGGAATGTATGATGGAATGTATGGAATGTATGCTGGAATGTATGAAATGTATATGGAATGTATGGAATGTATGCTGGAATGTATGGAATGTATATGGAATGTATGGAATGTATGATGGAATGTATGGAATGTATATGGAATGTATGGAATGTATGATGGAATGTATGGAATGTATGCTGGAATGTATGGAATGTATATGGAATGTATGGAATGTATGATGGAATGTATGGAATGTATATGGAATGTATGGAATGTATGATGGAATGTATGGAATGTATGCTGGAATGTATGGAATGTATATGGAATGTATGGAATGTATGATGGAATGTATGGAATGTATGATGGAATGTATGGAATGTATATGGAATGTATGGAATGTATGATGGAATGTATGGAATGTATGATGGAATGTATGGAATGTATATGGAATGTATGGAATGTATGATGGAATGTATGGAATGTATGCTGGAATGTATGAAATGTATATCGAATGTATGGAATGAATGATGGAATGTATGGAATGTATATGGAATGTATGGAATGTATGATGGAATGTATGGAATGTATGATGGAATGTATGGAATGTATATGGAATGTATGGAATGTATGATGGAATGTATGGAATGTATATGGAATGTATGGAATGTATGATGGAATGTATGGAATGTATATGGAATGTATGGAATGTATGATGGAATGTATGGAATGTATGCTGGAATGTATGGAATGTATGATGGAATGTATGGAATGTATGATGGAATGTATGGAATGTATGATGGAATGTATGGAATGTATACGGAATGTATGGAATGCATGATGGAATGTATGGAATGTATATGGAATGTATGGAATGTATGATGGAATGTATGGAATGTATGATGGAATGTATGGAATGTATATGGAATGTATGGAATGTATGATGGAATGTATGGAATGTATGCTGGAATGTATGGAATGTATATGGAATGTATGGAATGTATGATGGAATGTATGGAATGTATATGGAATGTATGGAATGTATATGGAATGTATGGAATGTATGATGGAATGTATGGAATGTATGATGGAATGTATGGAATGTATATGGAATGTATGGAATGTATGATGGAATGTATGGAATGTATGCTGGAATGTATGGAATGTATATGGAATGTATGGAATGTATGATGGAATGTATGGAATGTATATGGAATGTATGGAATGTATGATGGAATGTATGGAATGTATGCTGGAATGTATGGAATGTATATGGAATGTATGATGGAATGTATGGAATGTATATGGAATGTATGGAATGAATGATGGAATGTATGGAATGTATATGGAATGTATGGAATGTATGATGGAATGTATGGAATGTATGATGGAATGTATGGAATGTATATGGAATGTATGGAATGTATGATGGAATGTATGGAATGTATGATGGAATGTATGGAATGTATATGGAATGTATGGAATGTATGATGGAATGTATGGAATGTATGCTGGAATGTATGAAATGTATATGGAATGTACGGAATGTATGATGGAATGTATGGAATGTATGCTGGAATATATGAAATGTATATGGAATGTATGGAATGTATGCTGGAATGTATGGAATGTATATGGAATGTATGGAATGTATGATGGAATGTATGGAATGTATATGGAATGTATGGAATGAATGATGGAATGTATGGAATGTATATGGAATGTATGGAATGTATGATGGAATGTATGGAATGTATGATGGAATGTATGGAATGTTTATGGAATGTATGGAATGTATGATGGAATGTATGGAATGTATGCTGGAATGTATGGAATGTATATGGAATGTATGGAATGAATGATGGAATGTATGGAATGTATGCTGGAATGTATGAAATGTATATGGAATGTATGGAATGTATGCTGGAATGTATGGAATGTATATGGAATGTATGGAATGTATGATGGAATGTATGGAATGTATGCTGGAATGTATGAAATGTATATGGAATGTATGCTGGAATGTATGGAATGTATATGGAATGTATGGAATGTATGATGGAATGTATGGAATGTATGCTGGAATGTATGAAATGTATATGGAATGTATGGAATGTATGCTGGAATGTATGGAATGTATATGGAATGTATGGAATGTATGATGGAATGTATGGAATGTATATGGAATGTATGGAATGTATGATGGAATGTATGGAATGTATGCTGGAATGTATGGAATGTATATGGAATGTATGGAATGTATGATGGAATGTATGGAATGTATATGGAATGTATGGAATGTATGATGGAATGTATGGAATGTATGCTGGAATGTATGGAATGTATATGGAATGTATGGAATGTATGATGGAATGTATGGAATGTATGATGGAATGTATGGAATGTATATGGAATGTATGGAATGTATGATGGAATGTATGGAATGTATGATGGAATGTATGGAATGTATATGGAATGTATGGAATGTATGATGGAATGTATGGAATGTATGCTGGAATGTATGAAATGTATATGGAATGTATGGAATGAATGATGGAATGTATGGAATGTATATGGAATGTATGGAATGTATGATGGAATGTATGGAATGTATGATGGAATGTATGGAATGTATATGGAATGTATGGAATGTATGATGGAATGTATGGAATGTATATGGAATGTATGGAATGTATGATGGAATGTATGGAATGTATATGGAATGTATGGAATGTATGATGGAATGTATGGAATGTATGCTGGAATGTATGGAATGTATGATGGAATGTATGGAATGTATGATGGAATGTATGATGGAATGTATGGAATGTATACGGAATGTATGGAATGTATGATGGAATGTATGGAATGTATATGGAATGTATGGAATGTATGATGGAATGTATGGAATGTATGATGGAATGTATGGAATGTATATGGAATGTATGGAATGTATGATGGAATGTATGGAATGTATGCTGGAATGTATGGAATGTATATGGAATGTATGGAATGTATGATGGAATGTATGGAATGTATATGGAATGTATGGAATGTATGATGGAATGTATGGAATGTATGCTGGAATTTATGGAATGTATATGGAATGTATGGAATGAATGATGGAATGTATGGAATGTATATGGAATGTATGGAATGTATGATGGAATGTATGGAATGTATGATGGAATGTATGGAATGTATGATGGAATGTATGGAATGTATATGGAATGTATGGAATGTATGATGGAATGTATGGAATGTATGATGGAATGTATGGAATGTATACGGAATGTATGGAATGTATGATGGAATGTATGGAATGTATGCTGGAATGTATGGAATGTATGATGGAATGTATGGAATGTATATGGAATGTATGGAATGTATATGGAATGTATGGAATGAATGATGGAATGTATGGAATGTATATGGAATGTATGGCATGTATGATGGAATGTATGGAATGTATGCTGGAATGTATGGAATGTATATGGAATGTATGGAATGAATGATGGAATGTATGGAATGTATATGGAATGTATGGAATGTATGATGGAATGTATGGAATGTATATGGAATGTATGGAATGTATGATGGAATGTATGGAATGTATGCTGGAATGTATGGAATGTATATGGAATGTATGGAATGTATGATGGAATGTATGGAATGTATATGGAATGTATGGAATGTATATGGAATGTATGGAATGTATGCTGGAATGTATGGAATGTATATGGAATGTATGGAATGTATATGGAATGTATGGAATGTATGCTGGAATGTATGGAATGTATATGGAATGCATGGAATGAATGATGGAATGTATGGAATGTATATGGAATGTATGGAATGTATGATGGAATGTATGGAATGTATATGGAATGTATGGAATGAATGATGGAATGTATGGAATGTATATGGAATGTATGGAATGTATATGGAATGTATGGAATGTATGATGGAATGTATGGAATGTATGATGGAATGTATGGAATGTATATGGAATGTATGGAATGTATGGAATGTATGCTGGAATGTATGGAATGTATATGGAATGTATGGAATGTATGATGGAATGTATGGAATGTATGATGGAATATATGGAATGTATATGGAATGTATGGAATGTATGATGGAATGTATGGAATGTATGATGGAATGTATGGAATGTATATGGAATGTATGGAATGTATGATGGAATGTATGGAATGTATGCTGGAATGTATGGAATGTATATGGAATGTATGGAATGAATGATGGAATGTATGGAATGTATATGGAATGTATGGAATGTATGATGGAATGTATGGAATGTATGATGGAATGTATGGAATGTATATGGAATGTATGGAATGTATGATGGAATGTATGGAATGTATGCTGGAATGTATGGAATGTATGGAATGAATGATGGAATGTATGGAATGTATATGGAATGTATGGAATGTATGATGGAATGTATGGAATGTATATGGAATGTATGGAATGTATGATGGAATGTATGGAATGTATGCTGGAATGTATGGAATGTATATGGAATGTATGGAATGTATGATGGAATGTATGGAATGTATATGGAATGTATGGAATGTATGATGGAATGTATGGAATGTATATGGAATGTATGGAATGTATGATGGAATGTATGGAATGTATGCTGGAATGTATGGAATGTATATGGAATGTATGGAATGAATGATGGAATGTATGGAATGTATATGGAATGTATGGAATGTATGATGGAATGTATGGAATGTATGATGGAATGTATGGAATGTATGCTGGAATGTATGGAATGTATATGGAATGTAAGGAATGTATGATGGAATGTATGGAATGTATATGGAATGTATGGAATGTATATGGAATGTATGGAATGTATGCTGGAATGTATGGAATGTATATGGAATGTATGGAATGTATGATGGAATGTATGGAATGTATATGGAATGTATGGAATGTATGATGGAATGTATGGAATGTATGCTGGAATGTATGGAATGTATATGGAATGTATGGAATGTATGATGGAATGTATGGAATGTATATGGAATGTATGGAATGTATGATGGAATGTATGGAATGTATGCTGGAATGTATGGAATGTATATGGAATGTATGGAATGTATGATGGAATGTATGGAATGTTTATGGAATGTATGGAATGTATGATGGAATGTATGGAATGTATGATGGAATGTATGTAATGTATATGGAATGTATGGAATGTATGATGGAATGTATGGAATGTATGCTGGAATGTATGGAATGTATATGGAATGTATGGAATGTATGATGGAATGTATGGAATGTATATGGAATGTATGGAATGTATGATGGAATGTATGGAATGTATATGGAATGTATGGAATGTATGATGGAATGTATGGAATGTATGATGGAATGTATGGAATGTATGATGGAATGTATGGAATGTATGCTGGAATGTATGGAATGTATGGAATGAATGATGGAATGTATGGAATGTATATGGAATGTATGGAATGTATGATGGAATGTATGGAATGTATGATGGAATGTATGGAATGTATATGGAATGTATGGAATGTATGATGGAATGTATGGAATGTATGATGGAATGTATGGAATGTATGATGGAATGTATGGAATGTATGCTGGAATGTATGGAATGTATGGAATGAATGATGGAATGTATGGAATGTATATGGAATGTATGGAATGAATGATGGAATGTATGGAATGTATATGGAATGTATGGAATGTATGATGGAATGTATGGAATGTATGATGGAATGTATGGAATGTATGATGGAATGTATGGAATGTATGCTGGAATGTATGGAATGTATGGAATGAATGATGGAATGTATGGAATGTATATGGAATGTATGGAATGTATGATGGAATGTATGGAATGTATGATGGAATGTATGGAATGTATATGGAATGTATGGAATGTATGATGGAATGTATGGAATGTATGATGGAATGTATGGAATGTATGATGGAATGTATGGAATGTATACTGGAATGTATGGAATGTATGGAATGAATGATGGAATGTATGGAATGTATATGGAATGTATGGAATGAATGATGGAATGTATGGAATGTATATGGAATGTATGGAATGAATGATGGAATGTATGGAATGTATATGGAATGTATGGAATGTATGATGGAATGTATGGAATGTATATGGAATGTATGGAATGTATGATGGAATGTATGGAATGTATGCTGGAATGTATGGAATGTATGGAATGAATGATGGAATGTATGGAATGTATATGGAATGTATGGAATGTATGATGGAATGTATGGAATGTATGATGGAATGTATGGAATGTATGGAATGTATGCTGGAATGTATGGAATGTATATGGAATGTATGGAATGTATATGGAATGTATGGAATGTATGATGGAATGTATGGAATGTATGATGGAATGTATGGAATGTATATGGAATGTATGGAATGTATGATGGAATGTATGGAATGTATGATGGAATGTATGGAATGTATGACGGAATGTATGGAATGTATACGGAATGTATGGAATGTATGATGGAATGTATGGAATGTATGCTGGAATGTATGGAATGTATGATGGAATGTATGGAATGTATGATGGAATGTATGGAATGTATATGGAATGTATGGAATGTATGATGGAATGTATGGAATGTATGATGGAATGTATGGAATGTATATGGAATGTATGGAATGTATGATGGAATGTATGGAATGTATGATGGAATGTATGGAATGTATGATGGAATGTATGGAATGTATATGGAATGTATGGAATGTATGATGGAATGTATGGAATGTATGCTGGAATGTATGAATGTATATGGAATGTATGGAATGAATGATGGAATGTATGGAATGTATATGGAATGTATGGAATGTATGATGGAATGTATGGAATGAATGATGGAATGTATGGAATGTATATGGAATGTATGGAATGTATGATGGAATGTATGGAATGTATGATGGAATGTATGGAATGTATATGGAATGTATGGAATGTATATGGAATGTATGGAATGTATGATGGAATGTATGGAATGTATGATGGAATGTATGGAATGTATATGGAATGTATTGAATGTATGATGGAATGTATGGAATGTATGATGGAATGTGTGGAATGTATATGGAATGTATGGAATGTATGATGGAATGTATGGAATGTATGCTGGAATGTATGGAATGTATATGGAATGTATGGAATGAATGATGGAATGTATGGAATGTATATGGAATGTATGGAATGTATGATGGAATGTATGGAATGTATATGGAATGTATGGAATGTATGATGGAATGTATGGAATGTATGCTGGAATGTATGGAATGTATGGAATGAATGATGGAATGTATGGAATGTATATGGAATGTATGGAATGTATGATGGAATGTATGGAATGTATGATGGAATGTATGGAATGTATGATGGAATGTATGGAATGTATGCTGGAATGTATGGAATGTATATGGAATGTATGGAATGAATGATGGAATGTATGGAATGTATATGGAATGTATGGAATGTATGATGGAATGTATGGAATGTATGATGGAATGTATGGAATGTATGATGGAATGTATGGAATGTATGATGGAATGTATGGAATGTATGATGGAATGTATGGAATGTATACGGAATGTATGGAATGTATGATGGAATGTATGGAATGTATGCTGGAATGTATGGAATGTATGATGGAATGTATGGAATGTATGATGGAATGTATGGAATGTATATGGAATGTATGGAATGTATGATGGAATGTATGGAATGTATGATGGAATGTATGGAATGTATATGGAATGTATGGAATGTATGATGGAATGTATGGAATGTATGATGGAATGTATGGAATGTATGATGGAATGTATGGAATGTATATGGAATGTATGGAATGTATGATGGAATGTGTGGAATGTATGCTGGAATGTATGGAATGTATATGGAATGTATGGAATGAATGATGGAATGTATGGAATGTATATGGAATGTATGGAATGTATGATGGAATGTATGGAATGAATGATGGAATGTATGGAATGTATATGGAATGTATGGAATGTATGATGGAATGTATGGAATGTATGATGGAATGTATGGAATGTATATGGAATGTATGGAATGTATATGGAATGTATGGAATGTATGATGGAATGTATGGAATGTATGATGGAATGTATGGAATGTATATGGAATGTATGGAATGTATGATGGAATGTATGGAATGTATGATGGAATGTATGGAATGTATATGGAATGTATGGAATGTATGATGGAATGTATGGAATGTATGATGGAATGTATGGAATGTATGATGGAATGTATGGAATGTATATGGAATGTATGGAATGTATGATGGAATGTATGGAATGTATATGGAATGTATGGAATGTATGATGGAATGTATGGAATGTATGATGGAATGTATGGAATGTATGATGGAATGTATGGAATGTATGATGGAATGTATGGAATGTATGATGGAATGTATGGAATGTATATGGAATGTATGGAATGTATGATGGAATGTATGGAATGTATGATGGAATGTATGATGGAATGTATGGAATGTATATGGAATGTATGGAATGTATGATGGAATGTATGGAATGTATATGGAATGTATGGAATGTATGATGGAATGTATGGAATGTATATGGAATGTATGGAATGTATGATGGAATGTATGCTGGAATGTATGAAATGTATATGGAATGTATGGAATGAATGATGGAATGTATGGAATGTATACGGAATGTATGGAATGTATGATGGAATGTATGGAATGTATGATGGAATGTATGGAATGTATATGGAATGTATGGAATGTATGATGGAATGTATGGAATGTATGATGGAATGTATGGAATGTATATGGAATGTATGGAATGTATGATGGAATGTATGGAATGTATGATGGAATGTATGGAATGTATGATGGAATGTATGGAATGTATATGGAATGTATGGAATGTATGATGGAATGTATGGAATGTATGCTGGAATGTATGCAATGTATATGGAATGTATGGAATGAATGATGGAATGTATGGAATGTATATGGAATGTATGGAATGTATGATGGAATGTATGGAATGAATGATGGAATGTATGGAATGTATATGGAATGTATGGAATGTATGATGGAATGTATGGAATGTATGATGGAATGTATGGAATGTATATGGAATGTATGGAATGTATATGGAATGTATGGAATGTATGATGGAATGTATGGAATGTATGCTGGAATGTATGGAATGTATGGAATGAATGATGGAATGTATGGAATGTATATGGAATGTATGGAATGTATGATGGAATGTATGGAATGTATGATGGAATGTATGGAATGTATGGAATGTATGCTGGAATGTATGGAATGTATATGGAATGTATGGAATGTATATGGAATGTATGGAATGTATGATGGAATGTATGGAATGTATGATGGAATGTATGGAATGTATATGGAATGTATGGAATGTATGATGGAATGTATGGAATGTATGATGGAATGTATGGAATGTATGATGGAATGTATGGAATGTATACGGAATGTATGGAATGTATGATGGAATGTATGGAATGTATGCTGGAATGTATGGAATGTATGATGGAATGTATGGAATGTATGATGGAATGTATGGAATGTATATGGAATGTATGGAATGTATGATGGAATGTATGGAATGTATGATGGAATGTATGGAATGTATATGGAATGTATGGAATGTATGATGGAATGTATGGAATGAATGATGGAATGTATGGAATGTATATGGAATGTATGGAATGTATGATGGAATGTATGGAATGTATATGGAATGTATGGAATGTATGATGGAATGTAGGGAATGTATGCTGGAATGTATGGAATGTATGGAATGAATGATGGAATGTATGGAATGTATATGGAATGTATGGAATGTATGATGGAATGTATGGACTGTATGATGGAATGTATGGAATGTATGGAATGTATGCTGGAATGTATGGAATGTATATGGAATGTATGGAATGTATATGGAATGTATGGAATGTATGATGGAATGTATGGAATGTATGATGGAATGTATGGAATGTATATGGAATGTATGGAATGTATGATGGAATGTATGGAATGAATGATGGAATGTATGGAATGTATATGGAATGTATGGAATGTATGATGGAATGTATGGAATGTATGATGGAATGTATGGAATGTATATGGAATGTATGGAATGTATATGGAATGTATGGAATGTATGATGGAATGTATGGAATGTATGATGGAATGTATGGAATGTATATGGAATGTATGGAATGTATGATGGAATGTATGGAATGTATGATGGAATGTATGGAATGTATATGGAATGTATGGAATGTATGATGGAATGTATGGAATGTATGATGGAATGTATGGAATGTATGATGGAATGTATGGAATGTATATGGAATGTATGGAATGTATGATGGAATGTATGGAATGTATATGGAATGTATGGAATGTATGATGGAATGTATGGAATGTATGATGGAATGTATGGAATGTATGATGGAATGTATGGAATGTATGATGGAATGTATGGAATGTATGATGGAATGTATGGAATGTATATGGAATGTATGGAATGTATGATGGAATGTATGGAATGTATGATGGAATGTATGATGGAATGTATGGAATGTATATGGAATGTATGGAATGTATGATGGAATGTATGGAATGTATATGGAATGTATGGAATGTATGATGGAATGTATGGAATGTATATGGAATGTATGGAATGTATGATGGAATGTATGCTGGAATGTATGAAATGTATATGGAATGTATGGAATGAATGATGGAATGTATGGAATGTATACGGAATGTATGGAATGTATGATGGAATGTATGGAATGTATGATGGAATGTATGGAATGTATATGGAATGTATGGAATGTATGATGGAATGTATGGAATGTATGATGGAATGTATGGAATGTATATGGAATGTATGGAATGTATGATGGAATGTATGGAATGTATGATGGAATGTATGGAATGTATGATGGAATGTATGGAATGTATATGGAATGTATGGAATGTATGATGGAATGTATGGAATGTATGCTGGAATGTATGCAATGTATATGGAATGTATGGAATGAATGATGGAATGTATGGAATGTATATGGAATGTATGGAATGTATGATGGAATGTATGGAATGAATGATGGAATGTATGGAATGTATATGGAATGTATGGAATGTATGATGGAATGTATGGAATGTATGATGGAATGTATGGAATGTATATGGAATGTATGGAATGTATATGGAATGTATGGAATGTATGATGGAATGTATGGAATGTATGCTGGAATGTATGGAATGTATGGAATGAATGATGGAATGTATGGAATGTATATGGAATGTATGGAATGTATGATGGAATGTATGGAATGTATGATGGAATGTATGGAATGTATGGAATGTATGCTGGAATGTATGGAATGTATATGGAATGTATGGAATGTATATGGAATGTATGGAATGTATGATGGAATGTATGGAATGTATGATGGAATGTATGGAATGTATATGGAATGTATGGAATGTATGATGGAATGTATGGAATGTATATACGGAATGTATGGAATGTATGATGGAATGTATGGAATGTATGCTGGAATGTATGGAATGTATGATGGAATGTATGGAATGTATGATGGAATGTATGGAATGTATATGGAATGTATGGAATGTATGATGGAATGTATGGAATGTATGATGGAATGTATGGAATGTATATGGAATGTATGGAATGTATGATGGAATGTATGGAATGAATGATGGAATGTATGGAATGTATATGGAATGTATGGAATGTATGATGGAATGTATGGAATGTATATGGAATGTATGGAATGTATGATGGAATGTAGGGAATGTATGCTGGAATGTATGGAATGTATGGAATGAATGATGGAATGTATGGAATGTATATGGAATGTATGGAATGTATGATGGAATGTATGGAATGTATGATGGAATGTATGGAATGTATGGAATGTATGCTGGAATGTATGGAATGTATATGGAATGTATGGAATGTATATGGAATGTATGGAATGTATGATGGAATGTATGGAATGTATGATGGAATGTATGGAATGTATATGGAATGTATGGAATGTATGATGGAATGTATGGAATGTATGATGGAATGTATGGAATGTATGATGGAATGTATGGAATGTATATGGAATGTATGGAATGAATGATGGAATGTATGGAATGTATATGGAATGTATGGAATGTATGATGGAATGTATGGAATGTATGATGGAATGTATGGAATGTATATGGAATGTATGGAATCCCAACTAACAAACTCTCCAGACCAAAACTCTTACGAATTTTGAAATCTTCTCATTAAACTTTCTTAACACACTGGATACTCTCATAACATTGTTCTTGTAATGACACTCTAATTTTTTCTGATAGCGTTCTTTTTATAAGAGTATGACGCTACTAGAGCTACTGAATCTTTTACGCTTATAGCAAGGCGATTTTTGAACTCTTGTAGCGAGCCTTTAAAAACTTGTGTTCTCATTGTATATTTTTTATAAAGTTTTAACACTTAAAGAGTTTAAATCTTAAATAAAAATGTTATGAGAAGTTAATTCGTATGATTCTCATAAAAACGCGCTTGTAAAAGTTTAAGTATAAAAATACTTGTTAAAATGCTCATATGAGACATAACGCGAGCTTATGTTCTTATTACAAGAATTTTATTCTTAAAATAAATCTTCGTCAACAGGCGCCATATTTTCCCTTGATCTTTTTTAACAGTAAAACTTTGAAATTCCAAAAACAGTTTATATATGTAAATTAGGACCTAAAAACACTGCAAAAAGCTATTTTCTTTAAAAACAAAAACGCATTAAAACAATTGAAACAGTTTCATCAATTATATTAAACATTTAATTTTTCCATATTATATTTCCAATTTATAATATATCTCACTTTTTCGATTTTTTCGAGGGGTTCCGCGTTTTTTCGAAGTAAAATATGTTATATTATCAGTAAAACTGCATTCCCCATATAATTTTTGCCTATATATCCGAAAAAATAGAATTTAAAATCTATGTCATATGAAATTCTAAAACAATATTATCATACGCAAACGTAGACATAACTCGGATCCGAAAATAAATAAACACTTCAAAAATAACTTTTACTCTTTAAAAAATTACTTTAACTCTTCAAAAATAAAACCGGA